>OX336365.1:14426484-15626484 GCA_946902895.1 Fragum fragum
AAGCCACAACAGGGAGAAATCAACATTATTTTCTAACGCAACTCATTCCTACTATAACCTCTGCTATGTCATTTTTTTTCTTAATAGAAACTCCCGTCGGATTCCTACTCCCTTGACAGGGGTCGCTAATAATCTGTGAAAGGCAACAACTAGTTATCTTTGAACAAGTAAGCAAACGTGCATTATTTATTTACAGATCAAAGACGGGAAAAATTATAGATAATTTAAATCGGCATCTTTATCACGTCAACGGACACGTTTGGTCTAATTAAAGGTGTCTTCCATCAGATTTTGCTCAACACCTTTCCTTCTTCGTTTCATAGCCCAATCCTTTACAATCACGCTTTTTTACGCGCTCACGACCCCCCCCCCCCCCCTTTAGCATGCAATTACGTATTTTTGGCATGTTGTAGCAAGTTTAAAAGACAAGGTTGAAAATTGTTAGTTTTAACATTTAATTAATTCAATTTTAACTAAGACTTTCATAATTCCGGCATTCTGATTTTCTGAAAATTTCACACAATGAAAAAGCTGAATACGGAACTATTCTGTATGCTTGCGCACAAGGTATTTCTATTCATAACTGTCCTATTCTGTCTATTTTCTTTTTGGTGTTTTTAATATCAATCAAATGAAAAATAAAAAGAAGTTCATTTTGTTTTCCTTCATATATGAAACGAAAAACTTAATCACACTGTATGAAGGCGTGAAGGTGTTTCGTTTGATACTTCAATATCCCCCCCCCCTCTGTGCCCCTTCCAAAAAACACAACCTCGCTTTATCTCCTAACGCTTGTTATGCTGAAACCGAGATATTTCTGTTTTGGAAGGAGGTATAGACAAAGATCAGCCTGCACATAAGTGCAGTCTGATCTTGATCTATACCTCCTGTTTGTTCCCTTTGAGCCAGAGTTGTTTAGCTAATCATTTTCAAAAAAAAAAAAAAAAAAAATATTGACTCTCATAAAAACCTACCAGTGCTGCCAGTCCTTTGATTTTTAGGTAATACAGAATATGATTTCAATTCAACATGATAAGGGTTAAAATAAGATCTTGCTAATGAAGCTTTCACCAAATAACAAAACCTACTAAATGCGTCCAATTTCTTCTAAAAAATAATCGAACAAAATCAGATAGTTTAGAATCAAGCTTTCCTTTCAACAAACTTATTGCAAAATTACAAAACACGTTTCTGCTTCGATCAAACGCTTGCGTTATAATATATACCGCACGCTCTGTTTTCAAATATGATTCGTGTTTAATCATGCAGACGAATAGAGCAGACATGCAGACGTGCATCTTCTTTTTAAAATACTGATTGCAGACGAATAAAAAGAAGTCAAATTAATATGCGTTTTGTTGCATAGGAAATAAAAAGGAAGATATTAATAATTGGGGTATTTGATGTTTCTAAGCTCAATTTTCGACACAAAGGCGATCATCTTCTTTACTTTCATCTCGTTTTTTCAAATCTTCCAGACAAAAAAGAAAGAAAGAAGAAAAAGAGAGTTTCAGGGGTTACAAGCAAATCATTTTAAGACAAACACGCCAGGGTCTTGTGTAAAATGTCTTTCTTTACCCATTCCCCTTCAACGACGTGTTTTGACGCCCCCAAAAGAACAACTACAGCAACAAAAACAAAACAAAACAAAAGTGAATCAAAAATAAGTAAAAAAAAAAAAAAAAAAAAAGGGAAAACATTGTGGAAAATGAGGAAATTGCATACAACAAGCAATTTCTTCAATTTCTATAAAGTTTACTACATAAGGGTTTAAAAATCTAAAATTCCATAAACATAAGATTTGTCATCTACTATTCCTTTCAATTTGCACCAGTCAAAAATTTTGCCGTATAGAAAAGGGTTAATCAGGTCCCTGTTTTATTAACTCTTTCCTGTTTTTTTTTCAAAATTTTAAACTGGTCCGAATTGAAAGAGGTTACAGACGACAATGAAAATTGGGTGCAATTTGAAAAGAAACCATACTATGTGATAGAAAATACTGTGGGAAAAGGAGAAATTGCTTGTAACAAGCAATTTCTCCTTTTTCCACAATATTTTCTCAAGTATTAAATCACAGCAAGGTAAAAAATTCCCGAGTATGAACAAGAAAGGGTTAAGGTCCACTTTTCAGACGGATCATTTCATCTTTACAGACAAAATGGTCAATCTGATATCATGAATCTTGAATTGGACAGTTACCACAAGCCATTGCAAGATGAGAAAAATTCTAAATGAGAACATATTATTGACCAAAGGGAGGCTCCGCCCCCCCCTTACTACGTTGTCTCCACCAGATCTAAGACGGTGCTATTTTGATGAATTTATGGCCAGTAGCATGTAACAAAAAATAAATGATAGGTTGGCGACCTTAACGTCGTAAATGCAGATTTAAAATGTTAAAGTTACGATTTTTATGTTGCCATGCTTCCCAAAAATGGTGACGAATGTCGGAGTTCAAAGTAAACTTACAGTCTAAATGAATGACTTTTGTTGTTCACCCAATGAAAAGTACACCAATCTTACACTAAAACAAACAATTATCCTCCTTTTCTCAAGTTCTTTTGTTCATTTCGGATCCAATACATTTGCTGTTGGCCTCGTCTGACAGGTGGCGCTAACATGCAAGTTCACTATGTAGTAAAGCGCCATTGGGAAGTAAGTGGCTCAATTTCAAAGGTTGCTGGTTAAACAGTTTTGTCCTCAGTTGCCGACTTTGAAGTCTATGTTTAGCTATCAAAGCTGACGCTTTGATAGCTTAAGTTAACAAACAAAATACTGGGGATTTTATCCCATTAGCAGACGACAAAATCTAAGACTGTACCAATTTTGAAAGAAGTTACAGATAAACATTTCAAGTTGATGAAACCTTACTTTCTTGTCTCTTAAGGTAGAAAACATTGTGGAAAATGAAGAAATTGCTTGTTACAAGCAATTTCTTCATTTTCCACAATGTTTTATCTCAACTCTCTTGAGAGGTGTCAGAAAGCGTCATTATGTGGTAATAGTTAACTTCCGGCACATTTGTTTGTATGGTCAAAGATTAATTGTTTCAATTTCCTTCATTAAATATTATTATAACTTTATACCCTTAATCATCTACACGAAAAAATGGTCTTTGATTAAAACTTATTACCCCCCCCCCCCCCCAACAATAACTATTTGTTTGCCATCAATCAATGCCCAAATAATGCAGAACAAAGGAAAAATCTATACATGCATTTGTTTCGACAACTGAACTTTGAATTTTGCATTCGTCAGGGAAATTTATGAAAATATATTTTACTTTATCTTTGTTAAAAGTAATACACGGAAATACTTTTTTAAACCCGGATTTTTTTTGACATGATGCGCAGCTGAGATGAACTCGCAAAAATAATAGACTAATTGAGATTATTATATTTCGTCTGTTCGATTTATTTATAGATAGTGCACGCCTGTTTCCGTTTGGCTGGGAGATTTTGTTTATTAAAAGCGCGAGTTAAGATTAATAGAGTGAACTTCTGTTTCTCCAAGAAAAACTTCTATATCAAACACCAGGATGTTCCTGGTTTAAATTTAGTTTTTTTCTCTGCCTGGGGAAAACCCTTACATTATAAACCAGCCAGCGCACATTAGAAGGGAATTTTCATTGAATCTTGATTTTGAAAATGCGCAAATTTCAAAGCGTAGTATCATTCAAGTTTTCCTGCACTAAAGTGAAGACACTATCTTTTATTTTCATTAAGGTAAACCTTAAAACGTGTAAAACAGTGTAAGAATACGCGAAGCGGATTTCTATATAAGTGCGATTAAGTTGTTAAGTTCATACATCAGTGTAAAAAAAAATGAAAAATAAAAAAAATCTCCCTTTCTTATAAATTAATGCTATCAAGCAAAAAAAAATAATAAATAAATAAATAAATAAATAAAAAAAAGGGAACAAATTTCAGTTTTGAATAAACTTTATGGAAAGCTGCGCGCTCAAAATTTTGTTAATGGTAGTATGAAAAGAAAACAATCAACCTATCAAAACGTTTGAGACTTGATGGACGAAACTTAAATAATATCACATGCATTTGCATAGCCAAATATTAATTTCTTAAGCTCGTTATAGCCTCAAAACTTCAAAGATTTTTCAAATTTGCAAGGCCTCATTTCCAAAAGCTGGTAAATCGTTACAGAATATTGTGCTTTTTTGAGTTTTGGTCATTTCATTGACCTGTTGTGGTATAATGCACACATATATTAGATCTGATATTGATTCGTTGTAAAACTACACCAATCACAAGTGACGTTTTCCATTCCTCGTGATTACGTCACACGATATTGTGAAGCAGGGTTAATTGCAAGCCACTGTGATATGTTTAAATGTTTAAATACTTTTTTTCTATTCCTTTGAAACAAAATGAATTTGGAATATGGTGTTACGACGGCGATACAAGACCTTGTATTTGTTTTGGGCTGCGGAGGAAGATTTTGGTATTTTTCGAGACCGTTGGTCGACTGGAATATCAAAATCTTCCTCCGCAGCCCAAAGCAGATACAAGAAGTTGTGTCGCTATCGTATCTTAGTATTCTATTAATTATATACCTAGATTTTTAATGAAATAAAATGGAAAAGTAATTAATATCTATATTTATTTAAGTATTTCTATTCTTCTTTATGTGAAGTCATATACAGAATGCAAATGACGTCATTTTAGACTACATGTACCTGATATGGAACCGTATTTGACACTATTAGATACGGATTCTTTTTTGTAGTGTTCGTTTTCGTCTGTATATGGAATGTGTATATTTTACTAGAAATATTTACCGGTAGACAATTTTGTTATATCCATCAAAAAGGACTTTACATATGCCATGTTGATGATATAAGCTAGTTATCTGACCTTGCCATATTAACAACAAGACACACAAAAAAACCCGAAAAACAACGCCCCCTCCTCAATAAAAAAACAAAACAACAAAAACCAAAACGAAACTCCATCGATGTACATTTCTCATTATGAAATGAAAAATTATAACATGTTCTATCAACTACAAATAAACTCTTAAATATACAAGTACTAGAAAGGCGCCCACAGCCCGGGAAGAACACGGCAAGCCCGCTAAATATTTTACCTTGAGCTGTGACCTTTACCTTGAAAGTATTCACAGATTTGTTTCAAATTGCACAACAACTCATAATGGAGAATAATTATGCCCAGTTAATTTGAATTCCGTCCATAATTTAAGAGGTTAGGCTCAATTGTACGTTTGACCTTGAAACGTGACCTTGATCTTTAAGTTATCCGAACATGTATCTCAAATTGCACATCTTCATTCGATGGGGTACCATTCCCCGAATTGTGCCACGTTATTCTTAAAATCCACGTGTAAATGTAGGCGATATGCTCTGGACAGATTCGGGATGAATGACGCACCAACACTCTATCGCGCATACAACGACTTTAAATTGACCAATCGCTGCCATGCACACTTACTGCTGTAGCCACGCCTACTGACTCCAACAGGAAGTCCCGCTTCGGTTTTAAACGGCGTTATTTTGCAGAATTTATGGCAAGTAACATGAAATAAAAAAGGAGAATGGTTGGTTGGCGACATGAACGTCCCAAATACAGCTTGAATAAGCTGTAGTTAGGACGTTTAAGTTGCCAAACCAACAAAAATGCTTCACGTAAATGGCGGCCAATGTCGGAGTTCAAATTTGAATTCAAGGGTGAATGAATGATTTGATTGGTCGACATATTCCTTGATTGACATACGCAATTGGTCAACTGTGACAACTAAGTCTCGCTCGCCACAAGCGGGTCCGAAAAAAAAGCAGGATGCCACGTAAGTAGCTAATTCAATGCTTGAATTGGCCTCGGTAAAGCATTAGTGCGAAAAAGTTGATCTCGACTTGTAATGGTTTTATTCTCTCCGGTATTGATTTATATTCACCGAAGGTGCGACCGTAATTTTTGCCTGGAAAAGGATTTAGTTGATTTCTAGTTGATGCCAATCCTACGAGCAATCTCCTAGACTGCATGGCGAGGCATCTTCGAAGAAAAGCAAGGTGGATGAACCATCCCAATGACCTTAGGTCAACAAAAAGTACGTCAATGTCTCAGAAATATTAGAAAATATCGAAAATTCATTTACTAAATCGTTTGTTCTACCAATCCTTAGTCTATCCTATTTGCCAGTGGATTGTACTTTACATCGTATATCGTATATCAAAAAGAAAAACAGATGATATCTATTTTGAATTACAGATATAGCCAAGCTATTGACCTCCCTTATCGGAAAATCTTCGATTGCAATGAAACAAAAAATATTACACTCCTGTCCGTTTTTGCCTCATTAAATAAAGAGCAAAAAGGGCCCATTTTCGCAATCTGTAGCTCCTCCTAAAAGTTTCGTTGGGCCTTAAATCTTAGTCCGTCTTAAAGAGCAGTCTTTGATCTTGAATTACAGGCCAGGAAAATGGTATCATTGGGGATAAAGTTTTTCGCAAATCTTCATTCTGCACATCAACCCATGAAATTGTTTAGGCTCGGAAGTGAAAGTATTGTAGGGTACCACCTTCAAATGTTAGTTTCTACAAGGAAATAGTTCCCTGATTAAAGCTTTGAATCACATGCATGATATGCAGCAGTGATCTCTCACTCTGCAGAACCTAACATCAAGCAACTTGCTGTTGATTAAACGATAAAACAGCATGACAAAAGGAGGAGATTAAATTTTCTTAATGGACTACTTTAGGGTACAACCACCCGGAAGTAATTCCGGAGTGGAGTTGACCAAAAAGATGACACCAACAACACATCCGGTTCCATTCCAACTTAAATTATGTATGTGTAAGAAGGGGCGGTGTACTAGCCAAAATTCGACAGATACATATATTTTATAAATGGTTTGAGTTTGTTTCTTCTTGTGCGAAATTAATCATTACGTGTTTTACAACTGCTAATTTAAAGGTACAAATGTAATCTAACCCAGTCTACTGCGTATTTGTGGAATTGGCTCGACGTCGGAATTCCTCGGGTGGCGTTGTAATATTTCGTTTTTCTACCATCATTCCATTAAAAAATGACAAAAATGGATAAAAACATCTTCCGCTAGCATCATACGGTAAGGACTGTACCTGAAGATTTTCTCTTATTTAAATGGCGCATTACATTTAAGCTATTTTAAAAGAGCATGTCGGAAGATTACATCCAACAGAGCCGCCGTCATAGCGCAGTTGGTAGAGTATCAGACTTCCAATCTTCAACCATGGGGTGTGATGGGTTCTATCTCCGGCGGCACATGTCCTTTCCGAGTGGAATAGCAGCTGGCGGCTAGGAAAGGACGTAATGGTGGTACTGGTACGAGACATACCAAGAATCCATCGTTAGGTGCTCCAGCCGCCGTGATATGTCTGAAAAATTGTCAAAAGCGGCGTTACAGCCCATTCAAAGGAACAAATCCATCCAACCCGATAACTATCATCAAACTATGTTCTTACAACCGGTCAGGATGGCATCCCCAAAACGTTCTGATGTGTTCATCATTAGAGAGAATACGTCATTTGACATTAATGTTGTATAAAACGAAAATTCCTCAACATCATCTTCTTATGACTACTCTTATGATGGTTTCCTCTCGATTTTTAAGATGTAAATCACTTACAATCCTGTATAATATGTCCAGTTAAAAAATTAATGACACTCTGAATAGTTTTTTACAATAGCTGCAAAACATGCGCCTTTCTCCGAAAATAGATGAGCTATCAAAGGTGAAATATGTTCTCGACCGAAATGACCCATAGAAAAAAATAATTCTCTTTCTACTAACTTCCAGGTAGGAGGCATGAAATTGCACTTACCAATGATCGATTATCAGTCACATATTCAGTTTACGCGGTTTAAACTCTAACTTTTTAATCTGCAATATGTTGTTGTTGATGAAAGTCGGTCTTCGTCAAGTTTCATTCATCGCTGTCGGATAATAAGGGCAAGTTCCGGGTTTAATAGAACAATGTGTCAGACTAAAATAGAAACTTTGAAACATTAGAACTTCTTTAAACAAGAAATACTGTGTCGCCTTTCATGAGTCGTTTACGAGGCGGGGGCGTTCTCTTTGCTTTTTTATATTGATTACAAGAGCAGGTTGTTGTACCTTAAAATAAGGAAGAAAATTATGAGAAAAAAATGCAACAGAATCATTTAGAAATTTTCATCTCTAATATGATTAAACTGCAATTTTCTAGACTGGTCCAAATACAACAAAAACATTTGTAGACGACAAATCGTATCGCGTTCCAATTGACGGATCGTTGCTGTGGATCTATGCATAAATACACTTCGACCAGAAATTAACTTTAAAACTCCGACATTGGCCAACATTTACTTGAATAATTTCTTGTGTTTGGCGACTTGAACGTCTTAAATACAGCTTATTCGAGCTGTAGTTTCGACATTTAGGTCGCAAACCAATCATTTTACATTTTGGTACATGTTCCTGGTCATAGAATTTGCAAAATAACTTTCTGTTTGAGTCAATGGGCGTGTCATTGGGGGGGGACAAGTAATTCGTCAATTACCGGACTACAGCTTCTTCGACTAGTCAAAATTGAAAGAACAAGTTGCATAGACAACAATTCAAATTACATTTAATCTGAAAAAATAAGTGCCAGATTATTTACTGAAGTTGTGAAAATGCTTGGAAGCAAATTAGACAAGCCATTTCCCCCATTCTTACAACATTAACAGAGTCATTTTTCCTCCAGTTCGTCAAAATACGGGAGTGTATGATAGCCGGTCTATTGACCTATCCAAGACAAAGACCTATCCGCTTATAATCTAAGTCGGATTATCTGACTGAGCGGTTTTTAAACATCAGAAACTTACTCTGTTAGAATATTTGATATACTTTGGGTTTAATCAATTCCCAGAAAAATCCCTCTACTTTCACGCCCCGAATGAAAAAAAAGCTCTTGAAAATTAAGTGAAGAATAGCGAAATTGCTTGTGGCAAGCAATTTATCCATTCTCCACAATGTTTTCCACCACAAAGACAGATTTTTTTTAAACTCCACCAACTTTAAATTGTCCTCTATAACTTCTTTCAATTTGGACCAGTCTAAATTTTTTTCGTATTTGGAATGGGTTAATAACAGTAGTGTCTCGAAAAAGAAACTTGCTTTTATACCAACAAAGCTCCGGGCAACTGCACTATCACTTTAAACACATGAGAGAACGGAAAGCCTTTTATCTTTATATAGATCTGAAAATGACAGATGAAGGGTTAGCGTGTTTTTGATGGATGCTTTTCGACCTCCTAACAAATAACTTGCACTTTAAGCACGCACTTTTGACTACTGTGACCTACTGACGAATCGCTGTCCACACCCACCGACCCCCAACAGGAACTTCCACTAAGTTAGCAAACAGCGTTATTTCGCGAACATATGGTCAGTCTCATCTATTTTTGTTTTAGTTTTGTCTATCAAGATTCGAGCAATTTAATTGGATGATTTTTTTTCATACTTCCAGGAACAAAATTTTGAGCACGCAACTATTTTGTACGCTTACGCATAAAGTAGATCCATCGCATTTTATTCAAAACTAGTAAAATATTTACTTTGTTTTGCTTGATGGCATTGAATTATAAGAAATATAGAGATGACATTGATTTATAAGAAATATAGAGATGACATTGATTTATAAGAAATACAGAGATGACATTGATTTATAAGAAATATAGAGATGACATTGATTTATAAGAAATATAGAGATGACATTGATTTATAAGAAATACAGAGATGACATTGATTTATAAGAAATATAGAGATGACATTGATTTATAAGAAATATAGAGATGACATTGAATTATAAGAAATATAGAGATGACATTGAATTATAAGAAATATTGAGATGACATTGATTTATAAGAAATGAAGAAAAAATCTTTTGTTTTCATTGAGGTATTCAAACAGAGTGATTATTTGTTTGTTTGTTTGAATGGGGTTACCGCCGCTTTCAACAATCTTTCAGTTATATGGCGGCGGCTGGAGCACCTAACAAAGGAAATCCTGGTATTTCTCACACCAGTACTACCAATACATTCTTTCCTAGCCTCCAGCTGCTATCTCACATAGGTCTACGATTATCGACCCATTTGTGAGAGACAAATAGTCGGAAAGGATGAGTGCCGCCGGCGGGGCTCGAACCCGGAACCTCTAGATTGACAGTCCGACGCGGTACCAACTGCGCTATGACGGCGGCTAACAGAGTGATAAAGTTTTTAGGTTTTTAACCCCAATAAAAATAAAAATAAAAAAACCCCCAAAACATTCCCTTCATTTATTAAGTAACAAAAAAGTACAACGGTCGGTTGGCTACCCAAACTTCACCTTAATAATGCTTTTCTCCAATGTTTTCGACCCTATTGGCACTTTTTTACATACATATCTCAGTACGAAATGTCGCCTGTAACTTCCTTCAATTTGGACTAGTCTAGCATAATGTCGTCCGGTTATGGAATAACCGACTACCATAGCAATATGAGCCTGATTGCATTTTTTTTTATTAATTTCTAACGCAATAAGGTGACTTTTATACTGCTTGTTGAAATCTGTTGCACTGGTATGCTTCACAAGCCAGGCGAATATTTTCCAGTCCGTTACTTTAGTACCTTAAATTTGCAGAGTATGAAAGAACCCTATCCTTTTCAATTCCTGGGTTTACAACTCTGTGTTTTTGTACTTGAGAAAAACTTGTGGAAAAAGAAGAAATTGCTTGTAACAAGCGATTCTCCTTTTCCCGCATTTTTTCTACCACATGGGATGGTTTCATTTCAAATTGTATCCAATTATCATTGTCATCTGCAACCTCTTTCAATTTGGAACATTTTCAAGTTTCAAAAAAGGGAAAGGGTTAATGATACTATGGTATAAAAACATGAAACTGATCTACGATTCAGAGAATTTCTCAGAATAAAAATCTAATTTCTTTCATATTTTTTTCATCTGAGTACTTCTGTCATTTTGATTGCTAGATTAACCGAATCACAAAATATTCACCTTTCCTTGATGTAGATGTCCACAATGAAAGACACAGGAGTGGAAATATGTTGATGGCGCAATAACAAATGCACCAATCACTGCTTAAAGGAATCTTTATACCAAGATCAAACTGCTTAGAATAAACGAGATTACTTTCTATAAAGGTTGTTATGAGCTCAGGAAATGCAGAACTTGTAGAATACGTTTTTGGAATAGCTCAATAAAATTCCTGAATTCTACTCCTTTTAATAAAGAGGGTATTGCCATCGCCACGAATAACTGCACGGGGCAGTACATTTATTATGACTTTAGAAAAAACGCATGGCTTTTATTTTCTCATATGCAGCACTTCGGTTAATCAATAGATTTATTCGAATAAGGCAATGATAAACGACCAGCGGAATGAATGTATGTAGCTTAATAAGTTTCATCGCACTCTTTAACGTAAGATGATTTTTCCTTGAAAACACAGCTGCGAGACTTAAAAAATAACAATTCGTCGTAACATCATATGACGTCACGTGGATTAAATCATTTGTAGCTTACCCTTGACTGTCCGAAATCAAGGCTCTTTAGATCTTTCTGTTCTTATTTTACTCGAAAAAAACAAAAAAAAAAAAAAAAAAAATGAGTAAAAATCAATAAATAGACAATGAAAGACAAAAACATACACACGTAAGAAACACACGTAAACGTGATTTTAAATCCTAATTGACATTTTTTTCTCTTTTCTCGTTCATCCGTACGTGCAAATTAATTTCTTTTTGCGAATGTTCAAGAAAGGAAAACAAATTGCTCATTGTGAACGGAAGAAATATGTTAAATAACTGTATGTCTAGTCCATTCAGAAACTACTAACCGATTATTAGACGACAAATTTATAGACTGGTCCAAATTGAATGGAGTTGCAGATGACGATCTAAAATTTGTGAAATTTTTAGTTTTATTCAACTTTCTGGGCTGAAAACATTGTGGGAAATAAAGAAATTGCATTGTTTCCAAAAATAAATTTTTCATGAGGGGCGTCTTAAAAGTGGCAATTTGAGTGGTAATTGGTTAACCCGTTAATGAAGAAGTAGGAACATCGAAAACTTTTTTCGGAAAAACAGGGTAGGGTAGAAAAACATGCTGAATGAAGGAGAAATGGCTTGTTTCAAGTAATTTCTCCTTCATTCATCATGTTTTCCAACTTATCTGACACTTTTGTTCCTATCTTAATGAAATTTGAAACGTTGTCTGCAATTTCTTCCAATTTAGACTCATTTTTTTTCGTGTAGTAAGTTTTAATACAAATGTGGAAGAAAATATACCAGTAGTACAAATCACGTAATATGACAAAATGGTGTCTGAAAGCCCGAAGCCTTTTTAACTCTACTTGTAAAACGTAAACCCTAGTGTCCAGACAAGACAAATTATAGACTTTATAATAATGGTGGGCTATTTCTGGGACACGTTTGAATGGGATGTAGTCTCACAATGAATATATATTTATCCACTCTTTTCCTCGGGAGATTTTTTTTTTTTTTTTTGAATTTGCGTATCTTGCGATCTAAATCATCCGTGATTAAACGTGGAATAGTGTTTGCTCGGTGTAACAAAGGGTTTGTTCTGTTTCATATAAGCGTTGTCATAGCGCAGTCGGTAGCGCATCAGGCTCCTAATCTTCAATAACGGGATGTCGTGGGTTCGATCCTCGGCGGCGGCACATATCCTTTCCGACATTGTCTCTCACCAATGGGTGGATAATCGTAAACCTAAATAGGATAACAGCTGGAGGCTAGGAAAGGATGTAGTGGTAGTAGTGGTGTGGGAATTACCAGGAATCCATTGTTAGGTGTTCCAGTCGCCACGATATGGCTAAAATACTGTTGAAAGTGGCGTTAAACCCCAATCAATCAACCAATCTGTTACGTGTTATTTTTCACAACCATTCAGACCAGTTTTGACTTGAAAACACGCATGGATACAAATATTGTAGGCAATAAATCAAAATTAAATTAATCCTACTTTCATCTCAAATAGACAGAAATACTTAGTCAGCAATTTCTTCAAGCTTTTTTATTTGCTCCTTTCCTCTTCAAATCCAGCATTTTACGTTGCTGTGATTTTATACCTGAGAAAAAACTGTTGAAAAAGCAATTTCTACATTTCCACATTTTTTTTACCACATAGGATCGTTTAATTTCAAATTGCATCCAATTTTATTGTCGTCTGCAACCTCTTTCAATTTAGACCAGGCTACAATTTCAAAAGATGGAAAAGGTTAAGCATTACGTGTTATTCTACTTACTAGAATAAACCCGTTACCAGACGACAACAGTTTAAAATGGTCCTACTTGAAGCAAGTTCAAGACGACATTTCAAAGAGCGCTAAGATTGGATAATAAGTGCCGAATACAGTGAAAGACATTGTGAGAAAATGGGAAATTACTTGTCACAACTAATCTCTCCTTTTCCACAAAATGTTCTGATTGTATTTCTCAAGGAGGCAAGAAAGCGTCCTTAATTGAATTAGCTGAACATTTGATAACAAGGCTTTTCGGTGAATTGAGGAGATTTTTCCTACCTTATTAATTTGGTTATTTCCTTGATAGACCAGTAAAAATTTCGGAATTTACAAATGTACGGGGTTTCGCTTACTTTCCTCTAAAGAACGCCAACTTGGCTGACGTTTTTCAATTTTCGAGCACAAAGTGCTCAAGTTGAGCTTATGTGATCTAGCTGTGACCGGCGTCAGTCTTCAATCGCCCGTCGTGTGTCAAAATCTTGTTTGCACCCTAGATCCCACAATTTTAGCTCGAATGCCTTCAAGCCTCATAAGTTTTCTGTCTGCACGATACCTCGAATAAGTTCGATATTCGTTTATGTGTGGTCAAAAAACAGGTCACTAGGTTACACCTTAGAAATACCTAGTGTGCTCAGTCTCAAATGTTCTGATATTTGGTAAAAAAACCGTTTGTCTTTATAATATCTCAATCAAGTTCGGTGTTGCGTCACATAGAGTCAAAAAGTAGGTCACTATTCAAATATTAGAAAACTTTGAATTCGCCTTAGAGGATACAGAATTGCCTCAAATTTATTAATTTATGGTCAAAGTATTTGTCTTCATATCATCTGAGTTACATTTTATGTCCAGTTCGATAAAAAAATAGTAAATCCTTATATTTAATATCACGTGTTCACGCTAATGTACGAACTGTCTTGGTATTTGTTCAGGTATGTATGTCTGAAAGGTATATTAGACAATTTCAAAATGGGGTCACATCGGGTCATAGAGTAGGTCAAATTTTAAAAAAATATCTTAATTTAAACATATTTTATTTGCATAATTTAACATTTGTACACTACAAATTATGATGACATACTAATTTCATGCAGAGCTTACATTGTTCTTCTCCTTCATGATGTTCAAGAAAAATATCTCGCGCTCTAGACGTCATATTTTTGCTAAGAAGACTAGATATTTACCAATAATGTTTGGTTGAATGATTTAGCTAAACAAGCTAGATATTGGGTCCGTTTGGGATAAAAAAAGGTATGTCATTTGGTTAAACCTTAAACACTTACATTGTTTACATACCTCATGCTTTATTTGAGGCTAAAATGACTTGATATTTGATGAAAAATGTTTGTCTATTTGATATGTAGGACAACTTAAATATTGTGTCATTTAGGTTACAAAAATTAGGTCACTATGTCAAACCTTTCAATGAATTCAGTGTAAAGCTATACCTTTCTGGTTAAAAAAAGCTTGAAACGTGGTTTGAATGTTAATTATGCATGATGTATCCAACACAGAAATTTGATATAGTCTCATCTTAGATACAAAATAATGTCGCTTTTTTTGGTTATTTGTTGCCACTGACTTAGGTGAAAGTTGTTGACCAATGATTGCCCTTGTTTTTTTTAAGATTTTGTAATTATCTGAATTTCACAAAATCTATAGGCGTAGCAGTAACTGTATACATGGATTAATACTACAACTAATAATGATTTTGGTAACAAAGGCACTGACTGGTGAGACATTTTTTTTAAACTATGATAAAATAATAGAATAACGATCGTCTACACAGAAAACACTATTATTAACACATAAATAAAATAAGAAGTACATGTACCTCGTATTTATTTCGACAAAAGGCGAGTTGCTTCAATTTCTTACAGCACAAAGCGGAAACTTGTACTTTACCGGAATCATTTCCAAGATCGGGTGCGATGATAATGAGAGCGTAATATCTTTACGCAATCAGGGGATTCAAAAATACTTGATATGAAACAAAAAAGAGAATGTTTTTGAAGAATTTTACTCAGACAGTAACCAAAACAGCGTAGAGGCTTGTAGGATTCTCTCAATGGGGTTTAACGCCACTTTTAACAGTATTTAAGTCATACCATTTTGACTGTAGTACTTTACCAAGTGCTAGTGCAACCTGACATTGATGTGACCATTTTAATGCCAAAATATTGCAAATTTTTAGCTAAATTAGAGCATGAACCTTAACTTATTATAAACAGTGTCAAAAATTAATTCGGGATCCAATAGGCCATAGAAAAAGCAGACTTCCAACATTCATTTCAAGATTATGGTGTAAATAAATAGATAAACAAAATCAGGCGTGCGTGTTACCAATCATGAATGGTAAGAGATTTGGGTCGCTGACGGCCAAGGATTATGAAATGATTATCATAATTAATACATTAATTAGTTCTGTAACTAACAATCCCACTGAAGACTAAAGGCCTAAGTAACATGGTGAAAAAAGAGAAACCGTTTGTACAAATACAAATTCCCTTCCTTATCATGTTTTATAAAACAAAATAAATATGAATTGGCTTATACGTCTTCTTCGAATTTGAACACACATAAATTGTGTCGTTTCGTAAATGATTAAATGTAAATATGTTCTTGTTAGTGTTAAATCTATCACGCGCACATAGGAGAAAGTAGCTATAGTGAAATATCCTTAATTGCAACACTTGTTACAGCAATCAATCGCTAAATAGCAACTGGCTTTATGCAGAAACCATACTGATGTTTCCCCTTTCTAATTCCACGAAAATAACCGATAGAGGAAAGTTAATAGGCAAAAGCTTATTTGTTTGCATCTCGTTTTGTGCACTAAACTTAGATTCATAGAACAAAAAGTTCCTTTTGATAGTAACTTCTGGTCATTTGCAGCCGAAATATTGGCAAAATGGAATTGTAATTAAAAGGATTCTAGTGTATAATGGTATTTTACCTGTCTATACTTATTGAACCTTAGAATCTTTAATTCGACGCGAATTCCCGATAGCAGAAATTAATAGTATAGGCTTATTTGTTTAAACATGACTTCAAACACAAACCATTGTTTCAGAGAAAAAATAGTGTTTTTTTTTTTTTAAATAGCCACTTCTTGTTATTAGCAACCGTATTCTTGACAAAATAGATTTGCAATTTTCAGGATTCAACTGTATACTGATATTTTCCCTGTCTACAGTTATTGAGCCTTAGAATCTACAATTCCACGCAAATAACCAATAGTGGAAAATTAATAGGCATAATCTTATTTGTTTGCAACAAGCACAGAGCGTAGATACATAGAACAAATTGGTACTTTTAATAGCAGTTTCTGGTCATTTGCAGCCAAAATCTTTACAAAATACAATTGCTATTTATAGGATTCCACTGTATACTGATATTTCACCTGTCTATACTTAATGAACCTTAGAATCTTTAATAATATGGTATAGGCTTATTTGTTTTCTTGTTTGCGGAAAATTAATTGGGATGACGTCATAAAGAAAAGCATATTCTATTAAACATTATCTTGGTGACAATTATTTTAAAGAGTATGTTCTTCTTTTTTGACGTCATACCAATTAAATCATTTAATGCAAAACATCACGATATACTTCTGGCAGAACTAAATTCTGAACTCCGATATGCGAAAATATAATCTACGTATATATTTAATAAATCGGTTTATAAGTTCGTAAAACACAAAGGAGCAGACGCATGCTATCTCTAAATACATCTTGCAGACATAAATTAGATATCAATCCTTCATTCAGCTTAATTGGTGAGAACATATGTTTCTGCAAGGTTTGCAAAGATAAAAATAAATTGTAATGCAATCTCGGCATGAGTTTTAAAATCTAGTAGATACTTTTCGATGCGGTTGGTATTATAAATTTTCCGTCTAATTGCTTATTTTATGTATATGGACTTGGTTCATCGGAATCTATAAATACTGGCAATTCAGGGAGACTAGGGTTTTATATATTTTAAATGATAACAGTTTGTGCATTTATGTCTGTATCTCGATTATTTTTATCGACGTTTGAGCCAGTTAACATTTTTAATTCTGAGACTAGCATTTTAAAAGCATCTATACGCGGGGAAATATCCCCTGTCGCATATCAGGCGTTTTTGTTCCTTAACACATTGCAATCTAAATGCATCTGTCAATCAAAGTATCAACCGACCAATCAAACAACTCATATTGACCGAAAGAGAACTTTGAACTCCGCCATTAGCCGACATTTACGTGAAGTATTTTTGTTTGGTTTTTAGACCTAAACATCGTAACTATAAGCTGTAGTTACGACGTTCAGTCGCCAACCAACCAGTCTAATTTTTTTGTTACGTGTGACAGGTCATAGTGTTCGCGAATTATCACCGTAGTGGCATCAAAGTCGAACTTCATTGTTGGAGTCGTTTGGTGTGGTCAGCATAGCGTCGTTGTCGTTCTAAAACGTCGTAACTACAGCTTGAATCAAGCTGTAGTTTCGACGTTTAGAACGACAACGAATATAGTCAATTGGCGGGACCAGCGATCTGTCATTTGACGTTGTCTTGACCAATCAAATATTTTATTTAAACCGGAATTTAACCTTGAACCCTGACACACACACACACAGAGACACACACACACACACACATATATATATCAAACAGTGCCGTTGGTATAGCGAGCTAAAAGTCTACCACAATAATGGCGGAATGTTTGCAGAGATGAGAATTAAGTTATATATAGACAGTTTTTTACGAGAGGGGTGAGCTTATTTATGATAACGAAATGAATGTTGAACGAGTGATTGATCAATAAAATTATTCATCTAAAGCGGAATCGAACTTTAAACGCAGGCATTTACAACCTCCAAGCAGAGTTGTCGCTCGTAACTCACACCAAACACGAGCAGCGAAGATGGGACAGGTTCACCAGTCTAATCTGCGATAGGCTAAATGACAAGATTCTTGTCAAACCAAGGAATCAAATATGTATCACTTTTCTGTTGATTGACAAGAGGTAAAACGTTAAAGGCATATTTATTATGACTCAATGTACATTGTATGAGCAATCAAAAACTTAATAATTTACCTGTAAAGCACCGAACTACTTTTGTTATAAAACTGTTTGAAATGCTAGCGGAAAAACATCTCATATTCATGCTCCTGGTTTTTAAATTGAAATCAGTTGCGGTATTGATGCGGTATTAGCGGACTATTTTCTGAGCCAATTACAGAGGTGAATGGGGAATGAACCGAAGTGCAAGAGAGTGATATTGATTGAATGGGGTTTAACGCCGCTTTTAACACTATTTCAGTCATATCGCGGCGGCTGGAGCACCTAACAATGGATTCCTGGTATTTCTCTCACCAGTACTACCACTTAATTCTTTAATTCTTTCCTAGCCTCCAGCTGCTATCCCAAAGTTTAGGTTTACGATTATCCACCCCTTAATGAGAGACAAATGTCGGAAAGAATATGTGCCGCCGCCGGGATCGAACCTATGACATCCCATGAATGAAGCTTAGGAGTCTGATGCGCTACCGACTGCGCTATGGCGGCGGCACGCAAGAGAGTGAAACATTTATATTAAGTATATCTTTTGGCATTGCTACTCATACGTCATAACAAGTTGGTTCAAGCCATTGCACACACATACAGATACAGACATATAGACCAAGACAAATAAACGCACAGACACACACACATACTTAGAGACCAAACAAACTAAAACGTCGTTCAATACCTCCGTCGAACTTCCTGTCGGAGGTCAGTTGGCATGACCAGCGATCCGTTAAATGCGTGGAATGAGCGTCAATTTCATTGATATTCTAGTCTTTAAGTACTTGAGTATTGTACTCGAGGCTAACTATTCAACAGAAATTCCTTAACGGTTAATAACCCATTCCATCACAGTGACGCTTTTTGACGCCCCCAAGAAAAACGATCGGGAAAAAATTGTGTAAAATGATTGTTTGAATAGGGTTTTACGCCGCTTTAAACAATCTTTCAGTTATATCGCGGCGGCTGGAGC
This sequence comes from Fragum fragum, assembly GCA_946902895.1. NCBI lineage: Eukaryota > Metazoa > Mollusca > Bivalvia > Cardiida > Cardiidae > Fragum > Fragum fragum. Next base: position 14,445,805 of record OX336365.1, read on the forward strand.
ACCTAACAATGGAATCCTGGTATTTCTGACACCAGTACTACCATTGCATCCCTTACTAGCCTCCAGCTGCTATCTCACTTAGGTCTACGATTATCGAGCCATTGGTGAGAGACAAATAGTCGGGAAGGATGAGTTCCGCCGTCGAGGATCGAACCCGGGACCTCTAGATTGGTGTCCGACGCGCTACCAACTGCGCTATGACGGCGGCTTGTGTAAATTGAAGAAACTGTTTGTAACAAGCAATTTCTTCATTTTACACATTGTTTTCTATTCAAAAAGTTGAAAAGGATCTTAATATTTCATAAACTCGTCTGCACCTCCTTTCAAGTTGGACCGGTCCAAAATTTTGTCGTGTGGTAATGGGTTAAACCCTCGAATGGAGATCAATGCGCAATAAACAGAAGACTTTATATCTTCATTTCAAAAAGATTAAGTTATAAGAATCATAAGACCAGAGGGTAATGGAGGATGGGGGTATTTCATAACGGTACTTCGAGTTAACAAACCCTGACATTTATTTGAATTCCACTTTAGACCAAGAGCAATCTGCATGCGAATCTGTCTACGTGCCAAACTATGTCTGTCAAATATTTACTACTATACAAATACCGTTGCGTGTAGTATAATATCCCCACGATAATTTCACGTAGCGAATAAGTGCAGTCGGGTCATTTAAATCACTTCCGGGTTGTACCAAATCCGACCAGATCTATGGGAAGTAAGTCGGTTAGGAAAGTATAAAGCTGATATCTGTGACCTCTAATTGGACGAGATTGGAAATCAAAAGTCAAGATTTTTTTCATGACCTTTTATATACCGTTTTCAAAATACAAGCCGAAAAGGAATGATTTTAAAACATTTTGGCAGTTTTAAGCGCGGATGTATATTTCTGGAAATACCGAAATAGCTCTAAAATGAGGTTAATTTCAAAAGTGTGCTTAAAAGTCATTGACGAAAGGAACCGTGTCATAATAAAATTTAATTTTTCATATATGAATGAATGTTCTTCAATTTAACTTAAAGTTGTTGTAAATTCTAAGACTTAGTATAAACAAAGATAGCACAAGGGTCGACAATGGTTGATTATTTATTTCCTTTAGACAACCTGAGTGGTTGCGCGTAATGTGAAGGAACGTTTGATTCCCTTCACCAAGAATTTTACACTCACTCAAATCATTTGACAGATAGGTTACCATGCCCACTGGTCTCCGACATGGTAGTTTATCCAGGGCATAAACATAATTATTTCATAAATATATAGTCATGAACATAAAGCAAGAGAAGTGCGACTTATTCGTTGTCACGGCGCTGAAGTCGCCAAGCCAACTAAGATGCCTGATACAAATATTAGAGGTCAATATTAACTTTCGGTGTAAATAAATGATTTAGTTGATCAATCGGTATGAGGTTGACAGAGGTGACCCGTCAATTACTCGAATCTATCTGCACGTCAGTAGAGGATATATTAGCCCTTATCATGCTAAACCCGGAATATTCCTGTTTTGGCAGGAGGTATAGACATAGATCAGCCAGCACATATGTGCAGTCTGATCTTAGTCTATACCACCTGATTGTCTTTTTTAAGCAACATTTTTGTTTTGTTTGTATAAAAAAAATAAGAGTACTTATTGACCAACAATTAGTGCATCGGGTGCTGTCAGTCCTTTGAATCTAATGCAATTCTGTAGAGAATTTTATTCAGCAAGATAATGGTTAATCTTGTAAAGCAGGTTTTGGCCCAATTATTGCAACGACTACCACATCAACAACCAAGTCTCCCCGGAATGTTCGGTTACAAATGTATGGCCGTGTCGTGCTAGGGATTATTAAACTGTCTATCTGTACAAGTTAGCTTTATGGCGACGTCGTGCAGCGCTTTCTTCAGGAAAAGAGATCCCTGGTTCGTTGTTGACGCAATTGCTAGTTCCAATAAATCAGCAGCAAATAAAGATTTGTTCGAATTTTACATACAACTGGAATTGAATTTACTTGAGCGATATCTCAACTAAATAAATAACTTAGGCATACTCGGCTAGGTGTAGAGCAAAATAGAAGAAAGAAAATATTAGGTTTGTATATTCATGACGACTGCCTTAACATGATATGTAGAGCTTTTACAGTTTCTACAATAGCAATAAACAGAATCGTGATGAATTTACCCGGTCAAGCAGATGTGTATGAATTTTATATAAAAACACCAAGTGTTTAATTCCTTCAAATCCACTTTTGGGTTTCTTTTATTTCAGCAATTACAACATAATTGTTTCCGCTGATTATAAAAATAGGTCATGAATTATTATTAAGTAAAACCACGTGGTCTACTAACGTCGTTGAGAACTTCTCTTAAACTTACACCTTGACTTCTTATCCCATGTTTATATAATTTAATTTTCAGTTTCGTCTATCAAACACGGGCGCTCTGATTGGTCGAAAAAAAAATTCGTAACTCCATGAACAAAATTTTGAGCACGCCGCGATTTTGAATGCTTCCGCACAAATAGTCCCATACAATAAGGTATCGGAATGTATAAAGTTTAAGCTTTTTTCGCTCGATGCTGTTACATTATAAGATATGAAGAGAATATTTTTGTTTTCACGGAGGTATGAACCGAAAAACCTAATCACACAATGTATGAATCCGCTTCGCGTATTCATACAGTGTGATTAGTTTTTTCTGTTCATACCTCCATGAAAACAAAAATATTCTCTTCATCTCTTAATTATTTTCTTAAACGTACGAAGCGCTGCATGGCCGTGCCCTCTGACCTCCGATAAGAAATACGAATTACACATCAAACGTCGTTATTTTTTTTAAAAAAATATGATCAGAAACTTGCAACAACAACAACAAATTGATTCACGACCTTAACGTTAACACAACAAAGCAAAAACAACAAAACCAAAAAGATTAAAAAGTCTGTGTTTAAGACGCTCAAGGAGCAAAACCAACATAGTACCTAATATAATTGATAGAGTTGAAGGATCACTTCTGGTCTTGATTTGATTGGTCTGTTGGTTTTTGATTGACAGCAGAGATCCGCCAATAAAAGAATTTGGCCAATTACGGCTGTCAATCATAGAATCAATCGACCAATCAAACAATTCATTTAGACCGGAAGTGAACTTTGAACTCCGATATTTGCCTATATCTATGGGATTTTTCTTTTGTTTGGCGACTCATACGCAGCAACTTCAGCTTATCAAACTGTAGTTATAACGTTTAGGTCGCAAACCGACCATTTTCCTTTTTTGTTACATGGTTCTGGCTACATCGAAGAGGCTCTTCCTTTCGGAGGCTGTAGGTGGGGCTAGCGATCTGTCAATTCAGAAGACAGCTTTTGGTTATGGTCGTACCATGCTCAAAAATGGAGGATTTGGCGCATGTCATGTCTTGCCAAACGAGAATGGAAAAACAGTTTCATTTGGAAGGGAAGGACAAGGTTATGAAATGTCAACAAAACATGTGAAATGCCAGAGTGCACTAATTATGAAGGTTAATTTTCCTCAATGTTGTTAAGATTGATTTACAGTCTTGATGTGGTTAAGATTAATTTGAAGTTTTATATTATAGAGATGAAGATTTTTTCTATTTCCATGGGATATGAAAAAAAAATTAATCACAGTGTATGAATACACGAACTGGATTCATACTTAAGTGTCTTTTGTTTTTTTCGTTTCATCTCTCCATGAAAACAAAGAAACATTCTATTCATCTCTTATAGTGACATCACGCGAAAAAACAAACATTTTGATACTGTTTTGGAACTATTTTATGCGCAACCATCCAAAATACTTTCGTGCTCAATTTTCGTTCATCGAGGTATGACAAATTTTTCCATCCTTTTCTCGGTCGTGAGCGTGCAAACCAACTCCTGTCAAGCGTTTGACGCACCACATTGCTAAGCACAAGTATTCACTGCAGCTATCCTGGCGAAATTTTGAAATAGATCAACTGGATACTTAGTTTGTTAATAAAATACAATATTTTATTCTGATAACGATCTTTGATTCTTGCAAATCTATATTTTAGAATATTACCGTATCAGAACAATATACAATGTAATAGGAAGTTATATCCTTTAGAAAAAAAAACAAAAAATCAAACTTTAAGGTTCATGTTTAAAAGATAATTCGAGTGTCAGAAAAATATCACAAGAATCAATCTCTTGTCGTAAATGTTAACTGTCTTAATAAATGTCTTATTTTCCCCATTCGCCCATTTCTTCTTTCTCCTGGTTTTCTGTCCAATTTTTGAACATGTACAATGTCTTATTTGAATGATTTCTAAAAATAAATCTAATTAAAAAGTGTACTTACTTCCAGGTATGCTTTTATCTGCAGTTTTGGCTAGACTGCCTGCTGATATGTTCATCTGTTTTCTATGGCGGTCCTCCATATCCCGACTGACAACGTCGTCGGCAGGCAGGTCCGTGTTTAACGTATATTGCTTTCTACAGTATGACCTTGACTTCCGACATATCCGCTCTTCCTGTATGTAACTTCCGCCACACATGGCGGGTCGCATGCACTTCCGGATCCGGCGTTTTTTACAGTTTCTAGAACACGGACCCCAAGTGCCCCAACTACCGTATAATAATTTATATAAGATATCCTCCATAAGTTTATCACTTTTACGAATTCCTAAGAGTTTAAAGGATCTGTATGACTTTTTTGAGCAGTAGCCTTTACCCTTACATACCCGTCTTTCCCTGAACCAACTCCCTCCACAGTTTGTATCATTTTTACACTTCCGAACACGTGTTTGTTGACAGGATTTCGAGCAATTGCTCCAGCCTGACCAGTCCGTGTAAACATCGGATATGTAGTTAAATGGATTGCTCTGACTGGCATCCGAAGCTTTGATACTTGCATTGTCGGGCGTGGCTGATGGCACCGGAATGCGCTCTGATATACCCTGCAATGGAAAAAAAAGGTATAACTTTAATATGGCACTAGGTGATTTAATCAAATATAACTAATTGAATAATTGTGATATCACATGAGAAATATTCAGTTAGTGCCTTTAGCAATGGATTTCCGTTACCTTCTAAGTGACGCAATTATCAAAAGTGTGTCGTCATTTTACACATGACGTCATATTTTTTGCAGAACAGTGTTAATAGATACATAATAAAGATTTTTTACTCATTTTAACAAAAATGTAGATCATAGTTGTATGTCCTTTCCATTACACAATCAGTACTATTTATATCTTATTTTAATTCTGAATTTAAATTCATTGGTTTATATTTGGGGTTTGCACCACTTTCAAAAATGGGCCGCCGTCATAGCGCAGTTGGTAGCGCGTCGGACTATCATTCTAGGGGTCCCGGGTTCGATTCCCGACGGCGGCACTCATCCTTTCCGACTATTTGTCTCTCACCAATGGGTCGATAATCGTAGACCTATGTGAGGTAGCAGCTGGAGGCTATGAAGGGATGTAATGGTAGTACTGGTGTGAGAAATACCAGGATTCCATTGTTAGGTGCTCCAGCCGCCGCGATATAACTGAAAGATTGTTGAAAGCGGCGTAAAACCCCATTCAAACAAACAAACAAACTTTCAAAAATATATATCTATTATCGTAAAATTAGGTTGTTCAAATCGAAGTCCGAGCTCACGGTCCCAGGATAGTGAGTGCAGCGCGTTATCCGCCTACCTAACCGGGTTCGGCTCTGAATTTTGAACGCAGACAGTCGGCACAGATTTACTCCCAATTCACATACATTGAAGTCCGAATGAAAAGTTTGCTTTGCTCATTTAACAAATGTCAAAATCAGAAATATGAAAAATGAATTCTTGTGGTATGGAGACCAAAGTGTCGTAAATAAAGCTTGAATAAAGCAGCATTTATGATATTTTGGTAGCCTAACGACGAATAGCCCCTTTATTCGAGTATTTTGTATTGTAATCTGAATCATTTTACTAAATGCAGAACTCCTGTCATGCTGAACCCGGAATCTTTCTTTTACAGCAGGAGATTTAGACAAAAAATCAGAATGTGCTTATGTGCATTTTGGTATAAGTCTATTCCACCTGCTACTCCCTTTCAATTCAGAATTGGTTATGAGACGTGGTTTCAACCCACAATTAGTACTTTCAATCCTTTAATTGTGTAGTAATTGGCGGACAGCGACTGTTAATAAATGAATCAATCATCCAATCAAATCAGTCATGTAGACCGGAAGTGATATTTTGAACTCGGACACTGGCAGACGTTTATGTTTGAAATTTTTGTTGGTTTGGCAACTTAAACGTCGTTATTACAGTACAACATACTCAGCTTATAATAATAATAACATTTAAAATAAATTTGTCTTAATAATAAACATGACAATCGAACAAGGAATGAAATACGTCTTCTATTTGATTGTTGAAGATTGAGAGCAAGCCAAATCTTCCTTTTTCACAATGATTTCCAAAGCTTTTTACCAGAAAGGCGCAGCAATAATCAGAAAATTATGAGGTCACCAAATTATTAGATTTTTTTACGTCATAAAGTGACGTCATAATGGCAATGGATCATATCGATGCTGTATGAAAGAGCTGGAAGGTTTGCCCATTATATAAATTATATGTTTCTCCTGATAATATAGCAAGAGTGTAATTACTCAGAGTTGAAAAGATTTTTTTTTGTTTTATTGAGGTATGAAAATGAAAACCTATATTTACTGCATGAATCAGCTGTGCGGACAAATTTAGAAGTTTGATTAGGATTCTATTCTCATGAAAAAATATATATTTCTTTATTATTAGACATCCCTATGACATATACCTAAAAGATATATTGAATAAGAAAAACCTTTACTATTTCGGTGCAGTTTTATTCTTCAATATAAAAATAGAAACCGTGCTCCATTTTTTCATGGAAGTATGCATTTTTTTTCAGGCAATAAGAGTACATTAATTTGATGTAAATAACTAACATTAACAATTAGTAAATAACACAGAAGATGGTAATGATACAAGTCCCCGTACAAATGTGACTCTATTTACAACATATTTTATTTGAGAAGTGAAGATAATATTTTTGTTTTTGTTTTCATTGAGGTATAAGCGTAAAACTTACTAGTGTGATAGACTCATACTTCAATGAAAACAAACAAAAATATTCTCTTCATTTCTTATAATTTAATTTCATTTAGTAAAACATAAACAAAAAAACCTAATATTTTACTAGTTTTGAGTAAAATGTTATGGATTTACGTGGATTGTGAGCATACCAAATAGTCGCGTGCTCAAAATAATATTCATGGAAATATAAAAAAAGCTCAGCTTATCAAAACGCTTGAATCTTGATAGATGAAACTTAAATCAAAGTATACATATCTGCTGCAATAAATTGAAATGTTAAAGTTTGGTGAGCCACCAATACCAACTAGAAGCTAATGAACGTCTATCATTGCTCCACAGACCTGAATGTACTAATGAAGCAAATAGTAATTTTGGGGATTCAATATGAGCTGAATCATCTTTGCAATATCTGGCAAATAGATTGTGTCACTGAAATCTTTTAAATAGTTCCAGAGAAGAATTTCAAACTTTTCATTTTTTACAAAAGTCAAGTTAAGTAATGTTAAATCCATTTACTAAGTCAGCTAAAATAATTACTAATTGTATTTTCAATATTCTTACTTTATACCATGTTTGGACACACGCCACGCCTATAAAAAACATGATTTTTAACCGATCGAAATAATATGAAGGCATCTGACTCAGAGTCACCTTAGGATCATTTCTTTAAGATTTGTTGTGAATCCATCATCAGGTATCTGAGAAAATGATTTTCAAAGTTTTCAGTATATACTGTATAAGGAGATTAGCAGCCCTTTAAAAGTTATGTTTGACATCCGATCAAATTCGTTAAACGAACATTATAAAGGGTATGCAAAGGACCATTGCTGTAAAATTTCATTGAAATCAATTGACTGGTTTCTGAGAAAAAATATTTAAAGTTTGCTAAATGAACCATGTATTGAAAATAGCCTTGTTCATAAAAGCTGTGTCTTTCATTCGATAAAAATTCTTTGAAGGGTCACCCAAGGATCATTTATGTAAAATGTCGTTGAAATCCATTCCATGGTTCCTGAGAAGACGATTTTTAAAGATTTCGCCATATATGGAAATTAGCCCTGCCGATAAAACTATTATTTTTGATACGATCAAATTCTTTGAGGAAATCTCAGAGCGGGCCACATATGGGTCATTTCTGAGAAATTAAGTTGAATTTTGTTCAGTACTTTCTGAGGAGAACATTTTAAAGTAAAATTTTTACGGACAGACGGACGGCGGAGAGCACGCTTTGGCAATAGCCCGATAGCTTTCACGCTGTTGAGCTGAAATTGACGTCAATGATTTAGAATTGTGGTGTCACAAAGTGAAAATGAAAATATTTTGATGTTGCTAACAAAAATTAAGACTAAACGTCAAAAACTTTTCTAACTTTCAGGACTGTATCTAATAAACAGCTTGATTTTCGATTGAACTGATAACCCTAAATTGCTTGCATTCTATAGTTAGACTAGAGAAAAAACTGTATAAAATATTTGTAGTAAACACTAATACTTTTTCCATACGCTCGCAAGATGTAAAAGAAGTAAAACCGGCATACGAATTCAATCCATCTTAAATCTTGAATTAAACCGGCTGCATAAATTGCATTCATTTCAACAGGAATGTTTTTTTTTTCTTAGGTAGTATAGGCCACAGGTTTATGAATAAAGATTTCTTTAAATCCGTATTTGGATTCCAATCGACCAATCGCAGCTGTCAATCAAGAAATCAACCGAACAATCAAATAATTTATTCAGCCCAGACTTGGGCATTCACTCCATCATTGGCCGCCATTTTTGTTAGCCCTTTTTTTTCTGAGGTGCGTTCTTTTCGTCAAGGTTCTTGAGACTCTTATTTAGATTTTTAAGATAAAGCGTTCTTTAGATTAAGATTTTTAAGCTACTAAATATGAATCTTAAAAAAATTTAAATGAGGAATTTAAGCGTACTTAGTATTGGCTTAAACGAGTAGCCTTGACGACGTCAAATGTTTTCATTCAAAATAACAAAAAACGTTTTTAAGGACGTTCCAAAAATCTTATTTAGCGGGATTTTTTCATCTCGACGAATAGAACGCACCTCATGTTTGACGACTTATATGTCATGATTATAGCTTATTCAAATCGAGTTACGACGTTTATGTCGCCAACCAACCATATTATTTTTGTTACATAAATGGCCGTAAAAATCGCAAATTAACGCCGTTAAAAATCGAAGCGGAAGTTCCTGTTGGAGTAAATGGATGGGGCCTAGAGAATCAGTGGTCGGGGCCAGCGATTTGTTAATTGGAATGATTCTAGCCAAGCTTGAAAACCCCTCTCGGGCACGCTATCGTTTCTTGTTGACTCTCTAACGGATTGACTTGGTTTCTTAGCATCATGGGGTGCCATGGGTTCGATCCCCGGTGGCGGCACATATTCTTTCCGACATCAGTGTCTCACCAATGGGTGGTTGATCGTAAACCTAAGCGGGGTAGCAGCTGGAGGCTAGGAAAGGATGTAGTGGTAGTACTCGAAAATACCAGGAATCCATTATTAGGTGCTCCAGCCGCCGCGATATGACTGAAATACTGTTAAAAGTGGCGTTAAACCCATTTATTCAATCAATCAATCAATCAATCAATCAATGATTCCTTAGCCATTAGTGACGTCATCAAAACTACAACCATTGTAGACGACCTTTCTTCGAATTTCTATCATTTAATTAAATTCTATGTCGAGGGTAACACTGGTTCACCCATTCCCGTTTTTCAAACTTTTAGACCAAATTCAAAGGTTTGTAGACGAAATGTTAAGGAAGATTTGATTTAAAAAATAGTCATTCAAGATTGCAGAAATTCTTGTACAAAAACATGAAATTGCTTGTTTCAAGCAATTTCTGTGTTTTGTACAGTGTTTTCTAAACTGTAAAATCACAGCGATGCAAAAGCCAGGGATTGAACAGGAACGGGTTAACTGCGATAATGAACTATTTTCGCTTGGTAACTGATTGACGTCTGTTCATTTGCTAGTCAAAACGAAGGGCTGCCCATGTCAAAGGTGTGTTTAGGCAAACTATCAATGTTATTAACTCATTACCACACAATATAATTTTGGACTTCTCCGATTTGAAAGAAATTGCAGAAGACAATTTTTAGCCGGTTGAATTCATAATCTCTTTTTTCTGTCTTTTGGGGTAGAAAATATCGTTGACAATGAAGAAATTTATGTTACAAACAATTTCTTTGTTTTCCACAATGTTTTTCCAAGCTTTCTGCTAGAGGGGCATAAATTTAAGCAATTATGTAGGCATGTCTTAAGCAGGAGAATTCGGCAAGCGTATCTGATACTTTGGTCTAACTGGCTTTTTAGCAAACAAATCGTCAGCTTTGATAGATTAAGTTAACAGACAAATTTTGAGATCTTCTGAGTTCAATGAGTGCACCCTACCGCTTGAGGCTTAAACCACTAAATCCATTGAAAACCTCCGCCATAAAAAGTAGTTCTTATATTTTTGAGGGATATTGCAAACTCTTCATGCAAGTTTATCTCCTTAGTATTTTAGCCCCCTTGAGCATATCATGTTCAAATTAGTCTAATCAGAGTCTTCACTATGCGCGCGGCTTTGTATAATTCGATAAATTAACTTTATGCAAACTGTAGAAAAACCCGTACATTTATCATGGTAACCTTTGACAAAGAAGATTACATGATAAAACCATGCTTTGCTAGCTAACAGTACTGTCAGTACTTTGATTTCTTTTTTGATGTGTATCCCAAACAATGGATGCGTATAAAAAGCACATCGTCGCACATTAAATTTGGGATTGCACTGGCTGAGCCCTGAGAACAATGTGGAAACCGTAGGTTGAGCGAGCTTCTTTACATTTCAAATCAAACCTACCCTATGTTTGAAATGTTCATCGATGGAAACTCTTTTTTAACCCCTTAACTAAGCGACAAGGTGTTTCACTGGTTTTTATTAAATGTCATAATCAAATGTGTTCAAACGTATTAAACCCATTCCTACACAATAACACTTTAAGAGCTCAATATAAGAGCTTTTGAAACCATTGTGGAAGATGAAGAAATTGCTTGTTACTAGCAATTTCTTCCATATCGACAATGGTTTCTACCCCCAAACTCAATGATTTCTACCCCAAAGACAGAGAGATTTAAACATTTCACCAACTTAAAATTATCGTCTGTAACTTCTTAGAATTTGGCCTTAACTAAAAATCTATCGTGTGGTAATTGGTTGATTTGTGATCGATAGTCGAAGTTTAACGAACTATGTCGTTACTTTTGTCGATACTGAAAAACGTTCGCTTGCAAGTGTTTTGCAGATAGAAATAATTTGGTCTCATGCAACGTTCTATGTACAAGGTGTCGGCACAGCTATGATACTAATTATATGATACTACTACTACTACTACTACAAAAACAACAACAACAAAAAATTAAGTAAAGCAAGATGTAGAGTTCGTATAAAATCGACTATGAAGAAGGACAAACTGTATGTGTTTAAGACATATCCCAGACGCTTAACAAAAATTGACTGTTAATAGAGGTGGTCGTTCAATGAAGATTGATTTGTCTCTCACCAATGGGTATATAATCGTAAACCTAAGTGGGATAGCAGCTGGAGGCTAGGAGAGGTTGTAGTGGTAGTACTGGAGCGAGAAATACCAGGAATCCATTGTTAGGTGCTCCAGCCGCCGCGATATAACTGAAAGATTGTTAAAAGCGGCGTTAAACCCCATTCAAACAAAATCAATGAAGATTGACTGTATTTATTCGTGTGATATTGCAGTATTTACTCTTATTGTTTGGATTTTTAGCAGAAAGCGTCAGCTTTGATAGCTTAAGTTAACAGACAAAATTTTAGAGGTTGTCCCAAAGTTCAACGAGTGCAAACTACCAATGGAGGCTTAACCACAAAATCCATTAAATGCCTACGCCATAAATAGTAGCTCTTATGTTCTTCAGGAATATTGCAAACTCTGCATGCAATTTCATCTCCTAGGTATATTTTGCTCTCTTGAGCACATCTTGTTAAAAATGAATCTGATCAGAGTCTTCAAAGAAGTTGCAGACTACAATTTAAAATTATTGAAAAGTTCTAAAATATTTATCTCTTTATGTAGGAAACAATGTTGAAAATGAAGAAATGGCTTGTAACAAGCAATTTCACCATTTTCCACGTTGTTTTCCACAACTTGTCTCTTAGGTGGCGTAAAAAGGATGGGTTTTGTTGGACAAAGAATATTACTGAACAAACCAATGCTTTGCTAGCATACAGTACTCTTCAGTACTTTGATTTTACCACTCGCAACGTACCTATAACGGTTGCAAGACAACCCCTACAATTTCTAGATACAAGTCTTTTAAACGGATAAAGAAACTACTCTTTTTTCGCTGACGAGGCTCTCATACGAAAGCCCCATGACATCTGGAATCCAAGTTGAAATTGGCAGGGAAATTCGCCGGATCTGCTTTTTAACATACCACGGCGAGAAATCGTTCCGCATTATTTCTACGCTATGGGACTTTTAACCCTGCACTACAAATATTCATTTCTCTCGTTTTTCAAAAAGAAATCCACGAAATAATCGTCTCATTCAGCATTAATTTTCTATTAACGACCAAATGCAATATTTGTGAGAACTACTTTACACAGAGCCAAAGTGTTATGTTAATGTTTTCTGATTTTTTTAGTACGGATTTTCTTATCATTTCGATGTTCGAAAACCCTGTAATAGTTCATTATGATAAGGGTTTATCTCTTGCCGTTGAGTATGACCTAAGACTGGGAACGCAATAAGACGAGTTTTCCACATTGCAAGCATTCCAGGAGAGAAACTATGCCAGTTGGTATCCCGGCAAATCAGGGCAGTCGTAAATAAATATAAAACACAGATTCGATATGACACTTGTTATGCCAACACTTGTCATGCTCGTTAAAATAGTTCGCATTCACGGTTTTCTCGACGAGATAATTTATAAGTTATTTTTGATCTTGGAAGCATGTTTCTACATTTTCAGAATTTAAACGTTTTCTTCTAAAAATTGCAAATATATGATTTATGTGTATAGTTATTAATATGCCTACCGAATTTCCTTACTGCACGCAGGAAAAAACGGATACGATAGAAAACAATCACACATGTAGTGAACTCATACAATATTGTAAGACGACGTCATTTTTCCGTTAAAATGACGTCACTCCAAGAACATCTGTATCCTGGTTCTTAAAAAAGAGTTGATTTTAGACTGTAAAATTCATTGGTAAATAATAAATGGAATACCATAATGTAGTTGTGATACAAAACCTTGCTTTGGATTCTCGCCGTTAAGGAAAATTGATTTCAACGCGGCTCGAATCCAACACAAGGATTTGTATCTTAACTATAATATTATTGGGATATCTTTTAAGGAACATACGCAAGATTCTCACGAACAAAAGTCGACACGACAAAAAGTCTATATCTGACAGTGCAAAATAAGGTTAAGAATGTTTTTTTTTAATGGCTTTACAGTGGGAATCTTGTTTATTTTGATTAGTCAATCGACTTTCTGATTGACAGACGCGATCCATCAATTGCTTACAAAAATAGTCCTCTTACAATCGACATATTCTTCCGTTTGAATAAAACAATACTTCGGACACGCACTCTTCAAACGTCGTACAGACAGTTGCGTTCCACGATTCCGAGACTGTAACTCGTTTACCTTTCAGCATCTCTTATCACGTAACCTGCTTTGCTATTTGACATATGAATTCCGATCGCTTATCATTCGATGTAACATCAAGGATTTTTCTACATCCTTGAATTCCGTGATACAGTTCTATTACCTTGCAAACCTACATATTTTATACTAGTTTAAACTTTAGTTTTGTCTACCAAATAACGGGCGTTCTGATTGGTCAAAAAGAAATTATTCATACCTTCATGAACAAAATTTTAAGCACGAAGCTATTTCGTATGCTTCCGCACATCAAATTTGTAAAGCTTTCGCCTGTTTCGCTCGATGCTATAAAATTATAAGAAATGAAGAGAATATTTGTGTTTTGTTATCATGGAGGTATGAACCTTAAAACCTAATCACACTTATGTATGAATTCCGCTTCGCGTATTGATATAGTGTTATTAGTTTTAAGGTTTATACCTCCATGAAAACAAACATATTCTCTTAAATGAATTGAAAAGTGTTTGAGCCCGCTCTTTTATTAAAGCGGCTCTTGCAGATATTAGGAAAGAAAAAGTTTGGCCCCCAATTTTTACATTTCAAATTGTAATGTTTTCAGGCATTTGAAAGAAGGTGATTAACCTGATTTTGTTATAAAAATGAGAGTTCATGACTTAAATAGGAAAGAAAAGAAGCAAACAATCTCGCGAGACGCCAAAAAAGTCAACGAAGCACAACCCGAATGGAATCGGAATGCATCGGATAAATACTTTATTTGTCGATTGAACCGAAAATTGACCTATTTGTGGTTTCCGTAAAAATTACGCCATTGGCTTTTGGAAGAGGTTCCGTCGTTATCGGCAATACCCGTAGACTGACGACCTCATCCGATTAATTTCGATGTTTCGAAGTAGGGAATGGAGAATATATCACGATAGTAGATTTAACACATTTTTTTCGTAAAAATGACATTAACAACTATTGGAGAAGTAGATAGATTTCCTATATCCCATTTTCATGGAGATCTGTTCAAGAGACGCTTTAAAGAGACCAAGAAAATACACTTTGTTTATCAATAAAGTACCAAACGAAATTCAAGCTGTAGTTACGGCGTCAAGGTCGCTAACCAACAATTTTTTTTTTTTTGTCACGATAAGGTCGCAAACAAACATTTTTAGTCTTTTAGTAATGTGTTACTGACCATATTTTTTTCAAAATAACGCCATTTAGTAACTAGGTCAAACTTCCTGTTTGGGGTCAGGGGGCGTCATAAAATGGAAAATGGCGTCTTTATACAAAATTTGATAGCATACATAATGGAGTGACCTCACTAGAAACTACTTCCTGAGGTCGTTGTATAGTAAAAGTAGATCTAAGAGAAAACGTAGTTCTTTAAAGGCAGGGATGATTTGAGTCTTAAACAGTGGTATATCCAATATTTTGTTTGATTTTATAGTAATTCTGCATCTGTTCTGCTGTTTATGCGTGTATTTTACCCTATCTTTGCAGGTCTATATGTTTCAAATTATGTACAAAAATTGGAGGCGTATAGTGGAAACATGTTAAATAGAAAGTGCCTGCGGTTGGAGCCAATTATTTTAAAAAAATCACCATTCATCATATATAATTTCTACGTTTGATAAGAAGTTCTATGAACGACGAAACCGCACCAGTAAGGCTATATTTCAACAATTTTTTTAAGAAGTGCAGCATCTTGGACAAAGATAGTGATTTAATATGGACTAAAGAAGGCCAAAACTCGGCGGGGTCTGACTTAATGGAATTTCACCTATGCAATACATTCGACAAACATTTTATGAAAAAATACGTCTGTCGCCTTAACCCATTCCCACAAAGGGACGCCTCTGGAAGCCATTCAAGTAAAACAATTGGGAAAACAATTTGTTAAATGAAGAAATCGCTTGCAATAAGCAATTTCTTAATTTTCTGCAATGTTTTATACACAGAAAGTTGAAAAGAATCTAAAATTTTAAATAGTTTGAATTGTCGTCTACAACTTTTTTTAAATTTGGCCAAGTCTAAAAAATTTTGTCGTCTGGTAATGTGTTAGATAATGTAAATATCGACTTAGTGACATGATTTCTGCTATCATCTTGCTACCTACTGCTTTAGCTACAGTTTTAAAATCCTTGCTATATGAAAATAACACCTTTAACACACAAAGTTTGGCCAGATACTTTTTCGGTTTTCAAATTAGATCTAGAGACACGAGGTATGAATCAAACATACGATCTAAAATGGTTTTTAGTTATATGTTTGATTGATTGATTTAATGGGCTTTAACACCGCTTTAAACAGTATTTCAGTCATATCGCGGCGGCTGGAGCACCTAACAATGGATTCCTTGTATTTCTCACACCAGTACTACCACTACATCCTTTCCTAGCCTCCAGATGCTATCCCACTTACGTTTACGATTATCCACTCATTGGTTAGAGACAAATGTCGGAAAGGATATGTGCCGCCGCCGGGGATCGAACCCTTGACATCCCATGATTGAAGATTAGGAGTCTGACGTGCTACCGAAGCGCTATGACGGCGGCTTTGTACAATACCGTATAATACCGTATAGTTTGAACACGTGATTTGCGGATTGCTGGCCACGGCCTCTGAGCTCCGACAGGAAGTTCCATTTTGATATTGAACAAGAACGAACGAATTAAACCAAAGCACCGATCGTTCTATATTCTTTACCTTGTCTTGTTTTACTTATTTCCACAATTACCAGACGACAGAATTTCAGACGGGTTCGAAAGGGAAAGAAACGCAGACATCAATTATTAGATTATGAAATTTAAAAAATTCTTTCTTGTAGGTCAGGAAACATTGTTGGATATGAAGAATTAGCTTGTTACAAGCAATATCTTCATTTTCCAAAATGTTTTTCATAGTTTTCTTTTTTGAAGAGCGTAAAATTGCGGTTTGTATGTGAAAGGGTCAATACAAATCCTTTATGGCCAAGAAATGAATTTTTTTACGCAAAATAATTTTCTTTTCCGTAAACAAAAAAAGAAAATGCAAGCCACGAAATTTTTCGCTGAGTTAGGCAGGAATCATAAAGGCCGCAAAAACCGCCACCGCACTGCACTAATGGAATTTTCTGTTGCATGAAGTGTCATCAATATTCAACTTTCTTTGTGACGATTTTTATATCATTGCCGCAGCAGAAGAAAACAAGTATAACTTCTGATATAGATTCCAAAACTTTCGAAGGGCAACGGCCGACGTCACCAACTACTTCATTAACAATTTTACACTGTTTCAAGCAAACTTCGGGGATGAAATATGTGATAGGTTTGATTCTATTGAAACGGACTTTAAGCCTTAAATGATTAGAAAAAGAGATCTTAGATATAATAGCAGGAGATTTCAATGCGAGAACATCGACAAAAAATGATTATATTGTATGTGATACAAATTTTCAAACTGACCCTGATGAATACGTCCCTGATAATGTATTAAGTCGATATTCTCAGGACAAGGGAATTAACTCGTTTGGAAATAAATTAATTGATTTTTGTACGTCAAGTTCAATGCGGATTGTTAATGGGCGTCTATACGACGATTTTTCAATCGGCAAATATACCTATTGTTGTAATAAAGGAACAAGTACAGTCGATTACGTAATTGCGAAAGAGTCTACATTTAACCTTTTAAGTCATTTTTCAGTTGCAGATTTTAACGAATATAGCGACCATGCGCCGATTTATTTTAATTTGAATTTAAATAAAATAATTATAACCGAAGACAATAACGACGGTTTTCGCTTATTTGAGAAATTAGTGTGGAATCCAGCCGAAAAAGAATGTTTTAGAGCAAAACTAATTGGGCAGTTGCCAAATTTTAACCGAGTTATGGCAGAAAATGGGAATGACACGGAAAAGTTAGTTTCATCTTTTTCCACAATAATCACCGAAATCGCAGATCCGCTTTTCAAAAAAGAAGGGCGTACCTATAACAGGTTCGAAGATACGTATCGACCAGAGGATAAAAAATGGTTCGATCAGGATTGTAAATCAGCACGTAATAAATATTTAGCCTCTCTGCAAAATTTTAACAAAAATAGGTCGGAAGAAAATAGAATTAAATTAGCCACGGATCGAAAAAATTATAAAACTCTTACTAGAAAAAAGCAGAGACAACATAAATCAAGCCAAGCACGAGATTTTGAAAATTTAAAAAAGAGGAACCCTCGTCAGTTTTGGAAGTTTTTCAAGAAATCGTCTAAGCCCGCAGACTGTAATATCTCAGTAAATGACTTTAAGGAGTATTTCTCCGAAATGTTTGAAAATGTAACCCCAGTGCAGAATGATTCTGCAGAAGAATTTTGTGAGTCTTATAATTTTGATTCATGGGACACATTAAACAGCGAATTAAATCGCCCTATATCGTACGAAGAAGTAGTCAATAGCATTAATTCACTGAAGCGTAACAAAGCCTGCTCAGGGGATCGATTATTAAATGAGTATTTTATTGAATCATGTGACATACTGACCGGACACATCACTGATATGTTTAATAAAATTTTAGATTCAGGACGTTTCCCGGAAGCATGGACCAAGGGAATTATTGTACCCATATACAAAAAAGGACAAAAATCAGACGTAAATAACTATAGGGGAATAACTTTATTAAGTAACTTTGGTAAATTATTTACCAGCATTTTAAACAAACGCCTGTCAAATTGGACGAATATAAATGAAAAAATATCCGACTCCCAATTCGGATTTAGAGAAGGTCGATCTACTGTAGACGCAATTTTCATTTTACATTATTTGATAAATAAATATCTAAGCAATAATAAAAGATTATATTGTGCTTTTATCGATTTGCGTAAATGCTTTGATAGTATTTACCGTAACGGACTATGGTTTAAACTATTTAAAATGGGTCTAGACGGCAAAATTCTTCGGATAATAAGATCAATGTACATGTCGGTCAAGTCCTGTGTGCGCCACTGTAACGAGTACTCTCAGTACTTTGATATTGCGATAGGTCTCAGACAAGGGGAGATAATTTCGCCGATAATGTTTAGTCTTTTCGTCGAAGATCTAGAACTATTTTTACAATCAGACACAAACAGTGGTCTTACTATCGATGAATTGTGCATAATTATTTTGTTATTCGCAGACGACATGGTCGTCATGGCCGAAAACCCAAACGACCTCCAAAAGTCTCTCGACAATTTAAGCGACTATTGCGATAATTGGGGTCTCGAGGTCAATGTTGAAAAGACAAAAACAGTTGTTTTTCGAAAACGGGGACGATTATTCGAGCACGAAAAATGGTCTTATAGAAATACTTGCATAGAAACCGTAAGCGATTTTAATTACCTCGGCTGCACATTTAACTCCTCGGGTGGATTCACTTTAAATAACCAAACGTTGTATGGTAAAGGGCTAAAGGCAATGAATGTTTTGATAGGTAATCTTAAACGTTATAACACCAGCCCTCGAACGGCCCTACAGCTATTCGATTCATTTGTTGCACCTATTTTATATTACAGCTGTGAAGTGTCGGGATTTACTCGGGCGGATATTTTAGAAAAAATTCATCTTAAATTTTGCAAAAAACTATTAGGAGTCAGACAATCAACTTGTAACGCCGCAGTGTATGGTGAACTTGGTAGATATCCACTTTATATTAATCGATATGTTCGTGTTATAAAATATTTCTTCAAAATCATGCACTCGGAAAATATAATCATATCTATAATCAAGCGCGAAGTTATGAATGAAAGCACGTTGGGAAAATCAAGCTGGTTCTATAAAGTGAAAAATTTACTAAGTAACCACGGCTTCGCATACGTTTGGGAAAGTCCCGAAGCGGTAAATCCCAAAAGTTTTATAAGTATTTTTAAACAACGCCTTATTGACGTATTTGTGCAAAAATGGTTTAGTGATATAGAAAAGGGTCGCACGTTCGAAACTTTATACAGACATATTAAATTAGAATTTGGCATGGAACACTATTTTGAAGGAAACATAAATCGGGAATTAAGAATCGCCTTGACTAAGTTCAGAACTTCGGTACATGGTTTAAGATTGGACACTGGTCGGTTCGCGGGTCAAGCAATCGATCGTAATGAGCGTACTTGTCAATTTTGCAATCTAATGGAAATAGAGGATGAATATCATTTTGCCCTAGTTTGTCCTTTTTACACGGATATTAGACAGCTTCATATTAAATCTACTTATATAAGAAATCCAAGTATGTTGAAATTAGTAGATCTTCTCAATACTAATTCGAAACGCGAATTGAAACAATTTTGCGTGTATCTAAAACAGGCATTTAAAAGACGCAATGAAACGTAGATTAATTTGTTATACTTTTATTCAATCTCTTTTGATGTATTATATACGGTTCCCTTATATTAAGTCTTATATGTATAAATGATGTTATATACAATGGAAGAAAATTATTATGATATGAATAATCAAAGGTGTTGAAATCACGAGTCGTCTGCTAATACATGTACAAGCACTCGACGGTTGGTTTTCGCACCCACAAAGTCTTGCATCTATGATTAATCAAATTCATACGTTAAGGATAGCGCATTTGGTGTATGTCGGACATCCCTTACTTTAAAGGTGACGAATGTTCGATATAAACTGAGATGCTCATATTAACGGTTTGTCCTCCCTACACCGTTTATATATATGATAGATTTTGATATCTAAGAACAAATAATGAGATGCTCAAAAAATTCAAACATAAATGCAAATAGAATAACACGTGATTAAATTGTCATTTATTATTATCTATTCATATTTTGTACATGACTATAAACTTGTAAAGTTTTTGTCAATAAATTGTATTGTATTGTATTGATAAATGAATTCCATATTTTGATGTTTCAGGTTGTGAAAAATTGCTTTTTTTTCCACAATTCCACCAAAAAGCAAAATTTTATGAAGAGGGTAGGGCATCATGTTTGCCAGTTTGAGGATATAACCGCTTGCATTATTCAGCTTTTGATAAAAACAAAGAGAAACGTATAGTTCTGTTGAAAAATTGACAAATCTGTCTGTCAATTAAAAGTGAATCGACCAATTAAATCATCCTTTTAGACAGGAAGTGAATGTTTCACTCCGACATTTACGCCAAGCGTTTTTGTTGTTTGGGCCAACAAACAATTAACTATTTGAGATATGCTAAACTTTATGTGTGGCATTCTTAACAGATCAACCTTGTTTGATATTTGAGTCGAACTTGCTTGTCTGAAATCAGTTTGAGTTGTCTTCGATCAACATTTAATCAAATCTAGAGAATAAATCCGGTAATCATTTTTAACGAAATAGAAATTATTCAAAGGATATTCCTGAAAGTCACCTTGTATAAAGTCCCAAGTTACCATAGCTTCCTGTCATTTTTCACACCAGAATATGTACACGTATAACTACAACATTAACTTTGAGCCATTAGCCGCCCAGCCACCTTAACCCATTACCACGCGACAAAATCTTAGACTTGCAGTTGCAGACGACAATTTCAGGTTGATAGAAAACTTTTACGATGATAAAGAAATTTCTTGATACAAACAATTTCTTCATTTTCCACTACTATTTTCAAAGTTATTTTCTCCTCGGGGGCTTTTGCAGGCACAGGCTAATAGGCAAATCACTTATGATGGTCCCGTCGGTGAGAGATAAATGACTCGTGTAGCAATGGCATATTTTTGCCGAACTGGAGATCGTACTCATGACACTAGAATAGAAAGGATCAAGTATTACCTTTTAAAATAGTCGGACTAGGTGACATGTTCTACTTTAATCAGATTATCTACATGAAAAATGCCTTTTTCTACACCAAAACTGAGCAGGGATACAATTCTACCATGCCAACAGAGACGTCCACAATCAGCACTTTCGGTGCTTATATGAATCCCCAATTAGGGACAAAAGCAATATAAACGATAGACACCATTCCTTTCTTTTGGTGCTTAGAGGCAGATATTCAAATCCACTTCTGTGAATAAGTCATATGTACATATTGAATAGAAATTTTTTGAAGGGCTACATGTAAAAATTTCGGTTACATGCAGTTTTTCAACACAAGAAAATTGGGTTTCAAGCATACTGAAAATAATCTATTATTATTAAAGCGAATAATTCTTTAAGTTATTTGATATTTGACATGCTTTCTTTATGATATATGTGCCGTCGAAGATTAATCGGTGCTATGACTGACCCAAAACTAGGGGCAAGGGGGAAAGAAAACAGCTTTATGCAATATCGCGCTATTATACTGTCATTGCAACTTATACAGAGGAACACTGTTTTAGTGTAAAATCGATTAATCTTTCATTACTCGAACAGCAAAAGGTATATTTCAACGAGTGGTGGGAAACATATCCTTTGTTGTTCACGAAATAAAAGATATGTCCAACTTACACGATAGACGAACAACCATTCTATCTTTTCCGACAAAATCTCTCAAAGCGGGTCATTTCGCACGTTATTCATATTTAAAACGAATGACGTCATCACGACTTGTGTCCAACTGAGACCACGTTCAGTAGTGTAAATGTGTGTGTATTGCCGTTTATTTATCGGCGCTACCGTAGTACATGCCCATATGAGCGACGCCCCCAGAAGACGGCTAGTTGTTACGGGGGATAGTGCAAGGATACAGGACGAAACTACTGAGAGCTCTGCCTGGTTCTTTAACGTGCTTGATGATAGCACCGTCACACGGACCTCGGTTTTAAGTCTCATCCGAAAGACAATTAGTTTGTTATTTGATATGATCAGCACAGGACTCGAATCCGTGATCTTGAGGTTTTGAGGATAGTGCTCTACCAACTGAGCTAATCGGGCTGACTTAGTGTGAATGAACGGAAGCAGAGCTAAATATACTAAACAAGAGGGTCATTGGACCTAAACCTCTTACCTGAGCCGATGACTATAGCAGTAAAATGGCGCAAGTGACCTTATCTTGTCCTAACAAGACTTGTTGCCGAAACCTTGTTTCAGAAATTAAAGTAGAAAAACATTCTTATCATATCTGCTAGATGTTGGTGACTTCATAGAGAGAAAGGTTATCATAAAATCTGACCTAGTGACTTACTTTATTAACCATGTGACCCAATATCGAATATGAAAGAGATCATGGAAAAATATTCTGAACATATATAAGTACCTTTGATACAAACATAAGGGCCTCTACACTACACACAAGGGGTTTTTGTTCTAAAATTTGACCAAGTGACCTAGTTTTGACCCCACGTGACCCATTATCGAACTGGTTTGAGATCTTTATGAAGACAAACAGTTCGACCACATATCAAGACATTTCAGCCAAAAATATGACCCCAAGAGTGCACACAACGTTCTTTTAGGCTGACCTAAACTCAGACCCAACGTGATCAATCTTTAAACTCGCCAGAGATCATATGCAGAAAAACAATTTGACCAAATATTCTGACCAAGTTTAGAGCATTTGAGCCAAAAATCTGCACACAAGGTTATTCTAAGATTTGACCTGGTCACCCCACTTTACACATTTTTGCACACGTCCAAGATATCATATAGACAAACATTCTGACAAAGTTTCAAGACATTTTAGCCCATCATATGACGTCTAGAGTGCACGCAAGGTAAAAGTTGACGACGGACGACGGACACAGCCCGATCACTATAGCTCACCATAACCACTACGTGGTCAGGTGAGCTAAAATAGTAAGTTTATCATTCCGATAATTTCTCTCAAGTGATAATCCACAGAAAAATCTCAATATTCGACAAGAAGACAATAAAGAAATCCTCCTGATAAGCAATACTAAGTTTAACCCGTTCCCACACAACCCCTCCTTTTTACGACCCTGAAGAAAAGAGCTTTGAAAAACATTGTATCAATCAATTTCTTCATTATCCACAATGTTTTCTATCCAAAATGACGAAGAAATTTAAAATTCTATTAACTTGAAATTGTCGTCTGCAGCTTCTTTCAATTCGGACCAGTCTAAAATTTTGTTGCGTGGGAAATGGTTAAGAATTTACGATCACCTATCATATTATCATATTAATATACCAGCACTATTTACATATAATTCAAGGATGTTTGTCTATTAACACTTTTTACCCTTTCCCGTAAAAAAACAGGATTTGCAGCGATGTTATTTCTATCATTGAGGAAATACTGTGGGAAAAAGGAGAAATTGCTTGTATAACAAGCAATTTCTTATTTTCTCACAATATTTTCTACAACATAGGATGGGTTTCATTTCAAATGATGGTTTCATTACTACAACCTCTTTCAATTTGAACTAGTCTACAATTTCAAAATAACGGGAAAGTGTTAAAACTGTATCGGGTATCCATAAGTAAACCGTTCTGGCGTTTTGAGACAACATTTCAAACACATGGAACGGACAGATCTCCGCTCTCAATCTAGGAATCGATTGACCAATCAAAACATATATTTAAACTGGAAATGGATGTTGACTTCCGACATTTATGCACTTTTTTGGGGCGGTTCCTTGACGTTTAGATCGCCAACTAACGATTTTGATGATTCTGCTTGAGCATACTGTGTTCAAAAAGAGTCTGATCAGAGTCTTCACTATGCGCACTGCTTTGTATGGTCACATCGATGAACTCCTTCAAGAGTATGCCACTCAATATTACTTTTAAGCATCTCAAGAAAAAGATTGGAAAATAGTGAGATCAATGAAGAAATTGCTTGTACCAAGCAATTTCTTCAATGTCCACAATGCTTTATACCCTAGAATGCAAAGAATTTCTAAATTCTAGCAATTTGAAATTATCGTCTGCAATTTCTTTCAATTTGAACCAGTCTAAGATTTTGTCATGTTATAATCGGTCAACATCTTGATTACTTTAAACACGTTTATTTATCATGATAACCTTTGACAAAAAGATTATTTAACAAAACCATGCTATGCTAGTTTACAGTACTTTCAGTAGTTTGATTAATTTATATTTCCGACCACTATTGATGCTAACGTACGGGATTTGATACATCAGCCGAACTACGTTTGTCGGGGGTCAGAGGTCATTTCCAGCGATCCGTTATTTAGATTGGATTATTTCTCTTTGCCACTGAAGTCTCGGTACTTTCGGGTCTTTGAATTTTACCGTCGAATTGTTTATCACATAAGTAGCCATTTCTTCTCAACATTGACCATTCTGGAGAATATTGTTTTTCTTATACATGAATACAATAGTGAGCTTTGAAAATTGCATTGTTGTTTTGTTCTTAATATTTCAAGAATGGGAAAGTGATTAATTCTTACACTATAATGTCTTTATAGCCTGGAGCGCTTAACAGCAAATAGTTTTAACCCATTAGCAAAATTTTAGGCTGGTACAAGTTGTAAGGAGTTGACGACGACAATTTAAGTTTATGAAAATTTAGGTTTGTTAAGCTTTTTGGGGTAGAAAATATTACAAGCAATTTCTGCATTTCCACGATGTTTTTTCAGGTATTGAAATAACAGCGACATAAAATATCGGGTAAAATACCGGGTTTGTACAGGAAGCGACAAAGAAATATAACGAAGCAAAACATTGTGAGAAGAGAAGAAAAGACTTCTTTTCTCACTCATATGTCTTTAATTTTTCAAATTATACCAACTTTGTTTTGTTGTCTGCAACCTCTTTCGATTTTGGCCAGTCTAAAATTCATCTGGGAATGGGTTTAACCCCATTCAAACAATCAGAAAATAGCCCCATAATAACATGCCTCTTAAAATACAGTTCCGCCCACCTTAGTAATCAATTTTCTGCTAAAAGCATATTTCTCGCCTTTGTTATCTGTCTAAAAACGAGCGCATTTCAAATATAGACACATTATTAACTTTATTATCTACAATAAAACAGCGGCGGCGTAGACCACTAGTTAAAAGAAAACCACAGAAATTGTTTGATGTGGTTACAGTACAAAACTAAAATATTGGAACATACCAACCATTAAGATCTGGAATGTTAACTGACTTTTCTCCTTTGAATTTCATAAGAAGGACTGTGATTAGTTGATACGCCAATTAAATCAAGTTTTGCCTTTAACCCATTTCCACAGAATCCCTCCTTTTTACGTCACTCAACAAAAAAGCTTTGGAAAACATTGTGAAAAATGAAGGAATTGCTTGGACCAAGTAATTTCTTCGTTATCCACAAGGTTTTTTATCCAAAAAGGCAAAAAAAAAAAAAAAAAAATAATAAAAATAAAAATAAAAAAATAAAATTCCATCAACTTGAAATTGTCATCTGAAGCTCCTTTCAATTTGGACCGGTCTAAAATTCCACTGTGTTGGAATGAGTTAAAGATGTTTGGGAGAGTTGTCTTTCGCGCTTCCGTATTTCTTGTCCCGAACAATCGCTGAGATAACTAAAGATTTACAATTTAAGATTATTTTAGGTGCACCATTTGGAGTTGGTTCGGTCCCGAGGTGTGAAGTAGCTGGTCGTTTTAGTGAGATTCAAAATAGAGTATCATCTGAAGTTGGTACTAGATATATTGGTCGTAAATCGGAATAGCGGGTTACCCGTTTTAGATGGGATTTCGACCACTGAAATGAAGAACAAAAAAATCCGTTCTGTCCATATTCGGTCTTAACCCTTTCCTGTTTTATGAAATTTTAGACTAGTCCAATTTGAAAGAGGTTGCAGACAACAATGAAAAATGTATGCAATTTGAAATCTGACCATCCTATGTGGTAGAAAATATTGTGCGAAAAGGAGAAATTGCTTGTTACAAGCAATTTCTCCTTTTTCCACAATGTTTTCTCAAGTATAAAATCACAGTGAGGTGAAATCCCGGGTTTGTCCAGGAAAGGGTTAATAGTGGCGTGTCCGTATTTCCAGGCTGGTCGTAAGGAGGAGTTTTACTGTAATTATGTCATGAACAGTCAAATCAAATCGTCGATATCGCTGTCATGTATTCACAGCGACATCGATGATTTGATCTGACTGCTTCTATTGAAATAGATTTAAAAAAATCATGTTTTACAAATGCAAGCCTGATTATCCCTCTCGCACGCACCGATATTCTACTAAACTTGTTAAGACGTTTGCGGTTACCTCGTCTAGTCGGGTTGGTCTATATACTTATATGACCTTTCCTGAGTACGTGTTTGTGGCTTTTTCCTTACGTACAAATGTGTACCACAGACCTCAATGATGGATAAATCTTTAGCAGCTTGATCTTTCGTCGAAAATGTTTTACATTTTCAATTTTGACAGTTTTTACCAATTACGCTAATTAAACAAATACGCATAAATCATTATCAAATAATGTTAATTGAGTCATCAAAAGTTATTCATTCCGATTGGTTAAAAAATTGGTTTCTAATTAAAAGCAACTAAAACAACAACACTAACAACAACACTTACAACAACCACAATCCCCAGAGAATTGTTTAGTAAAGCTAACACATATTTCTAAAAGAAAAACTGTGTACTTGATGGTATTTTTTTATTGAAAAATATGAAATAAAGATATATAAAGAGAATGCTGTTGTTGTTTTTCGTTTCCATTGAGGTGTGAACAAGAAACCCTTTGACATTTGTGAAGCTGCGAAGCCAATTCACATACTGCGATTAGGATTTTTGTTTCATACTTCATCGAAAGCAAACATATTCTCACCTCACTTTAAGTATAGAGCCCTCGCGTAAATCGTATCTAAACTTCACATAAATGTAGAATTCCAAATCGTCCCATTGTACGTTGAACGAGAGGTTACGGCCTGTGCAATATTACAGCGGTAAAGTACGCATGTTAGAGGGTAATCACAGCTTCTGCGCGAAAATCTTTAACCCACAACCAGACGGCAAAATTTTAGACTGGTTCATTGAAAGGAGTTTAAGACGGCAATTCCAACGTTTAAGAATTTTTTTTGACTGTCTTAATAGAAAAAAATGTTTTTCTTAAGGGGCACCAAAAAGCGCTCACTATGTGGGAAAAGGTTTGAGTAAGTACAGATGTATCGTTAAGAGATATCATCATGTATAACTAACACAGCTCCCTTGGAGTGGAAATAATCAAGCGACCAATGGAATCGTTCATTTTGACCGGTAGTAAATTTTGAACTCCAACATTGGCCGGCATATTTGTTAACCGTTTTTTGTTGACCGCTTTTGTTGGTTTGGCGACTTAAACGTCGTAACTCCAGCTTATTCAAGCTATAGTTACGACGTTTAGGTAGCCAACCAACCAATTACAGACAAAAATTGACCTTTGATCACTCACTATAACTTGTACATTTACAGTGTTGTTAGCAAAAATCTATACAGTATATCAATCGAGTACTTTCTGTATGTAGAACCTGTATTCTCCCGTCCCGGTTACAATGTAAATAAAATGCTCTAAACTCACGTAAAAATAGTGTATTAAGATAAGAACATTGGGCTCGTGGGGTGAGCTTGGAGCTTATTACTGATTATAAATATTTCATTTTTTATCTTTCAAACGTTCTCCTCCTCTTACCTTTATCATCGACGGGCGACCAAAATGTCGTAAATACAGCTTGAAAAAAGCTGTTTTTACGACACTTTGATCGCACTCCGACGTTACGAATTTCATTCGAGTTCAAGGCGAGTCAACATTATTTATGGGAAATATGTGAACATTCTTTGATATTGTGTAAAGCTTCGACTATTGTTTGTAAGAGACGTTGTTGCTATATCACTGCTCCTTTCAGTCAGGAGCATAAAAATCATTTGAGCACTGGTCTTGAAACAGCTCCCTATGGGTATAGGAACGATCAAAATGTATTCACAATACCAAATAAATACCAATAAATACACTACTCAACTTGTGCTAAGCACCATAAAGTTATTTACCAGTATATAACTTATTCCTTTTCAATTTTTGAAAATTTTGATTCGGGAAACGTTTTGGGATAGACCCCTGACATGAATCCATGACTCGACCAAGTAGCTCTGAAATCACGGGCCCCTATATTTTCACGTTTCTGAGCGGCGGATAATCACGTCGTTTGTTATACGCCAACATTTTCGACTTTTTGTTATTTGGTGACTCACATTTCTTCCATCTGTCACTCTATATGGCAAATGCTAACATTAGCGGAATTTGATGGAAGCAAAATTTAAGGGTGGGCTGTAGGTATGGTGCAACAGGGAGTCTTCTACAACCAGGCTAGTACAGCGCTTGAAGTACACCACACCGTTATCACCAGAGCCTGAGAGATACCGGCTACCAGTATGCTTGAGGTCGGCAAAAGGTCAAAACACGGGCTCGGTGTCGGTCGTTGGTTGTTCAGACACGTCGTAGCAGGTTTACGACAGTAACTTCTCTACCAAATGACTTTGTAAATGCTGCTTGGTCCATGTTTTAACGCAGAAGGTACGTAGAAGGCCGCATAGAGGTTATTTTCGGTCGAGAAAACCTTGCATATACATGTATATCCCTTAGACGCCGGACACGTCTGGATTGGACTAGAGATTATACACACAGGACCATGAAACAGTACAGACACGTTCTGTTCACTGTTGAATCCCCGATTCTGGCTAGATTTTACAGACAGTCGTGTTACCCACTGGAGATGACGAGGTGAACGGTTTTGGACTGCAAATATTTACTAAGCATGACCGCTACGAAGGCTGGTCAATTGTGGTATAAGAAGGCATCGGCTTGGATGGACAAACTGACCTGGTTGTGCTAAATAGAGGCACATTGACAGAAAAGGGATACATAGACGTCTGCTTAACCCATTCCAACCCAACGAAATTTTAGACTAGTCCAAATTGAGAGAATCTGCAGATGACGATTTCAAGTTGATGAAATTTCAATTTTGTCATGTCTTTGGGTAGAAAACATTGTGGATAATGAAGAAATTGCTTGAAACAAGCAATTTCTTCATTATCCACAATGATTTCCAAAGCTTCTTTCTTGAAGGGCGTAAAAAGGAGGGATTGTGTTGTAATGGGTTAAACACACAGGCTAGGTTATATGCTGGAGCAGCATGCATCAGTCCAATTCAGTGCTCGCCCCATAGGACCAGTTCTAACTAGAGAAGAAGCCTTTTAAGCGCAAAAAAGTAATTTCTTCTTTTACCTCAATAATTTCTACCCTTGAAATAAATTACTTTTCAAAATTCACCCTTTTTTAATCGTTGCCTGTAGCTTCTCTCAAATAAGAAAAGTCTAATACTTTGAAAAACAGGAAAGGGTTTTTTTTAAAAAAGGGGGATAACGCAGCAACGGAGCAATCCTACCGAGAGTTACCCTTTGATTGCTCATTAACCATTTCCTGTACAAATCCGGAATCTTACGTCGCTGTGATTATACACTTGATTAAACGTTGCGGAAAAAGAAGAAATTGTTTGTGACAAGCAATTCCTCCTTTTCCCACAATATTTTCTGCCAAAGAGGATGGTTTCATTCCAAATTGCATCCAATTTTCATTTTCGTTTGCAACCTCTTCCAATTTGGACGAGTCTAAAATTTCTAAAAACAAGGAAAGTTTTTTTTTAATGGGGGGATAACTGAGTAACGGGACAATCCTACTGGGAGTTATGAAACGTGACTCACAACACCCTCTTTAATTTCTCATTTACTCTTTCCTGTACAAATCCGGGTTTTACATCGCTTAGATTTTATACCTGAGAAAACATTGTGGAAAAAAAATTGCTTGTCACAAGCAACTTCTCCTTTTTCCACAATATTGACTACGAGTTATGATGGTTTCATTTCAATTAAAACCTTTTTTCATTTACGTTTGCAACCTCTTAGAAATTGATCTAGTCTGAATTTTATAGTAACACGAAAAGGGTTTTCAAAAGGGGGGGGGGGTAACGGAGTAACGGGACAATCCTACCGGGAGTTATGGAACGTGACTCACAACACTCGCTTTAATTGCTCATTAACCGTTTTATTACAGCAGATATTGCCATGTTTATGTTTTCAGAAGAGTCTCTCGGAAGCCACCTGTTGTTTTTGAACTAGATTTTGTACCAGACTTTCTCTGGGATGGATATCAATATCACACAATGTAAAACAACAAACAATATTAGATCAGATTTGTAAAACTGAAAAACAGAAATCGTGACAAAGGGAGATGTATCAATTGTTAAATTTTAGTCTGGCCCACAGTCTTACTGATATTTATTTGTTAGATATGTACAATTTCAGTAAAAAAAAATCCTTGTCTTAAGCTGTTATAACTCTCTATTTTGCTAATCACTGACTTAGTTTGCGAGACGCAAGGGAGATAATTTAAGGGAATGAACTGTAAAACATGAGTGATGTAACTTAGGTACTTTTCACACCCACACTAACCGGCAGCCTGGGAGACAGGCTAGTAAAATTCGTATATCAGTTGACCCGTCGATATGATAATATATTTGTTGATCTGTTTTGTTATGGAAGCGTTACCGCTTACCAGACGACGAAAAATTTAGACTGGACAAAAACAAACGAAATTGCGGAAAACAATTAAGATTTGATAGAAAACAAACACCTCTTTCTTTCTGACCGGGGGTAGAAAAGAATGTGGAAAATGTAGAAATAGCATGTAATAGTCTCTACAATTTTTCTCTGGGTCTTTATCTTGGGAAGCGTCATAAAGCGAGATTGCGTGAAAATTGGTTAAATATATTGATTGATTGATTGAATGGGGTTTAACGCCGCTTTTAATAGTATTTCAGTCATATCACGGCGGCTGGAGCACCTAATAATGGATTCCTGGTATTTCTCACACCAGTACTACCACTACACCCTTTCCTAGGTTTACGATTATCCTCCCATTGGTGGGAGGCAAATGTCGGAAAGAATATTTGCCGCCGCCGGGGATCGAACCCATGACATCCATTGATTGAAGATTAGGAGTCTGACGCTCTACCGACTGCGCTGTGACGGCGACGGTTAAATACATAAATGAATTGATTTAACCCATTCCAACTCAATCCCTCCTTTTTACGCCCTTCAAGAAAAAAGCTTTGGAAAACATTGTGCAAAATGAAGAAATTGCTTGTATCAAGCAATTTCTTCATTATCCACAATGTTTTCTATCCAAAAAGGTGAAAAAATTTAAAATTCCATCAACTTGAAATTGTCGTCTGCATCTTCTTTCAATTTGGACCAGTCTAATTTTGTCAAGTGGGAATGGGTTAAATGAACCTAAGGTAAACCGGGATATTTACGGTCGGCAATCACAATCTAGATATTTCTAACATTTCAGTTTGATTAATATTTGTTTGTTTGGATACTTATGGTGTTACAAGTTTCATATTTGAACACGGTATTTCTAAAATTGACCGCTAAACTTGAGAAACACCTTATTCTTTTATAAAAAAGTCTAGAATGACATACTATATAAGGAAACAAAATATCTGAAAATTTAATTAACTATCTGTATCCCGTCATGCAAAAATTTACCAATCGCTGGCTCCCCCTACTTAATCCGTTTTCCAACAGCAAATCTAATAATCGTTTTATAAAATTCGTCAGTTGATGAGAAAAGTATCGTAAGTACAGCTTTAACAAAATGATCCCCCCCCCCCCTGACAAAATGATTCTTTGATTTACAGATTACCCGATTCTTATAATCATTATTTCTGCCGATATTCCAAAGGGTCCTCCCCCCCCCCACCTCCCCTGGATCCAAGCATAGGTATATCTTAAATGGTATACTTAGACTATAGTGAACAGCTATTGTGACTACCTTTTTCTTACTCATGTCAAAACTCACTTACCTCACTTATAAGACGTCACCATGACGTCTTTCGATCACATACTCTGGTGTTATTGCTTGATTCTTTTAATAATGTGAAGAAAAATATGTTATTCGATTTTTATTTTTGACGAGCTTATTGAGATTAACCTCCTCTAGAATACAAGCAGCCAAGTTGTTAAGGACTCCATAGCTAGCAACTAGATTTGGCTTTTTACTCTTTTTAATCAAGTAAATATCGAATTGTTTCAGAAACAAGAGGGCCGATGGCCCTGGGACGCTCACCTGAGATAAAGGCTCTTTTTTCAACAGTCTAATTTCTGTTAAGGTTAGGATTAAGATACAATTGGGCCACACTTACATATAAAGACTATGTACCAGGGGATCCAAAAGTCTAAATTGCAAATTTCAGGCTTTCGGGCAAATTTGAAAGAAGGAAAAACCTTTTCCTCCCCCTGGATCCATGGGTCCTAATTTCAGAAATAAGAAAGAAGTCTATGAACTGACGCTTCATGCCTATGAGGATCATGATTTTAGCTATTTTGTAAGAGGATGCTTCTTGCAAATATCAAGGGTCTAAGCCTTTTGGGGCAGGAGGAGAAGATTTTTAAAGATTATTTTAAAATTTCACTATTGTTGCCATGGAAGCCATATTTTTTAAACGAATTTCAATTCTTTAAGCTATTTTTAAAGGGGACCTCTACACCTCCTGCTTGTATTTCTCCTGACAGAGTTGTTAATGAAGCTGATTTCCAAAATAAATATTGATTTTTGAACTACAAGTTCTATCAGTGCTTTCAGCCCTTTGATTTTACAGCAATTCATTAAGGTAATTTATACAGCATGACAAGGGTTAAAACAACATGGAATTACCAAGTCTTTATTTGTAATTACCAAGCTTTTGCGTATCTCGCCAAAACAGACACTTTGAAATACATCCCTTCTGATGAAAGGAATACTGTTCTAAGTACCCATACAATGCATAGACACTCAGAATATTACAGCATTTACCGGTCGATGAAACACCTCTATATCTACTTCTGATATGACGAATTATCACGTACTTTGAATTCTAGTTAAAAAAGTTCATGGCGTAAGAGACACTTAACTATTCTTTTGATGAATTAAACCATTTTGTAATTAAGCACTCTTGTTCGGTGAGTGCATTTTACTAAAATTATCCTTATTTTGTTACAGCAAAATGTAGATTACGTAAACACCAATTGTTAAAAGTCATTTCGTCGGTGTTGAACAAAAACCTCGTAACTACAGCTTGGAACAAGCTGTAGTTACGAGGTTTTTGTACAACACCGCCGATTAGTTATAAAAAGCCGTACACACAATCGGAAATAATAATAAGCGTAAAATTGCGCCAATCAGACTCCATCTAATAAGAGGTTGGAAATATTTGAACCGCATGAACTCTGAAAATGTGGATATTTTTGGGAACACCCGGATACTATGTCGTTACGTATTGCAGACTTGTTAATTGCAGTTCAAGTACGAAAAGGTCGCCGAAAATAAAAAAAAATCTCAGCTTTCTTTAATCATATCATTTCATTTAGTCAAATCCGTGCTTACACATCTATTAAGTTTTGTTTGGATTCGGTCAACTGAAAACTACTTTAGAATTTATTTAATCAAGAAACGAAAATGTTTTTTTTTTCATGGCGGAATGAATTAATAACCTTATCAGTTTGATAAGGTTTTGTGTATCATACTGTATGAAGCCACGAAACGGATTCATACAAAAGTGTGATAAGTATTGGTTTTTTGTTTTTGTTTTTATTTTCATATCTCCTTGAAAACAAAAACATCATCTTCCTTTCTTACAATTTAACATATCCTAGCCATTTAATATATGAGCGCATGCTTGACATTTCCAACCACTACACATGTGCGCCAAGTAAAGACTCAGATCAGTGCATCCGCAAAGTCTGATCAGAGTCTTCACTCTGCGCTCTGTAGATAGATACTGACCGAAAGCTTCTTTAAATATTCTAATTGCCCCGAAGGGCTGTCCAGGGTGCTCAATTTGTGCGTGTCACGTACATGCAAAATGGCTAGAAATGTCACGCATAGGCTCATATCAATTAAGCACTGGTTGGACCAGTTTAAAGCACTATTTTGTGCGAAAACTTTTATCAGAGAATAAATAAGCAAATTTTACATCCAAAATGAATGCGGGAAACTCTGAATAAATAATTACCAAATAACGCAAATGATCTATACCAACTTTCAGTAATAATGATAATGGTAATGATTAATATTATAGTAATAATAATGAATAATGAATAAATACAAGTTTCGATTAAAAACACTTGAACAGCGCATCAGACTCCTAATTTTCATGGGTTCTATCCCCGGCGGTGGTACATATCCTTTACGACATTTGTCTCTCACTAACGGATGGATAATCGTAAACCTAAATGGGATAGCAGCTGGAGGCTAGGAAAGGGTGTAGTGGTAGTACTGGTGTGAGAAATATCAGGAATCCATTGTTAGGTGCTCAAGCCGCCGTGATATGACTGAAATACTGTTAAAAATGGCGTTAAACCCTATTCAATTAATCAATAAAACACTGGAAGGTGGAAAACACTGGGACTGCAATGTTTTTGTCACTCATTGATGGAATGATCTTATTTTGAGAAAAAAAAATCTAGATGCTAGAACGAAAGTCAATAAATCACTACATCGACATGTAGATAACGAGACTAACAGACTTTTAACTCCAATTCGTGATCTCAGCAAATCAGCAACCGAATTTATTTACTTGTAAACACTACCAACGGCAAAATGATAACAATAAATTACATAAGTCGCATATAGCTTCGCAAAAAAAAAAAAAAAAAAAAAACCAAACAAACAAAAAACAAAACAACAACAAAAAAAAAAAAAAAAAAAAAACACACACAAAAAAAAAAAAAAAAAAACCAAAACAACCACGATAAATCGTTCGTCGTATAACTCTCTAAAATATTTCTAGATGCCATAACTAAAGTCCATATTTTTTTTACAGGCTTTCTAGTCTTATTCGTAATCCCAACCAATCATGAACCGCATTTATTTATTTGTTACCGTTATCCACGGCAAAATAACAACAATAAATGAATTTAGCCGCATATAGCTACACCGAAAGGACTATAAAACGTTCGTATGTCTCTAAATATGCAGATTATGCCGTACCATTTTAAGTCCTGAATTGGATTAGCCCATTCCCAAACGACTGTTCCAAAATGAAAAGAGTTGCAGATGACAATTTCAAGATGACAGATTTTTAGATTTTCTCAACTTTTTTCTTGAAAGGGGGGGGAGGTTTAAAAACATTGTTACAAGCAATTTCTTCATTTTCTTAATGTTTTCAAAAGTTTTTTTCTTGAGGGGCATAAAAAGGAGGGCCTGTGTGGGAATGGGTTAAAAGTAAAAATTTCACTTTCTTTTTTTTCAAAGCATTTCCTCCAAGGTCGTGTGTACATACACACGTTATGTGGTAATTAAGGGTTAAAACCAGACGTTAATTATCCGTGCACATGGCGAGTTCTATCCCCGAAAAAGAAGCCGAATTTCTTTAAACAGGGTACGAAATAAAGTCGAGGAATTCAGTTCATACTGTGAATATTTGATTGAAAAATTGATAACAAAATCGGAACGAAATCGACAAGATTATCATACTTAATAAATAAAGATTGTTGTAACAGATTGTTATTATTGGCTTTAGCGTCATTTTTGACAGTATTTCACTCATATCGCGCGCCTTGAGCAGCTAACCATGGATTCCTGGTATTTCTCACACCAGTAGAACCACTGCATCCTTACCGAGCCTCCAGTGCTCATCAAACTTTGGTTGACGATTATCTACCGATTGTTGTGAGACAATTCACAGAAAGGATATCTGCGACCGTGTTTCGAACACTGGACCTAATGATTGAGTGTCCTACACGCTTCTATGACTGAACAGAAGCTCTTTTTAAAGACTTTAACTTTTGCATTTGGTCGTTGGGCGAGCAAAATGTCGTAAATACCGTTCATACAATTTACGACAATTTGCTCGCCCAAGGACGATTTTTAGCGTTGTCTGAATTTCGTAGAACCAACCGAATTACTCGCAACCATAGCTTAGTAAACCAACGCAATCCACTACGTTAATCTGAAATGAATACGATTTTTTCTGTCTCTTGCGCCCCAGCTTGCTCGCTCTTAAGCGAAAGGGAACCATTACTACCGTGGAGAGGTACTCATCGCCATTTGAGACGAAAGTGGCTTTTAACCCATTCCAACACGATAAAATTTCAGACCAGTCTAAATTCAAATAAATTGCAAACGACAATTTAGAGTTGATGAAATCTTTAAAATCTTTGTCTATTAGTATAGAATACACCGCGGATAATGAAGAAATTGCTTTTAACAAGCAATTTCTTCGTTTTCCACAATGTTTTATGAAGCTGTTTTTATTGAAGGTGTAAAAAGGAGGGATTGGGTGGGAGTGGATTAAAGTTATCTTTTTATGACAAACGCTCGTTTGAGCATTCCGTTCTTTACAGTGTAACACATTTTCGAGTAAATGGCAAAACACTGTCAGAAAAAAACACACTTCGAAATTGCTCACCAGAAAAATAAAAATGACCCGTTTAATCTGAATTGAAACAAAACAAAACAAAAAACGCTTTTATACCCAAGCACACGGTACGTTTAGACCTTTGAACGTTTTAAACGTTTTAAGAACCCTCTTTTTTCATGACAACGTCAAGTATTTCGTTAGCAACCAAAGATCGAAAATAATGACTATAATTCACATTGTTTTTGCCGTAAGCACCAACTGCCGGCATGCTAGATACAGATATGTCAGGTGTCAAAATACCTGGAACAAAGATCCAGTCAGAGGGGAGGTTTCGATTTCAATTTGCAGAATTGATCATTCGTCCATCAAAGCCTATGTTTACGATTTCGATGAGTTCACACAACACAGGTCTTTGAAGAGATATGACTGTTAATCAAACAGCTCTTTTTAGGAAGGGATCTCTCTCTCTCCCCCCCTCTCTCTTGTTCTCTCCCTCACACACACTCTCACTTTCTTTCGCTCATTTTGTCTGTCTCTCCCCCCCCCCTCTCTCACGGTGTAATTGGATTTGAAGATTGGTGCGCTTGTATCTAAAATATTATCATGCGATTGTAAAGACAGTCTTCTATATTTGTTTAGATCAAGAACTGTTAAGCATTTATAAATAAAATGAAGCTTTATAATCATATTAAGACTAATTAATTCACAATTATTCAATTTTATAAAAACAAGGTTAATCTTTAGAGCGTTTCGCAATGGTCAGCTAATAAGTAGTTATAGGTACATTTTATTTAAACTGCATTCACAACTTCTTTCTCGGGTCAAACGTTTGAATAACTTTTATCTAATACATTATAAACAGTTTTTCCAGTTCTGGATACTAAGAAAGATTCAAAGATCATATCTTTTTTAAAGTAGCTACATTCCATGCCGCGCCACCAAATATGCCAGTACAATCGAAGGTCGAACTCCTGCGAGTATTTTTCATCCAGTTTTTTACGCTTCTATCTAAATATACTGCCAACATGCCTGATTTTCCAGACCAGGTGTCTATCCTATTGAAATTACAACAGGTGTTCGAGAGAAAAGGAAGTGCGGAGTAATTTTCTGCTTTTTACCGTAAAACAGCAGAAGGAGACCGGTCCTGTGTTACATATTGAGAGAGGATTGCCAACGCTAGAAGATTGGTACCTCTCATTGCCTTTTTAAATACACCTAAAGCGAAAATAAAGAAAAACACGGTCGCAATCTCCTAAACGCTCGGTATGATTTAAAACATTGGTATCCGTAAGCTTCTTCGGATGTTCCAAAAGACAAAGCTTTCGTTGGCCATTTCGATGGTTTCCGATTGAAAGCCTTTTTTTCTCAGACAGCGAATTACCAAGCTATTCAATGTTAAAGGGTCATCAGAGGAATTAAATGATCTGCGGGCCAGTAACATCCTTCCGACCATCTACGGAACATAAAAAGTGTCACTATTTATTCAGGTCAAGTTAAAAAGCGTATTTAAGAAATGAAGAGAGAATTTTGTTTTTGTTCTTTTTGTTCTTTTTTGTATTCGTTGAGGTGTGAACATAAAAAGTGTGATTAAGTTTTCATATTGAGTGTCTAGGTTCATATTGACATTATGACGGAACATATGCACTTTACATGGCCGTTATTTAATGTGAGCTATTTTTGAAGGGAAATTCCTGCGATTTTCAGTTTTAGACTGGTTACGTGCACGTAGATTCGATTAAAATCTGCAAAAGAGATGCATATCTTACTATTACAATAAGACAACCGAAGCGGAAATGAGGCTTAAACATCATTTTTCTATTTGTATTAATTTCTTCTTAACACCGCCGAATATCACGTACTTAGCAAGAATATATATACGAGGGACGATCAGAAAATATCCGGACCTTTGGCTCGTTCTAGAAAACCATTCAACATTTCTTTAAAAAAAAAAATCTACTATTTTTCAAAGTATCCTTCGTCTACGTACTTTGCCATCTTCTTGGGAACTTTTTGTATTCCCGCTGTGAACCATGACGTAGACCTTTGTTTTAAGGAACTGTGTAACAGAAGATACCAAGGCTGCCCTGTTCTTATATTTCTTTTCAGCAAGCTTTTTTGTTTCAGTTCTGGAAACAAAAGTCAAAGGAGGCGAGGTCTGGGCTAAAAGGAGGGTGAGACAACAATTGCCATTTGTAAGAATTAATAACTTTATTGTAGCTGCAGCGGTAAGGGAGGGGACGTTATCGTGAAGAATGAGGACATTTTTTGTCATAACCTGGAACGGGTCCGCCTGAGCTTTTCTCTAAGATTTTTCAGAATTACTTCAGAATAGTACACTTGACAGTTTGACCTTTTGGCATGAAATCTCAAAAAGCAACAAGCGTGACTTTGTCAGCCGAAGGAGACAGCTTAAACTTTTTAGTAAGTACGGAACCAGCTCGTTTCCACTGTTTTGACTGAGCTTTTGTCTCAGGTTCGGAATAAAGAACCCACATCTCATCTCCAGTGATAATGCGGTTCAAAAACCTATCTCCCTCACGACAGCGGACAGTGGTCTAGGCACCCACCTGGCACTTACCTTGCTCATGCCTAGTTGTTCGTGTAAAATCTTGTGTGCCGATGCCTTACCGATGCAAAAATAGTTAGCTACCTCCTTCAAAGTTACTCGACGATTTTTGTAAAAAAAACTTTTAACATTTGCTACCATTGTTGACCGCCTGTCACACACACTTAATCTGCCTTCATGACACTGAGAAACTCAGTTGTTGAAGGTTGAACGCGATACGCTTTTATCAGAAAATCTTTTTTTAAGCCCCTGAAATATGTTGAAGGGCTTTTCGCCTTCTGCAACCAGAAACTTGATTACAGAGCACTGTTCCTCTAACAAAGAGTCCATGATAGACGAAACACCTA
Source organism: Fragum fragum (assembly GCA_946902895.1). Classification (NCBI taxonomy): domain Eukaryota; kingdom Metazoa; phylum Mollusca; class Bivalvia; order Cardiida; family Cardiidae; genus Fragum; species Fragum fragum. The sequence goes on from OX336365.1 coordinate 14,485,671, forward strand.
TCATATACCAGATTACAAAACGCTGTGTAAAAACAACTATCATTCAGAATAAACTGACGACATTATTTGTGACTGAATGTAGTTTTCCACAATATATCATGTGTTTATAACTGCACGTGGAAAGAGAGGGGTAGGAAAGGTGCGGATATTTTCTGACTGTCCCTCGTATACTCAAAACGCAGGAGTACCTTTCGAAAAATATGTCTTTTCAATAAAAGTTTTAGCCACCGACTGTTTTGCCTGATACAGGTTTGCTGAAGAAAATGCAGTTTATCAATGCTCTCAATTTAAGAATGATAAGGAAAACGATATTGTCTGTTATTTGAATGGGAAAAGGAAAAGTTTTGAAATATCATTGATAACGTAAAAAGCCGCCGTCATAGCACAGTCGGTAGCGCACCAGAATCCTAATCTTCTACCATGGGATGTCATGGGTTAGATCCCCGGCGGCGGCACGTATTCTTTCCGACATGTGTCTCTCACCAATGGGTGGATAATCGTAAACCTAAGTGGGATAGCAACTGGAGGCTAGGAAAGGATGTAGTGGTAGTACTGGTGTGAGAAATACCAGGAATCCATTGTAAGGTACTCCAGCCGCTGCAATATGACTGAAATACTGTTAAAAGTGGCGTTAATTCCAATTTAATCAATCAATCAATCTAATAACGTATTAAAGCTGTTAAGATATTTTTGAAAATGGCAAATATATGTAGTTCCACCCTACTTTGCTATAGTTTGCCTATTTGCCTATAAATGACCAATTACTGGCCCGCCCACTTACTCTATTTGCCACGCCCATCGACTCCGACTGGAAATCCCGCTTCGATTTTAAACAGCGTTATTTTGCAATGTTATGGCAAGGAGCATGTAACAAAAAGGTGGAATAGTTGGTTGGCGACATAAACGTCGTAATTACAGCTGATTCAAGCTATAGTTACGATGTTTCAGTCGCCAGACAACAAAAAAAAAAAAAAAAAAATGGCGGAAAAAGGCGACCAAGTTCAAAGCGCACTTCTGGTCTAAGCGAATGATTTCATTGGTCGACTGATAATTTGATTGACAGCCGCGATTGGTCAGTTACTTCTATTGATTTGGTGCTTAACCCATTCCAACTCAATCCCTCCTTTTTACGCCCCTCAATAAAACAGCTTTGGAAAACATTGTAGAAAATGAAGTAATTGCTTGTTACAAGCAATTTCTTCATTATCCCCAATGTTTTCTATCCCAAAAGATGAAAAAAATTAAAATTCCATCAACTTGAAATTGTCGTCTGCAGATTCCTTCAATTTGGACCAGTCTAAAATTTGGTTGTGTGGGAATGGGTAAAGGATTTTCTTCCAAAGACAAATTCTTTTGGTATTAGCCGTGATATATTTCAAAGTTTTACGAACATAATTAATGCAGTGATACAAAACCTTGCATAATTATGATTCTCCCCGCGTAGGGAAATTTGATATTTGACACACTCGACCTTCGGTCTCATGAAATATCTAAAATTTCCTACGGGGCTCGAATCCAATACAAGGTTTTGTATCACATCTGTAACACAGTATTCCTTATTTACCTGTATCTTATCTATATAATGAAAACTATTTCCATTTGTAGAAATAAAGTAAAGATTTCAGAACTATATATGTCCAAATCGTGGTTTGTATCGTACAAAATTTAGTGCTGAAATAAAATCATTTTATAGCTAGCAAAATAACACGTGTCTTTGGAAATGAGAACCGGATAAATTGAAAAAATGAAGACATATGTATGTATTTCCGTTTATTCATCGTCGCTACCGTAGCACATGCCCATATGAGCGACGCCCCGAGAAGACGGTTAGTTGTTACGGGGGATAGTGCAAGGATACAGGACGAAACTGCTGAGAGCTCCGCCTGGTGCTCTAACGTGCAAGGTGGATAGCACCGTCACACGGGGCATCGGTTTTACGACGCATCCGAAAGAGAATTAGTTTTGCTAGTTAATATGGTCAGCCCAGGGCTCGAACCCGTAATCTTGAGATTTGAAGTCAAGTGCTCTACCAACTGAGCTAATCGGGCTAAAATTTTTGTATTGAGCTAAAATACTTAACCACCATGTATAAACACGCGCAGCGACTTCATACATAAGTGTCATTAAGTTTTAGGATTATACCTCAATGAAAACAAAAACAAAGAATATTCCCTTTATTTCCTATACTTTAAAGCTATCAATCAAAACAAAGCAATATTTTTACTAGTTTACTACAAAAATTGATGGATCTAATTTGTGCGTCAAATACGAATATTTACGTGCTCAAAATTTTGTCCATTGAAGTATATAAAAAAATCAGCCAATCAAAATGCTTGAATCTTGTTAGACGAATCTAAAATTAAATGATTTCAGTTTGTTTTGAAGTTCAATAAAAAGCGCAGGAGGTCCGGATTTCGACGGCGACGGTATCTTTATTTTAAACAATGTGTATAGGGCCAGCTGTTTTGTTGAAGTGTTTACAAGTGGGTGGCTAGAAAAAGCCAGATAGACATATCATGCAGATGGCAAACAGAACTGCAGACACAGTGAATCGTGTGGTTACAATTTGAACCGAGTCATCTACAAACAAACCTCACCTTTTACACAGAATTTAAGATTGTTTTCGTTGTTTTCGGTTTTGCGCCACCTTGAACAAGGCGACCCGAAGAACAAAAGCTAACATCGGATATTTGACCAATCGCGACTGCCAATTAAACAATTAGTCGACCAATGAAATCATTCATTTTCAACTCCAACATTGTCCGCCATTTTGGTGAATCATTTTTGTTGGTTTGGCGACTTAAACGTCGTAACGACATTCTGCTTATGTTTATCATGCTACTGGCGATAAATTTTGCAAAATGACGCCGTTAGAAATCGAAGCAGAACTTCCTATCGGAGTCAATGGGCGGGGTCAAAGTAGTCAGTGGGCGGAGCAAGCGATTGGCCAATTCCGTAACACAAGTAAAGGTGATCGGATTAAGCAGATATTATCCGGGGTTGTATTTAACCCATTCCAACACGACAAAACTTTAGACTGGTCCAATTTGAAAGAATCTGCAGACAACAATCACAAGTTGGTGGAATTTAAAACTATTTCATCTTTTTGGATAGAAAACATTGTGCATAAAGAAGAAATTGCTTGCAATAAGCAATATCTTCATTTCGCACAATGTTTTCCAAAGCTTCTAGGGGGCGTAAAAACAAGGGATTGTGTCGGAATGGGTTAAAGTTAAGGATAGTAAGGTTCATTCCACTTTCTGCAAATCTTTCAATTGTGTAAAAGGTGTAAAGTGTGGACCCTGTTCAGTCTGCACAATTCGTGCAGTCTAAGAGGAGCGGTTTTTCCAGTATGGTCCCTTTTCGCTCGACGTGTCACCATTTTCAAATTACATCACTTGCAAACCCTTCTTGCGCTTCCTTTTTATCACATATATATAATATTGGCTCTGATTTGTTTTGCAGAAGGGTATCGAACCCATGACCCTCTATACACCCGAGTTACTAGTTTACTACCCTATTCGATGACATGACCATAAAGATCCTAAATGATATCGTTGTTGTCATTGATTCAAGCTGCAGTTACGAGGTTTCAGAACGATAAGGCCGTTATATAGTTTCATACTGGAATTGATAGCCGAAGACATTTCAAGCTGTTTTGTAGAGTTCTGAATAACTACTATAATTCATATAGTGGAAAACATTGTGAGAACAGTAGATTTTACACGTAAAAAAGCAACTGACTCATTTTTCCAACATTGTTTTACTTGAAATAATTCTTCAAAATGAGAGACGGTAAGGTATAAGGTTGACACCAATATATTTTAAATGGCGTATTTAAAGATTTTGAAAGCATTGCTTGGAAATGTGAAATTGCTTGTATCAGGAAATTTCCCCATTTCCAGCAATAGTTCATTCCCTTTCTTATATTAGTTTTCCTAAGTAGTTAAGGATACTTGTAAAATGGGTTATGAGTTTCATGGTACAGTCATCGTCTAACCCTTTCCTGTTTTGCAAAATTTTAGACCTGTCAAAATTCAAAGGTGTTTGCGGACGAAAATTTTAAGTGGATTTAAATTGGAAAATAACCATTTAGTATGGTAGAAAACGTTGTGGAAAAAGAAGAAATTGCTAGTTAAAAGCAATTTCTTCTTTTTCCACAATGTTTTCACAATAATAACAGTTATTGGACAGGAAAGGGTTAACTCATAATTAATTTCCTCGTGGATCTCAACTTCTCAATCAATATTGATAAAAAAATAAAAAAATAAAAAAATAAAACCCGCAAACAACAATAAACGAATAGATGAAATCACCAAAGAATTCGAAACAGAAGCGTTTTCATTATTTATAACATTAAGCTCCCTTTTCAGATGGATTCTACGAAATTAATATTTCTCTGCTTTTAATATGGTAATATATGCATATGCAATAAAAATCCCACGATAAGCCGACCCTGACCTTTCAATGAACTTTGGTAGACTTGAATGCACTGGAGATACAAACCATAACAAAACCGTACCTTTGAGTTTGTTTCAAACCCATGCCACGTAGGTCAATCAAGCCCAATCCTAAAGATTTGGGCAAAACGCTATGAATTGTAGCGAGTACGCAAAGAAAGCGCAACGGTCCCGCGGGCATGTCCTTGGGCAAGACATTCTAGAGCCACAGACTAGTACTGATGTCTCCCAGAACGTGGATTTGACATAATTGAAAGAATGCTCAAAGGGGTGTTCAAACAAACAAACTTACAAACTTATTGACCAATCGCTGGCCCCGCCCACTGACTCCCTATGCCCCGCCCATTAACTCCAACAGTAAGTTCCGCTTTCGATCTTTAAATGCGTTATTTTGCAAAATCTATGGCCAGTAGAAGGTAACATAAAAGTAAAATGGTTGGTTGGTGACCTAAACGTAGTAATTGCAGATTCATTAAGCTGTAGGTACAACGTTTAAGTCGCCAAACCAACAAAAAAGATTACCAAATATGGCGGCCAATGTTGGAGGTGAATGCTCAGGTCCGGGTTAAATAAATTATTTTATTTGTGGGTTGATTACGTCATTGACAGTCGCGATTGGTCTATTACGCAACGAAAGTAGAGTTTAAGAGTCACCATATCGATGCGAATGATTTTAAACAGAACAGAATAGAATTGCAGAACAGAACAGAATAGAATATTTATTTAAGATTGTGACTTGAACACATATGGTCCATCGTCAAAATACTTACATAATAAGTCACGTGCATCAGTACGGACATGTTTTAAATGAACAAATAAGGAAAACATGCGGTTTTCACGAAGATTGACCTACCTTTTCTTCTGATTTAAAACTGAGTTCGTTAATTGACCGATCGCGGTTTTGTCGTGTCAGTCAAGAAATCAATCGACCAATCAAATTATTCATTCAGCCCGGATTTTTTTAGCTTTGAATTGAAACATTTACCGCCATTTTTGTTAATTTTTTTTTTTTGGCAATACAAACGTCATTACCCCAACCAACCTTTCAATTTTTGTGTAACATGCTAATGGAAATAAATTTTGCAAACTAACGCCGTTCAAAATCGAAGCGGGACTTCCTGTTGGAGTCCGGGAGCGTGGCCAAGGAGGAAATGGGCGGGGCCAACGTTTGATCTGTTGAGACTGGCTTGACATTTCCAAGCATTAAGCATGCGCGTCAAGTAAAGACTCGGATCAGACTGTACGAATGCACAGGATGGTCAGAGTCTTAACTATGCGCTCAACAGATAGATTCTGATCCACAGTTTCTACACGCGCTCGGTGAATAGTTTAATTGTCCAGAATGACTGCCTTGGCTGCACTTTACGCCAATGATCGTTCTATAAAACAGTCTAAGATTTATCACCCTAAGAGGCATATCGTCGTTAGGAGTGCGAAATGCCGTACATACAGTTCAAAAAAGCTGTAGCTATGGCATTTTGCTTTCCCAACGGCATTTGAAAAAATTTAGAATAAAAATCATCATCAAGTAAATGAACAACCTTTCATTTTTTTTTTTGAAAAATTCCGAAAGGTATTTCTACTTTGAATGGTTCTTTGATAAATATGAAATTGGGTGCAGATGTACGCAAGATAATGTTCGCAAGCACTAATATTTAGTCTATGAAACATGAAATCGCTAAACGAAGACTGGGCTAAATTTAGTTTACTTCCATACGAAGTTACACCTTTTTGGGCAAATTCGTTAGTTTTGTAAATTACAAAAAGCTAAATCAATATACTGCACACATAATCTTCCTTAATAAATTAATCTATAATATCGTCGGTGTTCTACCAAAACCTCGTAACTACGGCTTGGAATAAGTTGTAGTTACGAGGTTTTAGAAGAACATCGACGATATTTTAAATGACGGAACGTCAGCGCTAAAAAGGCATCCAAACGAGATTTAGCATATCATTTCTTTAGATAGCAGATGACCTTTGAACTCCGACATTAATGTTGAACTTTCGTGTTGGTTTTGGCGACTTAAACGTCGTAACTACAGCTCATTCAGTAGGCGGGGGCCAATCATCCGTCAATGTTTTTTTATGTTCATTTCAAAGCTGTGAATAGTTTATATCGTATATTATTCTGTTTACATGTATGCACAGCGATAATATTGTAGCGTAATCACTAAAATGATTTCGTGATTTTCATTTTTTATCATTGACATTGCGCAGCTCAATGAAACAGAAAATAAGGGGTAGGGAAGGTGGCGCGGGGCTTCCTCCCTATATTTTTTTCACATATTTAAGTCCAACTTTTAGGGAACGAACCTATAAAAGTTCCAAACGAAATGACCAAATTGTGTTTGCTAATGCAACAATCGTATAGCAACTCGGAGCACAAAATGTTTTAATCCGATTTCACTTGTGTTAATATGAAAACCATTCGATCGCCGGTTGAACAAAACGTTGTAACAACAGTTTTTTTCGAGATCACATTTGGTTCTCACCAACTATTGTTCAACCGAATGAGTTGTATTTACGACGATTTCGTCACCGGTCGGGAAATGGCTACAATAGCGACTCTTCAAACAACATGTACATGAACTATTTTCGAGGTAATCTAGGTTTATAAAAGAAAGAAATTGTAGAAAATGTAAAAAGGTCGTTGGTGGACCTAAACATTGTAACTAAAGCTTGAAAAAGGCGTAAGGGGTAGGTTTGGTCGCTCATCGAGAATACAGAAAATGTCAAAATTGTTATCACCACCCTCGGATACGCAGGGGGGTCTCCTTGTTTGCTACGCTACATCGACATACCCCGGTTTCTCCTTATTTGCTACGTTACATCGTCGATGTAACGTAGCAAATAAGGAGAACCCGGGGTATCCGAGGATGTGTTGTTATCGTTTTTCGCTCACCTTCTCGTATTAATACAATTTTATTTCAAATAAAAGGACCATGTTTTAGTCCCGAAGTTAAGATTAATGCGTTTTTTTTCGAGAAGGGATGGTTTTTCGAATGCCGCGGTACGCCGACACTATACACCAGTTCTTTTTATGAATGACATTTTTAATGCATAGTTGTAAAACCCCCGATACATTATCAAACACCCGTTGACCCGTTTATATAAAATGATTGCCTTTCTTGGCTCTTGACTGTTTTAACAATTTCCTTTGCGTGTCTGTTGTTGCGCATCCACTATTTTTGTCATTTCTCAAGCGTTTACAGCCACGTTGTTTCAATTTAAAACGAAAGCTACTTATGTGACGAAGTTTCAGGTGTTTGAAAAAGACTAATACTTTGATCAAATCTACGTTTACTGGTGGGTTGCTGACCCCGCCCACTGACTCCGCTAGCCCTGCATATCGAGCTCCCATTGGAAGTTCCAGTAAGATATCAAACGGCGTTAATCTGTACAGTTAGAACGGTTCAACAATCAAAGTACTGAAAGTACTGTACGCTAGCAAAACGTGGTTTTGTTAAGTAATGTTCTTTGTCAAAGGTTATTATAATAAATAAATGAGGTTAAAGTAACCAAGTAACCCACACGATCCCTCTTTTTTACCCCCCCCCATGAGAAAAAAGTTCTGGAAAACAATATGGAAAATGGTGAAATTGCTTGCTTCAAGCAATTTCTTCATTTTCCACATTGTTTTCTACCCAGAGCGATATCATCTTAAAAATTCCACCAACTAAATATTGTCGTCAGCAACTTCTTTGAAGACTCTGATTAGAGTCATAATGAACAGGATCTGCTGCAGGCAGAGTTTGCGCTATTCCTGAAATACACAAGAACTATTTTTAAGGCGCATGGATTTAGTGGTTAAGCTTCCAGTGGCAGTTTGCACTCGTTGAAATCTGAGAAGACCTCAAAATGTCGTCTGTTAACTTAAGCTATCAAAGCTGATGACACTTTGCTAGCTAAAAAGGTAAAAAAGTGTGCTGGCGACTTAAACATCATTACTAACGTCACAGCTTGAGAAGCTTGAAAAATCTGTTATGACGTTTGTCATGACGTTTAAGTCAACAAACCAACAACAATAATTAGAAATGCTTCACATCAATTTCGGCAAATTCTTAAGTTGAACGTCCAATTTAAGAATTGGTCTAGATGAATGGTTTGATAGGTCAATTGATTCTTTGATTTACAGCCGCGGCCCGTCAATTGCGACATCGATCAACTTACTTGAGATTATTTGCGCAATTTAACCAAGGTCGATAACTCACAGACACTCCATTTACAATGTCGTCTCCCTAACACCATCGATCTATCGCCGATGAATAATAATAATACAAATAATGATAATGCTATTGATAACGGTAATAAAAACTACGAATCTATGCCTAACTTCTGAAGACTTTAAGGAAGTTTTTCTATGTAACCATCTTTCCTGACGAAAGTACTTCGATGTCCGTAAACCAAATTTGCGACGACAAAGTAATTCAAATTACGGGTTTTGTCTAGCTAATTTGTCTTCAGAATGGGTCCATTTGCCTTCATTTGGGCTTCATTTGCTCTCTGCTTTCTTAAAGGGCTTTATTGAAGCGTCTAGACTACTGATTGAGGCTTCTCGTCTAATTTGTCTTGTCAACGTCTTGAACTATTACAACAAGAGAGAATCTTAGGCTGGACGGAATTAAAAGCTTCTCTAAGTCACATCGTAATTTAGGTTGCCAAAAAATGTAGTAGTATGTTCCGTTACTTTGGACTCGCCGTCTGATAAAGAAAAGAACAAATTTTGGCCTGTGAAATTAACGAATTGATTAACCCTTTCCTATTTTTTCGAATTTTCAAACATGTTCAAATTCAAAGGTTTTGCAGACAAAAATTTGTCGTTGATTTAATTTGAATATAACATTTAGTAGGGAAGAAATATTGTGGAAAAAAGAAGAAATTGCTTGTCACAAGCATTTTTTTTTCTTTTTGCCACAATATTTTCTCAAATATGAAAAAAAACACAAGGACGTAAAAAACAGGTATTCAAAAGGAAAGGGTTAAAACAAGAAGAAAATAGATAAATGAAAATGAAAGCGCATTAATAAGAGTTTTGTTTGAATGGAGTTTAACGCGATTTTTAATAGGATTTCAGTCAAATCGCGGCGACTGGAGCACCTAACCGTAAATTCCTGGTATTTCTCACACCTGTACTACCACAACATCCTTGCCGAGCCTCCAGCTGCTGCTCCCACTTAGGCTTTCCATTACCATTATCCATCCATTGGTTGGAGACATATGTCGCAAAAAGATATGTGCCGCGCCCGGGGATCGAACTTGGACCCTATAACTAGGATTCCGACGCTCTACCAATTGCAATTTTCAAGCAATAACGAGCAATTTCTTCTTTACACACAATATTTTCTATCATGCAAGATGGCTACTTTTGAAACGTACAGAATTTTTTATATGAACTTACCCCTTTGAATTTATTAAAAAAAAAAAAAAAAAAAAAACCTTTCCTGTTTAATCCCTGGTTTTTACGTTCCTGTGATTTTATAAACGAGAACACAAGCAATTTATTTTTTTTTTCTACAATATTTTCTTCCCTGCTGAATGATTATTTTTCTAATTAAATTGACATTAGATTTTCGTCTGCAAAACCTTTGAAATTGGACAGGTCTAATTTTTGCAAAAAACAGTAAAGGGTTAAAGACTTCCTGTGTTGTAAACTACAAAAATATAGGTCAGAATTTCTGCCGTTGTTTCATTAACTCTACTACTTATGTTTTACCTTTTCACTTCCGCATTGTAACAGTTAATTTATAACCATTTCCACACAATGATGCTTTTGGATCCTTTTCAAAAAAACATTGTGTAAAATGAAGAAAATGCATGTAAGAAGCAATTTTTTTTCACAATGTTTCCCTATCCAGAAAATCACAATTAGAGACCTTTACGTCACTTGTCACTGGTGCAATGAAAAACAACAACAACAACAACAAAATGATAATAATAATAAAAGATAAATAAATAAATGAATGAAAATTATGCTGTCATATTTCTGATGAAGTCGACTTTATTCTTATTTATTTTTTATTCCAGTTTTTTTTCCATTTAGATTTCAACACTAGTCACAATCTATTTTGTAAATTTCTCATTATTCCTAGCTCAAAATGAAACCGTGCTTTAACCCATTCCAACACAACAAAATTTTAGACTGGTCCAAATTCAAAGAAGTTGCAGACGACGATTTAAAGTTTATGAAATTCTAAAATACTTACTCTGTTACGGTAGAAAACTTTGTGGAAAATGAAGAAATTGCTTGTCACACAAGCAATTTCTTCATTATCCGCAAAGTTTTCCGAAGCTTCTTTCTTGAAGGGCGTAAAGAACGGGATTGTGTGGGAATGGGTTTAAGCACAATCGAATGTTTGTTTTATACCATGCACATGTTTTTGTTGGGGATGAAACTTAAAAACAGCTCGTCTATTTTATCTTCGATCTAGTATTTCGATGATTTTGCGAAATACGTGTCATAAAAGCATACGCTGTACACACTGAATACAAAGTAACTGGTTTAATGACAATAAATTTGACGTTAACGATGTTTTTATTAAGTCGCAGAACAATATACGCTTATCAGTAATTTGCTGCGTCGTTTTAAAATGTGACGATGTTAACTTTGATAAGACCAAAGCAAAACGAAATATTGGACATGGATTGGCTATAAAAACTCCGTAACTACAGATTCATTCAAGTTCTAATCGTTCACAGACAATAAACGTTTCTTAAATATGCAGATATTATATTGACCAATCGCGTTATCAATCACGGAGTCAGTCAACCGACCAATCAAATCGTTTATTCAGTCCGGACCTGAGCTTTAAACTCTTAGATTGGCCGTCATTTTTGTTGACCAATTTTGATGGTTTGTCGACTTAAACGTCGTAGCTACAGCTTATTCAAGCTGTAGTTACGACGTTTAGGTCGCCAAACAACCATTTTACGTTTTAGTTACATGCTACTGGCCATAAATTTTGCAAAATAACGCCGTTAAAAATCGAAGCGGAACTTCCAGTTGGAGTCAATGGGCGGGGCCAATGAGTCAGTGGGAGGGGCCAGCGATGAATGGTAGACTACAAAAGTAAACAGTTTTTGGAATATGGCTTTTTGAGTTTTGAGTTCTGTTCCCTTTACCGAAGTGACCCATTCCCACACAATAAAATATTATACTAGTCGAAATGGGAAGGAGTTGCAGACGAAAGTCTTTTAAATTTTTAACTTTTTTTCAAGTTTCTTGGCAGAAAACATTGTGTAAAATGAAGAAATTGCTTGTTACACCTGACAAATCCATGACCCGGCCCACCTACTGCGTTAGCTACGCCCACTGTCTCCAACAGGAAGTTCCGTTTCGATTTTTAACAAGCTATAGGTACAACGTATAAGTCATGAACCCAACAAAAATGGTGAACAAAAATTGCGGCCAACATCCTAGTTAAAATCTCAATCCCGGACTGAATGAATGATTTCATTGGTCGATATATTCCTTGATTGAAAGCCGCGATTGGTCAATTTGACCATGTGATCGCCGTTATAAGGGATCGTTTGAAAAAACGAAAAGTGTCGACCGTAGTCAGAACGCCATAACCCGGATCGAAATGTTTCTTATATTTACGAACCGATTGACCGATCGCTTGCCATGCTCTCTAACTCCGACAGGAAGTTCGACTTTTAAGATGCAAAAAATAGAAATATGCTTAAAATCAATGTCGCAGTTCAAATTTCACTTCCGGTCTAATTGAATAATTTGATTCGTCGGTTGATTTGTCGATTGACAGATGCAAACCCTCGCTTTAGAATTGAAATTGTACGGACCATTATTCTATATTTTACATTTCCATCCCGTTTTACCCTTTCCAGTTTTTGAAATTTTAGACCGGTCCAAATGCCCCCCCCCTAGTTTTTCTGCTTTCGGGCCTATCTTATTATCGATATTAATTCTGAAGGAATTTCTATATCTCCCCTTTTCGTGTGACGTAATAGCTTTGTGTATCATAATTACTCCCCTGTTTAACTCATTACCAGACAACTAAATTAAAAACTCATCCAAATTGGAAGGAGTTGCAGACGCCATTTAAAAGTCTATGAAATTATAATTTTTTCAAAATAGAAAACAGTGTGTAAAATGAAGAAAATGCTTATGACAAGCATTTTTTTCATTTTACACAATGTTTTACCAATTATTTTTCTTGAGAGGCGTCCAAAAGCGTCACTGTGTGGAAATGGGTTAAAAATACCATTCAGTTTTTGGCTTATCAGACGATATGCCCTCAGTGTACATAGCACCTCCTTTTTACTAAACCGTCAATTCTTTCCAGTTTTAGTTTCCCTTTTCCGCAGATACTAGCGCAAACAAGGCGTAAATTTCTGTCGTCCTGTGGACTCCAGAACGTCTTAACTAAACCTGGAAGAAGCTGTAGTTACGATACATCGGAGGCAAAATGACGACGGGTATGTTTGCTTTCGTTTTAATAACCCGTGTCATAAAAGAGTATCTAAATTCCTTTGTGTTTTTGGCTTGTCGTCATCAGCCTGACATTTACGAGTATTTTATGCACTATTAGAATAATACGGGCTTATCAGTTTCTTGCTTTTTTGTATGGAGACAAGTATCATTTCTGAATCCATAAACGTTGTAACCAATCTTCACGATCGAGAACTCGGTGGAGAATAGCCAGGCCGAGCTACCGTACGAAATTGGTTTAAATTTACGTTTGCGTTTTTTACTAGCAAAGCGTCAGCTTTGATAGCTTAAGCTAACAGACAAATTTTGAGGTGTTCTCAAAGTTCAATGAGTGCAAACCGCCACTGGAGGCTTAACCACCAAATCTTTGGAATGCCTACGCCATGAAAAGTAGTTCTTTTATATTTCAGGAATATTGTAAACTCTATTCAAATTGTAGAGAACTCTGTCAAAAGCATGCTATTTAACCCATTCCCACCCGATTCCGCTTTTTAAGCATCTAAAGAAAAATGTTTTGGAAAACATTGTGGACAATAAAGAAATTGCTTGTCACAAGCAATTTCTTCAATGTCCACAATGTTTTCTACCCAACAAGGGAAAGATTTTCTAAATTCAACCATGCTTTGCTAGCTAACAGTACTTTCAGTACTTTGATATTAGTTTTACTTCGTTGACAGAACACCTTTTCCCGTGTCATGCCGCATAAATCCTCTATTATGGTTACTTTAAAATAAAAGGGTTGAACGCACTGGTAGTGTTCATTGTTGGTTATCATTTATTTTGAAAATGTTTATCCCAAACAAATCTGGCTTAAACGGGACGAGCAGATGGTGCAGACTAAAATCAGACTGTATGCTGATCTTTGTTTAAACAATCTGCCAAAAAAAGGAATATATCGGGTTCAGCTTGACAAGGGTTTATGTTACTGAAAATACCACCGTTAAAAAAAATCGACTTTTTTACTATTGTCCATGATTTTCTTTCCTTATGAAATCCACTTTGTAATATATATAAGAATGTTTGATTTATACCACTATTTCTCTTCGATATAGATCTACTTTGCTGCAACAAAACATAACAAATCAAGTATTTCTGATACAAATTGACTTTTTTTTTGCAATGATTTGGAATACCGTATTGCTGATGATATCTTTAGAATTTGTATGCAGAGAAAAAGAAACGGTTGAGATTAATTGGGCAATATTGGTATTGTGAAATACCAAAACTCCCTTTATAAACAGGTAAAAACGCAATCTTTTCGGTGAAGATATTTCGAAATGTCTTTTTTTATTTTATAAATTCTTCAATGTATTAAGACACATTTTTTACAAATTCCGGTCTTTCAGAAAAAGAGTGTTTTTTTTATAATTCCGTATAACAGATATGAGACCAAAAGATCGTATTCCAAAAGGAATGCTTCTACAGTATATAGCAAGTTATACGTTAGTAAATTTCCGTCTCCACATTTAACGTCAATTCATTTCCGTCGTGGTAATATAATGCGGAAAGGGAAGTTGAACATCGCGTAACACGATATACGGTGACGTGTTCGTTGCGTTCTCGCGACTGAAATAGAATCGAATGAAATGATGAGTCGAAAATGAAATATCAGGACATTAACCATGCGGTTTGGTAATAAGTATGGTGTTAAGACCAATCCACTTCAAGAAAATCCGCCAAAATCGGAAAGTGTCGATACTGATCAGCCTGCACTTTACTCGAAAGTCTGATCAGAATAAATTACTTTTCGCAGATTTCAGGATTTTCTCCTGACGTGTCACAGTTTTTTAACCCGCAAATAAATATTCGATAAATATTCGACTCCGTTGGGATTCGAACGAGGGACCTCTCTGTCCAGCAGCAAGCGCTCAACGTGCGTGTATTTCCGTTTATTTATCGTCGCTGCCGTAGCGCATGCCCATACGAGCGACGGCCCCAGAAGATGGTTAGTTGTTACGGGGGATAGTGCAAGGATACAGGACGAAACTGCTGAGAGTCCCGCCTGATTCTTTAACGTGCTCGATGGATGGGGCCTCGGTTTAACGTCTCATCCGAAAGACAATTAGTTTTGTTAGTTGATATGGTCAGCCCAGGGCTCGAACCCGTGATTTTGAGGTTTGAAGTCAAGTGCTCTAGCAACTGAGCCTTTATAGCGACGTGGTAGAGCGCTTGTTTCGGGACAGAGCGGTGCCTGGTAGCTTTTATAGAGACGTGGTAGAGCGCTTGCTTCGGGACAGAGAGGTTTCTGGTTCGAATCCCGACGGAGTCGAATATTTATTTGCGGGTTACAATTGGTGCCCACCGTAAATAACCCATATGTGATGGGGATTATGTGATAACGAAGTTGATGATGCCGAACAAAGAAGATTCATGGAAGAATCTTAATTTTCGAGAGGGTGTATGTAGCCGAGTAGTGTATAAGGCGTGCTTATACTGCCTTGCCGTACAAGTTAGCTTTTATAGCGACGTGGTAGAGCGCTTGCTTTGGCACAGAGAGGTCCCTGGTTCGGATTAGACGGAGTCGGATATTTATTTGCGGGTTATCGCTTTGCGAATTCATACATAAGTTTGATTAGTTTTTTCAGATCATACCTCCATGAAACCAAATGCTATTCTCTTCAGTTCTTATAATTCAATAGCATCGAGCGAAAAAAGCAAATACTTCACACATTTTGATACCTTTTTGAATGGGATTATATTATGCGGAAGCATACAAAATCGCTGCATACTCAAATTTTTGTTTATGGAGTTATGAATATTTTTTTCGGCCAATCAGAACGCCCGTTTTTGATAGACGAAACTAAAAATTAAATTATTGCTCTATGAAATTAGCGACTCTGGAAAGCAACTGAATAAAAAAAGGAAAAGAATAACTTTCTCACCTGTATTTCAACTTGTGGTCTTCTATCGCTCACAACGGCCACGAGGTTCATGAGTAACAACAGAGCCACGGAGGTAGAGTAAAACGTCCCTTCGAAAGACTCGAACATAGGTACAGAGGTAGACACGGTGTAGGTCCGAACTATATCCGATAACATGTAACGTCCGAAATCCGAGGTAGTTTTTATATCTTGAATATCACCACACTTTAAAACAAAAAAATCCTCACTTCTCTTTGTTTATATGTTAGATCATAGTTTGCACCATAATTATTTCACGATTTTTCTACGTAAATTAGTACATCTCTTTCTTCATACAAAATGTCTGGATTTGGTTTTCATTGATTTGACATGTGTTTATGTTTTAAAATACCTTGTACTTTTTAAACCTATTTAAATGCACATAAAGAGATCGATTTATACATATCAATATCTGGATTCAATAAACTTCGCCCCTTTCTTCTTATTCCGGGTTCCGGGTCTTTGCATTTATGGAATGGAGAGGATTTTTTGTTTTGTTTTCATTGAGGTATAATTTAATTTTTAGTTTCGTCTATCAAAAACGAGCGTTCTGATTGGTCGAAAAATTTATTCATAACTCCATGAACAAAATTTTGAGCACGCAGCGATTTTGTATGCTTCCGCACGAAATAGGTCTATACAAAAAGGTCAATTAGATATTGTATTTGGAGTATAGTATCATATAGTAAGGGATAATGACCATATTAGACTCATAAAATATATCAAGAGCGAACAGTTTTGATGCCGGTTAGCCTGTGCTAACTGCGCAGGTTCACCGGCGTCGACACTTTTCTCATTTGCTAGATATTCCTTTTTAGAATGATGTGTATAAATGCTAATTTTTCTATTAATTTTTACCATTGTATAAGTATAATTCATATTCAATTTTTTTTTCGAATGTATAAATTAATTCTATCAAAATTATTTACTATACTGATATCGACGTAAGGCGACCAAAACGTTCGTATATACAGCTTTATTCAAGCTGTATTTACGATATTTTGTTCTTCCGTCGGAGATATCAATTTGTCATGGAATCTTACCCGATAAGCGTATGCTATTTGCTTCATTTGATACTTTATTCGCGATGTGTTGATAAATTGTACACTTTAAATTCGATTTTTCTATCTCGTATTTTAAACGATTTCAAAAGAGTCTTTGCGTCAAAAAGGGGATATTGGTTGAGCCGTTTTTATACGTGACGCGACATAAATACCTATTTATTTCATTTTACGCCTCTATCTCTCAATCGATCAGCAATGTTACATAAAAAGAAATCCGTCTTTCCCCTTTTCGGCAAATTTATGAAGGAATCATCAATATACCTAATAAATTTCACTTTTGAAAATCTGAGTTATTAAAATTTTCCGTACGGAATTTTCTTCCTCGTGTGAATTCTATGCACCTAACGTGATCTTGGAAAGTTGAGTAGAATATTTTTCCTCTTCGATGGCTTAGAGCAAAAACATAGCATGGCTCTATACATTGTATCGAGCCATACTATGTTTGTGCTCTAAGCCCTCGAGTCTTGTCTTCGTATATTGCAGGTGAGCGGCGAAATATCTTAACTACAGCTTTATTCAAGCGGTGTTGGCCGTATCGCTGATACGCTGATGTCAGTTCCAAGTTCGCTTATTCAAGTTTTTCCGTTGCTGAATGAAATGGACTCTGTAGAACAGTTAGCCCTATTACATATTCGACTGACTGCGAAATCTTTGGATCTTATGTTTATTGATTGGTAACGGTATCTTTAGCAACTTGGAAATAATTTATTATAGGTGATTGTTTTCTTCGACCTTTTCCTGTACAGTCACTGTTTTTCACGCCAATGTGATTTTATTCTCAAGAAAATATTGTGAAAAAAAAAAAGAAGAAATTGCTTGTGACAAGCAATTTCTTTTTTTTTTTTACACTATTTTCTACCACACATGGATGGTTTCGTTTTAAATTGCATTTACTTTTGATTGTCGCCATTGTGTCTTTCTAATTGGAACACTCTAATATTCCGAAAAAAAACGGGGGGGGGTAAATTGTTTGGCCGGGGAATAACCAACGGACAACTCTCTCTCTCTCTCTCTGTTTTATGTAGGCATGGTTTCTACAAGCCTATTTCTTGCAATCTTTCATTATTGACGGATCGCCAGCACCAACCATTGACCTCCGATAGGAAGCCAGACTTAGTAAACGGTGTAATTCTTCAAAACCTCATTGACAGTAACGTGCAACAAAAAAGAAACCTAAACCTCGTATATACTGTTGTTACGACGTTTAATGCACCAAACAAGCCAGAATGTATAATATTGGTATTCGCAGTTCACCTTGTCAAGCGGGTTTATATTGACTGCGTGGATCCCATTTAACACACTACCAATGGTGAAACGTATTGTGAGATAGTCCTTCTGATTATCTCCTTTTCTTTCTTTTTGTCTCTCTCTCTCTCTCACTCACTCACTCCCTCTCTTTTTCTCTCTTTCTCTCTCTTGTCAACATAGATTCCACGGGATAAGATTTTACACGTGAAGTTGAAATGATTTACTCAACGTATTTTTGATGTATATTAAGACGATTTTTATTGATTTCAAATATCTAACCTAATATTTCTGCAGAAATTAAAACAGATGTATACCTTTTTTGTAGTGCTTACATTCCAAGTTCACTCCGTTCATAAAATATTAGTTAGCAGGTTTATTAAAAAAAAATCAGAATTTATTCCCACTTCTTATTCAAAATCGGAAACCATATTAGAGTATTTCTTAATAACTATACGTTCTCAACTTGTTTCTGTAATTTCCTGCTAACACTTTTCTGAATCGGAACTATTTGGCCCATGACAAACTTTTAAACACATAGTCCTCTTAATATGACCTTTTCTTTTCTTTTTTTAATTCACGACTGCAATATTTTGTTTATTTGAATTATCTTAAGACAAAAGCTACGCTAGGGCTTGTTAATATCATTTTTTTGAGTTTATCTAGCAAATATTTAAAAAAAAAAATTTTTCAAAATAAAAGAAAAAAGAAACAACAAACAAACAAATAAAAATCCCTAAAACAAAGTACAATTACTAAAAAGATTTGATTTTCTTCAAAAGAGATTCAGCAAAATATATGATAAATAGACAGATAAAAGTCTCGAGTAAAGAATAACGAACTATTTCGGCTTTTTTCATTCACAAACAAGTAGCGAGTAATTCCCTCGCCTGTTAACGTATATACCACCATACTCAATGGATCATTTCAACGCAGACTCGATGTTTTATAGGCTTAGAATACTAACTCCGTACCCTTTACGTCTTTCCCAATACTTTCGATTTTCGGGGAATTTAAAACTTACAGTCTTTTGTGCTCGAACGATCACATCTATTAAGCGTTCATTTCCATTAAAAGACCAGCCGCTGTCATAACGCAGTTAGTAGCGCGTCAGACTCCTAATGTTCAATCATGGGATGTCATGGGTTCGATCCCCGGCGGCGGCACATATCCTTTCCGACATTTGTCTCTCACCAATGGGTGGATAATCGTAAATCTAAGTGGGATATAGCAGCTGGAAGCTAGGAAAGGATGTAGTGGTAGTACTGGTGTGAGAAATACCAGAAATCCATTGTTAGGTGCTCAAGCCTCCGCGATATGACTGAAATACTGTTAAAAGTGACGTTAAACCCCATTCAATCAATCAATCAATCAATCAATCAACCAATCCATTGAGTGACTACAATCGAAATTCCCTCTCAAATTCAAAAGCTCTCATTTAGAAGTGGTTAATTAAAAAAAGAAAAGAAAAATAATAATAATTATACCTATATCCAATATTGTTTGGATTCATTAGACTCGCCTCAGTAAACCGATCCTAATGAATCCCAACAACATAGAATTTAAAGATTTCTATAATGGCTTGTGTATGCGATAAAAAAAATCTTCTCATATTTCTCAGAAAGAGTGTTTTAAGCGACCATTCTCCAAACCGACCACTTTTTGTTCTTACCATGAGTGGCCGCTTAATAAGAGATTAACTGTACAATCAAACTTGCTAAAGCGACTGTCTCTGTTAAGCGATCACTTTTATTCAGCGACCAGCATCACCATCCCCTTTCCCAAAACAAAGGAAATTCATAACGGGACGTTTTCGCTAATAAAAAAAACCAAAAGTAAATCCTATGTTGGCGAACCCCATTAGGATCGTCTCAATGAGACGATTCTAATGAGTTCAATTAAACCATTCCAACTTAGCAGAATTTTAGACTGGTCCAAATTGAAAGAAGCTGCAGACGACAATTTCAAGTTGATTGAATTTTAAATTTATTTGTTTTTTGGGATAGAAAACAGTGTGGATAATGAAGAAATTGCTTGATACAAGCAATTTCTTCATTTCCCACAATGTTTTCTAAAGCTTTTTTTTTGAGGGGCGTAAAAAGGAGGGCTTGTGTGGGAATGGGTTAACATAGGATTTAGTGAAAGACCTGCAATAATTCACGAATGCAGTCTAACCGAACTTTCATATAATTTATGTCACAATAAAATGTACCAAGAGACCATTCTCTTAAACAATCACATTTTGGCCGTCCTTGAGTGGTCGTATAATACAGGTTTAATTGTATCTTTAAACAAGCAAGAATTACAACATCATGCTTGTCTCGCCGTGTAGAAAGTGACCATCCCATAAGTGAGAAATTTCTACCTTTTTTAGTCAACAGGATTGCGAGGGCTTACCTGCATTGCGTTCGGAATGACAAAACGCTCGCTAACGTTTGAAAAATTGACCAATCGCTGATACCGCCCACTGACTCTCTTGGCCCCACCAAGTAACTCCAACAGGAAGGTCCACTTCATTTTTAATCGGCGTTAGTTTGCGAACTTTATGGCCAGTAGCATGTAACGAAAAAAGTAAAATGGTTAGTTTGTGACCTACACTTCGTAACTACAGCTTGAATAAGCTGTAGTTATGACGCATAAGTCGCAAAACCAACAAAAAAGGTTAACAAAGATGGAGGCCGATCTCAGTGTTTTAAGCTCAGGTCCGGGCTGAATAAACGATTTGATTGGTCGGTCGATTCCTTGATTGACAGCCGCGATTGGTCAATTGTACTAGTTTTGCTCGTTAAACTTTGGGAAAACGTATTTGAACAAGAGCCATGTCGGACATGGCCATCCCCCGCCTTAAAAGCTTGATAGTGAACTGAAGCCAGTTAGATTTATTCTTCTTGTGCACTGCATTTCTTCTCAATGAGTTCGATAATAGCTATTATACTTTCAGAGATATGCTCAGGACAAAATCTAAGTCTTAAAATAACTCCAAAATTATGCAGGCAAGAATTATGGTTCTTGTGCACTGCACTTCTCCTCAACGAGATCTATTCACCTATGAAGTTTCAAGTTAATAACTTTAAACTTTCAGAGATATGCCCCGGACAAAATCCTAGTCTTTAAAACAACAAAGGGCAATAACTCCAAAATTATACAAGCAAGAGTTGTGGTTCTTGTGCACTGCACTTCTCCTCAACGAGATCTATTCACCTTTGAAGTTTCAAGTTAATAGCTATTACACTTTCAGAGATATGCCCCAGACAAAATCTTAGTCTTTAAAACAACAAAGGGCAATGACTCCAAAACTATGCAAGCAAGTTTTGTGCACTGCACTGCTCCTCAATGAAATCTATCGACCTATGAAGTTTCAAGTTGATAGCAATTATACTTTCAGAGATATGCGCCGGACAAGTTTTGTGACGGAAGGAAGGAATGACGGAATGACGGACGTAGACCATTAATATATCCCCTTCGCCGAGACGGCGGGGGATAATTAGGCATCTCTTGCTTTCCCTTCTCCTTTCCTTTTCGCGCTTAAATATTATCCCGTAAAGGATTCTATTCAGCGTGACGATTTTTCAATTGAGATCGGACCGAGCACATGTCAACCAGTGTTAGTACTTCCAGCCTGAATATGCTGTAAGGTAGAAAGAACAGTGTTTCATTTAAGAAATGAAGAGAATATTATTTTGTTTTCATTCAGGTATGAGCTTATAAACTTAATCACACTGTATGCCATCAAACAGAACAAAGATTTTTCTCGTTTTCAGTAACATTTTAGGGATCTACATTATGCACAAGCATACAAAATAGTTGTGTGCTCAAAATTTTGAATGAAACTTAAATTAAAATAAGCAAGAAAATAGCCAATCAAAACAGTTGAAGCTTGATGAATGAAACTAAAACTAAGATATGCCAAAATCGAAAAAGTTGCCGACCCCGATTTGCCTTCGTAGTACTTGCGAGGATTAGCGAGGGTAAATATTTTCGCGCACCCGATACATTTCTTCTTATTATTATCAATATTAATATCATTATAAGTTCTAAATTTCAGAAAATTCAACTAAATTTGGATGAAAATGACTAATTTCTGGCAAATAGTGAAAATAGCAAATTTCAATGAATTTCAAATTGAAGTTTAAAGAAAACGCACCTCAAATTTTTACCCACACGAACTTTCATCATGAAAGTAAATGATAACATCAAAGTAATTACGGCGTAATTGTCACATTTGATTCGTTACAGTAAAACGTTCTTTCTGAATAAGGGTATATAGACTTGTTTTTATCTTTAGCTCGGCTATTTTCGGACAAAACTCGTGAAATTGCTATTGCCGGGTCGTTGTCAGCGTCTGCGTCGGCGTCTTTGTCGTCGTCAGAAAACGTTGACAGTTTGTATCATCTCTAGACTTGTTAAATACCTTCAATTGAAACTCGGAATATACGTTCAATATCAAAGAGCAATCTAATCATCAAGGGGGAATAACTTTCACAATATAAGTTTGCACGCGTAAAAATAGAAAATCTTCATATGGTGCGTCCACTTGCAATATTTATTCGTACGAGCACTGTATGGTGTACCGTTTGGGCCAAAAGTCGTTTTAACACAAAGAACTCGTGCACGCGTAAATGATATAGTTAAAATTATTTAATTGAAGCGTGCGCGCTTATATTTTAAAAATGCACACGTTATTTAACGCGTGCCCTTTCAAAATATGAGCGTACACGCTAAAAAAGTAGACACCGTCATATTGTGCGTGCGCCTGTAATTAAGGCGTCCGCGCACATTTTATTCCCTTGAACGCTCATTAATTAAGCGCACAAGCCTAAAGTTTGTGAGTGCACCTGGAATTTTTACGCATGCACGCGCTTATTTTAGCGTGAACTACCTAAAATGGAATTTTGACCCATTCAGTGCGCCATACTCTTGAACGCTCAGCATTTCAGCGCGAACACCTAAATTTTGTGACTATACCTATATAATTTACGCGTGCACGAGGGTTTTTTTTAGCGTGAACGACCTAAATTGGACTTAGGACCCATTTAGAGCGCGATACGGAATGCCAATTTAAGCCTTCATATATTCATACCCCCTCCTTTTAACGTGGCAAGTCAATTGTGAATCATAATACCCGAAATTATACTTACCCATGGGTTTTGATGTTTCGAATTCGAAGTGACTTTTTTTTTGGTTTTATTTCAGTTTCAATACAACAGTCAGATGGTTTGAAAATCCCTTTCCCGAAAGTGTAAAACTTCAATACGGATTCCATGAAAATTAAAGTTTGATTTTTTTCAAAATAATCGATTGTAAAATTTGAATTTTCGAAAAGTGTTCTTATTGAGTATTTTGTCTATTAATTGAATAAGTGATTGATAATACGAGGTTTAACCGTGAGTGTTTGAATTATGTCGCAAGGGCAGCTACACTTAACCACATTTATCACACTAGCACAACCATACCGTTCATTCGGTTTCGGGGCACGGGTTCATTGGGCGGGGGGTGCAAGTTAAGCCTATCCAAAATGTTATCAAATTTTATTTTATTATCATTATTATTTGAAAAGTGCAAAATTGACCTATAATTAGAAAAGCATGCATTTTGCATCTTTACGAACTAAGAATGTCTTAAAATTGCCTGACTCAAGACTAAGTAGATATCATGGATATCAATACCCTATAAATTTCAAGCCCTTTAATACTACTTTTTTTTCATAATATAAAACTGTGTTTTTCCTTCTAAAACCCGTGTCTCTGTTCTCATTTCAGCTGATTTCACTAAAAACAGGTTGAAGATTTAAAAAAAAGAAGATACACACACACACACACACACACACACACACACACACACACACACACACACACACACAAACACACAAAACTATTAAATCGCGAAAAATCTGGTTTAAGGCACAGCTTACGGAAAAATGTGTCAAGCTTAACAAAACTTACACCAGCCTGGAACTATTTCATTTTCACAACTGCATTTCAAAAAACCAATTTTCAAATTTTTAACATTCCTGTGAAAAACAAATCAAAAGGTTTATGGGCGAAAAGTCGCAATAACTTTCCTAAAATGATAAGTAGTTTACACTTTGTTGTGGTCATTAGTCATTTCGACGGTGTTCTACCAAAACCTTTTTTCTACCAAAAACGATTTTTTTCTTTCGAAGCTACGTGGATTTAAAAACTACAGCTTGGAATAAGCTGTAGTTACGAGGTTTCGGTAGAACACCGCCCATTTGTAGATACTACACGGCAAAAACACGAGTGCCACATGCGGATGCTAACGCTAAAGTGTTCAAGTGCTTGATAGCGAGTAGAAATTTCAAAGTCGAAGAAGGGAAATAATTCGATCAAAAGTGCAATTAGAATTATTCCCCTTGTTCATATAGAGTGTCCTTTTGATAGCACACGCATATTCCAAGATTCAAGTGAATGTGTTCAGTGATACCAGATACGACGCAGACGCTGACGACAGCCTGGCTATAGCAATGTCTCGGACTTTCATGGGGATCAACAGAACTAAAAAAAAAAAAAAAAAAAATAAAATGATTTAGTACAAATTGGTTACACGCCGCTGAAAATGATGTTTGTCAGCCCGATTATCTCAGTTGGTAGAGTACTTGACTTCAAACCTCAAAATCACGGGTCCGAGCCCTGGGCTGACCATATCAAGTAACAAAACTAATTGTCTTTCGGATGAGACGTTAAACCGAGGCCCCGTGTGACGGTGCTATCCACTGAACATATTAAGGAACTAGGTGCAGCTCTCAGCAGTTTCGTCCTGTATCCTTGCCCTATCCCCGTAACAACTAACCGTCTTCTGGGGGCGTCACTCATATGGGCACGTGCTACGGTAGCGACGATAAATAAACGGAAAAATACACACAAGGCAAAGATAATGATGAAATATAGTAAAAAAAGAAAGTCATTCACTTAGAACGGAAGTGAATTATTTCGATTTAGTACAAATTGAAGGAGCACCGCTGATAATGATGAAATATAGTAAGAAATAAAATCTTTCACCTAGACCGGAAGTGAATTTTTGACCTCAGGCTCTATGTCATTTCTTTTGTTGTTTTAAGCAACTTAGACTTCACTGCAGCTTATTCGAGCTGTATTTACAATGTTCAATTCCAAAACCAACGTTTTAACTTTTATTTTGGATATCATATCAATTTTCATGTTTCAAAAGGTTAACCCATTTCCACACAATGGCGCTTTTGACACCCCATAAGTAAAATGACTGGAAAATATTGTGGAAAACGAATAAATTGCTTGTCACAAGCAATTTCTACATTATTCACAATGGTTTCTTCCCTAAAAGATAATTTCGTCAATTGAAAATTGTCGTTTGTAACTTCTCTCAATTTGGACCAGTCTAAAATTTTATCGACTGGTAATGGGGCAATTTGTCATTGAATCGGATGATTATCAAAACAAGAGTTTTATCTCTAAAGTGATTGATTGGATGAGGTTTAACGCCACTTTTAACAGTATTTTAGTCATGTCGCGACTGCTGGAGCAACTAACCATGGATTCCTGGTATTTCTCACACCAGAACTACCAATACACATTTTACCGGGCCTCCAATTGTTCATCCAACTTTGGCTTACGATTATCCCCCCAAAATATTTGGAGACTAGTGTCGGATAGGATATTTGTCGCGACTGAGGATCGAACCCCGGACCTCATGATTGAGAGTCCGATGCGCGACCTACTACGTTATTTCCACGGCTTTGTCTCTGGTACTGTCACACTTACCAGATAAAGGTTTATAACGCGATGATTTTTCAAGAATGTTCCAATTAAGGCTTAACTCATTTTCAGACGGCAAAATTTCAGAAGGGTCCAAATTGAAAGGAGTTGCAGACGACATCTAATAAGTTTATTTCTCACTTTTATAGGTAGAAAACATTGTGGAAATGTAAAAAGTGCTTGTCACAAACAATTTTTCCACTTTTTAGAATAGTTTCCCTATTGTTTTTCTTTAGGGGTGTCAAAAAAGAGTCACTGTATGGGTATGGGTTTAACCTTTTTTTTTTACATCGATTGGGAAACTAGTTCCTCCAACTTAGACCAATCCCTCTCGATTCTGCAGAATGATCCAATGGAATCATACGTACTAATACAAATCTATTCCTTTATAAATACTTTTGATGAAACCACACCAGCGTTTTCCTTTACGTAAGCACTGTTAATCCTTTCCCGTACAATTCCCGAGTTTGGATTCCTCTGATGTTATACTTGAGAAAACATTATGGAAAAAGAAGAAATTGCTTGTAACAAGTATTTTCTTCTTTTCCGACAATATTTCCTGCCCTTTCGGTTAGTTAATTTTCAAATTGCACTCACTATCTTTTATTGTCGTCAGCAATTTCTTTGAATTTGGACAACTCTAAACTTTTGAAAGACAAGAAAAGGTTAAAATAACCCTGCACTCTTGATTCTTAGCTCTTTTTTTTAATTTGCCCTTATGAACCCATATACGAAAACGCCATTCAGCTGCTAAATTCGGAGCGCCAGAACCTATGTTCAATTAATATTTTCACAGACAAACTGCTGTTGGTGACATATCTTAATTTGATTTTTCCTCCATAAAAGGACAAGAAGCGACCATCGTGTCGCACCTTCCACCCACATTCACCCCAGGGAGAACAGGCACGGAAATAATGCTTGGCTAGCAATTTTGTGCTTTAGAGGTGACGGTAATTACTTTGTAGCACGATATATATCGTCGAAATGACACAGGCTTCGCCTCGGAGAGAAAGCATTTTTCTTATCATTAGTAAATCAAAGTACTGAAAGTACTGCAAGCTACCAAAGCTGGTTTTGTTAACCCTTTCCTGTATAATTACTGGTTTTTACGTCTATGCAATTTTATACTTAAGAAAATATTGTGATAAAAGAAGAAATTGCTTGATACAAGCAATTTTTTCTTTAATCACACTATTTTCTACCACATAGAATGGTTTTGTTTCAAATTGCACTCACTTTTCATTGTCGTCTGCAAAATGTTTCAAATTGGGCAAGTCTAAAATTTTGAGAAACAGGAAAGGGTTAAGTAATCTTCTTTGTCAAAGGTTATCATGATAATTAAACGATTTTAAAGTAACCCAGGAGTTAACACATAACAAAATCTTAGACTGGTTCAAATTGAAAGAAGTTGCAGACGACAATTTCAAGTTGGCTGAATTTAGAAAATATTTCGCTTGTCGGGGGGGGGGGAAACATTGTGGACAGTGAAGAAATTGCTTGTTACAACCTTTTTTTCTTGAGATGCTTAAAAAGCGGATTTGAGTGGGAATGGGTTAAATAGCATGCTCTCTAGAGAGAGCTCTATGATTTGAGTAGAGTTCCTGAAATACATAAGAACTACTTTTTATGGCGTAAGAATTCAGTGGATTTTGTGGCTAAGCCTCCAGTGGTAGTTGAACTTTGAGAATAACTCAAAATTTTGTCTGTTAACCCTTGTTCCCGTGATTTTATACTTGAGAAAACATTGTGGAAAAAGAAGAAATTGCTTGTAACAAGCAATTTCTCCTTTTTCCACAATATTTTCTACCACATATGATGGTTTCATATCAAATGGCATCCAGTTGTCATTGTCGTCTGCAACCTCTTTCAATTTGGACTAGTCTAAAATTTCCCATAACGGGAAAGGGTTAACTTAAGATTGAGGCTGACGCTTTGCTAGCTAAACAGTTGTAAGCTAGCCAGTCTTGGACAGTAATCTTTGAGGTTCTTAGTGACCATTGAATGAACAGAAGTGAATAAGGTTGGTTGATTGAATGAGGTTTAACACCACTTTTTTTTAACAGTAATGCAGTCATATCGCGGTGGCTGGATCACCTTACCATGGATTCCTGGTTTATTTAACACAATGCATTCCCATACACTCAACTTCACCATTTAGTTTCGCTGCAAATCATTCAAATTATTCATTTAGACCGGATGTTAATTTTGGACTCCGATATTAGTTGACATTTATTTGAAGCATTTTTGGCGGCTTAAACGTCCTAACTACAGCTCATTCAAGCTGTGGTAACGATGTTCAGGTCTCCAACCAACCAGTTTTTGTTTTTTCACATATGACTGTCCATGATCTTTCCAAAATTACGCAATTCAATAATAATTTAATTTTCAGTTTCGTCTATCGTAATCGGGCGTTCTGATTGCTCGAAAAAAATATTCATAACTCCATGAACAAATTTTGATCACAAATAGATTTTTAATGCTTCCGCGCAAAATAGTTCCATACAAAAAGGTATCAAAATTGTAAAGTTTTTGCTTTTTCGCTCGATACTATTAAATTGTAAGAAATGAAGAGAATATTTTTTGTTTTCATGGAGGTATGACCGAAAAACCTAATTACACTTATGTATGAATCCGCTTTGCGTATTCATACAGTGTGATTAGTTTCGGTTCATACCTCCATGAAAACAAAAAATATTCTCTTCATCTCTTAAATGAAGCCGAAGTTCCTTTCAGATGCCACCGGGAGTGGCCAGGTCAGGTTTCCTTACATATTGGCTCCTACAAGACAGGCAGAAAATTGTGGCATCATCTATAGCTTTCATACAATTACTCCATAAAAAACTGATCGTATTACGGAAGCCTAATATTGCCATTTTCAAATAAGTAATTAGATGCTAGGGTCTTAGAAATTAAAAATCGAAATAAAAATTAAACTTAAATCCTTATAATTTAATTGTTAGTGTCGTCCATCAAAAAACGAGCGTTCCAATGCGGGAAAAAATATTCATAGCTCAATGAACAAAATCTTAAGCACGCAGCTAGTTTGTGTGCTTCCGCACAAAATAGTTCCATACAAAAAATATAAATTTGTAAAATACTTGCCTGTTGTTTTTTTTTTTTTTTTTTGCTCGATGTCGTTAGATTATAAGATAGTCTAAGAGATACATACTCCATGAAAATATAAAAATTCTCTCCATCTCTTAGAAAATCAAACATTTCAAGAAAAAATTAGTACTGATGAACAAAAGTATGCAGTCTATTGGAATAATTGACGACTCGCTGGCCTCGCCAACTAAGCTCCGACAGGAAGTTCCATTTCGATATCAAACAGCGTTATTTTGAGAAATCTATGGCAAACAGCATACATGCAACAAAAAAGTAAAATAGTTGATTGGCGACCTAAACGTTGTAACTACAGCTTGAATAAGCTGTAGTTACGACGTTTTAGTTAACAAGCCCCCCAAATAATTCACATAAATGTCGGCTAATTTTAGAGTTCAAAGTTCACCTCCAGTCTAAATGAATAATTTGATTGGTCTATTGTTTCTTTCACTGACAGCCGCATTCTGTAAATTTAATAGATATACTTTTTTTTTCAACGATACTCTTTCAGATTTCATTCAGAATTAAATATCTAGAATCACAGTTGTTATAATTTCTAATATCTAATTCTTCTTGACTTCTAAAAACTTATAATCCACCGTTCAATAATCAAATGTTATTGATTTGTGTATTATCTGTTTTCATCTAAGTCGGATGAGCAGCTGGAGGCTTGGAAAGGATGTTGGGGTAGCACTTGTGTAAGTAAGAAATAACAGGAATCGATGGTTAGGTGCTCCAGTCGTCGTGAAAGTGGCGTTTAACCCCATTCAAAGAAACAAAAAATCAGTTATCTGAAAAAAAGAAAGAAATTGAGACAGCATTGTGGGTATGGAGAAATTGGTTTTAACAAACGAGTTCTCTTATTTCACAGACCATTTTCTATTCTACACGAAGCCATTATTGCACCTATATTTTTTTCAGTTAAACCCTTCCCGACATGTACAAACCCGGGATTTTACGTCGCTGTGAATGTATACTTGAGGAAACATTCTGGGAATCTTCTTTACCCACAATATTTTGACAGATGCTTTGACTTCAAATTGCACCCAATTTTCATTGTTGTCTGCAACCTCATTCGATTTGGACCAGTATAAAATTAGAAAAAAAAAAAAAAAAAAACGAGAACGATTAAATGCACTTTTGCAATGATACCTATAATCCTTTTAATTCTAAACCAATCACAAATTTTGTCGTCTGGTGATGCCGAAAAAGAATTTTATATCAAATTTATTGCACTTAAATGTGATATGTTGTGGGTTTAAACGATTTGGATTCTAAATAATGGCTTCTCAATTTCTGATGGGAAAAAAAATCAGGTAATAAAGTTTTTCGAAACATAAGAATCCCGCAACTTTCCTCTTTATTCAGTTTTAAAACAAACATGCGTGGTTGCAAGTACAAGAAAGTAATTCAATTAATCCTTTCCAGTGCAAACACCTGAATTTTCGACGCTGTTTAATATACAGTTGTGAGAAAACATTGCGGATAAAGAAGAAATTGCTTGTATCAGGCAATTTCTCTCATTCCCACAATATTTTCTTACCTCGGAGGATGGTTTTATTTCAAAATGCACGCAATTTGGACCAGTCTAGTATATTAAAAACCAGGACAGGACAGGACAAATTATGAAGTTCCTCTACTTCCTTTTCATTATCTATATAATTTAATTTTTAGTTTTGTCTATCAAAAACGAGCGTTCTGATTGGTCGAAAAAAATAATTCATAACTCCATGAACTAAATTTTGAGCACGCAGCGATTTGGTATGCTTCCGCACAAAATAGTCCCATACAAAAAGGTATCAAACTTTTAAAGGTTTTTGTTTTTTACGCTCGATGCTATTAAATCATAAGAAATGAAGAGAATATTTTTTGTTTTCATGGAGGTATGAACCGAAAGACCTAATCACACAATGTATGAATCCACTTTGCATATTCATAGTGTGATTAGTTTTTTCGGTTCATACCACCATGAAAACAAAAAATATTCTCTTCATCTCTTAATTGTAAGAGAGATCGAACAGTGTTTTATGTATATTCTGGATCTTTTTCTGTATACTACATCGAAAAGGCGAAATTCTAATGACAATTGTCAAGTCAAAAAATTTCAATTTTCTACTTTTCTACTCGAAAGTTGAATGCGAAAAGTCGAAGTTGGTAGCTTCTAATTTCCACTTTTCTAATCAAACGTGAGGTCGAAAGTTGTGACAAATGTCAGTTAAAAAACTTCTACTTTTCTACATTTGGAGGTATATTTTTGCTCATCTGCACTAGCCAAAGGTGACGTCCACTACGTGGGGTATTTCGGGAAATGGTAAAGTCGGGAGGGGGGTAGTCCATTCTAGAAAAATTGTTGGTGTGCGGTTTTGTCCAGCCCACAAGATCTGTGATGTGCTGTTTTCTCATCCACAAAAACTTGATATTAAGGATATTAAATGAGAGGACATGAAATACCGAATTTATTAAACTCGTCTTCTAAAACAGGTAAAAACGAGGCTTTTCCGAGTTTTTATCTATTCATAGATGACTCGTTTGATGAATTCGGTATTTTTTGAGCATGAATTTGATATTCTGTTTATAATATGATATATATTATTTGCGGACGTTAAAGGGAGGTATCGATGTTTCTGAAACTTAGATAAGAAAAAAATACAAAGTGCCGAAAAATACACTCAAACGAACATTTAATAATTTAAGTTGAGTCAAGTATTGTCTTGGTGGTAATCTAATAGGCCTAAAGTGGCTTTTTGTGGTTATATCGAAAATGTTCAGCGGAAGACTATATGATCATTCACGTGGTGCAAATAACCGTTGTAACCTTTAGTTTAAATTACATCACATCGACGTCATCGTTACGTCATCAGGAGTAATATTCGCTAGCCGGTCTTTAATTCTGTAAAGATCAGTCCAAAACTGTCGTAAGCGTTATTACGAATATAAATACTTACCTCAGTTTTGCGCTAACCCTTTCACGTGACATGAATTAGGACGTTGGCTATTTCGCTAGTAAATTTGTTACCTTCAGTTGACTTTGGGTCATATGCAAATGAGGTCATTCGATGTCGACAGCCGAATTCCGTGATATCTAAAAATAACCTGGAATTTCCACTGAACCTTTTCGATATAGCTACAAAAAGCCATCCTACATCTGTTGATACCTTTTTGTATGGGACTATTTTGTGCGGAAGCATACAAAATTACTGCGTGCTCAAAATGTTGTTCATGGAGGTATGAATTAAATTTTTCGACCAAAAAGATCGCGCGTTTTTGATAGCCGAAACTAACAATTAAATTATTTTTTTTTGAAAGACCCACACAAAGAGCCACTTTTTTACACAATGCTTTACAATCGATTAATCGCGACTGTCAGTCAAATAACCCGTCGACCAATGAAATTATTCATTTATACCAAAATTGAGTTTTGAGCTCCACCATTTGCGGCCATTTTTGTAAAACTTTTCTTTTGGTTTGGCGAATAAAACGTCGATAGTATAGCCTTTTCAAGCTGTAGTTACGGCGTTTATGTAGCCAACAAACTTTTCCACTTTTTGTTACATGCTACTGGCCATAAACTTTGCAAAGTAACGCCGTTTAATATCGAAACGGGGCTTCCTGTTGGAGTCGATGGGCGTGGCAAATGGAGTACGTGGGCGGGGCCAGCGATTGGTCAATTGACTACGCCCACTGAGCTCCGACGGGAAGATCCACTTCGATGTTAAACGGCGTTATTTTGCTAAATTTATGAAAACTCAAATGGTTAGCTGGTGACCTAAGAGTAGGAACTGCAGCTTAAACAAGCTAAAGATACGACGTTTAAGTCGCCAAACCAACATAAGTTTTCACATGAATGTCGGCGAATGTCGGATTCCAAAGTTCTCTTTCAGTCTAATTGAATGCTTTTATTGATCGGTTGATTCTTTGATTGATCCATCTAGAAGAAAGTGGTGACAGTCCAGTATTCAGGTCATTTCTACGTGCACATGGCCGGGGGGGGGGGGGAAGTTCCAATCGCATCGGAGAGCTATTTAAGGCCACGAAAAAAACGAACATTCGAATGCTGTATGCATTCGCGTGGGCTATGAATATGGTTTTGAAAAAGCGCAAAGTATTCACAAGGTCTCAGTTTGATTTGGTCAAGTGAGTATATCAAAAGGGTAATAATTCCAAATTATCGTCTCTGTTTTTGAAAAGGTTATACCCTCTGCGCTCTCAGCCGGTATAACGGTTTCATCAGCGCTTTGATCTTTAAACTGTACTGCCATCTCAATATTTCAACTGTAATTAATATAATATTTATGGGCATCATATAGACATTTTTATTAAAGGCGTGGGTAACAGACTAATTTTTTGAACGAGTAAAACATATTTTATTGTTGCAATTGAAAGGTCATTAACCCTTGTCATGCTGAACCCGGAATATTCCGGTTTTGGCAGGAAGTGTAGACTAAGATCAGACTGCACTTATGTGCAGGCTGATCTTAGTCTACACCTCCTGCTTGTACTTTTCCTGCCAGGGTTGTTTATGAATTTGATTTGTGAAAGAAATATTGATTTTTTTAACAACAAGTTCTATCAGTGCTCTCAGCCCTTTGATTTGACAGTATTTCAGTAGGGTAATTTATTCAGCATGACAAGGGTTAATATCTTGATCTCGTTTTGTCTTCATACAACCATTAGTGCATTTCGTGTTAGTTATTTTTAAATATTGTTCTAAATGTTTTCGAAACTTAGTAAACTATATGCACCATTAAACTGAAAAGTCGCGCCAGATTTGATTACGTTTATTTATTTTTTCCCCTTAGTCTGCTTTTGACAAAAGAAGAAAACTAGAGAAAATTAATTCGGTTTGAATTCGTTTTAATGTTTCAAAACATCGAATGGGCGTTATGTCTTGCTTGAACCATGTAACTCTAGATTTTAGTGTCTATGTATTGCATGTGGACTTTTTAACGGTAATGAAGGGTCGTAAATAAATGCGCAAATTTCCTTTGCTTCTGATGAAGAATAATAATAAAACAAGTAAACCTAAACTAAAACAACAACAATAACAACAAAGTATGAACACAAACCAAACAAACAAGAAAAGCAGGGCCTAGATTGATCACTCCAGGTCTTTATTTAAGAAAGAAAAAAATGCTCCTGGTAAACGAAGGTGAATATTTTTAAATGATTTCCAAAATCAAATACTTAATCCGGGTTAACACGACATATCGGACATGTCAGAAAAATCCTTATCTAAAAGTGTCACATACGGTTCCATGTAAGACAGTCTGAGATGACGTCATTTTCTTTCTGTTAGATAGCGTCATAATGCGAATAGATGTAAACAGAATGGTAAAGAAGGGGATTACCTTAAGATTTTTTCTATCATTATTTAAGCTAATCTATTTAATAACAAGATGTGTTTTTGGAACCCAATGCCCCCGCAACAGGAATGAACGTTTTACCTTGGTATTTGACATTGACCTTATCATATGACCTTGACCTTGACATGAGGAGATGCGTATAATGGAGATGTATCATTATGCCAAATATGAGCTTTGTATCTTGAATAGGCTGGCAGTAATTGGCAATGTTAAGTTTTTTGGTTAAGTTTTGCAGACAGACAGACAGACGGAAAGACTGAATGACGGAAAGACAGACAGAGGGACAGACAACTGTAAAACAATATGCCCCCGATCTTTCGATACAACATATCTCGTATAAACTACTACTCGCTGCGGATTCCATTCGACCTTCGGTCTCGTGAATTATCCTCCGCAGCTCAAAGCAAATGAAAGATGTTGCATCTCTATCGTCGCACAATATTCCCTATGTAAATTATCAATCTAATTCTACATACAAAATTTGAAAACTCTACACCAAAATGTATTGGAGAATATTAAAAAAAATCACCCTTATCTTCATGCAAAATCTGGGATCCCGAAATATAGGGCTTATTGTTAACCCAAGATTAATTATACTTTTTTGTAGAAAAATATGGACTTTCTGCATGCAGAATTTGAATTGTCTGGGCCTTAGAGTTTGCGGAAAAAATCTTTTTTAAATATTTTCTTCTTTATTTCTATATAAAATTAAAGCTAGAAAAGTTTTTGTCGAGTATCACAAGGCGATGCTGCATGCAAAGTTTGAAAGCCCTAAGGGTTATGGTTTAGAAGGAGAAGGGTTTATTGAGTCTTCATTCTTATCTCTATGTAAAATCCGGGAACCAACAACAAAGTGCTTATAAGAGTCCGAGAAAATATGATTTATCGTTTATTGTCTGTCCGAAATAACACATTTTACAAAAAATGCCGTCTTTAACACCAATGTCGGAGGCTCATAAGGCGTGTTGAGAGTTCCATCCATTGACAAAATCGCCATTAAGAATGGCAGCGTGTCGACTTATTCAATCAAAAATTATATTGGCCAATGAAATCAACCGTACAATCTGTAAAGATAGTCTTAACACGATTGAAAATAGAGAGAGACGGATAGCCAGCCACGCACACTGACCGCCGACAAGACAGTTTGACAAGAACGATATCAGACTGTATTATTTTGCACCCTTCATGAGTCTGAAATAAAAAGCAAATCGACCTAAACGTGTAAACCCCAACTTGAATAAGAGGGCAAAAAAGTGCTGGGCATTAATTTCGGAGAACAACATTTACTTGCTGCATGATTTGATCAGTCGATAGATTTTTTTTTTTCATTGGCAATCCGTTGATAAAAAGTGAGTTAATTTAGATTTTCGTCAGCAAAACCTTTTGAATTTGGAAAGGTAAAAAATTTTGGAAAATCGGACAGAATTAAACGGTAAATATTTGCCACTTCACTAGAAAAGCATGTGTTTTTCTCTAAACCTGAAAATGTGTAATTTCATCCAATGTCTTCATCTAATTATTTGGGTATCGATAATCCTGATTTGTTTCTACTTTGTTGAAACGATCGGCTCTTTCCGCAGGACCGATCCGCGTATATGATAGTAAAAAAAAAGTGTGCAGAAATTATCCGGAAAAAGAACTACAGGGTCATCATTTCATCAACTATTCTGGGGATGCCTAGGTGATACAACTTTAGCTTATGGTTATCAAGAAGATCTTAAAAAAAGCATGCGCCCTTTTCTTAATTCTATATATTGCATTTAGCAGTGCGTGTATATCATTACACGTCTAGACATATTCTTTGGTTTTTTTTAAATTATTCATTTGTAAAAATAGTTGTACCAAAGCGGAGCTGAAATGGGATTCTTGTGACTGTTGTAGAAGGCCAACAGATGATGCTACTGGTAAAATAAGAAACCTCTAGACCACATGGTTTTCATTCTAGAATAGTTCAGTTGCCGTGGCGAAAGGAAGACTGAAAGTAGAAAATATCTTTGTCTTCTTCTTCTTTTCGCCACGGCAACTGGACTGTTTCATAGAATGTAGATATACAATTTTATTATATACCTTGCTGTGAAATCTTGGGATTTCTCAGTGTAATAAATTTTGATAACGTCACTGGAGTGACGTTAACATTTTTCAGTTTCACTCTCTGCCGTAATTAAGGAACTACTGACATTATAGAGAGTCTATCAAAAAGATTCGTTTCGATATTTTAATAAAAAAAATAAAATAATAAGGTATATAATAAATAGAATAATCAAATTGTTATTCCAGAAATGAAAAATTATTTCACTCGGATGCGTTATTAGGCGTTAAAAAACTCGTGCTGCGCACTCGTTTTTTCAACGCATAACAACGCATCCTCGTCAAACGTTTTTTCATATCTTGAATAACCAGTTGATTATCCTCTATCGAGTTAATAACCACTCGAAGAACATCCACAGAACGTTTCAGCTTGATTTGCCTACCGGTTTAGGGGAAAGAGGATGTTGAATAAGTGGTAAAGAAATACCCAATTCCTATACTGAGTCATCTTTAAACAAATAAAAGAGGGCTAAAATGGTCATAAAGCGCTCGCATGACAACTGTTCATGATTTCTCTAGGTCTGACAAGCCTAACCCAGTCATGCCCTCAAATTTTTGGCGAATCATAAACACACACAAACAAAAAACAAAACAAAAAAAAAACGAAAAGGGGCCCCAGGGAACATTCCCGCTAGTCATAACATTCTTTTTAAGTTCTGTCAAATTTGGCCCAATGGTTTAGGAGGAAGAAATGTTTAAAGAATCATTTCATGATTTCTCTTAAGTTTAATTATTCAAAATTTCACAAACACGTTTTATAAAGGGTCACCCATGTAACATTCCTGTCAAGTTTGGTCAAAATCGGCTCGGTGGTGTAGGAGGTAAAGACTTTTTAAAGGATTATTTCATGATTTCTCTAAGTTTAATAAGCTCCAACCTGTCACCATTTATTCAAAACCAAAATTTCATGAACAAGTTTGAAAAGGGTCACCCAGGTAACATTTTCACAAGTTTCGACCACATTGTCATGGAGGATTAGGAGCAGTTTATTGTAGAGAATTATTTTTGATGTTTCGGAAATAAACTTCGCTTGCCACGCCTCCATTCTTTAATAAAATCAAAATTTTATGAAAGTGTTCCTGAAACGTTAAGTCCAAATGGCTCGATTAGTTTAGGAGGACAGAATTCTAATGAATCAATTCATGGTTTCTCTACGTCTAATTAGTCCTGCCCTATCACGTCCCTCATTTTTGGTGAATCACAAATTCGCGAACAAGTTTTGAAAAGGAGCACCCAAGGAAAATTCCTTCCAAGTTTGGTTCTCTTCATGATATGATATAAAAAATTGCCGATAAGCCGATAAAATCCTTAATGTAATTGATATAAGATATTCCACTAAAGGTTTAAAGTTAAAATGAGTTTATTACATGCATAATGTGACGTCATTTTGGTGGTAACGAAAAGGCGTTATCATATGCTTTGGTTCATTTACAAAGTTACTTCACTAGGATTAGATCACCGAGGAAATATAGAAAATTTTCTACGGGTATATTTTACTCACAAGTAAAAGGTCATCTTATAAAAAAAAAACCAACACCCCCACCTGTATAGAGTTCGTGAAAAAAACAGTCAGACGACGGACAATCGCCTATTCCCACACTGTGACGTTTTTTACGCCATTTATATAAAAAGATGTTTTTAAACATTGTGGAAAATGAAGAAATTGCTTGTTACAAGCAGTTTCTTCTTTTTCAACTATGTTTTCTATCCCAAAAGATAAAAAAAAAATAAAATTTCATCTACTAGAAATTGTCATCTGCCAATTCTTTCAATTTGGACCAGTCTAATATAATGCTGTGTGGTAATGGGTTAAAATAGGTCAACCTGACCGCTTTCTCCTCAGTGAAGTGTTGCCTTCTACCTTATAGATTTTGGTAATACCAAGCGAGTAAATCAGTGTACCATTCATTGTATCACATATATATCGTAAGCGAGGGCTTCATCGTATAGAAAACATAGCTATTTTTGCTATGAATATGTTAACCATTAGGCAAAAGTAGTGAGAAAAATATCGACCCTGGTAAGATTACGCGGGCTGTGTTAACTAGCTAGGTCGTTCAGTTTACTCTTTGTTAATTTTCACCAATGTTCTAGAATGTTCTTTCTAGCTTATACTTAATTCTCATTGATAAAAATGTCTCAAAATGACCTATGTTAGATCAGATGTCTTAAGTTCCAAATCGTTTTGTTTACAGGATCAATCGAGAGGTCCCCTTTTCCATTGACTAGGCAGATGTCATATTAAAATGACTGTAATCAAAATTTTCTATAGCTTGCAAAATATATAAATTTTGGTTCAAATATCGTTTAAGATTTTGTCGTCTAGAAGGGCTACGAACTTTAGCGCATTTAAATGAATCCGCCCCACCCACTCTGCTCCAACAGGAAGCTCCATATTCGATATTAAAATGTGTTATTGGCTATTCCTAAATTCATGGCCAGTAACATGTTAGCAAAAACAAAATGTTTGGTTGGTGACCATAACGTCGTAACTACAGCTAGAATAAAAT
The DNA here is from genome assembly GCA_946902895.1 of Fragum fragum. Taxonomy (NCBI): domain Eukaryota; kingdom Metazoa; phylum Mollusca; class Bivalvia; order Cardiida; family Cardiidae; genus Fragum; species Fragum fragum. The sequence goes on from OX336365.1 coordinate 14,524,603, forward strand.
GTAGTTACGACGTCAATGTATCCAACCAAGCATTTTGCCCCACATAAATGTCGGAGTTCAGAGTTTACTCCCAGTCGAAATGAACGATTTCATTCGTCAAATGATTCTTTGACTGATAGCTGCGATCCGTTAATTAAAGAGGGTTACGGCTCATTTGTCTACGGAAGAAAACAAAGAAATCGTGACTAACAAAACAGATAAAACGAATATGATCCTTGATTTAAACTTTAGGTTTACTGATAAACTAGTTATTAGCAAATAATTTCCAAGAAATATCGGAAACATTGTAAAAAAAAATGTTATTTATTTGGTATTTGTTTATCTTTTAAATCAGTCCTTTGAAATTTGAAGCATTCTCGAATCGAATACTGGAGGATATTATGATAAGAGTTAAATAAATGGAAAGAAAGATAGGCTGGTGACCCTGTCCCATCATAACGCTCTCCTACATCGTAGGATTAGGACAGGCTCGTTAGACTAGAAAGGTAGAGGTATACACGACGCATTCTTGAATACGGTTATTTTAAAGAACCCATTTAAGAATGCAATCGTAATATAGAGGTTGCAAATTTTCAAATGACCCTTGTTACTTACATTCAGTAGGCGACGAACACATATGATTTTTTTCAACTTTTCTGTATAGACAACAGTTTGGAAAATGAAGAAATTGCTTGTTACAAACAATTTCTTCATGTTACACAGTGTTTCCAACTGTGTTCGTATTCAAACAAGTGTGCCAAGTTTCAAGTGAATGCCTTTAGTAGAACAATAGATAACACAAAATGTCAAAGTTTTCGCACGATGACGACGACGACGAAACCAAGGCTATAGCAATACCTCGGGTTTTCTCCGAAAACAGCAGATCTAAAAATCACGAATTTTCGAATATTCGTTCCCATCCCTAAAACATTCTAAAAATTAGCGTCTGCAAGTTTTCTTAAAATTGTGACCAGACTTAAATCTTGCCGTCTGGTAATGATTAAATTAAATTTTGAAAACAGTTATAACTTTGTTAGTTTTGTTGATATTGACATTTTTTTCATTTTTGATAACCAGAACGATGATTTTTAGGCAGGTCTTTCAGGACAATGGATCAATCGTATATTCAAATTTCGTTACCAATAGGATATTGTAGAAATGACCAATGACATCATTACAACATAGTAGTTTTGTAGAAATGTAGTGTATTTGTATCAATAATCCAAGAAAATATCATGCATAAATTACAAAATAATATAATAACAGTTTTGAACCAAGAGAATAAAACTTAGTTCATTGAATATAATTAATCAACAGCATATTGTCCTTACCAAGCTCACCCAATACGAGAGCTCAAGCCCAACTTTAAATTTAGGGCTATGTAAAAATGTTGTTTATAACTTCATAGTTTATGTCTTCTGGATGTGTGCTTTTTATTCCCTTCAAATTCTCATTAAGTTTGCAATGGTAGCCGAGTTCGTCATGAGACATGTCAAAAACAACCCAGTCTACTTTTGTATGAAATTATGCAGGTTTGGGTGGAGACACGTTTTAACCCTTTTTATGTTGAGACCTGAATAATTCTGTATTGTCAAGAGTTGTAGACTTATATAATTGATAGAAGATTTAAGAATGAGCAAATTTCCAAACGCCGTTTTTAGGGTAAAAAACTCGCTTTAACCATACCTAAATTAATATTTACAAATTCTAGGGTCGCCCCTTCTGCGATTGGTCAGTTAACACTCTTTGCAGACAGTGATCTTTCAGTTTTCGACGCGTTTGCACAGGTATTTTCAAAGCAGAATCTCGTTTATAAATAAACAATCTTGCGGCATCAAATATGCTCGAATCGTAAACTCTATATTAAGTGTCTGGACTTAATGCATGTGCTTCCTTCAGACATTGCATCCGGGATCAGTACACTGGTTACACTAGATTCTCGGACTTTACTTGATTTTCTCGCCTTGGCGGTCCAAGATGGCCGACGAACAAAATACAAGAGGGGGCGCCTATCGCGAGTTCGACTGACACAATGGAACTCTGGTAATCCGACCAACTGGATAGTTTAGAAATTGAGATCGGAACACGAGAAGTTATGAGTGTACGCCCCACTCAGTGTAGGCAAGGTTGTTATTAAAGGACAATATCAAAAAAAGGTTGGTTGGAAGGCGAAAAAGGCGCCAATCCCTATCCCCTTCACAGAATTTATAGATTATGCGAGATGTACCGGGTTATTGTAGCCGGAAAATATATACCGGGTTATGTTAGTCAACACTAGTCAGTTCTTTTTTCTTACACATTCATGCCGTCCTTATTCGCTATTTTATAATGTAAGTAATGGCATTAATGCCCCTATTTTACTTTAACAAAGAAGAATTTAAGTCAATCGAGCATTGCTGAGTATTTCTTTAATTATATTTTCAGATGCTGTTCATTGTCAGACTTAAAGCGTTAAAGACAAACAGACAACGTTCTTATTTATGAACAGCATATTCCACGAAAACCAACGACGATGCCTGTGGTCAGGTGCCCCCATCCTGGATGCGATTACCAGACTGAGGACATGGAAAGTGCTATTTTGGCTGCCCTTCTATCAACACACTCACTTTGGCATTCATCTGGCTCAACAGCAAATATTGAAAGAGTCAAACGACCAGTCATAACTGCAGCTGGCACCAGCGAAGAGTGGATTTACTTCATGGTAAGATGGCAAGACTATGTCACCGCTACAAAAGTTGACGGTCGTGATAAAGTGATTCAGCTCCTAGAATGTTGCGATGAAAACCTCTGAAGGGATTTCCAACGAAGCTCTGGAAGCACACTTACTGAGAAATCAGAGCTAGAAGTGCTACAAGCCATTAAAACCCTAGCTGCTCGAGAGAAGAACTCCATGGTCCCAAGAGTAAACCTCCGCAAAGACTGAGAAGAGACAATAAGGGGGTTTGGTGCTAGAATTCGTGGTCAAGCCAGTGTTTGCAAATGATGTTCAAAGTGCGACGCGTGTGATTCTAACATAAACTACACAGATTCAATCCTTCGGGACGTGTTGATTAAAGGACTTGCCGAGCCTGAAATTCAGATCGACCTGTTAGGGGATAAAATTCAAAATATGACTCTAAAAGAAGTATTCCAATATGTTGAAGCCAAAGAAGCAGGCAAACGGTCTGCATCAAGACTAATAGACTTTCACGCCGTTGATGCTGCCAGTTCATATAAGAAAACTAAAAGCTCTACTAGCCAACAAACACAAAGGGCAGAAGGGGACACGGTGTTAGTGCGCCAGCCAGGATTAGAAGATTAGAATGTCCAGCATATGCACTGAATGTAACAAAAAGAACCACTTCGAGAGAATGTGCCGAAGTATAGGAAAACTAAAGAAAGAGAGACATGATTTATCAAATAATGTCGTATTCGATACTCTGTGTACTGTCAATGACCAACCAGGAAATTTCGTTTATGGGTCCTATTCTGTCTGCAATTCAGACTTTGAAGCTCTCTAAGCATTGATCACCATGTTTATGATAAGTTGTCAGACACTTGGATTAAGAAACGTTCAAAACCTCAACCATACATCAATATTAATGTACAAGTAGTCCAATCCGATTATAGAGCCCTTGGTTTCACATTAAAGTACCGACAACCCAGGTCTGCAACCGTTTCAGCCATGGCTGACACATGTTGTCAGAGCTGCTTAGCCGGTATAAAGCTATTACACAGGCTCGGAATGAATGAATCAGACTTGATCCCAGTAACGATGCATATGCATACGGCCAATAACGTAGGAATAAGATGCTAGGAGCTACTGTACTCCGATTCAGTACAACAGACAAAATGGGCAAACATTTCAAAAAGAGACAAATCTTACATAACTGACTCGACTGACAGACTATGTCAGTCGGGAGGCCTGTAGTGCATTAGGTATCATCCAGTAAACATTACCAGTCAAAGGTGAACATAAATTCAGCTCTGTGTCATGTCACAAAGATGATAGATGCAGCAATGCATGCAAATTCCCCGCTTGTCAATAAAACCCAGCCCCACTAAAATGCCATTTGAAGGCACAATAGAGAATCTCCCAAAGTTAAAGGCTTTCTTGTTACAGCATTATCAAGACAGTACATTTAATACTTGTGAGCACCAGAGGATACCATTGATGGATAACACCCCAATTAAACTCATGGTAGACCCCTCCACAGAACCTGTGGCCCATCACACACCTATCCCAATACATATCCACTGGCAAAAGGCAGTGAAAGACGGCATTGACCAGAATGTCCGCCTTGGCGTCATTGAACCTGTACCAGTTGGTGAACCGGTCACTTGGTGTGACAGAATGGTGGTCTATCCAAAAAGAATGGTGTGCCCCGTCGGACTGTAGATTTTCCGGCTTTAAACGCACATGCTAATCGTGAAACTCGCCACACACTATCACCATTCCACCAAGCTTGGTCGGTACCACATGGTAAAAAGAAATCTGTGTTTAATGCTTGGAATGGGTATCACAGCGTGCCCATACTGGAAGAGGACCGACATCTTACAACCTTTATTACGCCATGGGGACGCTACAGGTATAAAACAGCGCCCCAAGGTTACATCGCATCAAGTGACGGCTACACAGGTACGACGAACTCATATCTGAGATACCCACAAAACCAAATGTTTTGATGACGTATTACTTTGGGCGGAAGAAATTTTTTTCCAAACAATTCATTGGCTGTGCGGCAAAAAATGGCATAACCTTGAGTCCCGAGAAATTCGTCTTTGCAGAGGATTCTGTGGATTTTACAGGTTTTGAGATTTGTTCAAATACGTTGCGCCCTTGCAAGAAATTCCTTTTGGCTATACTTGACTTCCCGACTCAAAATTGTATAACAGATATCAGGTCTTGGTTTGGCTTAGTTAATCAAGTTGCCTTTGCTTTCAGTATGATCGAGAGGATGTTACTATTTCGACACCAGAACTAAATGAACTATTTGAAGAGTCCAAAAAAGTGATAATACGTGAAATAGAGCAAGGTGTGCGCATTTTTTACCCTAATAAGCCCACCTGCCTTGCAACTGACTGGTCCAACGATTGAATTGGGTTCTGGCTCTTACAGAAACATTGCTCTTGTCCACACATCGAACCATTCTGTTTTAAAGAGGGCTGGAAATTTACCCTTGTTGGGAGCCGCTTCATAAACAGTGCAGAGTCCAGATATGCCCCTATTGATGGCGAGGCCTTGGCCGTAGCCGACGCACTTGAAAAATCTCGGTATTTTGTACTGGGTTGTAGCAACCTAATTATACTGTCGACCATAAACCACTTTTGAAGGTTTTTGGGGATAGATCCTTTGAGAACACACCAAACCTACGCTTGCGAAATCTCAAAGAAAAAACACTTCGATAAAAAATCAAAACGGTCCATGTCCCCGGCTTCAGACATAGGGCTACTGACTGTCTTACCCGCCATCCTACTGGATTTGCAGAAAAGATGGCCTTGGCTGATGACAAGGCCTGCTTGCCTGAGGAAATTTGCAATTAATCGAACTGTCACAATGCCACTGAGCAACCGTATAAAGATGATCACGATGCCCTTGCCGCTGCATCGAACTTAAAGTCCCTCAAATCTGTGACATGGGACAGAGTTCGCACGGCCACTGCCAGTGATTGCAACATGCATACTTTGTCAAACTTCCTCGAATCCAATTAATAATAAAGAACTATCAAACACATTGAGGGAGTATATCCCCTTTTTTGAAACCTCTGCACGTCATAGATGGCATAATCCTATACAAGGATAGGGTGGTGATCCCTCGAACTTTACGAAAGGATGCCTAGATTCACTGCACTCTGCTCATCAGGGAGTCACTGCCATGACGGCAAGAGCAGACTCATCTATATTCTGGCCAGGCATCACTCCGGTCATTTGCGATCTTCGCGTTAGATGCCTGCAGTGCAATCGAATCGCGCCTTCCAATCCGAGTTCACCAGCACCACCCGTGTCCTTCCCTTAATACCCATTTCAATGCGTATGTGCAGATTTCTTTCACTATATGGGCTGTAATTACCCTTTAGAAGTCGAGAGATATTCAAACTGGCCCATTGTAGAAAAGACCAAGGATGGCGCTTAAGGCTTGGTGATTGCCTACGTCGCATATTTGTAAACCTTGGGTTTTCCAGACGAGCTAGTATCTGATAAAGGACCGGAGCCAATTCCTACTTAACTGGGGCGTTCACCACAGATTATCCTAAGTGGCATTTCCCCACAGCAATTGGTGAGCAGAGGTTGAAGTTAAGTCGGTTAAACGTCTCATTATGGACAACAAGAAGCCGGACGGGGGTCTTGATACCGACTCGTTCCAGCGTGCTATGCTAAAGTACAGAAACACACCAGACAGGGACACGAAACTATCCCCTGCCATGTGTGTATTCGGTAGGCCAATACGTGATTTTATTCCAATACCTCCAGGAAGATACAAACCTCACCCAACTTGGGAAGACCCTTTACTATCGTGAAGAGGCCAACAGGAAACGTCAAATTATATTTTCAGGTGTTGTTCATTTTCGGACTTAAATAAAGCGTTAAAGACAAAAGACCACGTTCTTATTTAGAATTAGACGGTCCAATAAACTTTTACACGATACTGACGTTCATACCTTCACACATCCTCGGGCGGGCCGGCACTACTTTTTTTGTGCGAACGGAGAAATTTTGCATGTAGGGCACCGTACTCCAAGCGGGAATTCTGGAAGTAGTTCCACGCCCATGGAGTTCATGCGACAGAAGACGGAGACAATGAAAAATAATGCAACAGACTATTGCCGAGCTTCAAAAGATTGTCATTAAAACGTTACACAAAAAATCTGAACGGGCACCGACCTTAAGCAGTACCTCCAAAACACTTAGCACCGCATACAAGCAAACATATTATCATGGTCAATACGAGGATCTGCCACAACGTTCATGACATGGCATAAAGGCTTGCTTCCCTTGAGCGGATATTGTGGTAAGAAAGAAGCAATAAAGTAATTTATGATTAAATTCGTCTAGCCTTGTGTTAAATCAGGGCCTACAAGAGATATATAGCATTTAGCGACGAGGTAAAGTACCAAGTTTACCATTACATTTCTGTTTAGTTTACACTATTGAATAGTGCTGTTAACCCATATGATGAGAAATGGACAGTCTCACCGAGTTGAATGTGAGACAAGTGGAGAGAGAATAGGACAACGTTGGGATCATTGGCTCCACAGTTTTGAACTCTTTGCAACCGGAAGGGGGAAAAAGTCGACAAACAGTACTCACTTCTCCAACATTGACCAACAGGTTCACGTTGTCAAAGAGAGATCCTTGAGAAGATGAAACTTGGTGTGACAAAACAAAAACTGTGTTAGCCTCGCATTTCAAAGGTAAAAATCGATATACCGTATGAGCTATACACTTTTCGCAGTATGTCAGAATAGTGACGAGAACATTGAACAGCATAATCCGGCTCCACAGCAGGCTAAATTATGTCGGTTTGATGAAACGGACGAACAAAACAGAAATCAGATAGAGAAGGGTAAAGATTTGACTTTAGAACAGCTAAGGTATACTGCTCAGGCTTAAGAGAGTTCCGAAATAAGAGCCCGACATAGAGACTTACATGTGCAGGGTGGCAATGTTGACAATCAGTCGAACAGTGCAGTTCTTAGTTCTTCATCTGGGAAAATGCTACAAGTGCGGTAAATCAGGTATCAGGTATCTCAGTATAGATAATCATTGTTTTCTGTCCTTATCAAAACTCTTTGAAGGAATCTGATAAAGGGTCACCAAAGGACCATCAATTGGTTTCTGAGAAGATTTTTAAAGGTTTCAACATATATGGAAATTAGCCTGCCCATTTAAGCCATGTTTTTCATCGTATCAAAATTCTTTGAAGGAATCTGATAAAGGGTCACCCAAGGGTCATTTCTGTGAAATATGGTTGAAATCTGTTCCGTTCTTTCCGAGGAGAATATTTTTAAAGGAAAAGTTTACGGACGGTAGGACGAACGGATGCACGGACGAACGCACGACGAACACAACGTCATGGCAATAGCTCGCTGGCTTTCAGCCAGTGGAGCGTTGGCAAAGTGAAGGACTTTTAACTTACCTTACATTTTTATAAGTCCATAACACCTGCTCAACACATACTTCTAGTTCCATATAGTTTTAGGGATCAAGTAGAACAGAAAATCAATTAACTGTTTGAGATGGACATAATTGAGAAGGTCCACTCATTTTTGTGCCGAAACCTGATGGAGAAATCCGACTATGCGTTGATATGAGGCGTGCAAACGAAGCGATCATAAGAGAAAGAGATATCCTATCCCTACAAACTAAAACATGACCCACGAGAAATATAAAAGCGTCCACTGTTTATCATCGAGAATTTCATCCGATTTCGGGTGGGGTACCTTTTTCCTACTTCGAAATACGGTGTCCCATCTGTATGCATCCCCTTTACTGACTTCGTATGCCAGATACCATCCGTATCAGAATATGGGAGAGGAGAAAGACGTCATCAATGCAGCATCTCTGCCCATCTCCAAGATAGAAACATACCAGAAAGACAATAACGAAGGCATTACTGTTAACTTAAGCTCATCTGTAGACACTCGCCTACAACAGTAACTGACTATTGCAGAGTTTATTACTGCTTTTGGGAAATAAAAACGCACAATGGCACTGAAATTCCCTGAAAGGCGTGAAGAACTTGACATTTATGAGTCAAGCATAATTGACATTCGCAGTGTCTATGGAAATAAATTTTCGGCCAGAGCAGCAATGGCTTTACCAGACATGATGTTTCTAACACAGCATTCTGTCCTACAAACTTTCCTGGATCATATACTCCCTTTGGTAGTTCACTCAACACCTATCGTCCTTTCTCGGTCCCAAGGAAAATCGCCATGACCGGCCTAGACTGAAGCCTAATGGTAGCGAAATTTGCAACAATTTCAACAAGGGAAGTGGAATCGCGCTCGCTGCCTCTTTCTACATGTTTGCATTTCATGTCACTTCCCAAGTCACCATAACATGTCATGCCCCAAGGAAGACGGCAATATAAGGACTGTAAAGCAAGACAGACCTGTTTGTAGTGACGAACATTCAAACAGAATTCAATCAGTTTCCACTCCAATTAATATAAGGCAACGAAAGAGAAAGAAATAAGAATCATCCAGATAAAAACCTTGTCGACTATCTATGTACTGGTTTACGAGAGGGTTTCGATACTTTGGGAACTGATTATCAGCATTTTCTTCTTTTGCCTAAATCTCAATCCACAATAGTGAACATAGAATTTTGCAAAGCTGAGAGTCCAAGGGGAAAAACAGTGTCAAAGCGGTGTTCGGAAGGTATTAGAAAACATTTGTTCGATGCTCTACTTTAAGGTATAGCCTTGATATTTCAGCACAGGGCACACATAAACATAATCTTTAATTTGAAATACCAACATTTGACCTTTATCTCATTATTCATGTTGACCATAAAAATGATTCAATGTCAAATGTTGATTGTAAACTCCTACCTTTACTATTTTATTCAAAGCTGAATTTTCAATTTGAGCATTTGTTAGACAGGAGAGCGATTCAGGACCATCATGGTCGTCGGTTTATTATCTCCGCTTGCACTCTAGAGGCCACATTTTTTGTCCGATCAACCTGAAATTTTGTCATAATAATGTCCTTGATAAAATCTCAGATGAGTCCGAAATTGGGTGAATTGTGATCAAAAATAGGTCATGAGGTCAAATCTTAGAAAAACCCTGTATGTACTCTTGAGGCCACATAATTTGTCCATCAGCGTGAAATTTGGTCAAAATGATAATCTTGATGTTATCTCGTATGAGTTCGAAATTGGCTCAACTGAAGTCAAAAACTAGGCCACAGGATCAAATCTTAGAAAAACCTTGTATGCACTCTAGAGGCCACATTTTTTGTCTGATCAACCTGAAACTTGGTCAGAATGATTGTCTTGGTGGGATCTCAGACGAGATTGAAATTTAGTCAATTGGAGTCAAAAACTAGGTCACTGGTCAAATCTGAGAAAAAACCTTGTAAGCATTGTAGAGGCCCGAATCTTTGCCCGATCAATCTGAAATTCGGTCGGAATGATTGTCTTGGTGATATCGCAGACAAGTTCGAAAATGGGTCAACTTGGGTTAAAAACTAGGTCACGAGGTCAAATCTTAGAAAACCCTTGTATGCAGACTAAAGGCCCAATCAGTGTTGCTTCTAGGATTTTAAAAAATGGGGCCATGGGGCCCCTTCACTTCCCAAAAAGGGGCCTCCTCATATTTCAAAGGGGGCTCTTATCTATAATTTTGTTACAGCTTCTTAACCTAGGACATTTTTAAAATTAATAGCTGCACATAGCATTTTTATCATTCCTTTATTGGGAAAGTCTTTTATTGTGACAACTGAATTGAATTTTAGGGGGAAAATAAGAAAATATAAACCAAGTGTCATGTTCTCAAAACACCTGGCCTGACCAGTCTGCTGAAGGTTAAACTTACCTACAGAATCTCATTTATTAAGACTCCTAACTCTGACAGATACAACCACACACAAATATGTCAGCATATCAAGTCTAAAAATAACATTTTTTTTAAAAACCCTGCAAATGTATTATGTACACATGACAGCTCAGTTCTGATAAGGCACCTTCTAAATGACCATATTTTTCAGTTACTTTGTCACCAATTATAGCACCCTGTTAACAATTTCATAGAAGGTTAGTTTAATTCTTTTTGAACAGCCTTCTGTCTTTTTTAGTTTTCCATGTATAAGCAGCAGACTTAAAGTTGTGTTCCCCTACTGGTTGACCTTCACACTTAATTGTCATCAGAACATTTAGACTGTTCTCTTTAAGTCTGTTTCTTCTGGCTGTTTTTATACCATTTTGGCAGCTGAATCCTCTTTCACAATCAGCTGTCTGATAAGGCATGATAAGAGCCAAATTACTTAGTATTATCAAATTTGGTAAGACATCCTTGTGAAAATCAAAAAGAAGTTTCCATAGTATTTTTGTGGAATCTCTTGGGTAATGCTGCTCCATAACAATCTTTTTGGCCAAGGACCACTCCTCTGGACATTTTACTTTATCAATCAGTGGGTTACTGATGATATCTCCAGTTTTTGCTGCTTCCCCATAATGATCAATTAATACCTGCAATTCTTTATTGCCATAGGATTCTTGCTCTTCCTTACTTAAGAAAGACAGAGGTCGCATTGAAAACACACTAAATGCCGTAGCAACACTGAGTGCATCTCTTGGAAATCTGTCATCTATGTTTTTTGCTAAATTATCACAAAATGCCATTCTGACATCATCAATTTCCTTTGATGTTTCCTTTAACCTTTTTCCAAAGTCCAACTTATGTCCTTTGTAGATGACTTCCTTTGTTATACCATCTTTGTCTTTCTTCTTTTCCAGTTTTGCCAATAATTCAGCCTGATAATGTGTATTACCTTTCTTGGCCAATTTTATTCTGTCTTTGAGATTTGACAATGCTACATTTGTCACAGCAATATCAATATCTTGTTTCTGCAACATCATTGACACCTGGGCAACAGCTGGAAGAATATCCATTAACATTGATATCATTGTCACAAACTTGTAGTCTGTCAAAGTTTTTCTGAATAACTTTGCTTTGTTGTCATCATGATTTTTGAAATATGTAATGAGTGACTGCCAGCATTTGTATACAGCACTAACAGCTTCAAAAAATGCTATCCACCTTATTTCATGACATTCTTTAATTTTAACAACAGGTTCGTCAAGTACTTTCTGGATTTCCTCCAGTTCGCATTTCCTATTTCCAGATTTGCTACCTCCAAAATAGTAATAGAGATCACTCAATGTTTTTTCAAGGTCTTTCAAGTAAGCAATGTTTTTGGAAGCTTGAGAAGTTGCAAGATTAAAACGATGTGCCATACAGTGAATAGTTATGCAATGTGGGCTTTTGTCCTTTACTTTTGCAGCTACACCTTTGTGTCGACCAACCATCACAGAAGCTCCATCAGAACCAAAGCCTCTTAGCTTGTTAAATGAAATTCCATTTTCTTCCAAACTTTTTTCAATACTAGCAAATAAAACACTTGCATCTGACTTTGCTTCCGTGATAGTAGCATTTTTTAGAAAATATGTATGAGGAACAAAATTTTGATCCAGAATTCTAATGTAAATAACCATTTGTTTACATATAGCTATATCAGTACTTTCATCCACTAAGACTGAATACATGTCAGCATTTTTTATGTTACTGACAATTTGCTGATGTATGTCTTCAGCAACACATGATTGGAATTCTTCACCAGCCATTCTGGATGTATATGTGGCATTTTGTGCAACAGACAATTTTGTGATGACTTCACATCCTTGCACTTTTTGGAATACCATTAAGCTTGAATACTTCTTAATTGGAATATCTTCTTTAGCCATCCAGTGTACGGTCCTCATGGCAGCAACTACACTGTTGTCTGCATCTGACAGGCTCTTGTTTGATGCTTCATCAGTGGCCTGAAATACAATAACTTTTGTAAGAAAAATAAAAGTACAGAATTTTAGCAAAGAACAGATTTAGTACAAGTTTCTGCATACATAGCTTGTACCACATCTGTTCTTTGCTAAAACTGAGAGCTTTTATTTTGTTACACTTAAACACTGAACCCTCCCGACCACCCACCCTACTTCTGTTCTCCTACCTCCCATTCCTCCCCCTCACCTCCCCCCCTAAAAAAATGGGCATAGTGGACCCCTAGCCTAGGCAGTTTTCATTTCACCCCACCCACTTCCCTGGCCAATTGAAAGTGTGGGAGAGAGGGGTGGGGAAACAAAAAGGCAAGCTGGGGCCCTTCAATTTTGCGTCCCCCCTCTTGCCCCTCCACACTCAGTCCTTTGATAAAATAAAAAATTGGGCATAGTGGCCCCTAGCCTAGGCAGTTTTCATTTCACCCCCACCCACTTCCCTGGCCAATTGAAAGAGTGGGGAAAAGACAGAAAAGGCAAGCTGGGGCCAATTTCATTTATCCTAATGAAATCTTACTTGCCTATAAATGGATAGATGAATATAAATATGAAATAAATATAGACATACCCGCTTGAAATCTTTCTGCAAGGTCTCTGCCTTCAATGCATCCGTGTGATCTGAGGTACTGGCATGACGAATGAATGTGCTTGTCCTGTAGTTAGTACATTCCGTTGTTAAAGCATTGTTCTTTTTATGCTTGACACATAAACTGCACTGCATCCCTTTTTCTGTATTCTCCAGCCATGGCCATTTTTGCAACCACGAGTCCTGAAAATTTTTTGTCTTCATTTTCTTAGAACTAGGTACTTCCGAATTTGTTCCATCACCGTCAATACCCTGTGTGTGTTCATCACTTCCCTGCCTAGCGTCAGTAGCAGACTCTGCAGTTGATCTTTGGAAATTAAAATCAAACAAAGTTCGCTTCATTTTGTTCAATATCTTTTTTTGCACTTCTATTTTTTTTTCCAAGCACATGGTCAAGGTATTGTCCGAACTTCAATAACGAACTCAATGATTGGCCAGCCACCATCTTAAATCAATTTGTTGACCAATCGATGATGCCGATATATTTCTGAGCAAAATCATAACAAATACAACTAAGGTGGCACACCACCCATATATTTTTTCGCGGGGCGCACCAAACAGCGAAAATTGCGTGACGCTATTGAAATGTGCGGCATTTGGGGCGCAAGGGCATGATTTTTTTGCGTTCTGAAGTGAATTTTCGCGGGATTCCCGCAATCCCGCACCCTAGAAGCAACACTGCCAATGTCTTGCCAGATCAAGCTGAAATTTTGTCAGAATGATTGGCTTGATGAAATCTCTGACAAGTTCAAAATTGAGTCTACTGGGGTAAAAAAAACTAGGTCTCAAAGTACAGCCTTCTCCGGAGTCAGTTTTCCTGTCAAATTTCCCTATAAACATCTTTAGTTGAACTTCCCATTGATTGAAATACAGCCAGTGGAGCGATAAAAGCCCTCTTTGGTCTCTTGTTGTACCATGCTGTTCTATTTTTCAGTGATAGGAGAATAAGGAAATTAGAAGAAAATGTGGACTACCTAAAGAAAAAGATAGGGATGGGTTGACAGAGAAAAGTAAACAAAGTGACTGTGGAAAAAAAGAAAACAAAGGACGATCAAGTCATTGTGGATCAAAAGGATAACAAAATAATTGATAAAGTAAGGTGAAGCAATTACAAAATGATAAAGAAAAACTGGAATGTTTGCTAGGAATTTTCTTTTCGGAAGATGAAATAAAGAACTGCTCACGTGCCGGGAAAAGGAGTCACAAAAGCCTGGATGGCGCTCGCCAAGCACTGAATGCAAGCTTGTTCAGGGATCTTTCTAATGCAGTGATGCAGTAAATGAGTTACGATTACAATACCTTCATGAAGAAATTTCAAAATGTTAAAAAAATCACGAGACGTTGAAGGGTCTTGATAAGGTTAAAAAGTTTTAAAAGATAGTTTGAGTTTTTTCCTCAATGATTAAGAAAAGATTTCCAAGACCTATTAAATTTGACGAATGTTAAATTGTCAAACCAAATATTGTAAAAAAGACAACCAACATTTGTAGTTTTTCACTATAACAACTTTTTACAGGAAAATGTAATATTTGCATTTCTTTTGATCACTTTAAGAATAACAAGGGGGTGTTTATTGTTTTTTTATACATTATTTTTTCACTTGGTGAATGTTACTGATATGTTCATATTTTACGTTTGGAAATTGTCAAATTGTAACAGACGAATTTATTTGATAAATTTCACATGGCATAAAGAATATTTCAGTAAGTCTGTTAAGTCATTCTGACAAAATGATAAGCGTTACTTGATATTTAGTGTGTAAGGAATGGCCCTCATAGGTTATCTTACGAATAACTAGAACTTTTAAGTTTCATCAAATCATCAGCATGATGGAGGTGACAACCAAAAATGTCATTGACAGACAACAAACTTACCGCCAAATTTTCCAAATTACCGTTTATTTAGCACAAGACTTCGCAATAATTGATGACGCAGTGCACTAACGGCGCTATTCACACTGCATTCAGCGTGAAAATCACCCGTATTTTACCCCTTTTTGTAGCTAGGGCAATTCAAACGGAGTTAACCAATTGACCAACAGAGACCATGATTTCGAAATTTCATTCCTTTAAAGACAAAAGATTGAACTTAGGTAACAACAACAACAACAAAATACGAAACCCTAGTACAATAACTGCTTTTGCAACAGAAAGTAATAATCCTATCTTTAATTGGTACTTTGTATCGAACAAAAAAATTTTTACAGAGAATATAACTTGCGTCACAGATATTTTTGGGAACGGATTTTTAAGCAATAAATGCATATAAATGCATATAAACAACAAACAAGATGTGTTTGTGAAACACCATGCCCCCGAAACAGGAATTCTTTAGAAACGGGTGATTTTTATTGTGTTTTTTTCTTTGTTTCAGGGAAAAGGTTTGAATTTTGACCTTGACCTTGATGAAATGACCTTCCCCAGTTGCGCCTTGTCGAGACCTATCTACATACCGAATATTAGCATTGTAACTTAATCAGGGTTGAAGTTATAAGAAAATGTTTAGTTGGCAGGTTAAGTTTTGCAGACAGACAGACAGACGGACAGACAGACAGACGGACACCGGTAAAACAATATGCCCCCGATCTTATCGATGCGGGGGCATACAAAGCTCAAGGAATCCAAGAAAAATTATTAAAGAGTTGAAAGATAGTGAAAACCATCTTGAAAAATATAATATGACGCTTCCTTTGTCCACTTAGACATACTTAGTGAAACACATGAAAGGAACATGATCTTATCGTACTTGATATTTAATCGACTTAATATACCTATGGCTCAACACAAAACTTTCAATCAAACGACATTCATACCTAAGAACTATACTAGATTCAACCAAATGGAGACGTAACTTCCTCTGGACAAATGACAGTGAAAAGGTGCATTTTATCAGACTTTCGTGTAAGAAGAGGACCATTAAGGCCCTGGATCGCTTTCCAGAGACACTGCAAGTATTTTTTTCATTTTTAGATATTGATTTTTATTCAATGCGACTTTCTTCTGAATACATTGACCTCTCTTAAATTCTAAACTGAAATTGGACACAGTGGACAACAACCTTCAGAAAATTGTACTACATGCATTTGGGTTCAACTCATCGTCAGCTATGATGGATGAAACACTATAAACATAGATACTCTGTTCCATGTAGAAAGATAAATTGACCACATATGAATATACTTCCAATACTCTAGGAGATCTACACATAATATAATATACCATTATCACACATCCGACTTACAGCTTTTCAGGTTGTGTTTACCCCATGATGTTCTTCACACATCCTGCTTATACCAAGTCTAGTCTAAGCCCATGATTTCGTGCTTCTATCTTTTTCCATTTCGAGCTACACATCTGGCTACACCGAGTTGAGAATGCACTCTTCCGGCACTTGTAAAACCAATATGTAACAGCACAGAGAGGACGTAAGATATCATTTCCTGCACACAGCTTAGTCTGGCCCTTTAGCCAAATAGTTTTGTTTTAGAACTATTTTTGTTTCATTCCTCATCATAAAATCCATTCTAATTGCAGTCTGATCTTAGTCTTCAAGCCCTGTCTAACAATCAAGAATTAATCAAGAATTGTTTATACACCACTAAAGAAAAGAAATATTGACTAACAAACAGGGCCTTCGAGTCCTTTGATTCTTATAAAATTCGGGATAAAATTCAGAGTTAGCCCATTCTTGTCCAACCCCACCTTTTATGTCCCTAAAGAGAAAAGCTTAGAAAATTATTGTGGAAAAGAAGAAATTACTTGTAATAAGCAAATTCTTCATTTTACACATTGTTTTCTACCTGAAAGAATTTCAAAATTTCAACAGCAAAACTTTTGTCGTCTACAACCTCTTTGATTTTGAACCACTCCACAAAATTGTCATGTTGTAAGGGGTTAAAGAAACTGTTGCTAGAGGCTAAATGATGGATGCTGGCTGACTGATGACACACAACGCACATACAGAGTGTGTAAGGTGATCACAAAAGTTCACTTAACCCATTACCAGACGCAAAAATGTTGCATTGGTCCAAACTATAAGAAGTTGCAGACGACATTTCCAAGAGTGCTGGAATTTGAATACAAGTGCAAAATAAGACAGAAAAAAAGAAAGAGAAAAAGAAATTGCAAAGCAAAGCAACTTTTGGTTTTTTAAGAAAGTTTTCAAAATACTTTTCTTCAGGGTGTCAAAAAGTAGAATTGTTTGTTAATAGATTAATGTTCTCAATTGAGCTAAAGGCACAAATTACTAGCGAATTCACTGCTAGGTGTTATCAAGTTGATTCTCATCAACTTCCCTATTATCATCTATCACAAGAGAACTAATACCTCCTTCAATAACATGATTGTCACGAGTGTCTTTTTCTGAATCATCATTTGTTGTGTCAGTTCTATCACTGTCTACCACTATTGTATTTCCATACTTATCTAGTAATAGTTCTTCCTCTGATGATAACTCTTCATCGCTGAAATAAATGAACAAGAAAGTTTTACAGGCCATTCATCTATTTCCAGAATTTTTTTGACTAATCCTAATTGAACAAGGTTTCAGACACCCAAAAAGGGCCACTGTGAGAGAAGAAGAAATTGTGCAGTACAACTTTGGATTCCAAAGCCATTTTTTTCATCGCACAATAATGCAGAACTATATGGTTATATATAAAAAGATTGTATGAGTGTTTTTTAAAACAAGCCTTTAAATTTAGCGAAATGATAAAATCACTATTGTTGTTACAATGCAATCTTAGAAGAATCCAGACACTGGCCAAGTTACACCAAAATTACCAGTCTATATATGAATATACAACTCTGGCCAATCTGTTGTTTCAAATATAAAATGCTAAAATTTATTCTATCTCATGCTAATTTGAAATCTCTGACCTCATGGGGAAATGTTTCTTTCTTAACATTACACAGTGACTTGAGGAGTGGTGAATGCCTACCCCTCTATGACAAAAATATTTTTTGCAGTAAAGTAAGAAAACTCAACCACATTTACTGCAAAGATCCATATGATTTTATTCATTGAATTTTGTAGTAAAATACAAATGTTGGGGGAAATGTCCACTACAACCACTCTAACCCTCTTCCTACTTAGTCCATTAGGTTTAAGATTATCTTCTAAAAGAATGGTGACAAATGTTGGAAAGGATATTTTCCATAACAGTGGATCGAACCCTGGACCTCGTGATTTGGAGTCCAACATGCTACCAACTGTGAAACGGCTGAAATACATCCATAAATGTAGCAGATATGCTCTGCACAATTTCAGACTGACTGGTTCACATACGGTGCGAGTGTGACAACTTTGTCTCACTCAACATAAGTGGACTCGACAAGGAAAGTGCCTTTTGAGGATTAAAGAATAAGATGTTTCAATCAAATAGTTCCTTGAACATGTAAATGACGTCACTGATCTTATATGAAGATTGAATATGACAAGAGCATGGTATGTGAATGCATGTTGCTCTACTGTTAGATGCAGAATGTTGAACTTAATATCGAAGTTAAAAATGGAGCATATTTTAAAGAAAAACAATTCGAAGTTATCCCTCTTGATAGGAAAAATTGCCTTTTTGATAGTTAAAATACAAGTATATTCCTTGTTTAACCCTTCCCTGTTTTGCGAAATTTTAGACCTGTCCAAATTCAAAGGTTTTGCAGACTTAAATATAAAGTGGATTTTATTTGGAAAATAACCATTTAGTAAGGTAGAAAATATTGTGGAAAAAGAAAAAATTGCTTGTTACAAGCAATTTCTTCTTTTACCACACTGCTTTCTCAATTACAAAATTACAGGGACGCAAAAACCAGGGATTAACCAGGAAAGGGTTAACCCTTTACCACCCAATAGAACTTTGGACCAGTCCAAATTTAAAGAAGTCGCAGACGACAATTTGAAGTTAATGAAATCTTCAAAACCTTTGTCTTTTAGAGAAGAAAACATTGCTGAGAATGTAGAAACTGCTTGTAACAAGCAATTTCTTCATTTTCCATAATGTTTTCCAAAGCTTTCATATTGAGGGGCGTTTAAAAGCGTCAATGTGTGGGAATGGGTTAAAATGGACACTTTCATTAATAGCACAGATGTAACAAAATCACAAGTTTTTTCAGTACTAACAAGGTCAAGGCTAAAGAAAAACCTCGGGATTTCTTTGAAATCAGGTCAGCTTTAAATGCATCAGATTGATTTTTATGTAAAATCAAAAAGACTGTTTTTTTTTTAAAATATAAGCATCAAATAGGGTAGAAAACATTATGGAAAAAGAAGAAATGACTTATAACAAGAAATTTCTTCTTATCCAATAATATTTTTAATTGCATAAAATATCGGAGGGTTACAAAAAAGCAGGAATGTAAAGGAATTAGTTTACCAATCTAAAGTGTTCTTGTCTGGTAATTGGTCTATTCTTTAATTTAAAATATAACCCCTGCCTATTTGAAAACCTTGATGATTGCCTTCGAACTCTAGGATTGATAGTTACAACAAGAGCTTTGTCCACAGGACACAGATGCCCCCACCAGAAGCTTTGAAAATAACAAAGGGCAATAACTCCAAAATTATGCAAGCAAGAGTTGGGGTTCTTGTGCACTGCACTTCTCCTCAATGAGGTCTATCCACCTGTGAAGTTTCAAGTTGATAGCTATTATACTTTCAGAGATATGCCCCGGACAAAATGTAAGTCTTTAAAATAACAAAGGGCAATAACTCCAAAATTATGCAAGCAAGGGTTGGGGTTCTTGTGCACTGCAATTCTCCTCAGTAAGGTCTATCCATCTATGAAGTTTCAAGTTGATAGCTATTATACTTTCAGAGATATGCCCTGGACAAAATGTAAGTCTTTAAAATAACAAAGGGCAATAACTCCAAAATTATGCAAGCAAGAGTTGGGATTCTTGTGCACTGCACTTCTCCTCAATGAGGTCTATCCATCTATGAAGTTTCAAGTTGATAGCTTTTATACTTTCAGAGATATGCCCCAGACCATTTTTGGACGTACGGAAGGACGGAAGTACGGAAGGACGGAAGTACGGACGGACGGACAAAGGCAAATCTATATCCCCCCCCCCCCCCATTAAGTGGTGGGGGCATAAAAATGTTTATTTACAGTGAAATCGATTTATTTTTTGGGTTGATAAAAAAATGTTGTAACTTCAGTTTTAATCAACTTTTAGCTACAGAATTTGGTCACCCATTAATACTGTACATTACCTAGATGGAGGAAGGTCTCTGTTTGGGTTGTAGTGGCTTCTAGTTAAATCCATCGTGGCAATATCTGATAAAAAAAAACATACTAGAAATGTGTCACAGAGACAAATACCCCTTTAGGAATGCTTATCAAATGACCTTCAGTTATGACCTTGAACTTGGGAGTATCCAACAGAAATTTATGCATGGCACTAGTCCTCTTCAAGGGGAAAACTTTGCCAAATTATTTTGAAATTCTTAAATAAGAGTATATTGATGGATTGATTGAATGGGGATTAACGCCACTTTTAACATTATTTCAGTCATATTGCAGCAGGTGGAGCACCTTACCATGGATTCGTGGTATATACTCTGGACAAGAATTGGACAGGCACATAAACAAACCAATCTACCCATCCACACACACACTCACAAAAGACACAGGAAACTCTGTATATCCATCGCAATTGCATGGTGGGGGTATACAAAGCATCAGATCAAGATTGGTCACTTTTAACCCTCTCCCGTTTTTGGGAATTTTAGACTAGTCCAAATTAAAAGAGTTAGCAGACGACAACGAAAACTGGATGCCATTTGCCATTGTTACAAGCAATTTCTTCTTTTTCCACAATGTTTTTTCCAGCATAAAATCACAGGAACGTAAAATCCCGTATTGAACGGGAAAGGGTTAACTTAACCCTTACCATGCTGAATAAAATCCTTTTAAAAAAAAACATGTAAATCAAAGGGCTGAAAGCACTAAAATGCATCTTACAGGTCTATAGTTATTAAGAAATCTTATAAAATTGTAAAAATTGAAAGGAAAATGCAACAAACAATTTCAAGTTGATAGAAATACATGTATATTATGAAAGATAAAATTATGTAACAAGATATTTCTTCACTTACCACAATAGTTTTTACCAATAAATTTGGAGAAATCCAAAATTTCATAAACTTTTAATTATTGTCATCTGCAACTTTTTTCAAATTGGACCAGTCTAAAATTTGCCATCTGGTAATGATTTACAGCCACAAAGTTAATGTTTTGTTGAAAGATTGATCTACATAGAGAATTATGCTTATGAAGCTTAACCCATTACTACACACCAAAATTTTAGACTGGTCCATATTGAAAGAAGTTGCAGACGACAATTTAAAGTCTTTCTTTGTGGTCAGATAACATCATGGTAAATGAGAATGGCTTGGTACAAGCTATTTCATCATTTTACACAATATTTTCCCAAGCTTTCTTTTGAGGTGTGTAAAAAAGCTGGATTATGTGGAAATGGGTTAATTCAAGATTAACATCAACTGTCACAAACCACTATAATCTAACGATGGCTCCTTTCCCCTATTCATGCTCTCTTCAATGTATTCTTGTTGAACTTTCACAACCTCGGATCCATCTTTACAGTGACTGTACAGTGCCAATAATTCTTCATTGACCTTTGTAAAAGAGTGACCCCATTTAAAGGGTTCCATTAGAGTGTCACATTCATCTTTGAACCCTGGAACAGACAGGAGAGGATCTATCACTGTTTACCCTACCACAAGATAATTTCAACCAACCCCCTTTTTCTTTAACACAGCAAAATAATACACAAAAGCATTGCATGGGTATGTCTTGCTTGTTCTAGGCACTTGGTAGCATAAAAATCTAAGTAATAAAGGGATATGATTATGGCAAATTGCATTAATTTATCATCTTTAATAGTATGGATTGCTCTTGTAATAGTGAACACACATACCAAGTATATCAGATAACAACAGAGATATTACAAAAGTTAAAGTTTGTCAAGCCAACAATGCCAAGACCAATGCTTATACTGATGACGCCAAAAAGACGACAAGGCCTCAATCTGTGCTTAAAGAAGCAAGGATAGAGACCTATTTAGTTCATATAACAATCATTCTGCAAAAATCTCTTTTGAATCCATCAAGAATATAGAATCAGTGTTACCTTAACTAGAGCTATCACTAAAAGTGATTACACCCCCACCAGTGCCTTTTCACAAACAAGAGGGCTGTTGGCCCTGGGGCGCTCACCTGAGATAAAGGCTCTTTTTCTTTCAACAGTCTAATTTCATGTTAAGGTTAGGATTATGAAACAAGTAGGCCATAATTACATATAAAGACTATGAACCTGGGGATCCAAAAGTCTAAATTACAAATTCCAAGGCTTTAGTGCTGATTTGAAAGAAGGAAAAAACTTTTTCCATGGGTTATAATTTCAGAAATAAGAAAGAAGTCTGTGGACTGATGCTTCATTACTATAACCCCCCCCCCCCCCGGGTCTGCCCCTGGAAACCCTAGGATCATGATATTAGCTATTTTGTAAGAGATTAATATACTGATGCTTCATGCAAATTATCAAGGCTCTACGCCTTCTGGGTCAGGAGGTGAAGATTCTTAAAGATTATTATGAAATTTCACTTTTGTTGCCATGGCAACCAGAGTTTTTAACGGATTTTAATTCTTTTAGCTAATTTTAAGGGGGACCACCTAAGGAACACTTCTGCAAAATTTGGTTCAAATTGGCCCTGTGAATTGGGAGGAGATGTCATTTAAAAAATCGTTCTTTATTTCTATATAACCCCCCCCCCTCCCTGGGGCTCTGCCCCTGGAGACCCGATGATCATGATTTTAGCTATTTTGAAAGAGGTCAATAAACTGATGCTTCATGCAAAATATCAAGGCTCTACGCCTTCTGGGTCAGGAGGAGAAGATTTTTAAAGATTATTTTAAAAATTCACTTTTGTTGCCATGGCAACCAGAGTTTTTAACGGATTTCAATTCTTTTAGCTATTTTTGAAGGGGACCACCTAAGCAACATTTCTGCCAAATTTGGTTCAAATCGGCCAAGTGGTTTGAGAGGAGAAGTCATTTAAGAAATTGTTCTTTATTTCTATATAAACCCCATCCCCCTGGGGCTCCACCCCTGGGGACCCGATGATCATGATTTTAGCTATTTTGAAAGCGGTCAATATACTGATGCTTCATGCAAAATATCAAGGTTCTAAGCCTTCTGGGTCAGGAGGAGAAGATTTTTAAAGATTATTTTAAAATTTCCCTTATGTTGCCATGGCAACCAGAGTTTTAAACAGATTTCAATTCTTTTAGCTATTTTTGAAGGGGACCACCTAAGGAACATTTCTGCCAAATTTGGTTCAAATTGGCCCAGTGGTTTAGGAGGAGATGTCGTTTAAAGAAATTGTTGACGGACGATGCACGACGGACGGACGCTGGACAAAAGGGGATCACAATAGCTCACTTGAGCACTATGTGCTCAGGTGAGCTAAAAAGATATTTGTAACAGAATGCATAAAAATTAAATAAGCACAATTTCTTTAGCATGCAAACATATGTTGAATATTTGTTGAACTATCAGGGACTCTTTAATCAATTAGTTTCTGAGTGAAGAGGTTCAAAGTTCAAGAGTATGCTTTGGTCAAATGATTTTTTGTAAAATTTTCAAGTGTAAGGGGAGTTAATTTAGTAACAAATGAAATATGGAGGGTTTCTAAAGTACAGGAATTCTAATGACCATAACTCATAACAATTGTGCATGATTTTTCGACGAATAACTAAGGTTCAAAATTACCTTGTTATTTATGGTGGAGAAATACTCAGACATTAAAAATTAAGTAAATTTTCAAGTTCATGGAGAGATAATTCAGCAATCAAAACAAACACTGTCATGAAAATGTCACACAGATAAATTTACACTACCAGATGCATTGTGAATAAAATTTATCACAATACATGCAATACTGTTGGAGAAATGCTCTAGACAATAAAAATTTAGTAAAATTTATATGTTCAAAGGCAGATAACTCAGCAACGAATGATAGTAAAGTCACTACCAGTTACACTGTTAGTTCAGTGCAAGTAAATTTGACCTGCAATTTAACAGAAGTTATCTTAAAAAGAAATGTACGTACATGTCCATATGTAATGAAATATGTACTTACTGATAGACATAGGGAGAAGATGTCACTAAGATACATCTGCATACAGCAGCGTTTAAAAACTGTTGGTAACCATATTACCAAAATATCAAGAGAAAAGCGAAAAAATCTTTACTTGAAAGGCATTGTTTAGCTGTAAGTCAATGTACCCTCTGCTTGAAAATAGCTTTTTAAAAAAAAATCACTTGTTTTGTATAAGATCCATTTGACATTAGCTAAGGGTGCCTGTAGAACATAGTTTTCTCTATTTCAAATATAAAGTTTTTTTTCATAAGATTCTTTAATCCATCTTTCACTCCAAGGAAAAAAAATGATATACAAATTTAACAGGACAAAAATCTAGTATCTTTCCTGTTAAAGAGATAGGAAGTTGTCCAGGGACAGCACGTTTAGCCCGTTGAATATATTTGACCTTGAGCTGTGACCTTCGAGCTATCTGAAACTGTGTTTCATAAAGTCCAATCACCGGTCCTCATGATGGAGAACATTTATGCCAAGTTATTTTAACCCTTGTCATGCTGAACCCGGAATATCCGGTTTGGGCAGGATGTATAGACAAAGATCAGCTACACATAATTGCAGTCTGATCTTGGTCTACACCTCCTGGTTGTACTTTTCCTGCTAGAGAAGTTACAAAATTGAATTCGAAAGAAATATTGATTATTGTACAACAAGTACTTTCAGTGCTTGATTTTAATGCAACTCCGTAAGGAATTTTATGCAGCATGACAAGGGTTAAAATCCATCCATATATAAATATAGAGGTTACGGCAAGGACATATTCGGACAGACTGATGCACTAAGACACATACATCAACTTGGCAGAATGACAACTAAGACACACCGCATGCGAGTTCAGCAAAACGTATGGATTACATCTAAAGATAGGTAGCCACTAGACTTGCCACTGTTTTACTTAACTGATCCCAGCTGTAAAACATAAGACTAAAGGTCCAATCAACCATTCTTTTAAGAGCATAAATAAAATGTTGATATTCTTTTGTTGCCAACTTTAATGTTGTAAAAATAGCATATTCAAGCTTTAGGTCTCCCACAAACAATTTGCCTTTTTGACCTTGACCAAAAGATAATTTTTTGTTTGATATTCTCAGTCATATTTCATTTTCCACAATATTTTCCAAAGCTTTTTTTTTTGCAAAAGTTTTTATTTTAAAAGTGGGATTTTACTGGAATGGGTTTACCACTGACCTGCTATATACATGGTAGCTACAAAAGCCTCCACACAACTCAGGGTACATGGTTTCCCATAGTTGACAGGGTTAGTAGCTATGAGGTAGGGCAACAACCGTAAATGGTTCCCTTTCATCTGACCAAAGGGCGTGTCTTCAAGCCGGGCCCAGGAACAGTCCACAACAGCTATACCATTCTCTGCTACAATGTCTCTACAAATATGCAGAAAAAAAACACAGTAAGCTTATTTACAGCATTGACTAACCAAATTATTTCTTAGAACTGTGTGTGTGTTAAAGAATATTGATTCTGCCTTACCATTTTCCAGTCCAATCACAAGCATTAGTCAAACAGATTTGTAATATAATTGACCCGTCAACAGCTGAAAACAATTAAACCAGTCCAAATTGAAAGATGGAAATCAAATCATGCTTAAACAAGAAAATAATCAGATAATTGGAAAGAAATTATTGTGGAAAAAAAAGAATTTGCCTGGGACAGGCGATAGCTTCTTTGCCTTCAACCTTTTCCCTTGAAAAAAATTGTATATTCCTGATGGTTTTGCAGAAAAGGGCTATATTTTTTGTTTAACATTGCTTCTTTGTCACATATATACTATTGTTTTCTATAGCAGCCATAATGAATATACTTGTCTTGCAAATGTATAGAACCACCCTGTAAGTTATGTCATCTAGTCATTTCCCTTTTTTCTGGGATCAAAAGAATATTTATGAATGTTTATGTGAAAAAAGTCACTAGATTTTAATAGAGAAATGCTGATCTAAACTTTTTTAGAACAGAAAAAATAACAATGTTTATTTCTATATTGTAGACTCAGTTAACCCTTTACTGTTCTTTAATATTTTAAACTTGTCAAAATTCAAAGGAGTAACAGACTATGTAATAAAGTAAGTACAATTCAAAAAGTAACCATACTATATGATAGAAAATACTGTGGAAAAAGACGAAATTGCTTGTAACAAGCACTTTCTTCTTTTTAAACAATGTTTTCTACTATCTAGATGGAATACCTTTTTCAACCAATAACCAAATTTTCAACTAGTCCAAATTGCAACAATCTTACGTTGATGATATTTTGAAATTCTTTGTCTTTTGGTAAAGAAAACAGTGTGGGTAATGAGGAAATTGCTTGTAAAAAGCAATTTCTTCATTTCCCACAATGTTTTCCAAAGCTTTTTCTTCAGGGGCATACAAGAATGGGCATGGGTTTCGTAATGGGTTAAGTGTGTGTTGCTTCCTATCCATTAACAAACATTAATAGCCATGCCCGCTGACCTCACAGACGAGGCATTTTGGTCGAGGTATTGCAAAGAATCGTCAATGGGCAACTTGTAACTACAGCTTGATAAGCTTATGTTCATGTCGACCATCAACGAAAATGTTTCAGTAATATGTTAGATCATATTTTACTTTCGGTTCAAATTATCGTTTTGATTGGGTCAAATGATTTTTTGATTAACGGTTGCAATCCATCATTCAGTCCACTTTGATAAAATATTATTGCCCTGTAATGGGCTCAAGTACATACCTATCAGCGGGTGACACACACTGTTTACCCAAGGGAGATAATATCAGCCCATTAAACCTCTGACCAAGCTTCAGAGTTTTCACCCTTCCCTGTCTAACAAGCTTTCTTCCGGTACATTTCTTGGGATCGCAGTGCTCCAAATCCCACATGGCTAGTGGAAAATCTATTCTACAATCTTCACCATCATCAGAACTGTCATCTAAAAAGAAACAATCAGTTTCCTATATTTACCCTTTTCATACTGAGTAAAATACTTTTCAAACTGAAATTGAATTGAAATGAAAGAAAGTGCTGTAATCATAAATTGTGGATCAATTCAGGATTGTGGTGCATCAAAGGTATAGCTTTCAAATTACAAGGAAATAGATAATCATTGTGTTGATTTTTGATTCTGTAAAGCCCAGGCTGCATTGAGTCGGAATAGATTAACCCTTTCCTGTTTTGCAAAATTTAAGACCCATCCAAATTCAAAGGTTTTGCAGACAGGAATTTAAAGATTATTTTATTTGAAAAATAACCATTCTGCAGGGTAAAATATATTGTGCAAAAAGAAGAAATTGCTTTTACAAGCAATTTCTTCTTTTTCTGCAATGTTTTCTCAATTACAAAATCACAGGGACGTAAAAAACCAGGGATTGACACAGGAAAGAGTTAATTACATCATGGCAACATGATGAGGTCATCAGTTATTTTGGTCCCACCAAGATAACTGTTCAAAGCCCATAATGGACGAAAGCAGGGCTAAAACTATCGAAACAGTGAGTTTATATATTGATAGTTTTATTGGCCCTTCAGTGAAACAATCTAGTATTTATCCATTAAGATTGATTGATTGAATGGGGTTTAACGCCGCTTTTAACAGTATTTCAGTCATATCGCGGCGGCTGGAGCACCTAACAATGGATTCCTGGTATTTCTCACACCAGTACTACCACTACATCCTTTCCTAGCCTCCAGCTGCTATCCCACTTAGGTTTACGATTATCCACCCATTGGTGAGAGACAATTGTCGGAAAGAATATTTGCCGCCGCCGGGGATCGAACCCATGACACCCATGATTGAAGATTAGGAGTCTGGCGCGCTACCGACTGCGCTATGACGGCAGCTTTATCCATTAAGAAATCTCTATAATTCACAAGTAATCATGAACGAGAACATTTTTGTATTTTCAATAGTAATATCCATTATACCACTACCAGACAATTTTATTTTAGACTGGCCCAACTTGAAAGAAATTGCAGATAACAATTTAAACTTTATGAAATTTAAGATTGTTTAAACTTCTGAGTAGAAAACATTGAGGCAAATGAAGAAATTGCATGTTGCAAGCAATATGTTCATTTTACACAATGTTTTCCTAATCACTTTTCTTGGGGGGCATCTAAAACTTTTATTTTAAGGGAATTAATGGTTTAAAACATAATTGTCAGAGACCAGAGCAACTTTAAAATGCGATAACAATGTGCTGCTTATAACACAGTCTCTTATACTTTTCATCTACAAAGTCCAAATACATAAACCCTATACCACACAATCCATCCTTTCTATGCACCTCAAGAACCATTGTGGGAAATAAAGAAATTGCTTGAAACAAGAAATTTCTTCATTATCCACAATGTTTTCTACCCAAAAAGACAAATATATTTAAAATTCCATCATCTTAGAATTATCATCTAGTTAGGGGTTAAAAAGAAATGCGTTACCTGAACATTTATCCGTTCTTCTATATGTGTCCTCTTCATAACCATGTGAATATTGTTTTGATCTATTATGGGGTTTTTTGCCTCGAAAACCTTTACCATGTCCTTTATTTTTTCTTTGTCTGTTCATTGTGCACAAATTTGCACCAATTTGCCCTGAAATGAAGCAAAAAAAGGGGGGTAATAATTTACCCATCCCACACGGTGACTGGTCAACTCGGCCCATTTATAACTCGGCCTCTCGGTATATCGGCCCATCGTAAAACTCGGCACGGTCAACATGGCCCCAATATATGGAATAATGGCGTATTTAATGATGGTCAATCTGATTATAAATGGTTGTAGATTAAAAATTACATTGCACAACAACAATCATTTTAATTGGCCCTGATTAAAAAAAAAATTGATAAAAGAAAATATATTAATAAACAAAAAATAAGTTACAGAATATTATTTTTTACAAAAATTTCATAAATTATCCAATATTTTTGCATTACTATATACTATATATTTGGGCCGAGTTCACCGGGCTGAGTTATTCAATGGGCCAAGTTGACTGGTAGCCTCCCACACAATCCCGCTTTTTGACGCCCCTCAAGAAAAAAACGCTTTGAAAACAGTATAGAAAATGTTATTCCATGTCTCTAATTTAAACCGCTCACAGTTACTTGAATGGAACATAAATCTAAATAGCACGTAATGTCCACGCATATTTAATAAAGACAATGTACGAGTCGTCTTGGGTACGAGCTGATACAGGCTGAAATAAGTATATTTTCTATAAATGTAGACACATATGTCGATTTAAAAATATCTTGTCTAATGAATTTTCTACCTTTTTAATGACTCTTGAACAGCATTTTGTCTCTAAAACATTGAAACTGAAGCAGGAATAAGGCGAAGTAAAACACGCTACACGATTTTGTCGGTACCGCACACACTTTGACAAAATGGCCGATAAACAACAAGTCGTGGTCATTGCTGCATTATTTGCCGTTGCATTCGCAGGTATTATTACGATAAACTAATTTTCAGACAGAGAAATTGTCACATCTCTACTTTGTATCAATTGTTATTTCATTTTTTGTGATTTTCCTCATCTTGATAATTTGAGGACCATTTTTTGTTTATGTATTGTAACTTGAATATATACCGGATAGTCATCTATGCGGTCATATACTGAAACCCACCTTACAGCTGACTTACTGTTAGTTTTTAATTTGAATGGACAGCCAAGTAGTTGAAGTCATTAAATATTGAGTTTCAATACCAAATTATTACCTTGTCCAATTCATCAAAATTGTTTAAGTACACGCACACACTGCCTCTCGCTCAAACAATTATAAAAAACAACAACCAAGTATACTCTTCACCTCAATTATTGTGCATGTAATGAAGCCGGAGCTCAGTATCAATCAAATAACTGTTTTTCATCTGATGAAATAGTTTTTATATATCTTACAGACATATGATTTATCTTTTAGTAAAATTTGTCCAGTTCTATTCTAAACTTCTACATGGAATTTAGCTTGAAGGTTGCCTTGTTGACCCTTAAGAAATTTTAGACTGCTACTGCAGTTATCATGCATCTTACTAAAGAGAGTGTCCATGACATCCAAAAAGAAGCAAAATAATTGTTTCAATTTTTGTCTTCCATCTTCGCTTTTAAACAATTAATCTTGTAGATTTACTTGATATAAAGTCAAATTTAGAGTTATATAAACTCATAATAAATCTATCCCTCCCCTTCCTAAGTATGTTATATATTTTATTTGGGGTTCAATTTTGCATCTTGTTAAGTTAAGTGTGCTATATGGTATCATCATTATGGGTGATTCTCAAAGCACTGGATTGGGTTGAAGAAAGTTAAACATCCTGTGAAAGATAAGGTCACCAAAGGTCACTGAGGCTCCTTTGGGGACCATGCACAATAGCCTAGGTATGCATGATAATTGAGTTTTGACAATACTAGTCTTGTTTCAAGTCAAGTGTTGCCGCCGTCATAGCGCAGTTGGTAGCGCGTCGGACTGTCAATCTAGAGGTCCCGGGTTCGATTCCCGACGGCGGCACTCATCCTTTCCGACTATTTGACTCTCACCAATGGGTCGATAATCGTAGACCTATGTGGGATAGCAGCTGGAGGCTAGGAAAGGATGTAATGGTAGTACTGGTGTGAGAAATACCAGGATTCCATTGTTAGGTGCTCCAGCCGCCGCGATATAACTGAAAGATTGTTGAATGCGGCGTAAAACCCCATTCAAAACAAAAAAACAAATCAAGTCAAGTGAACAACATAGGTGTTCATTGATATTAAGAAAAAGCTTTCTAGTTTCCAATTTGAACTTCTGGTAGGTGTATTAACCATTCCTACTCTGTGACGCTTTAGGATGCCCCCAAAATAACAAGATTTAAAAAAACATTGTGGAAAATGAAGAAAATGCTAGTAGTGGAAAATTGTTCTTGTTTTTTAGCTCCACAGGCTGAAAGCCAGCGAGCTATTATCATGGCATTATGTCTGTTGTGCGTCCGTGCATGTGTCCGTCTGTAAACTTTTACTTTAAAAACCTTCTCCTCAGAAAGTACTGAACAGAATTCAACCAATTTTCACAGAAATGATCCTTGGGTGACCCTTTAGCAGATTCCTTCAAAGAATTTTGATCGCATGAAAAACATGGCTTTAATAGGCGTTGCTAATTTGCATATATGGTGAAATCTTTCAAAATCTTCTTCTAAGAAACCAATCGATGGATTTTAACCAAATTTTACAGGAATACTCATTTAGTGACACTTTATCAGATTCCTTCAAAAAGTTTTGATAGGGTAGAAAATTGACTTTTAATGGGCGGGGCTAATTACCATATAATGCTGAAAGCTTTGAAAACCTTTGCAGAAACCATTGGATGGATTTCAGCCAAATTTCACTGGAATGATCCTTTGGTGACCCCTTATTAGATTGCTAAAAAGAATTGATTGGTTGTTACATTGCTTTAATGGATTGAAATAATTTCCATATATTGTAAACAGTGAAAACCTACAATCATCTCCGATTGCAAAAAATTAAAAGTTTCCAACAAAATTTCACAAAATGAACCGTTGGTGACTCTGTGTCAGGTTCCTGCATAAAATAAGGCTCAGATGAAAATTATGGCTTTTATGGGAGGCTTGTCTCCATATTATGGTATATAGGGAAATTTTGAAAATGTCATTCTTGCAAACAAATTTCTCAGGAATGATAAGTAAATTCAGGCCGGTGGAGCAAATCAGCCGCTCAAGGGCCTCTAGTCCTTGAAAGTGTCTAACGGATACAGTCATCTGGCACTTTGTGTGAAAAGATCTACTCTATCATCCTATAACCATTCAATCATTTGGATGTGCTAAAGAAAGTCTAATGGTCAGTGCAAAACAGTTGTAACTGCTTGTAAACATATTTGCAGTTAAAACTGTTTTGCCCTGATCCATTGAAATAGTTTTTGAAGATATGGGAAAAAAATCCTGCTTTTACAAGCAGTTTCTTCACAATGTTTTCTGCCTTATATGACACTTATTTTTCAGTGTAAACCTACTTTGAAATGTCTTCTGTAACCACTTTCAATTTTGACTAGTCTTAATCTTTTACCACAGTGACATAAGCCCACCTTTTAACCCTTTTCATGCTGAACCCTGAGTATTACGGTTTTGGCAGGAGGTGTAGTCAGATCTCTGTCCTCACCCCCTGCTTGCACTTTTTCTGCCAGAGTTGTTTATGAAATTGATTTCTAAAAGAAATATTGATTTTTTAACAAGAAGTTCTATCAGTGCTTTCAACCATTTGATTTTACAGCAATTCAGTAAGGTAATTTATACAGCATGACAAGGGTTAACAACCTCAAGGAATGATATTTAGGCAAATCGCCAAATATCTTGAAAAATTGAGAAATTACTTTTTTCTAACAAGATTTACTACTCTAAATAACACTTATTTTTAATCTAATTGTAAGCTAAATTGTGGCCTGCAACTTTTTTCAATTTAACCCTTTCCTTTACAAACCCTGGATTTTACGTCACTGTGATTTTATACTTGATAAAACATTGTGGAAAAAGGAGAAATTGCTTGTAACAAGCAATTTCTCCTTTTCCCACAATATTTTCTACCACATTGGATGGTCAGATTTCAAATTGCATGCATATTTCATTGTCGTCTGCAACCTCTTTCAAATTTGACCAGTCTAAAATTTCATGAAACAGGAAAGGGTTAAGCAGCATGATATCTTCTTGTGTAGTAATGGATTGAAATTTTATTATAATAGATGTTCTGCTATAGCTATTTACAGACACATTTTTCATTTCAATTTTCGAATGAGGAATTTCGGTAACAGAGCCAAGAGAGATACTGTTCAAAGAAACCTCTGAAAAGTAGACCAATTTAAACAAAGATTGTATTCATCATAAAAACACCAACATAATTTTTCATGTGAAAGAGAGCCATTTCATGCTTGATCAGTATATAATCTGTTTCACTTAATTTAAACTGATAAAAAGCAAATGACTAAATGTTCAATATACATGTAATTACTCTTTCAAGTCAGGGCTTGAAAGTTTCTAAAAAAATTCACTTGTCCTGCACAAGGAGAATATATAGACCTCCATTAATTCCTGTATTCAAATCTTACAAATTCCACTTGTCCTGCTTATAAAGACAAAGAAGGAAATAATTGTGCAAGACAAGCTGACAAGAAAAATTTTTAAGCCCTGCAAGGTTAGTCTTGATTATTTGATAATTACAATGTAGTTGTAAGATATTAACCAATTCCCACACAGTGATGCTTTTGAAAACCCCTCAAGAATAATAATTAGGAAAACATTGTGTAAAATGAAGAAATTGCTTGTAACAAGCAATTTCTTCATTTTCTACAATGTTTTCCACCCAGAAAAATGAAAAAATCTAAGAGTTCATACTCTTTCAATTGTTGTCTGCTACTCCTTTCAATTTGGACTAGTTCTAAAAATTTACCCTGCAGGTGTATTTGATTCGTTTACATTTCTGTTTCCAGTTGAAAGGCACACAATCAAAGTTATTGAAGAACCTTCTAGTTATGGGTGAGTGTATTGAGAGTTTAGTTTTCTTTGTACATGTACTTATTTAAAGAATGCCAAAGGGCCCAATAAGTTGAATGCTTCATTGTTATATATCATTTTTCTATCATTTGTAATTTGATTCTACATTACGCAATACGCAATTTTATTGTCGTCTGCAACCCCTTTCAAATTGGACCAGTCTAAAATTTCATGAAACAGGAAAGGGATAAAGAACCTTTGGGTAAGTATCTATCTACAGAGCACAGAATGAATATTCTGATCAGACTATGGGGATGCACAAGCTGATCGGAGTCTTTACTTGGCGCACATGTGTAATGGTTGGAAATGTCACGCACTCATATGATTTTTGTTTTAATGTTGTCAATTTGTCCATCCATCTGTCGGGTGTAAACTTAATTACAGATTTATTTTCAAAGATTATTGAAGAAACAGTGCTCATATTTGATAAAGTAGGTAGCTTTACTTTAGTCTGTTCACATTTCATAATGTCAAGGTCATCAGGCATGGTCAAAATCATCTGTGAGATTTGTAAAAAGAAAAGATAAAAAAAATCCCATTTTGTGGGTATTAGTGCTTCATACACAAATCTTATTTTCTTTTTGTCCTGCATAGTTTGGAACCTTATAATATGTGGTATTATATTTCCATCTTTTAACTCATGCAGAATACAAGTGATGTTATTTCCATCAGTGCAATAGAGCATGGTGATGGAAATGAAATATAACATATTGTGATACAGCCACAGCAATACAATTTACGATGCAGCAGTTAGGAGGTGGAAATGAAATTAAGTGTCTTGGGTTGTACGCTGTGTACTGCACTGTAGGAGATGGTAATCTACTGTATCAGTGGCATAGAAATTGCTCCTTTTTTCATTATGTTTGTAAATTTTGTAGTTTCCTTTTTCTTTTTGTCTACAAATCTCTGTAACTCAGACTTGTAAGAAAGTTTCTTGTTCGAAAACCGGTTAACCAAATTACAACACAACCCCTATTTTGATATGAAGAGGAAATGTATCAGTGGAAAGCATTGTTTGAAAAGAAATAAAATATCTTACATTTTGTACAGTTCTCATGCACCTTTAGCTGACGTCTTTAAACCTTTGAATTGGACAAGGCTTAGATTTTTCTGTCTGGTAATGGATGAACAAAATCTTCAATTTAAATATGCTGAAGAAAGCCTTCAAATAGAAAAGTATTTGGGGAAACGAAGAAACTGCTTGCTGCTCGTAATTTTTCCTTTTGCCCCATTGTTTGTACCCTATAGGATTCCTGTTTCAAAGTACCAAATGTAGCCTGCAACCTTTTTTCAACTTGGACTAGTCTAAAACTTAGTCATCATTGAAAAGAGATTAACCCATGACCAAACAACAAAATTTTAGACTGGTCCAAATTGAAAGGAGTTGCAGATTTGAAGTTTATGAAATTTTAGATTTTTTTTCAACTTACTAGGTAGAAAACATTGTATTAAATGAAGAAATTGCTTGTCAAAAGCAATTTCTTCAATTTACACAATGTTTTCCTTAATGTTTTTCTTGAGGGGCGTCCAAAAGGGTCACTGTGTTGGAATGGGTTAATCACCTTTTTCGTTTAAGAGATGAAGAGAATGTTTTTTGATTTCATGAAGGTATGAACCAAAAAAACTAATCACACTGTATGAATACACGAAGCGGATTCATACATTGTGTGATTAGGTTTTTTGGGTTCATACCTCCAGGAAAACAAAAATATATTCTCTTCATTTCTTATTATTTAATATCATTGAGCGAAAAAATCAAAAGCTTTACAAATTTCGATACCTTTTTGTATGGGACTATTTTGTGCAGAAGCATACAAAATCGCTGCATGCTCAAAATTTTGTTCATGGAGTTATGAATAATTTTTTTCGACCAATCAGAACACTCGTTTTAGATAGACGAAACTAAAAATTAAATTATTACAGTTTGATGAACAACTATCAAGCTGGAAACCATTACGGTGCACCTCAGAACAAACTTAAGATGAGAGTCAAACCATCCAACTTCTCTGGACCAGTACTGTTTAGACGTCTCGTGGGAAAGTGTTTCAGTAAAACAGATGAAAGGTTGTAACCTTTTCCTATTTTCAAAGATTGACAAATTTAGAAAATTTTGCTATATGGGTAAGAAAATCTTTACTAAGTCTTTTTAGGGTAGAAAAGACTGTGGACATTGAAGCAATTGCTTGTTACAAGTAATTTCGTCATTGTCCACAATGCTTTCCATAGCCTATAGCCTTTTTATTGAGGAGCGTCACAAGGTGGGATTGAGTGGGAAGGGGTAAAAGTTTATGGTTTGTCACCCTTGGAATGATATACTGTCTTCCCTCTGGTTTGAAGCCTGATAGCTTAATCAATAACATGCTTTGCTCTTAACCCTCATGCCGCCGTCACAGCGCAGTTGGTAGCACGTCGGACTGTCAATCTAGAGGTCCCAGGTTCGATCCCCAACGGCGGCACTCATCCTTTCCGACTATTTGTCTCTCACCAATGGGTCGATAATCGTAGACCTATGTGGGATAGCAGCTGGAGGCTAGGAAAGGATGTAATGGTAGCACTGGTATGAGAAATACCAGGATTCCATTGTAAGGTGCTCCAGCCACTGCAATATAACTGAAAGATTGTTTAAAGTGGCGTAAAACCCCATTCAAACAAATCTTAACCCTTAAGAGTTTTTCAAAATTTTAAACTTGTCTTAATTCAAAGGGCTAGTGGACAACATTATCAAGTAAGTACAATTAATGAAAATAACCATTCTGTATGATAGGAGATATTGTGGGTAAAGAAGAAAGTGTTTGTTACAGTCAATTTCATCATTATCCATAACGCTTAACCTTAACCCTTTCTCGTTAAAATACGAGATTTTATGTTCCTGTGATTGTATACTCGAGAAAACATTGTGGAAAAAGAAGAAATTGCTTGGAACAAGCAATTTCTACTTTTTCCACGATATTTTCTACCACATAGGATGGTTTCATTTCAAATGGAATCCAGTTTTCATTGTTGTCTGCAACCTCTTTCAATTTGGACTAGTCTAAAATTTCGATAAGCAGGAAAGGGTAAAAGGCAAAAAAAAAAAATCATCCCTCAAAATTTGTCGTGTGCAACAATTTTTAATTTGAAACTGTCCAAGATTTGGGAATGGTTAAAAGACAGGATGTCATGGTAGTTAGGTGTCGAGACTTCTGAGATAAAACTGAAACACTATTGAAATGCATACAATCAATCGACTGAATAATCTCATAAATAAATTTTGTATATTTTCAGTTACAAGTATGAATTTTGCCCTTTCTCAAATGTAACTCAACATGAACAATCTCTGAGATGGAATCCTTACAGTGGAATATTGGGGTAAGTGATAGATTTTTTAATATTTTTGATATACATAGAAGTGACAAATATTATTGTATATTGTCCTGGGAAAAAGGATACAGAAAATATTGATCAATCTTCAATATCATTAGGAAAATATCAATTGTATTGCCAAAACTGCATACATGTATTGACAATTTTATTTGCAGTGTGTTGGAAATATTGAAAAAAGAAGTGAGAGGGATTAATCTAAGTTGGAAGAACTTGTTTCCCAATCGATGTAAAATGAATAGGTTTAAACCATTGAAAAAATAAGACCAATTACTGGAAAACTATACACTTTTAGTTGATAAATGTTGCCCCTCTAAAGAAAAAAAAAAATACTGGTACTCTGCATCTGGTCTGCTGCTGTAAAGGCGCGGCTCGTCTTCAGAATGCAAATGATAAAATATCAGAGTTCATAAGATTTTGTAAAGGGTAATAACGAGGGCCATGCTAATAAAAAACATCTGTTTTAGGGGTAGTAAATTTTCAGAATGATATTTAGCTATTTACAGGAAACTTAACCCATTACCAGATGACAAAATCTTAGACTGGGCAAAATTGAAAGGAGCTGCAGACAAAAATTAAAAGTTTATGAATTATCAGATTTTTTCATCTTTCCGGTTAGAAAACATCGAGGAAAATGAAGAAATTGCTTGAACCAAGCAATTTCTTCATTTTCCACAATGTTTTCCCAATCGTTTTTCTTGAGAGGCGTCAAGAAGCGTCACTGTGTGGGACCCATTCCCACACAACACAATTGTCGACTGGTCCAAATTAAAAGAGGCTGCAAACAATTATTTCAAATTGATGGAATTTTAATCTTTTACATCTTTTTTGAAAGAAAACATTGATGATAATGGAGTAATTGCAATTTCTTCATTCTCTACAATGTTTCCAAAAGCTTTTTTCTTGAGGGGCGTAAAAAGCAGGGATTGTGTGGGAATGGGTTAACCTAATACCACTTATTACTACATCTTGATGCATTCAGGGAAAATGTTTAGTGCTCTATATGTACTTTATTTTAACCCATTACAAGACAACAAATATTGCAAACTGGTCAAAATTGAGAGAAGTTGGAGCTGAGTTACATTTCTTTTTGTCCTTCCAGGAAGAAAACATTTTGTAACAAGTGTTTCCTTAATTTTTCACAATGTTTTCCAAAGCGTTTTCTTGCGGGTCATAAAAAGTGGAATTGTATGAGAATGTTTTAGCCCATTACCACACTATGACACTTTATGATCGCCTGAAGAAATACAATCATGGAAATCTTTATGGGAAAAAGAGAAATTGCTTGTAACAAGCAATTTCTACTTTTGGCACAATATTCACACTATTTGGTGCGTATTTTCCAATATTAGCACATTTTGAAATGTTGTCTGCAACTTCTTTCAAATTGGACAAATCTAAAGTTTTTTCGTCTAGTAATAGGTTTCAATGCACTAAAATTTGTCTGCATTTTCTTTGAGTTCCTGATAAGACCAGTCTAAATTTTTCTTTCTGCTAATTTGCTAAACTTTGTTCTTGATAAAGAATTTGTTGGTCATTTACCGGATTGTGGCTTGTTTCAGAGTTTGGCAGGAATGGGAGATCGTAAACAATACATTTGTTGCCATGGTAATGAGAGAGGGAGATAAATGTGGGAATCTTCACAGGACTGTAAAGGTATGTTGTTATTTTACAGTACTAAATGATAAGTCCTTCTAGGGGTTTACTCATTACCACTTGACAATATTTTAGACTGATCCAAAATTGAAAGGAGTTGTACAGGACAACTCAAAGTGTGTTGAAATTCGAAAATGAGCACCAAATGGAGTAGAAAACAAAGTAAGAAGAGAAAAAATTGCTTGTAACAAGCAATTTCTTCTTTTCTCAAAATGTTTTCTAGAGATTATTTTCTGAAGCAGGTACAAAAGTTGGGATTGTGTGGTAATGGGTTAAGTATGTGATGATACAGCTGTTCTATATCATGAGCATTTAATCCTTGTTGTGCTGAATTAAAATCCCATACAGAACTGCTTTAAAATCAAAGGACTGACAGCACTGGAAGGTCTTAATGAAGGTCAATATTCCTTTTGAAAACTGATTATATAAACAACACTGGTTGAAAGGGGAAAAGCAGGAGGTGTAGACCAAGGTCAGACTGCACTTATGTGCAGGCTGATCTTTGTCTATACCACCTACCTAAACAGAAATATTCCAGGTTCAGCATGACAAGGGTTAATCTGTTGGAGTACCAACGGTTCTTCAACAATTCCTATTGTATCTTTTGCACATAATTTAAATACATATTTTTCAAGCACATATATTATACATCTACTTCAAATTTAACTCCTCTTTATTTTTCCTTTCAAAAGTTGTGAAGTGTTATGCTGAATATAATCTTTTTCTTCTTTTCAAAATGTTAAAATCAAAGAGCTGAGAATACTGGAAGCAACAGTAATTTGTCAATATCCCTTTTGAAAAATTTAATTCATAAACAAATCTAGCTTGAAAGGGACAAACAGATATTTTAGTCTAAGATTAGACAAGATATTTGTGCATAATTCAGGGCTCCCCCTGGGAAATTTTATTCTTGCGCCAATGAAATCGCAAATGGCAAAAATTTGGGGCCACTTGGTGCCAATTGGAGACAAAAGTGGAGCCAGTATGAAAAAGTGAATGACAGAAGTCTACTATATTGAAAGCAATTAACCCTTTATGTATATGCATTATGTTGAATAAATTATTAATTATCTGACTATTTTGAATTTAAAAAAATGTTCAGAAAGTGACAATACTGAATTAAACCAGAAAGAAACCGTCTACGATTTCTCTTGTGTTTGTGCTACTTTTATAACAAGGAGATGCTCTGTTGAACCCTGTCAAATGTTAACACTGTGATTAATGATTTGGAACAATGACTCTCCGCCATCTTGGTTTACATGATGGTTCCCGGTGGGGTGCTGGGAAAACCCCAATAACTCGAGTGACATTAACGTCAGCAATGTGTAACTAATCTGTCTTGATTGACATGGATATAAAACGATATTGATGGTCGAGAGTCTCCCAAAAAAATAAGCGGATGTGTGAATGATAAAGTTATGCGTCGGTAATTGTTTCAATGGACTCAATTTCCCTTTGCCTTATTTTGAAAGTTGTCGCCAGTAAAATCTCCAATTTACCAGTTTTGAAGCCAGAATTTTTATTTTGTCGCATTTGGCACCATTTGAGATTGGCAGCGGGAGCCCTGTATTTATTTTTACACCTACTTCAAAATATGGAATATTCCAAGTTCAGCCCAGCAAAGGTTAACTCAGTGTTAAAATTTGAGACTGGTCTTAATTGAAAGAACCCCATAGGGTCTTGGGCATTTTCAGAATTGTACCTCATCCTTTCAGTGTTGACAAAGTGACCCAAAATCATTACCAGACTTGTCCAAAATGATAGATGTTGCAGACAACCTTTTCAAGTTGGTGAAATTGAAAAAAAAATCTGATGTTTATGTCCATGTAATGATATTTGTGTTTTTCTCTATGTGTTCTGTATGTATCGATCTTGCATGCTAAATGACATCCTTCTCAATTTGCCATAAAAGTCCATTCATTTGTCAATTCTAAAATCATGTATTTCTAGTTAGGTATTTTCAAAATTTGCAAATTTTGATTAGCTGAAAAATTCATCATACCTTCATTAGAAAAATTGATTACTGAACTATTTTCTTTACTTGTGCAGAACGTAGGTCCAAAAATGAATTCCAAAATTGGAAAATGTTCTTCTTATTTTGTATCTTCAATAACATATTAAGAGAAATGTATAGAATATTATATATTTTCCATGACATATAAAACTAAAAACCTAGGCAAGGTCTAAAGAACCATATTTCCTATTTCTTCACAGGTGTTTTTCAAATGTGCCAAAGAGAATCGTCTTCTGAATGTATCGGAACCATCAACGTGTAATTATCATATGAACTTCACTACACCGTATGTTTGCCATAAACAAGCTATGTTAGTGTATCCAACTCTCACTGCACAGTTACGGGCTGAGTGGAATCTATTAGAGGGAGAATTGGACAGAAAGGAAATCACTTCAAAAGTAATGTACTTTTGTCTGTATATATCTTCTAACAAAATACTATTTTCCTTTTTTTGAGTCTGAAGGAAAACAATTGAAAAACGTCACAAAATGAAATAATTGCTTTTATCTGGCAATTTCTTCATTTTTCATGATTTCTTCTATGCTGAAAGACAAAATGAGTACATAAATGAATTGCATAAAATTGCAATTGTCATCTGTGACGTGTTTGAATTTGGACCAGTCTAAAATTTTGTTGTTTGATCATTGGTTAAGAATTAAAGGCTTATATAGAAAAGTAGAATGAGCTATTACCAAGGCTAAAGACCTTTTATTGAAGGGCAAACATTTTTTTCCCCGAACATAGGACATTGTTGAAATAGTAGATTTAATCATATTGAAGCAATCCATAAGTTTGTCCATACAATAAATATCTCTGTGTATGGATAATAACTGTATTTTCAACCCATTCCCACACAACAAAAAATTAAAGTAGTCCAAATTGAGAGAAGCTGCAGACCACAATTTCAAGTTGATGGCTCCTAATTTTCAATAATGGGATGTCATGGGTTTGATTCCCAGCGGCAGCACATATCCTTTCCAATATTTGTCTCTCACCAATTGGCAGACAATCGTAAAACTAAGTGGGATAGCAGCTGAAAGCTAGGAAAGGGTGTAGTGGTAGTACTGGTGTGAGAAATACCAGGAATCCATCATTAGGTGCTCAAGCCGCTGCAATATAACTGAAATACTGTTAAAGTGGCGTTAAACCCCATTCAATCAATCAATTAATCTAGTTGATAGAATTACATTACAGCTTGTCTGAGCTGTAGTATAATGTAAAAGTTACTAAACAAACAGTTTGCTTTTTATTATCTGGGCTGTTTCGGAGAAAACTCTAGGTATTGTGATCACCTTGGCGTCCTGTGCTTCAGTGTTGGCGTTGGCATGACAAACTTTAACTTTGGTCTTATCTCTGTTGTTATTGAAGATATTCTCGTTAAACTTGGCATGTGTATTGACCACCATAAGAGCTATCTAGACTATCAAGGGGTATAACTATCAAAGCTTTTTTGTAAGAGTTATGCCTCTTTTTTGACTTAGATTTTTTGCATTATCCAGCACTTGCAGCCGAGCGTTGGCACCCGTGGGGGGAGCTCTTGTTTTATGTTCCTGACCATAAGATATGCCAACTAATGTTCTTTGATCCCGCTCTCAAAAGACATGTTAGAGGTCAGAGGGAAGGGCAAGTGACCTGTCAATCCTATTTCCCAAAATAAATCATTTGCTTGCCCATGTTTTTGTCATCTTCATACTTTGTTCTTTGCAGGGTTACAAGAAATATTTATCAAGAATATTTGTGAAAGCGGGATACATGTTGTCAGAGGCCACCAAAAAGTCCCTGACGGAGACAGCTGATATTGCTGAGAAAAAGAGCCAGGAAGAGTCCGACGGAAGATTTGATAATTTATATAAATGCACAGAAGTAGGTGTATTTTAACCCTTTCCTGTTCAATCCCGATTTTTACGTCCTTGTAACAAGCAATTTCTTCTTTTTCCACAATATTTTCTATCCTATTGGATGATTATTTTTCAAATAAACTTGACCTGAAATTGTCGCCTGCAACCTTTGTAATTGAACCAGTCTAAAATTTTTCAAAACAGGAAAGGGTTAAGGAACTCTGTCCCTTTCTGAAACTATCACTTGTTTGCATGCATTTCTTATACCCTATATGAGGGAAGATGATTAGTCTGTACAGGGGATAGTACAAGGAATAAGGAAGAACAAATTAGAGCCCACCATCCCATTCTGGTTCTCAAACTTGCTTGGTCCCCACCTTTGGACATGAGTCTCAATCTAACACCCGAAATACAATTAGTTTGTTATTTTGAGTTTGCCTGGGAATTGAACCTGCAACCTAGAAGTTGGAAGTTGTGTGCTCTTACACTACTACTCAAATTTGCAATTATTTATTTGCATGGGCCTTGTCTATATTACTGGGAAATCATAAAGGGAAAAATGAAATAGCTTGATCAAAGCAATTACCTTAAATACCCCTCTAATATGTTTACTTGCAGTACTTTTTGAAAGTGGTCTAAATAGCGGGATGGTCGTAATACTGAGGTTTGATCATTTGTTTGACTGTTGTCAAGTAATTCATGTTTATTTTATCTTCGTTATTTGAATATGTTTATACTGTACATACAAAGAAATAATGCTATAAAAACATATACTACAGAGAATCTAATGTCATTTTCAAATTTACAATCTTGATAAGTTTTACTTTCTCTCTTATCCATTTTGATCTGATTCAGAAGTCCGATCTCAGATTATTTATTTATAAGTACAGGATCAAAGTGTCAAAATGTAGATATCAAATCTTCTATAATGCAAATAGCAAACATAAATGAAGTTGAAATCAAACTTAAACTGCTAGAATGCAGTAAACAAACCAATCGTAACTTCTCGGATACCTCTTCAAATTCAACTTTATTACTTGAGTCAAAACAGGTCATATACAAATAACAATTAAAAATTATACAAACTATAATTTCTAAAAGTGATAAGCCTCTTTAATCTATTTAAAGAAATAAACACCTATCATAATGACGGTTTGATATCACATAATCAAAAATCCAATATTGTATGGACGATGCATTCATACCTATTTGATGTTGCTCTTATCAAGTGTGAAATTTTGGTGGTCAGTCTCAAGGTGTGAAGTTACTGGTCGTTTTAGTGGGGTTCAAAATAGTGTATCGGCTAAAGTTGGTACATCTTGTTGTCTTTTCAAGTTGATGTAATTTTAATTCATTTTTTCTTTTCTGATAGAGAACATTGTGGATAATGTAGAAATTGCTTGATACAAGCAATTTCTTGATTTTCAACAATGCTTTACAAAGTTTTTTCCTTGGGGGCGTCTAAAAGCATCAGTGTGTTGGAATGGATTAAATATCTATTCAGCAAATAGAATGTCTTAATTCCTTTTAGTTTGATTTACTTTTGAATCAATCATAATGATCAGATTGTCACTGGTATTTCCTTTTTTAGGAATATAGAAAACTCAAAAAAGAAGTGGAAGAATTGAAATCCATGTTAGAGAACCAAGGCAATCGTAAGTACTTTAGATTATTACATATCAACAGACAACAAAGTTTTAGACAGGTCCAAATTGATATGAATTCAACCCTTGCAATGCTTAACCCGGAATATTACTGTTTTGGCAGGAGGCATAGACCAAGATCAGACTGCACATTAGTGCAGTCTGATCTTGGTCTACGCCTCCTGTTTGTCGCCTCTAAGCCAGAGTTGTTTAGATAATCAATTTTCAAAAGACATTTTGACCCTCATGAAGACTTTCCAGTGCTGTCAGTCCTTTGACTTTGAAGCAAATCTGTATGATGGATTTTAATTCAGTATGATAAGGGTTAAGATTAAAA
The DNA here is from genome assembly GCA_946902895.1 of Fragum fragum. Lineage (NCBI taxonomy): Eukaryota > Metazoa > Mollusca > Bivalvia > Cardiida > Cardiidae > Fragum > Fragum fragum. The sequence goes on from OX336365.1 coordinate 14,569,244, forward strand.
TCATAGATTGATTGAATTAAAAAACAAGTATCACTTGGCATGTAGAAGACAGGACAGAAGAAGAAATTACTGATCGTTTCCTGATCAAGGACTAGTACTAGCATTTAAAAATGAGAAGTCATTGATTCCTTAATTGACTTTGAAATTCTATTGGTCTAACCTTATTTTGAAGGGGTCAAATCTACAGCAAATGGGCCTCCTAAGGGGTCCCAGGTTTGATCCCAAGTTGGGCGAATATCTTTTCTGACATTAATTGTCTATCACCAATGGTTGGATAATCATGAACCTAAGTGAGATAGCAGCTGGAGGTTTGGAAATAGTGTTAGAACTGGTGTGAGAAAAACCAGGAATCCGAAGAATCTATGGTTAGCCACCACGTTAGGACTGAAATACTGTTAAAAGTAGCGTTAAACCCCATTCAATCAATCAACCTGTTTATTTGGAGAATTCTAGTCCTCTTGTAGAGAGTTAAGCCTTTACTAGAAATATTCTATGTGGGATAGCAGCTGGAGGCTAGGAAAGGATGTAATGGTAGTACTGGTGTGAGAACTACCAGGATTCCATTGTTAGGTGCTCCAGCCGCTGCGATATAACTGAAAGATTGTTGAAAGCGGCGTAAAACCTCATTCAAACAAACAAACAAACTAGAAATGTCATTTGAGACTGGTCCAAATACAATGAAGTTGTAGTTAAAAAGTATAGTGTCAAAAAGGAGAAATTTTTGTTTGGCCATCTTATTGTGAGCAAGACAAAGTTGTAGCTATGGCAAGGTGGTGTACATATTTTAGCATATCAGTCTGTTTGAATTTGTCCAGGCCATTGTTCCTATATCAATTGATGTAGTTTTAAATAACTTGGCACAGATGCCCTCCATCTTGAATTTATATGTTGTTTGACATATTTTTTCAGATACAACCTGTAGTTCTATGGTCAAGGTCACAGCTCAAAGTCATACATTCAAATTGAGCCTATCTCTTACATTTGTGGCTGGATTTCAAAATAACTTGGCATCATTGTTTTCAATCACAAGTAGAGGCGCCATTTAAAACAAATTTTCAGATAGCTTCAAAGTGAAGGTCAGAGCTCAAGGTCAAATATTTAATGGGCCCAATATGTCCCTAGGAAACTTTCTAGCTATTGCTTTCAAGCACACCACATATTGTGGCCATTATCAAGAATTTTTTTTTTAAATGATTTTGTATTCACAGATTAGTTGCAAAGCTGTTAAAAAACCAGGTAGATTTATGTAAAGCTGTTTGATATTCAAATGTAAATATATTGTTCTTATCTAACCCATTACCAGACAGCAAAATTTCAGACTGGTCCAAATTGAAAGAAGTCTTAGATGACAAAAAAAGATAGTGAAAATTTAGATTTTTTCAACTTTTTTGGTAGAAAGTAATGTGGAAAATGAAGGAATTGCTTGTAACAAGCAATTTCTTCATTTTACACAAAGTTTTTCAGAGGGCATCAAAAAGTGTAACCATGTGGAAATGAGTTAAATGAACGTAACAAGAACGCTAGCTAGTCTAATGTTAATATGGCTTTAGGTACTGAAATTTGCTTAACCCACCCAACAAAATCCCTTTAATTTGGAACAAGCAATTTCTTTATCATCCACAATGTTTTCTACCCTAACAGACAAATACCTTTAAAATTTCGTTAACTTAAAATTGTTGTCAGCAACTTCCATGAATTTGGACCAGTTTAAAAATTTGCCATGTAGTATTTGGTTAAGATACTTCATAGGGGACTATTAAATTTTTACTTAATGACTCAGTGCTAAATGTTAGGCATGTTAACTATCAAAGTTTGCATGCTGGGGTTTGGGTGCAAATCACATTGTTGGTAGGATGTGTCCAGGAAGAAGACGATTTGTATATACAAGATCTAAATAAGAAGCTATGAAATGCTTCATTCATAAAAAATTAGCACAGATAAACCTGCTGGACAAATATGCAAAGAGAGCATTTTGATAATTTCACAATCTATTCAGTGGTAGTTATCAAATCATAATCCGCCAAGAAAACTTTATAATCCATCAAAAAGCATGAAAAAAAAACTGATGAAATCTCTCATTTACGAGATACTTGAAGGATTGCTAGTCATGCCAACTGAGCCCCAACAGGAAGCTCCACTTCGATATAAAACATTGTTATTTTTCAAAATCTATGGCAAGTAAGATGTAACAAAAAATAAAATGATTGGTTTGGTAAGGGAATCTTGACCACAGCTTGAATAAGTTGTTGTTACAGTGTTTAAGTTGCCAAACCAACAAAAAATGCTTCACATAAATATCTGCCAGTAAAGGAAATCAAAGTTTATTTCTGGTCTACATCAATGAATTGATTGGTCGATTGATTCTTTGATTGATATCAGGGTCTGACAATTGACCAGTAGCAGCTGTCAATCAAGGAATCAACCAACCAATCAAATCATTTATTCAGCCCGGACCTGAACTTTCAACTCAGAAATTGGCTGCCATTTTTGTTAACCATTATTGTTGGTTTGGCGACTAAAACATCGTAACTACAGCTTATTCAAGCTGAAGTAACAAAGTTTAGGTCACCAACCAACCTGTTTTTTTTTTTACATGCTATGGCAATAAATTACACAGTTGAAAATCGAAGCGGAACTTCTTGTCAGAGTGAATGAGATATCCCAAAGGGATTAAATGGGCAGGGCCAGCAATTGGTCAATTGCAGCTAAATAGGTACATGCAAAGCTTTGACAAAACTCAGTGCAATTTATGGCATGTCCCATAATAATTGAGGTATCGATAACCACACCTTCTTACCTTTGACTGGTTGAAGTAAGATTTCTAAAGATTTCAGTTTGCATAATTTATGGTCACTGTCAGGGAATTAAATTTTTGTTAGGACCTAAGAGTCATAACTACAGCTTTTATATACTGTAGTCAAAAGGACTAATTCACCAAACTGACAAAAAAGCTGAGTATAAATTGTTAGAGGTCACCATTAACTATAGATCTACATATATTCAAATTGACTGGTGTATAATGTAATTTTTGTTTCATCTATCAAAAAGTAGTGTTCTGATTGGCTGAAAAGTATTTATTCATACCTCCATGATAAAAATTCTGAGCACCCAAGTTATTTTGTATGCTTCCACATAAAATAGTTCCAAAGAAAAATGTATCAAAATAAGTAATTTTTTTGACGTTATTATATTATAAGAAATGAAAAGAATATTTTCTGTTTTTCATGGTTATGAAATGAAAAAATTAATCACACTTATGTTTGAATCAACTTCACATATTCATACAGTGTGATAAGATTTTTTTGTTTCATAACTCCCTGAAAACAAAAAATATTCTCTTCATTGCTTAAATCAATTGTTCTGTTGATAGTGGAGACCTGTCAATTGCTTACATAGCAAACAGTAAAACAAGCTTGCTTTTGTTGTGAGCGCAATTATTTCACACAATGCATTCATCAGGAAATTGGCTTTCATTTGAGACAATGACCATGACCTTGTGACCTTCAACCTGTTAAAGAATCTTTAATAAAAAACTTTAACTTTTTCTTCTGTGGTCATTTTCCTTTATAGGGTACTCGTGTTTCACATATGCATTCTTCTTCTTGAGATAGGGTTTCATTTGAGAAAATGACCTTGGCCATGACTTTTTGCCAATTATGAAAATTTTAACTCAAAACTATGAATTTTTATATCTTGGTCATTTTTATGCCCCCACATCGATAAGATCGGGGGCATATTGTTTTACCGGTGTCCGTCTGTCTGTCTGCCCGTCTGTCTGTCTGCAAAAACTTAACCTGCCAACTAAACATTTTCCTATAACTTCAACCCTGATTAAGTTACAATGCTAATATTTGGTATGTAGATAGGTCTCAACAAGGCGCAACTGGGGAAGGTCATTTCATCAAGGTCAAGGTCAAAATTTCAACCCTTTACCCATTTCTAAAGAATTCCTGTTTCGGGGGCATAGTGTTTTACAAACACATCTTAGTCAACCTAGTGTGCTCCTACTTCACTCATGCATTCAGGGTTCGCGCTGCCGATCGCCATTGTCGCCAAATGCGACAAAAATAAAATTCTGGCGCAAGTTTTTTTCATTTGGCGAAAGTTCGTGGCGCCAAAAAAAGAAAAGTTTTTGTTATACATACTTTTACTTTGACTAATCTCCGGAAATCAAGTCCGAGGGCCAAGTGTGGCTAATTGCTCAAGAGCTTGTATATCGCGTCAATTATGTCATCGAGTCTGACACAAGACTAACACATCACCAAATTTAATAACAATTCTGATTGACAGCAAACCAGATGAACAAAATGCGCTCATTGGTCGGCGAGTCGTAGGCCTATTGATTTTGTGTTGTGGGAGTGACTTAGTATTACGGATGAGCCGATTAAAATTCTTAGTTGACGGCTATCACATAATCGATCAGAAGACCTCAATTATCACTCATAAATAGGCTTTCTATAAGAAAAGTGTAATTAAACTGGCCGCCATTTGCCATTCCTTATGAATACAATTGCCGAATTCGGGCATATTTTCGTATATTTCTGCTGACAGTTTCAGTCAGTTTCTAATCTCGGCACCACTAGGCTACCGCGATTCCTTGTTCAAACACTGAATCATCATTTATGGGTCATTAGAAGGATATTCTGATGAACTGTTGATAGAAACAGTGGTAGTTTGTCAAAATTTGACAGAAATTTCAAAAGTTATACTGTCCCTAAAGCAGATGAACCATTTCTTTTTTGTTCATTCGTACCCAAGAATGTCCAACCTTAAACCGATTTTTTTTAAATTACAGAAGTCTACATTATTTTTTATTAAATCAAGCACATTTCACTAGGTTCATTACTGTTTCCTTCTCTCTCTTTTTCTCACCAAATTATCGATTTTCTAATCAAAGTACTGAAAGCACTGATTTAAGATGAGTAAAAATCAGTGTAGGTGTATGACTTTGCTACATTCATTAAAGACAAAACAACAAACGAGTGGCCATATTAAAAACCTGTTTTATATGCACATTATCTATTCAACAGCATATAAGTTAAGAAAATAACAATGCAGTTAAGAAATGCTCGAGCTTGGCCCCAACTTTTTCCATTTGGCCCCAACTTTTTTAATTTGGCGAAAGTGATGGCGACAACTTTTTTCAAGCCAGAGCTAACCCTGGCATTTATAAGAGGATGACCTTACTCTGTGACCATGAGCTGTTAACTTTTAACCATGTTGTATAAATCACCTGAATGGCCAGCTATGTTGCCTGCAAATAACCCTTCTTTAAAATTGTCTCTTTGTCATCCTCAAGAAATTTTTATTGACCCATAAGGCATTGCCCGTTAGGCTGTACTCTAAGTTTTTGTCTGTCATTTTTTTAAAAACCACAGGGACAACAAAGTACAGGAATGAAATTCACCCATTACCAGACAGTAAAATTATATATTGGTCCAAATTGAAAGGAGTTGCAGACAACAATTTAAAAATGACAAAATTCTAGATTTTTTTCAACTTTCTTAGTAGAAAACATTGTAGAAATCTCCTTCAATGTAGTATCTCTTTAAAATTTCTCGTAGTGGTTTTTCAATTTTTTTCCTTAGGGTCGTCAAAAAGCATCTTTGTGTGGGAATGGGTTAAGGGCCGTTCTAGCTATCTTGAAAATGCACTACATTTCAAAGGGTATTTCACAGGATTTATCTTGCAGTATCTACTGTATCATCTGTATTTCATTATGCCCCCGCATCGATAAAATTGGAGGCATATTGTTTTACCGGTGTCCGTCTGTCTGTCTGTCTGTCTGTCTGTCTGTCTGTCTATATGCAAAACTTAACATGCCAACTAAACATTTTCCTATAACTTCAACCCTGATTAAGTTACAATGCTAATATTTGGTATGTAGATAGGTCTCAACAAGGCGCAACTGGGGAAGGTCATTTCGTCAAGGTCAAAATTTTAACCCTTTACCCGTTTCTAAAGAATTCCCGTTTCGGGGGCATAGTATCTTGTTTTGAAAATGCACCTTAGGTTATTTAGTACAAATACATCGGTGAGTTCCATTTTGATTTAAACCCTGTACTATACAAACCTGGGAATATATGTTGTATGACAAAAGCATAACAAGCAATTTCTCCGTTTCCCACAATATCTACTACCAAATAAGATTGTTTCAATTCAAATTACATCCAATTTTCATTGTTGTCTGCAACCTCTTTCAAGTTAGATCAGTCTAAAATTTAAAAAAAAGGGAAAGGATAAACCCTTTCCTGTTCAATCCCTGGTTTTAATATTCCTGTAATTTTATAATTTAGAAAACATTGTAGAAAAAGAAGAAATTGCTGGTAACAAGCAATTTATTTTTTTCCACAATTCTTTCTACCCTACTGAATGGTTATTTTTCAAGTGAAATCCACTTTAAATTTTCCACTGCAAAAACTTTGAATTTGGACAGGTCTAAAACTTTGCAAACTAGGAAAGGGTTAAATAACTTTGTCATGGATGGAGATCTTGAAGACAGAGGAGCAATACAGTCCAACATGGGCCTCTTGTTTTATTTGGATTGAAATGCAGTGTAATTTTCCCTTTTTTTCAGATAATGCAGTGGACCATCATGGGCTGGAAGATGGTTATATGATGGATGACTGAAGACATGTTTGCTGGTCAATGACTGCATAATACAAATATATAAGTCTATTTCACACAGTCACATGCCATCTTCATTTTCCAAAAAAATATTGAGACATTACTTTGAAAAAAATTCTATGATGAACAGCATTTTCTGATTTTCCTTCAATGTTATTACCCTTTAACCAATTCCCACATAATGATACTCTATGACACCCTTAAGAAAAATAGCTTTGGAAAACATTGTGGGAAAATGAAGAAATTGCTTGATACAAGCAATTTCTGCATTGTCCCCAATGTTTTCTAATTGTGGAAAAATTAAGAAATTGCTTGTCACAAGCAATTTCTTCATTCTCTACAATGTTTTCTACTACAAAAGAAAAAGATCTCTAAAATTCCATCAACTCAAAATTATCATCTGCAACCTCTTTCAATTTGGACCAGTCTAAATTTTTGCCGTCTTGTCATGGGTTTATAAATCTTAATCTGAAGCAAAGGATGAATCAATGTAGATAGAAAAAATATGCAAGTAGATTTGATTGGTAGTAATGTGAATTGTAGTTTGACACTTTCAAGCCATTGTGCAAATTCAACCAGATTTTTTTAGCCTGGCTGCTTTTTCTGAGAAAACATGATGTATTGCTATAGCCTTGATGTTGTCTGCGTCACCATCTTCCGTAACCTTTGATCTTTTGTAATATCTCTGGTATAACTTAACCCTTTCCAGTTTAATCCCTGGTTTTTACGTCCCTTTATTTGTATACTCAAGAAAACATGTTGGAAAAAGAAGAAGGTTTTGCAGATGAAAATTTAATTTGGATTTAATTTGAAAAATATACATTTAGTAACTTAAAGGTAAAACATATTGTAAAAATAGAAGAAATTGCTTGTAACCAGCAATTTCTTCCTTTTCCACAACATTTTCTACCCTACCAAATGATTATTTTTCAAATATATTGGACTTTAAATTGCCATCTGCAAAATGTTTGAATTTGGACCAGTCTAAAATTTCAAAAAGCAGGAAAGGGTCAACACATTTGCTTGAACTCAGAATATATGTTCTTTATCACAAGATCTGCCTATATCAACAAGGAATATGATTCTAATTGCATTTTTATCAAACTATGCCTCTTTTTAGACTTAACCCATTCCAACACAGCAAAATTTGAGACTGGTCCAAATTGAGACAAGCTGCAGACGATAATTTCAAATTGATGGTATTTTGAATTTTTTCGCCTTTTTGGATACAAAACATTGTGGATAATGAAGAAATTGCTTGATACAAGCAATTTCTTCATATTCCACAGTGTTTTCCAAAGTTTTTTTTCTTGAGGGGCGTAAAAAGGAGGGATTGAGTTGGAATGGGTTAAAAATCTCATCCACCATCAAGCACTTGAACAGTCAAGCATTTGACATCACCGTACGGTACCATTGTTATAAATTGATGCAGTTTTTGAACAAAGTATTTTTGTAACTAATATTGTAAAAATTGTATTTGATGAAATATCCTTTACAATTTGTCATTTACTGTATGTGATGTCCCCTTTAAAACTTTCTACAATTCTCATTTGTTATGAACATTCCAATATCTTTTAAGTTCTTCATTCAACAAATTTATTTAAGAATTGTTATATGCCCAGAGGGAAGTATTATATTATGGCAAGGTTGTCTGGCTATTTGTCTGTCCTTTAGCAATTTTGTGTGTGCAACTCCGCCTATAGTTTCAATTGGAATTAACTACAGCTTGCAACAAATTAGCTTAAAATTACAGTGTTTTTCTTGACAAGCCCTTTTGGTGGTATATGCATCACTTTACAAAGCTCTTATTATTTATTTTATTGTCTTTTGAAATGAAAAATGAAAATAAATGAATAAAGTGCTGAACAAATAACTAGTACCAGCCGATATCATTATTGGGAAGTTGTTTTCAAATTGCAATTTCTGCTTTTCTTACATTTTTTTAATGATCTTTTTGTTGCCTATCAACCATTTTATTTTTTGTTACATGTTATTGGTGAAAAATTTTGTAAAATAACTGAAATATTGATACCCAAGTAGAGCTTCCTGTTTGAAATCAGTGGGCGGGGCCAGCCATTGGTTAATTCCAAAGGCATGTAAATTTAAAAAAAAAAAGTGCCAAATATTGTACAAATATTGTTTGAACAATATTTGTACAATATTTGGCACTTTTTTAAATATACATGCCTTCAGAATTGACCAATGGCTGGCCCTGCCCACTGCTTTCAAACAGGAAGCTCAACTTGGGTATCAATATTTCAGTTATTTTCCAAATTTATCTCCAATCACATGTAACAAAGAATAAAATGGTTGCTTGGCAACTTAAACATCATAACTACAGCTGTAGTTACAATGTTTTAAGTCGTCAAGCCAACAAAAATACTTCAAATAAATTGAATGTAAAAGCTATATCTCATTTGTTACAATATTTTCTATCCTATATTTTTAGTCATTTTCATTCTTGTCTGTTTTCGAAAACTTTTATTACGTAAGGCACTTACGTTTAACATATCTTATGAATAAAACATTTACAACAGTTTTAAAGTCATGCAATATATCATGTGCTAAAGTCTTTGATAAAACCATAGTCCGAAATCTTCCCAGTTAGCATTTATCCTGTTTTCTTAAGTCAAATTTATATTTCAAGGGTTAAGTATTTGACATCCTTTGACTCATAGAATCAAATAATCAGTTTTGGGCTCTGCTTAGGTGCACCATATGTTACATTCAACCTTTTCCTGTTTTGCAAAATTTTAGACCTGTTCAAATTCAAAGGCTTTGCAGAGAAAATTTTAAGTGGATTTTATTTGAAAAATAACCATTCAGCAGGGTGGAAAATATTGTGGAAAAAGAAGAAATTGTTTGTCACAGGCAATTTCTTCTTTTTCTACAAAATTTTTCTCAATTATTATATCACATGGCCGTAAAAACTAGGCATTGAACAGGAAAGGGTTAAATGTTTCATATATTGCGCGGGTATTCACCGAGTATTCTCTACAAAAATGCCCTACTTTACGATTTTATGTAGCTTTGACTAATAAAAGGTGAGCCCTTTAGGGCCAATGGCCCTCTTGTTTGTACCATAAACTTCGCAAAATAGTGCAGGTTGATACTTAATCCGAACATCCTGTTGAAGTCTAAGCCAAGCGATCCGTCAATGTGTCACTTTTCAGATTGAAACTGTTATGCTGAAATATTTTTTGATTTTTATTGATTGGAACTGTTATGCTGAATTATTTTGACATTTATTCATAATTATTTATTTATTTATGTGCCGGGGATATTAAATCATCGTCTATTTGATCAATCATTGTTTGTACTTGTACTGATTCCACCTTTGACCTGTCATGCGTTCAGGATAGTAAAGCGTTTGCGAGCAGTTTTATGCTTTCTTAAGATGAACGATTTGCTTCCTTTGGGGCCCTTGCAACACCGGGTGATATTACAAGCTGAACAAACAATGATGGCTTGCAGCTACACACTCATGTAAAAAATGCAGAGAAAATATGATTGCTCTGCAGTCGACGTTGAAGGGAACTTTTGGCCAATCAATGGCAATGAATCTCAATGATATCTTGTTTGAGACAAGAAATATTATGATCGTTTCGGGTGTTTTAAAATTATCTGTCATTGACTTAGCAAAATAGCTCAAGGTTATAGTGTGGTTTTATTTTTACTGACGAGCCCTTTCGGACGTATGTGCGAAACTATTGTTTTCTAAATGCCTGAAGATACTGAATTGGATTTTGGTGTAAAATTCCATAATCATAAGCTAATGATTAAGTTTTGATCCCTTTCCTGTTGATTTTCGAATACAATGCTGATGTTGAAATGTATTAAAATTCTGGTTTTCAAGACTCTAAACCCCTACAGATTTTGAGCTGATTTTCTGATTGGGATCTGTCTGTTTCGAACTTCAGTCATGATTGTACAAAAATCGATTCACAAGAAAATACGATAAATAGGGGACCTTGCTATACTTTAGAATGTTTAACGCATTCCCACACAATGACGCCTTTAAAAACCCCTCAATATGAAAGGTTTGGAAAACATAGTGGAAAATGAAGAAATTGCTTGTAACAAGCAATTTCTTCATTATCCACAATGTTTTCTACAAAAAAAGATTTAAGAATTCTAAAGTTTCATCAAATAGAAATTATCACCTGAAACTTCTTTGAATTTGGACCAGTCTAAAATGGTGTATGGGAATGGGGTTGATATTATCGTGGTTAGTTCATCGACGTATCAGTGGCTAAGCCTGCTTACCTCGAGCAAAGCGGTTCTAAAAGTCTTTAACCCATTCCAACACAGCAAAATTTTAGACTGGTCCAAATTGAAAGAAGCTGCAGATGACAATTTCAAGTTGACGGAATTTTTATTTCTTTCGGCTTTTTTGGATAGAAAACATTGTGGATAATGAAGAAATTGCTTGATACAAGCAATTTCTTCATTTTCCAAAATGTTTTCCAAAGCTTTTTTCTCGAGGGGTGTAAAAAGGAGGGATTGAGTTGGAATGGGTTAAGTCGTATCTTGAGCTTAAATGTTTTCTTCAAGCTTCAGTAAATGTTGTGTTCCATGTTAAATGTAGAATTTGTATTATAAGATTATGATAAAAAACTGTTGGTCTTTTGTGGAGGAAAACATAGTGGGTAATGAAGAAACTGCTTGTAACAAGCAATTTCTTCATTTTCCACAATGCTTTCTAGTGCTTTTTTCTTGGGAGCTTAAAAAGCGAGGATGTGTGGCACAGTTGGTAGCGCGTCGGACTGTAAATCATGAGGTCCTGGGTTCGATCCCCGCTCGCGACATATGTCCTTTTCGAAATTTGTCTCCCACCAATGAGTGGATAATCGGAAACCGATGAGGGAAGAGCAGCTGGGTGATCGATAAGGATGTAGTGGTAGTACTGGTGTGAGAAATACCAGGAATTTATCTTCAGGTGCTCCAGCCGCCGCGATATTATTGTAATACTGTTAAAAGTGGCGTTAAACCACATTTAACCAATCATTAAGATGTCAGGTAACATTTGAAATAAGAAAAGTCTCCTATTCCGTTATTACTTTTCTGGGATTGCCGAAACGAGAGCTCTTTCTTGAAAGAGTTGGGACAGGTTTGAACAAAGGAACATACATATTGGTTGTAATACATGATGTTTAGCCGTAGGGCCCTAGTAAAACTAATTGCAATGATTGCTCAAGGCTATATTTAAACATCAAGACATGCTTATTTGGCCTTTTTTGTGGTTAGGCAGTTCACACAGGTTTGTTTATCAGAAAAATAAACAATAAACTGCTTCGTTATTTACCGATCGCTGGCCTCGCTCTGTGACCTCCAAAATGGCAGTTCGACTGATATTATAAACGACGTTGATTATACCAGCAAAACCTCTTTTTATGGGGTATATTGGAGTCAGCTTGTCGGTCGATTGTTGTTTTTATGCTTCACGGAGTGCGAGCATAGAGCCGCCGCTTCGTCTGTCCGTTCGTCATCCCGCCCGTCCGCCTCGATATCTCCACAGCCCTTGGGCCATATTGGCTGAAACTTCACACCTGAATTCCTTACGATATTGCACCGTCGCATTTTCCCAGTATATTGATAGCTCCAATGTCATGTTCACAGGTGAAACATACAATTGAGCTTGTCAATAGCAAAGCTCATTCAATTATGGATGGATTTTAACTTAACTTGTCATGATTGTTCTCAATCAGATAGCTCAAAGTTCAAGGTCACATCTCAAGGTCAAACATTCATAGCTCCTTAATTTTGAACGGATTGTATTACAACTTTGCAAAGATTATTCTCTATCATGAGTAGATGTGCTATTTAAAACCAATTTCTGATAGCTCCAAGCTCTAAGTCAGAGCTCAAAGTCGGAATTTAAATTTAGCGTGTCTTGAATTAGGCGAGCATATAGCCGCCGTTTCAGGTAGCATAATCTGTCTGTGACGGCTGTATTTGTGTGTGTTTTTTTTTTCTTTTTTTTGTGTGTGTATTTTTTTGGGGGGGGGGGGGATAGGGGGTCGATCGGTTAAATGCTTTTTCTCGTCCGCCTATTTCTGCTCATTTACCTCCTACTTGAGCTGATTCAAATTTCACATAATCACTCAGCATCAAGCAATGATGTACGAATGTTATTTTCGTAATATCCCTTTCACTTTTCTGGGTGTTATAGCCCTTTGGATAAAAATCTTGTCTGCTCCTTTCATCAACTACTAAATGGATCTGGTTCAAGTGACACATGTACATGTGTATGTCCAGTATAAACCAAATATGTTCATATTCCATCTTAAATCCATTTCAATGTCTGGGAGTTACGTGTATGGCGCTTTGTTGAAAAAACTCTATTGACACGGAGCCGTTTTGGGGGAATTAATCTCACCAGTGATAGTCAAATTCGCGAAGTTTTATAGACAGAAGCATAAAACAAAATGTCAAACGTTAGGTGACGACATGAACGTCGCAAATACAGCATGAGTAAGCTGTTGTCAGAACGTTTAATCCATCACCAAGCGACCTAATTTTTTACTTGGCCAAATTGCAAGATGTTGCAGAAAACAATTTAAAGTCCACGGAATTTAAAAAAAAAAATCTTTGTCTTTTAGAAAACATTTGGGTAATGAATAAATTGCTTGTTAAAATTCCTTAACTTTTTCTTCGATGACGTTAAAAGGGAGCCTGTGGTAATGAGTTAATAGTATTGGCAGAGTGCGCTCTCTACTAAATTATCAATACAATTGAGACGAGAGATATAGTTTTTATTCGGGGGCGTATCATATCGCGGCGGCTTGAGCCCGTAACTATTGATTCCTGGTATTTCTCGCGCCGGTACTACCACTACATCTTTTCTGAGTCTCCGGGGATCGAACTCTGGACCTCATGATTGGGAGGCCGACATGCTGCCAAGTGTGATATTTTCGGTAAGCTATCCTGGAGACACACAGACGACCAGTTTAACACGGTGTCCTAGTGCGGCAACGTAATAAGACATTATCGATTGTCTCTCATCTTGACCATATAAAATACTCGAAATTTGATAAGGATCTTTTTATTCTAGTTAAACATTTTTGTATCTTGAGGAAATTACAAAAGTATTTTGTGTTTCCTAGAACTTTGGTGTTTTTGATATTGAGATTTTGATAAAGACCTAATGTTTCGATGTTATTTTGATAGTAAATCCGACACGAAAGACGTAATGTTAAAAAAATCAACATTTTCGTGACTACCATGAAAATAAAGTAATCGAATAGTTCTAAAAAAGTGGAAGTTTTGTTCACTTTAACCCATTTCAACTCAATCCCTCCTTTTTACGCACCTCAAGAAAATAGCTTTTGAAAACATTGTAGAAAATGAAGAAATTGCTTGTATCAAGCAATTTCTTCATTATCCACAATGTTTTCTATCCAAAACGACGAAAAAGTTAAAAATTCCATCAACTTGAAATTGTCGTCTGCAGCTTCTTTCAATTTGGACCAGTCTAAAATTTTGCTGTGTTGGAATGGGTTAATAGCGTGTGTGATATCCTGGTGCTTCAAGTAACGCCTGACACCGCCTCATCATACTGATAATAAGCCTCCCGATCTTATAAAGTGGAATCTGATCCCATTCTTCAAGAATAGCCTGTCTGAGCCCCCCTCCCCCCATACAGATGCTAGTTGAACGGTGCGTGATGAAACAGCTTTCTATAGAGATATTTGATAGGTGATGCGGGCTCTATGTGCACGCGCATTGTCATCCACCTGAATGAATTTTCACTAGCAGCACCTGCATATGGGCGAATGTAAATATCCAAGATCTCGTTTGCGTACCCGAGAGTCGCCAAAATGTCGTTTTCAATGACATGGAGGTCCACTATCCCCTGAGCACATATGTCCGCCTAAACCATAACTGAGTCTCCCCCCCCCCTGTTCTGCCACACAAAGTAGAGCAAAACGCTGATTTTTGCTTTCTCCATAACCTAGCATGTCTATCGGTATATTCCACTCGTCGGTAAACAGGACTGGAGCCCAGTCATTTTGAGTCCAAGTAACATAATTCCGTGTCCATGATTAACAAATTTGTACGTGATATGTCAACGGAACCCGGATTGCAGATCGTCTTGACCGATTCCTCATGGGTTGGGTACTTGTCCGCATACCGGTAGCGTTCTCGAAGTCCCTAAGTATAGTTGCGTCGTCAAGAAGATACAAGGCAAAATGAAATACATTTGATGGAGTATGTCATTCCCCTAGTTCCTTGTGCGTAATATACATGCTGAATCGACATTTTTACTATTAGTTCAAAAAGTCCGAATTCTAACCTATCTTTATAAAAAAATCTTTTTTGGGTCAATTTGTTACCAGCATTAAATCATTGAACAAAAAGGCGATCCTTAGCAAATTTTTGAGTAGTGTTTGTACATTACATTTAAAATTCCTCTTTATTATATACCTTGCTGTGAAATCTTGGGATTTCTCAGTGTAATAAATTTTGATATCGTCACTGGAGTGACAATAACACTTTTCGGTTTCAATCTCTGTAATAAATCTTTAATCATGTATTCATCCGCACTTTTTTTAATAGACCTTCTCTCTATCAAAAAGATTGGTTTCGATTTTTTAATAAAAAATAAAATAATAAGGTATATGATAAAGGGAATAATCAACTGGTTATTCCAGATATGTAAAAGATATTTCACTCGGATGCGTTGTTATGCGTTAAAAAAAAGTCGTGCTGCGCACTCGTTTTTCAACGCCTAACAACGCATCCTCGTGAAATATTTTTTTCTGGAATAACCAGTCGATTATCCTCTATATAATACTCGCCTCAATTTCATCGCGAGATTTTTAAAATATAGTATTAATAACATAATGTTTAGTTTCGTCTATCAGAAACGAGTGTTCTGATTGACCGGGGGGAAGACAATCATAATTCCATGATTAAAGTTTTGAGCGCGCAGCAATCTTGTATACTTGCGCAAAAAAATAGTTCCATACAAAAAAGTCTCGAAATTCGTAAAATATTTGCTTTTGTCATCCGATGATATTAAATTATAAGAAATGAAGATATTGTTTGTTTTCTTTGTTTTGTTTGTTTCATTGAGGTATGAAACGAAAAACCTAATCACATTAGTGTGATTAGGGTTTTCGTTTCATACCTTATTGAAAAAAAAAAAAAGAAAATATCTCCATCTATTTTTTATAGAAGTTTAGAGACATACGACAATGTCACATGTATTGACTTATGAGATAGTCGAATTGACGCATGTACATACCTTCGATATTTAAAGTGGCCGCTTTAGTAGGACAACGTAGCAGTCTAATAGGACAGTTTTTTCTGAGATAAACAAGAAATAGTATGGTATGGTTGTACATATACGCTAACGAACGTGGTAGTTTGTTGGTATCTGTCCGTCCGTCTGTTCCGTCGTCCGTTCGTACGATTTCTTGTTAACACGTTCTCCTCCTTCATTTATGTACGGATTTGAATGAAAATTTCACAATTTTTTCCTAGTCACCTGACCTTGCGCATAGTCTTGGGAGTTGCGTCATAGAAAGTAAAAGAGACTGGGTAGAGACAGTAAGGATATTGATTTATTGAAATATTTATAATTTGGAAAAAATATCTTCTTCGTGTATGTTGAAAACCATAGATGTTACCATCACAGGGACTTGTCACAATTGTGTGTGTGTTTTTTAATACTATATACGTAAATATAGACAAGAGATTGAACTTGACAAAAAAACACGACCATACCTAGTACGAATGAAGTCGCCTTTTGACGTCAAATTCGGAGTTTTTATGCTAATCAATACAGGAATATAAACCTAGATGTATGATCTTCACGGAAAAACAACAATCATGAGCAAAGTGATATCAATTGTGAATTATAGACAGGACTGTCGAGCAAATCTGTTCGAATTTTGTTAGTCGGACGACACTGTTTACCTTGACCTCATTACCTTCGTCTTACAATAAATTTCATAGGGTGTCAACTGTGGCGCTGTTTCGCGGCTTCTGTCAAATCGTTTTTTCACCAACTTTCACATGAAACGAAAGTGTGACGTAATTATGGCTCCAGATTCGAACCTTTCAACAATCTTTATAATATTCAGCAAGTAGGGTGAAACAGGTCAATGATGGATTGGAAGGTGATATTTAGCCTTATGAGGTGAGTGGAACCCAATATGCAGATGTGCACAGTTTTATCCGACTTCCAAAAATACCGATATTCCAGTTTGTCCTTTAGGATTGACATCACTGTAGCTCAAAAATAAAATGTTTATCGTGTCGATTTTTCAATGTCCGAAATCGAAGTCAGAAAGGGGACTTCATTCGTACCAGGTACTTTACGTACTTTTGATCAAGTCCAACCCCTTGTCCATATTTACATATATAGTATAAAAATCATTTGTTTTAACAAGTTACCCTTAAACTTTGGAGTTAGTGACGAAATAAATAATCGTCAATGGGCGACCAAAACCTCGTAACTTCAGCTTGAAGAAGCTGAAGTTACGAGGTTTTGGTCAGTTGCTCAGGGATGATTTTTTAATTTTCACCATCGTATATACTAACATTTAACCCTTTACCTTTTCACCCACGATTGCGAATCATTAATCTGCACTTTTTCATAATTTATTAACCCTTTCCCGCACAATCACTGATTTTCACGACATTATATTATTTTTGAGGAAAAGCGATTGCAATAAAAGAAGAAATTGGTTTTACTTCTACAATTGTAATGAATTTGGAATGTCGCCGGCAACTTTTATTAATTTGGACCAATCAAATTTTTTGCCGTTTGGTAACGGATTAAAACATAAATCTAGAACCGCCGCCTCTGCCACCCATCCCTCGGAATTGCGGATATTGTGGTTCCACGGAGCCCATGGTCGAACCTCTCCAGTCCAAAAACCTTGCGGTGGCAGGTCTGTGGCTGTGCGAGTCTCGGGCCTGCTGGATGCGCCTTTGCACGCTTTGCTGCAACACACCTCTACCAGCGGGGCTCATAAACGACCCCCGTCCAAATCCGGGAGACCCTCCTTGTATAAACCTTTGATTCAATGAAGTTTCGAACGAATTGCGAGTAGGTTCCATATTTCTTCGAGGAATGGCTTGACTTGAGTGCCAAAATCTCGAGCCTGAACCCGCTGGTTCGGCTCCTCTGAACTGCCCACTGAAACTAGTTGAAGGTGAAGTTTGGAAACTTCCGGATATATTCCGGATTTATTGAAATATTTATAATTTGGAAAAAATATCTTCTTCGTGTATGTTGAAAACCATAGATGTTACCATCACAGGGACTTGTCACAATTGTGTGTGTGTTTTTTAATACTATATACGTAAATATAGACAAGGGATTGAACTTGACAAAAAAACACGACCATACCTAGTACGAATGAAGTCGCCTTTTGACGTCAAATTCGGAGTTTTTATGCTAATCAATACAGGAATATAAACCTAGATGTATGATCTTCACGGAAAAACAACAATCATGAGCAAAGTGATATCAATTGTGAATTATAGACAGGACTGTCGAGCAAATCTGTTCGAATTTTGTTAGTCGGACGACACTGTTTACCTTGACCTCATTACCTTCGTCTTACAATAAATTTCATAGGGTGTCAACTGTGGCGCTGTTTCGCGGCTTCTGTCAAATCGTTTTTTCACCAACTTTCACATGAAACGAAAGTGTGACGTAATTATGGCTCCAGATTCGAACCTTTCAACAATCTTTATAATATTCAGCAAGTAGGGTGAAACAGGTCAATGATGGATTGGAAGGTGATATTTAGCCTTATGAGGTGAGTGGAACCCAATATGCAGATGTGCACAGTTTTATCCGACTTCCAAAAATACCGATATTCCAGTTTGTCCTTCAGGATTGACATCACTGTAGCTCAAAAATAAAATGTTTATCGTGTCGATTTTTCAATGTCCGAAATCGAAGTCAGAAAGGGGACTTCATTCGTACCAGGTACTTTACGTACTTTTGATCAAGTCCAACCCCTTGTCCATATTTACATATATAGTATAAAAATCATTTGTTTTAACAAGTTACCCTTAAACTTTGGAGTTAGTGACGAAATAAATAATCGTCAATGGGCGACCAAAACCTCGTAACTTCAGCTTGAAGAAGCTGAAGTTACGAGGTTTTGGTCAGTTGCTCAGGGATGATTTTTTAATTTTCACCATCGTATATACTAACATTTAACCCTTTACCTTTTCACCCACGATTGCGAATCATTAATCTGCACTTTTTCATAATTTATTAACCCTTTCCCGCACAATCACTGATTTTCACGACATTATATTATTTTTGAGGAAAAGCGATTGCAATAAAAGAAGAAATTGGTTTTACTTCTACAATTGTAATGAATTTGGAATGTCGCCGGCAACTTTTATTAATTTGGACCAATCAAATTTTTTGCCGTTTGGTAACGGATTAAAACATAAATCTAGAACCGCCGCCTCTGCCACCCATCCCTCGGAATTGCGGATATTGTGGTTCCACGGAGCCCATGGTCGAACCTCTCCAGTCCAAAAACCTTGCGGTGGCAGGTCTGTGGCTGTGCGAGTCTCGGGCCTGCTGGATGCGCCTTTGCACGCTTTGCTGCAACACACCTCTACCAGCGGGGCTCATAAACGACCCCCGTCCAAATCCGGGAGACCCTCCTTGTATAAACCTTTGATTCAATGAAGTTTCGAACGAATTGCGAGTAGGTTCCATATTTCTTCGAGGAATGGCTTGACTTGAGTGCCAAAATCTCGAGCCTGAACCCGCTGGTTCGGCTCCTCTGAACTGCCCACTGAAACTAGTTGAAGGTGAAGTTTGGAAACTTCCGGATATATCCGACCAATCAAATGCTGGGCTTGTTGTGGATTGTCCTCTGAGATCAAATGACCTTGGTCCAGGTCGTGACCTTGACGAACCAGTAAGGTCAAATTGTCCTGACGCATCAAAAGAACCAGAAAACGAAGGATCTGAGATGCCAAGTGATCCTGAACGTGCCTGACTTTCTCCAAACCCTTGGGCCCCGAATCCTTGATCGAACCCGGTAGGTAATTCGGTCTGTGGTTGACCAAACCCACCAAAGGCAGTTTGTTGATCGTTCATGCCAACCTGAAACCCGGTGTCACCGAAACTCATTCCTCTGCCCCGAGTAGACCCGAATCGACCCGGTTGTTTATTCAGACGTTCGGTAAGCAAAGCCTGTGGGTGTTTTCCAAAGTGAGGTGGGGGTGTGCGGACCGGGGGTCGTGGTCGGTCTTCTCGGAAGACCCTCATATTTGGATTTGGACATCTTGGGAAGACGTAATTGTAGTAACAGAATTTTCTGTCTCGCTCACAGAAACCTGGAAATGGGAATGTACATGTCTAATAATTGACAGATTGCTGGCCACGCCCACTCGACCCCGGCAGGAAGTTGTACTTAGATATTAAACGGCGTAATTTTGCAGAATTTATGGTAAAATAAAACAAAAAAGTAAGTTAGTTGGTTGGCAACCTGTACGTCGTATCTACAGCTTAGATAAACTGTAGTTACACCCGTTCAAGTATCCATTTCAACAAAAATGCTTACAAATGTCGAAGTTCAAAATTCACTTCCTTTCTATATGATTTAATTGGGCTATCGATTTTTTTAAGCGATCCGTTAATTGACCAATCGCGACTGTCAATCAAATAATCGACCAATGAAATCGTTTATTTAAACTTGAAGTTAACTTAGAACTCCACATTTGTCCGCCATTTATGTATTGTTTTTGTTAGTTTATTCAAGCTGTAGTTACGACGTTTAGGTCGCTTACCAACCCTTCTACTTTTTAGTTACATGTTACTAGCAATAAGGTTTGCAAATCGAAGTGGAATTTCCTGTCGGAGTCAATGGGCGGGGCCAACGGAGTAAGTCGCCGTGAGCAGCAATTAGTCATAGTTTATTGTATGGAGTCAAGCCACTTTCAACAATATTTCACTAATACCGCGGCGGCAGGTGACCTGACCAATGTTTCCTTTTCATACTGGTTCAACACGAACATTCTATCCGAGCCACCTGTTGGATAGCCCGCTCAGGCGCTCTCCTTATCGAGCCGCCGTCATAGCGCAGTTGGTAGCGCGTCGGCAGTCAATCTAGCTAGAGGTCCAGGGTTCGATCCCCGACGGCGGCACTCATCCTTTCCGACTAATTGTCTCCCACCAATTGGTCGATAATCGTAGACCTATGTGGGATAGCAGCTGGAGGCTAGGAGAGGATGGCGGTACTGGTGTGAGAAATACCAGGAATCCATTGTTAGGTGCTCCAGCCGCCGCGATTTAACTGAAAGATTGTTGAAAGTGGCGTAAAACCCCATTCAAACAAACAAACAAAGCTCTCCTTATCATTCAGTCTGCGTTGAGTGTGAAGTGAGGCGATGATCTTTGTCAAATGTCGGAAAGAATGTTTGGTTTGAACTTCAGATCCCAGGGTTGGGTGCACAATTCGCCCCCATTCTCTCTCACATACACACATACACACACAAACAGTATGAGAAAACCTCAAAATTTCATAATCATTAAACAAATTAAAGCAGTTCCGACCCTTGTTAGTCTGAGAGAAATGCGAATTCTGATCGGGTCCAAAACGTTTCACCCTTGGTAATTTTTCTGAACCTAGATTGGTCATTCCGCTTGACTAATCAATTATTTTCAAAACACAAAACATCATGGCCTACACAGCTCCTCGAACATGTGGCTCTTTTCTACCTCTTTTAGAGAGCCTGCTGACTGGGAGTTTGAAAAATCAGAATCAATGATCAAAAAGTGTCACTAATATATGACATGTCTTTGATTTATATAGTCACGTTTTAAAATAAGTCGTAATTCAAACATATTGTCAACTGTAGTTTATTACATAATTCTAATATTTATGAAGTAATAATGTGTCATACTTAAAGGGGGTTATTGATGTTTTTTCAAGTCATGGATTTTAGTATATCTTTTTTTTTTATTCCATGTCATATGTTGTTCGAAAAGAATATTCAGACAGATGTTCAAAATCTACTTAGTATCCAATTAATCTATTTAAAGATTTCGTGCGGACAGTTGCTATGAATTGTGGGACAGCCACATGGGTACGCCCACACTCTCAGTTTGAAAAAAAATTGGGGGGGGGGGGGTAATCTAATCACGCAGCTACTCTTGTTTTTATAGCAAACAACCATCGCGAATATCTGTCTTACATGTACAAATCTGTAGAATCACTCGTTTTACCGAACGAATTTGTTCCCGGGATTCCAAGGATTGTTTTAAAAGCATGAAATTACATTATATGTTAGAAAAAAGAATATGTTACTCGATATTTTTCTTTGACAAATTTATCTCTACATCGTCTAGAATAGAGAAATGGTGAAACCCGCAGAGGCTCGCTTAAAACAATAAAAGACATTTGTAAATAACTTTTATGAAATGAAATAAGCGGAATGATCAAGTTTTGAATAGAATTAACCCTTCGAGTGGATGGACAATATGTAATTACCACCCTTTATAAAATTTATGCATTGTTCTAAAGACCGATTTGCTCAATCATATACCTCAAAATAGAGGTCAACCAATGTAATCGCGGAATGTTTTGAGCGATTGGAATGAATTGGTAATTTTAACAATGGGAGTGTGTTATTCAACCCATTACAAGACGGCAAAATTTTAGACTGGTCCTAATGAGGACTATTCATCTGTTATCTTCCCTTTGTCCTGTTACCCCCGGGTTCGATCCCCGAAGGCGGCACTCATCCTTTCCGACTAATTGTCTCTCACCTATGGGTCGATAATCGTAGACCTATGTGGGATAGCAGCTGGTGGCTAGGAAAGGGTTTAATGGTAGTACTTGTGTGAGAAATACCAGGATTCCATTGTTAGGTGCTCCAGCCGCCGCGAAATAACTGAAAGATTGTTAAAAGAGGCGTAAAACCCCATTCAAAACAAAATTGTTCTGTTACCACTAAATCAGAAGCGTGCCAAATTGTACATTGGTCCTTCAACTGCATTAACTTTGTTTTTATCGTTGTTCAGTATGGGGAGGTTGCAATTGTTTAATTGCATTTTAAAGTTTGGTTGTAAACAAAAGTCTTTCGATTGCATACGTTTGCTTCAGAAATAACATAGAAATGTATTTTTAGGATGAGACGAACATTTCCAGCTATTATGTTTGCATAACCCAGCTGATCTTAAACCTAAGCAGTGCAAAGAAATTAAGGATAAAGTCCAAGTATAACATTGATAAGGACCAATGTATTTCTTGAAAGTATTCAGGAGAGATAAACCGAGAATGGCCATCATTGACTTGAGGAGCTGCAGAAGACAATTTAAAACTTGTTATTTTTGAAATCGAGAATTTTGAATGTCGATTTTATAATGCTATTTGAATTTTCCAGCCAAGGTCTGCTAATATCTTTGCCATTCAAGTTGAGGTTAGATTCCAAGGAAAACTTTATCCCAGCAGAATTTGCCGACAGATACTAGGCTCTAAATATTCCTTATGCTTACTTGTCATCGGCAACATTTAAGATGGGCTCGTACATTAGGCCTCAAGTTTCAATCTTTATGAAATTAATACAATATAGAGCCTACAAAGGAGATGATGTGCTGAAAAATGGATAGCTTCCATGCATTTTTTCTGGAAAAAAAATAGTTCAGAATTTGCATTGAATGGTCAAATGGACAAATTTGGTAGAATTTACTGAAATAATGTATAAATATCAATTCAAACAGAGAAATAAGTTCACACAACATATAAACCCGACGAAAAGCCGTCGAAACAAGTTTTTTTTAAAAATGCATTTACCATAAAAAGAAACCTTATCCTAATTTCTAGAGCGTAAAAGTAGGCATCAAATTGAATAAAGTCAATATAGCATACTACAAAATTAGTTCGACGAAAGAAGTAAAAAACTATATAAAAACAACAACAGTTGCTATGTTGGTGTAGTTGAAACAACATACATATACCCTCCTAATGAAGGCATGCAGCAATTTCTGTCTTTAAAAAATATTTTTTTACATGTCGAGAAATCAGCAATATTTGCTATCCTATTTTTAAGGAACTGAATTGACATTTAAGAACCTTGTATTTCGGCTTCAATAGCTGATAATGTAGGCAGGTAAGCATCGGTTTTATTTGGGAAGGGGTCTATTTTGTAGGAGTGGATATATTTTTCCTGGCGAATTTTTCAGATTTTTCAAAATTATCGAAGAAGCACAGGGAGCTTACTCCCATCTTTGTTCCAATCTTTGTTGGATTTCTGTTGGATTTGTGGAAGTCGGTATTGCATCGGGGACTAATCGCCTGCGATCGGCCGGGCTACGGCCGATCATCTGACGGGTTCCGGCCGATTTTATACACCTCGGAGACGTATTTTTAATTCTATTCTAACGTTTTCTCTTCCTTTAGAAATAGGCGACTAGTTGTCGACACATCACCGGCGCATCGACAGTATGCTGAGTTTAATCGACCATACAAGTGCTGCGTTTTCGCTGGCCAAGAAATAAGATATACTCTCGTCTGCGGTTTTATGTGACTGCAAAATGAATGGTTCCCTCTGCAGTCCGACGCTATGTTTACCAATTAGCCAATGAAAAATGGGAATCACTGACGTGTTGCGTCATCGATATAAATGTCACGTTAGCTTAACCCATTACCACTCGATAATATTTTAGACTGGTCCAAATTCAAAGAAGTTGCATTCGACAATTCCAAGTTAGAGGAATTTAGAAAAACAATGCCTTTTCAGTTAGAAAAGATTGTGGACATTGAAGAAATTGCTTGTCACAAGCAATTTCTTCAATGCCCATATTGTTTTCTACGACATTTTAAATCAGGGGCGTCAGAAAGCGTCGTTGTTTGGGAATGGGTTAAGCCATTACCCACCTGGGTGTCCGGTTGCTTCTCCAACTCTATACCCATTAGTTGGCGTCCAGCGACAATCCGGATCGCCAAGTTCGACGCCGTTAGTAAAACCATCTTTATCTGCGTCCTGGTTGCAAATGTTTGTCCAGTTGAAGTTATTTCTTTTAAACATCTGAAAAAAGTAAGTAGGGTCTGTCATAAGATTTGTTTATAGAGATAAGCTGTTCCATTCCAACTCAATACCTCCTTTTTACGCTCCTCAAGAAAATAGCTTTGGAAAACATTGTGGAGAATGAAGAAATTGCTTGTATCAAGCAATTTCTTCATTATCCACAATGTTTTCTATCCAAAACGACGAAAAGGTTCAAAATTCCATCAACTTGAAATTGTCGTCTGCAGCTTCTTTCTATTTGGACCAGTCTAAAATTTTGCTGTGTTGGAATGGGTTAACCGAGCCTAGAATTGACCAATCGCTGGCCCCACCCACTTACTACTTTGGCCCCTTCCATTGACTCCAACAGGAAGTTCCGGTTCGATTTTTCGGCGTTATTTTGCAACATGTATGGACAGTAGCATGCATGTTACAAATAAGTAGAATGATTGGTTGGCGACCTAAACGTCGTAACTTCAGCTTGAATAAGCTATAGTTACGACGTTGAAGCGGCCAAACCAAGAAAAACGTTTTATAAAATGGCGGTCAATATCGTAGTTCAAAGCTTAATTCCGGGCTGAATGAATGATTCGATTGGTCGATTGAGTTCTTTATTTACATTCGCGATTGGTCAATTTTAAAAGTTATTAAACCAGCGTTAGCGATGTTAATAACTCTTATGATCTAGACGAGCACAAGATTTTTTTATTCTTACACTAACAACAGTTCTAGGTCATTTGTCTAGTACGGTGATATCATCCATGTAATAACTCATACTACTGGGTTTGTATAATTTACGCTATAGTCAAAGAGGACCACACAAGGAACATTTCTTCCAAATCAGGTTCAAATCGGCCCAATGGTTTGGGAGAAAATGTCATGGAAAATGAAAAATTTGTTTGTTTCAAGCAATTTCTTCATTATAATACACATTTTATCGATTAAAAGTTGTTGTGTACAACTTTATAGAATTTGAGCCTTTCTAGGAAAATTCATGATGTAACGAGTAAATGAATTTATTATATACCTATAAAAGATATGGATTAAAATCTAGCTATCGAACACAACTCGACAAAAAAAAATCCGTATTCGGCGTGTACCAAAAAACCGTATTCGTCGAGTTCCGTTAAACACGGACAACTTTTTTGTTTATTGACGTTCGGGTTTTTTTCGGAAAGTTGGTTATTTCTTTATCGTTTAAGAGAATTTTCTTTATGTCATATCCTAAAAGGTGTATAATAAAAGGAATATTACAACATTGTGTTTTTCCATTCGTTGTTATCGTGTTCTCGAATCGTGTGTAGGTATTTTTTTTATTGGATTCGACCTTCGGTCTCATCCAATAAAAAAATACCTACACACGATTCTCGAACACGATAACAATAAATAGAAAAAGGCACTGTTGTAATATCCCTATTTAGTATACAAAATCTGTTGTAGCTGTCTAAGTTTTTAAGATATTAACTTTTCTTTCATTTTTCAGAATCAGAAACATAGAAGTTTTTGACAAGAATGTTTTTGTTTGTCATTTAGGCACTTTTTCGTAAATTGAGTTTTGCATTGAGAATTTACCACATTCCTTTGCGTTTCTTCTGTTTTCTTTACGCCAAAGGACCACCAGGGTCCGAAAAAATAAAACTTTTTACATACTCAATTAAGAATTGAATAACAATTCGATTCGAAAGATGTATATTATGTTAAATTCTACGGCAAGCATACGTGAAAATGAAACATGTATTAGCAACTCATGAATTATAATACAAAATCTAAAGTTATCTTTTTAGCACAACATTTATTCTAACTTGCAGTTTGAGTAAATTCTCAATTGAGTACGAAAATGTTTCATTAGCTCGGTCCAAAATTTTTATTAATATTTCAAAATATATTATGATCGCTTTTTTAAGTTGTATATGTGTTCACTTTTAACGGAAATGCATGTGATTTCCATTCTGTGAACTCAAAATAAAGAGATAATTCGCGATCTTTTCGGTCGTTAACATTTGAAGTGACCTGAAAAATGGTAAAAAAGCGCGAAGACGTTTAGCATTTGAGCATCTCTCCAAATGTTAACGACCGGAAAAAGTATGAAATGTCGCTGATATTGCATCAAATATACAACTCTAGTTTCTAAACCGAGAAAGAGAAAGAGATGTCTGAAAAATAGTTCGAAACTTACGGGTGACGAACGAAACATCATAAAACAAAACAACATTTAAAGCATTGCGCAGCATTTTTATTTGGTATAATACACGATATGCTCAAGTGAGCTAAAATAACTCGGAGATGAACTTGCAGGAAGAGTTTGCAGTATTCCTGAAATACATAAGAACTCACTTTTTTGGCGTAGGCATTCAATGGATTTAGTGGTTAAGCCGCCAGTGACAGTTTACACTCTTTGAACTCCGAGAAGACCTCGAATTTTTATCTGATAACTTAATCTATCAAAGCTGACGTTTTGCTAGAAAAAAAAATGGGCGTAAACTGCACGTGGATTGCTTATTTTAGTGCAAGATCGATTTTTTTTTCATCGCACGAACAACAAAAGCTGTAGCTCCACGATTGACAGAGCCACGAGATTTATCTATTTTACTCGATGAAAGAACGGTCATTCTTTTTCTTCGATGCAAAATTAGACATATTATGTTGTTGTTGTTGTTGTTTCGGAGAAAATGTAAAACACACACACACACACACAAATAACACACGCTGAGATGACGATTAGTAGCGCGAAATAAGCGAAAGCAGGGCTAGCCCTACCAAAACAGTCCAATGAGTCTATCATTTTGCAAAATTTTATTGGTCTTACAATGAAATTAGCAAGTGATAAGCCTTCGTTAAATCTCGATCATAGGAAACCATTAACCCTTTTCCCGTTATTTAGATTTTAGTCAGGTCCAAATTGAAAGTGGATATACTTCTTCAGCGCGTATATAGAAAAGTGGGGTTGTGGGTAGTATGTCCAATATGATTGGATCAATTACGTAAATAACCACTTTAGCTACGCCCCTCAGTAATGCAGTTACACATACTTTCGTTAGCGTCACTGACGACAGTCCTCGAGAATTACGAACTTTGTGGTGTTTACAATGTTACAGCGAGATAGTGTTTCGGTCATACAATAAGAGGTTATAGCTTCTGTGTGAATGATATCTAAAAGCTAAAGTAAAGTAGTTTGCGCAGAAACACCTTTCGCTTTAATGAAGATCTCGGGGATTGAACGTCAGTCATTGCATGGTTTGCTTGCTTGAAGTTTAACCTCAATTTCAACAGTATTTCAGTTTTATTTTGGCGACTGAAGCACATTTTAGGCTTCCTGTTATTTCTCACACCAGTGTAACAACAACTTTCGACCAGAGCCAGCTGTCGCTCATCCCAATTCGGCCCACTTTTCACATTCGCCAAGAGACAAATCGTCGGTGCGAAACTAAGATGTCGTAATAACAGGCTTCTTAAACTATAGTTACGACATTTTGCTCGCGCACCTACGAAATGACGTAATAATTTGCAACAAATGTTGGAAAGAATGTTGGACTAGTTGGGGTGAGAACGACCCTAGAATGTATAGCACACCGCGCAAGCGACTTTGCTAAGTCGATTCGGCTGTGCTGTCTTTGAAACAATAAAAAGATAAAAAGTGTGCTAAAATGGTATGGATTTAACGGATCGCTGGTCACGTACAATGAGCTCCGACAGGAAGTTCAGCGGCGTCAGTTTGTAAAATTTATGACCAGTAAAGCCAAATGGTGGATTGGTGACCTAAACGACTTTAAATGTACTAAATGTATTAATTCATTCGTCTATTAATTGTTTGATTGACAGACGCGATCAGTCAATTACATGTTATGACCTTTTAATGATTTCTGAACCAAAAATCTATAAATAACCAACTTTGATCGACAGCTATCACCGATGAAATAGACATTGTCGTTTATGCAATATACACGAATAAAGTTTTACTGTTATACCGCATAAATAATAGATCTATTTGTGTATGTTAAAATAATATCCATTTTTCTAACATTTTTTGTTGTCCTGTCGTTCTCCGCATCATCATAGAGAAGAGTTACGGATCGCTCCTCTACAGGAAGCTCGACTCAAAAACTCGGCGTCATTTTGCAAAAATTATGGTACGTTACATGCAAGAAATGTAAAAATGGTTGATTGACTACCTTATCGCCGTAACAATTGCTTGAGTCAGCTCTAGTTACGATGTTTAACTCGCCAAACTAACAAACCTGCTTAACCCATTTCATCACAGTGACGCTTTTTCACATTATGTAAAATGAAGAAATTGTTACAAGCAATTTCTTCATTCTACTCAATGCTTTCTTCCCAGAAAGCTGAAAAGTCTAAAATTTCACCGACTCTAAATTGTCGTCTGTAACCCCTTTCAATTTGGATCAGTAGGAAAATTTGCTTTCTGGTTATGGGTAATCATACATGTCAGAGGTAAAATTTAATTCTGGTCTAAATGAATAGTGTGACTGTTCAATCTTATCTTTTATTCTAGGGCGGCGATTCGTCAACTACTTGTAAGGTCGGGGTTTTTGTTTTTTTTTTTTTTTTTTTTTTTTTTTTTATTGTTTTCCGAGATTTCTCGATAGATTATCAAATAATAATTTCATCAACAAAGCAATGAAATTGAATCGAAATGATAACCTCACTGTTTTAGTAGACCCAGTCCATCTTTCGTGCACATCGCGCTTATTCAAGTTGTAGTTACGACGTTTAGGTCACCAACCAACCATTCTACTTATTTCTAACATGCTACTGGCCATAAAAATCAAAGAGGAACTTCCTGTTGGAGTCAATGGGCGGGGTCATAGGAGTCAGTGGGCGGGGTCATATGAGTCAATGGGCGGTATTTAGGAGTCAGTGGGCGGGGCTAGCGATTGGTCAATTTCCTCAGCCTGAATACAATTTTCTCGTGACTTCTCAACGTTTCGTCTTATTAACCCATTCCCATACAGTTAACATTTAGACCTGTCCAAATTGAAAAGAAATGCAGACAACACTTTAAAAATTGTTGATTTTTTTTTAAATCTTTGTCATTTTGTGTAGAAAGCAATGTGGAAAATGCAGAAATTGCTTGTTACTTTACATTATTTTCCAGGTCTATTTTCTTGAGGGGCGTTGTTACAAGCAATTTCTGCATTTTCCACATTATTTTCCGCATTATTTTCCAGATCTATTTTCACGAGGGGCGTAAAAAGAGGAATAGTGTGGGAATGGCTTAAAATGTACCTAAATTGGCACATATTACGAGTTAACAATAACAGATTCTCGATAAGGGTAAACAATAATAGTCTCAAGGTAAAGATAATTAATTGAAGAGAATATAAAAAATGATAAATATATTATGTATAGCGTAAAGGTAAACAATGATAACTACATGGTTATGGTAAACGGTAATATTCTAAACGGCCGACAAGAAACCCTGATGTTTTAACGTTTTTTGTCAAGAAGAAAATGATATTAAGAAAAACTATCCATTGAAAGGCGGACAAATCTAGATTTATCAGGGGGGAAATGATGTTGAAAAGAACAATTTGGCTTCTATTTCAAATGATCAAAGACATGAATCCCTCTTCTCAAAAGTTGTTAAAAATTGTATTTTTACAGAAACTTCAGAAATAGCCAAAGGAATTCTCGAAAATGACTCCTATAAGTTTCAATGACTTATTCATATTATCAAAATCTTAAGTGATAAAATTGATCATCGCATCGTTAAATCGCCATAAAAGTAAAAAAGGGACCGCATCCATCAAACAAATTCTTACTTTGTAAGTCGGGGTGTTGTAAAACTCTTGCCAATTATGTTATTTTCCTCTACAATTTGATGTAAAATGCTATTCTAGGATACTCCGGACATGAAGTTTCCCATCATAATTTGGCAAAACACATTATAATACAACATTTCATTAAAATATTTCACCGAAATTTAAAGTTTGTTCCAGTGTAGATTCAAGGCAATGGTCAACGACAGTAGGTAACCGATAATACACGTAGGTGCACGTTAACATTAAACAATGGTAGATGATCTGTTAAGGTATACAACAAAAATGCTCAATAAGGGCAAATATAATATTCATAACTAGTGCCACGCCGTTATATACCACTAATAATAAATATACAGTAAAATCGGTTATAATGATGGATAATAAAACGCAACACACACACACACACACAAATAACAAACAAAAAGAACTCCTTGTTTTAGCTTTTCTCATAAAAACGATCGATATTTTTTTTCGTGGCCATTTTTGAGTTCCCTGAAAACTATCGCAATCAGGCTCTCATTAAATTTACTCAATTACTACATGAGCAATTTGAGGTACATGTTCTAGTTTCACAATTTATATTATGATTTAATTTTACTTTCTTCTATTAACACGAAAGCGTTTCAATTAGCTGATTTATTATTTTTTTCTTTTATTTCTTCATTGAACAAAATGCAATTGTATTCTTGCAAACAAAGTAAATCTACAAAAATTTATACAAATCTGTTAGAATATTTGGTTGATTTTTAATTGATGGCATTAGATTAAAAGAAATGAAGAAAATAATTTTGTTTCATTGGGGTGCATGTATGAACTTAAAAACTAAAGAGGTTGTCATACAGTGTAATTAAGTTTTTAGGTTCACATTTCAATGAAAAGAAAGTATATTATTTTTATCTCTGAAATGGAGAAGTTAGACATTGGATAACTTTTGGTAAAAACAAAGTCAATACGGTTAGTTAGGAAAAAACAAAAGCATAACATTGCGTGTACTATCGACCAACTGTTTTGAAATTTTCCCGTGCAATAAGCTAAATTGGTCACCTTTGATCAAAAGCGATTTAACAAGCCGTAATAATAAGCAATTCTCAGGACTATCAGTCTTTGGTTGATTTTGTAGTGGAATGAAGAAAAGAACGAAGAAGAATGTCTTCGATTCATTCGAAATGAAATATTCTACTTGGCTAAACATTACCTTTTACAGCTTATAGCTTCGATTTTTGCCTAGAAAAATCTGACCTATATTTAATCAGACTTAAGAATTAATAGAAGATACCTAAATTTAGGTGGAGAGGTAGGAACTGTATCAAAGAATAATATTTTCTTGGAACATTGCAGTCTGAGCGTGAAGACAAGTGTCCGTAGGGCATAGCTACCGGAAACCGAAGACGCGAATGCTAAAAGCTCTAGACATGTTTACTACATAACCGCAGATATTTTAACGGTATCTTCGTTAATTAAATTTCAAATTATAAGGTACTTAGAAATAGCATAAAGCAACATAAATCAGCTGAAAATGGATCGAATCTACTTTGTGAACAGAATGTCCTAAAACGATGACGTCACAATAGAGGAAAGCTTAAAATCAAATGAATCAGAATTTCATAATTGGTTCATAGTAAATATAGATAATATTTACAGTATGCAGGGTGTCTTCCGTTCTTTGACTAAAGTGGATAACAAGTCGAGCAATAAAGCCCTGAACTATTTCCAGGGTTCATTGACCTTTATTTACACAAACATAATAATTATAATAATAGTAATAATATTAAAAGGGACAAGAAAGTCTGTTGTGTTTGCGCGATAGACAGTTTGTACAAGATCGTCTGAACACGTGAAATTTAAACAATGTCATCAGTTTTCGGGTCCAAACAAAACTGTCTAATTAAACAGATGTACTATTCTTTAATGATGTAGGTTAGTCGATCATTGTCGCATTTAAATTGAATTCAGAAATTATATTACACAAACGTTATCGATTTTCCCTGTTTGACAGATTGTGTTTAATTTTCAGTTTATTTATTCATTTTTGTTTAATTTTTTTCAGATTTCAAATTTTTTCCTTGCTTTGGAATTTTCTTCATTCATCTACTGTGAACTCTATTCATTAAAAACATTATTTAATATGATATTTAATATATTATGTGTCTGTCAAAAGATAGGCACGCTGTCTTTTGTTTTTTCAATCAAACTTCGAACTGGATGCTTGGTAATTGTAAAGAATCCTGCTGAATATACTTTATTTTCTTTAGAATTATACAATAAATGCCCAAACACTTATTTCCATCGTGTTCCATACTAGAGAGATGTAATGGATTCTAACCATTGCTTACCATTTTTACAGCTGAGTGGACTGGGGCTCGGTCTGTAAATTGTCCTATCCAAATACACTCCCAGCCTCATGTTAGACCCGAGCCCGCAATTATCCGAATACGAGTCGAGCACGCTAACCACTCGGCCAACAATGATTTGATATAAACTGTGTACGCCAAGGGAAAACGAATTCGGGGTTTTGTTATTGTAAGCAACAAGCATGCACGGTAAGGGTAAACAATAATGTATGCACGATGATCGTGAACGATAATAGATGAAAGGTAAGGTTTTACAATAATTCAGCTGACAAATATACTTGCCCGCCAGGTATAATCTCTTTTTAATTACTCTGACATTATCTTACACATTGTCCTTCTAATAAATATTTGAACATTTCCATGCTAATAAACATGTATCAGTCTAGCTGTGCATCCGCATAGTATGACTAGATCACTTTTCGCTCCGTAGTTTGATAGAGTATCTTTAACCCTCTCCTGTACAAACCCGGGATTTTACGTGGCTGTGATTTTATACTTGAGAAAGCATTGTGGTAAAAGAAGAAATTGCTTGTGACAAGCAATTTCTTCTTTTTCGACAATATTTTCTACCAAAGGATGGTTTCATTTCAAATTTCATCCAATTTTAATTGTCGTCTGCAACTTCTTTCAATTTGGACGAGTCTAAAATTTCCAGAAACGGGAAAGGGTTAAACCATTTTCACACTATCCCGCATTTTGGCGCCTTGAAGAAATATAGTTTATGGAGACATTGTGAGAAAAGGAGAAATTGCTTGTTGCAAAACAAATTCAACTCTTCTCAAAATGCTTCATACCTTATTTAGTGATAACGTTTAAAGTTTAGCTCACTTTGAAATGTCATCTGCATCTTTGTCTGATTTCGGACCAGTCTAAGACATTGTATTTTATTATTGTCAAATGCAATATTTTCTAACTACGCCCTGTGAATGTGAAGGCTAAAACGTATACAGTATCCTTGCAGGGCGCTCACGCGAAAATTTTAGAAAAAAGTTTTGCTCCGGTTCATTTTGCAGAGATACACTTATTCCCATTACTGCCCTTGTTATCTATAGCGAAAATCCTTAAGTTTGCGAATATTCTTAGCCAAATATGCTTTCCGACATTAGTCTGTCACCTTCATACAGTGTGATTAGTTTTTTCGGTTCATACCTCCACGAAAACAAAAATAAATAAATAAGATTAAAAAAAAATATTCTCTTCGTCTATTAAATAATAAGCACAACGTATAATATGCGTGACGTTTTCCATAACTTTTGGTGGTGTGATCATGTGGAGTATTTTCAAGACTTTATGCGGTTGCTGTTGTTGCTATGAAAGAGTTTTATCCCCGTGCCTTTGAAACAGAACAAAAACTAGTTATCATACGCGTGGCGCAAATCTAGGAAAATTACCTGAAGCTAATACAGTGGAATCTCGAGATTGATAAGTTTATGACGTCATTTTACAAACGAGGTAGTATGATTTTTGGCATATTTTCAATCCATGGATAGTCTAGTATCTGGTGTCTTATCGTCACATCCTATTGTGACGGTATATCGTCACAATGAAATTATTCCAAATAAACGAATTCTATACCTTTTCAAAACTACCAATAATGTTTCTATTGGCGTCTACGTGAATCTTTTGAAAAGCCAACCAACTAGAATGTATTCAAAATCGTGCTCTTTTTTCATCGCTAGAAATAATTTATCGTCTGAAACGATGCCCCCTACACCTTTATTTAAGAGATGAACCGAATTCATACATAAGTGTGATTAGATTATTCGGTTCATAACTCCATAAAAACAAAAAATATTCTCTCTATTTCTTATAATTTAATAGTATTGAGCGAAAAAAGCAAATATTTTACAAAGTTTGATACCTTTTTGCATGGGACTATTTTGTGTGGAAGCATACAAAATCGCTTAAAAATTTGTTCAAAGAGACATGAACAAATTTTTTCGACCAATCAGAGCGTCTGTTGTTGGTAGACGAAACTAAAAGTTAAATTATTTAGCAATCACGTTATAAAAAATTATCACAGTTTTGCCAAAAACTTTCAGTATTCCAATACTTGTGATGATTGATAGTCACTATTATTCCATACCAGATACGGATTTCCGTCATTCTTTCAGACTATATATATAGATTTTCTCCCAATACACGATGTCATGGGTTCGATTCCCGGCGGCGTCACGTATCCTTCCGACATTTGTCTGTCATCAAAGGGTGGATAATTGTAAACCTAAGTGGGATAGCAGCTGGAGGCTAGGAAAGGATGTAGTGGTGGTACTGGTGTGAGAAATACCAGGACTCCATTGTTAGGTGCTCCAGCCGTCGTGATATGACTGAAATACTGTTAAAAGCGGCGTTAATCCCCATTCAATCAATCAATTTACCACTTTGAGCCAGTGACGGTCGAGCAACAGAATAAAAATGAGACTTATGACGAGTATTCAAGAATAAATATATAAACGTCGGTATAATTTTTCTATTGATCACAAAAATCAGAAAAATTATGTGTTATTGAATGTCAAGTTTTCGACACAGTATCGATTTTGTCTTTCTATACAGATCAACATCTGTGTCCCGTAAAAGATACCAGTTAAAAGTTATTGACGCCTTCTTCCAAAATGTGAGATACAAATTCTCATATGAATGACATTTTCACACATTTTGATCTAGCCAGTGAAAATACCACAAAACTCTTTTATGACGCCTCATTGACGAGTAGTTTTCGCTAGTCATTTAATGTTGCCTCGTTTGAATATTTCCCGGTGACTTAACGCAATTGGTATTTAATTTTTCGTTCAATTATTTAACTTAAATGTCGCCACATTGCATATATATCCGAATAACTTCGTGACTTAACAGAAGCTTAAAATATGCTCTAATAATTTAATTTTTAGTTTCGTCTATCAAAAACGAGCGTTCTGATTG
This sequence comes from Fragum fragum, assembly GCA_946902895.1. NCBI lineage: Eukaryota > Metazoa > Mollusca > Bivalvia > Cardiida > Cardiidae > Fragum > Fragum fragum. The sequence goes on from OX336365.1 coordinate 14,604,927, forward strand.
GTCGAAAAAAATTATTAATAACTCCACGAGCAAAATTTTGAGCACGCAGCGATTTTGTATGCTTCCACACAAAATAGTCCCATACAAAAAGGTATCAACAATTGTAAAGCTTTTGTATTTTTCGCTCGGTGCCATTAAATAATAAGAAATGAAGATTATATTTTTTATTATCATGGAGATATGAACCGAAAAACCTAATCACACAATGTATGAATCCGCTTCGCGAATTCATACATTGTGTGATTAGTTTTTTCGGTTCATACCTCCATGATAACAAAGAAATATTCTCTTCATCTCTTAAATAAATAAAAACACGAGGGAAGGACATAATATATCCGGATCCAATCTGGATATCAAACCAACAAAAATGTTTCACATAATGCTGGTCAATGTCGAATTTTAATCCTTGTCATGCTGAATTAAAAATCTCAAAAAGAATTGCTTTAAAATCAAAGTACTGACAGTTAATTAGGGTCAATATTTCTGTTCAAAATTGATTATTCAAACAACTCTGGCTGAAAGGAGACTAGCAGGAGGTGTAGACCAAGATCAGACTGCACTTATGTGCAGGCTGATATTTGTATATACCTTCTGCCAAAACAGGAATATTCCGGGTTCAGCATGACAAGGGTTAAAATTCTATACAGAATTGCTTTAAAATCAAAGAACTGGCAGCACTGGAAAGTCTACCTTAGGGTCAATATTTCTTTTCATAATTGAATATTGAAAACATTTCTGGCTTAACGGGATAAATAGGAGGTGTAGACTAAGATCAGACCTCACTTATGTGCAGGTTGATCTTTGTCTATACCTCCTGCCAAAACAGGAGTATTCCGGGTTCAGCATGACAAAGGTAAATGTTAACTCCCTGTATAGATGATTTGATTGATCGTTTAATTGAAAACCGCATTTCTTAAGTCATTCTCATGTTGTTGTTGTTTTTGTGTGTGTGTGTGTTTGTTTGTTGTTGTTGTTTTAGGGAGGGGGTGGGTATGATACTGTTTTGTTACGAGTTCAATGTATATGAACCCGCTCTTTGGTTTAAACTTCATTTGTTCCCCAAACATACAAACATATATCGGTGGCTAAGTGCAAAAACGTCATAAGTGTCTAGACGAAGTATAGACACTAATGATGTTTTCCCACTTAGCTAACGATTTATCATTTTGTCGTACAACTAAAACAGTTTGAAAAATGCCGGATTTGGAAAACAAGCTTGTCGTTTGTATTAATTCCTTTCCCGAAATTATAAACATACACTAGATATTTAAATTGTTAAAGGTGTCAATCGACGAAGGAATAAACCTACAAGTTGGTAGAAGTGCTTGCGGGGGCCCAATGGTTAGGAAGACAGAATAGAAGAACAATGTTCTTAATCAGATATTTTTGTTGTTGTTGTTGTTGCTAGACTGAATCGATGGACATCGGCAGAGAGTAATTCGTTTTTGTGTAATGATAAATGGTCATTACGGAGCAGTAAATTCGCTTTTTACAAGAAATAGTTCAAAATAGTATATAAAGATAAATATAGAATATTAGTGAAAATACTTTTCTGTTTTAAAAAGAATACCTACCAGTTATTTAACCCTTTCCTCGGAAATCTCCAGGTTTTACGCCCCATGGTTTTATTCTTGCGAAATTATTGTAGGAAAAGAAGAAATTGTTTGTCACAAGCAATTTCTTCCTTCCTACAATATTTTCAACCCATTAGGATAGTACCATTTCGAATATATAATGAAGCTCGCTTTAAATTTTAGTCTGCGACCTCGTTAAAAATGGACAAGTCTAAAATTTCGTAAAACACTGAGGGATTAAAGATAGCGAAACAAAAAGAATTTCATTCTGTGGTCGTAAATTTTACGAAGTATCCCCACTCCAAAACGTGGACAAAATTGTAGGCAACTTATTACAAGATAACAAACAATATGAAATAATAATAGTATATACTATATAGTAACCACCATTTGCCCTTTTTTTTATAATTTACGTAATCAGAGACCAAATGCGTTATCATAGGCTTAAAGAGGCTTAATGTCGTTAAAAAGGCACAAACTGATAAATTGTGTATAGTAGTATCGTATTAAATAAATAAATAATTGAAAAATCAGACTTGCGATCGAAGTTTAGAATAGAATATTTTCAAAATTGGAAAAGATATTTATAAAGGGCGTAGGGCAATAAAATTTAATTAGTGAATAAATCATACTTGCCATGAATAAAACATTAAACACAATTTTAAATTACTGATACCCAAAATATATCTACTTCTGAATCAAGGTCTTTTCATTCAGAATAATTGATAAATCGCGGCTGTCAGTTGACCAATCACTGGCCCCGCCCTGCTACTCCTTTAGCCGCGCCCACTGACTCCAACAGGAAGTCCCGCTTCGATTTTAAACGGCTTTATTTTGTAAAATTCATAGCCATGTAACAAAATAATTATATGGTTGATTGTCGACCTAAACGTCTTAACTACAATTTGAATAGGCTGTAGTTACGACATTAAGACGCCAAACAAACAAAAAAGCTCATGTTCAAAGCTTAATTCCGGGCTGAATGATTTTTTTGATTGTTCGGTTGATTCCTTTATTGGCAGTCCCGCTTGGTCATTTAACCGATTCCCACTGGACAAAATTTTAGACTGGTCCAAATTCAAAGAAGATGCAGACGACAATTTCAAGTTGATGGAATTTTAAATTTTTCACCTTTTTGGATAGAAATACATTGTGGATAATGAAGAAATTGCTTGATACAAGCAATTTCTTCATTTTCTACAATGTTTTCCAAAGCTTTTTTCTTGAAGGGCGTAAAAAGGAGGGATTGAGTTGGAATGGGTTAAAGAACTAGTTGATCAATTTGAATTCGAACACAGGCCGGGTTTTATGTGAAGCATTTATAGTTGGTTTGGCGTCTTAAATGTCGTAACTGCAGTTTATTCAAGTGAAGAATATCACTTTTTTGTAAGATGTTAGTGTCCACAAACTTTGCATGATAACCTCATTTAATATCTAAGTGGAACTTCCTGTCGGAACTCAGTAGGCTTGGCCATTGATCAGCAACTTTTTCATTTAAATGCAAGTGTAATGATTATCGGTTACCGAATGAACAGTATAGCTTTATTTACTAAACGAAAGAGTTGTCTACCTTTCATTCTTTCTTCCTTTATTAAAAACATGACAATTAAAGGCTATATGGCTCTCGTAGGCATAAACTTTCTCACCAAAGAAAAACCTGAAAACTTCGTAAAAGTTGTTTGCAAACCCTCTCCAAATAATCTAAGAATAGGGCACAAGCCCGATATGAAAAGCGGTGCCGAACAGATTTCGAAATCATTTTATGCACCATGACATTGTTTCGAGTTCAATGCATTGAAAACCGATAGCAAAAGGAATTTATTTAGAATCGTTTATTTTACAACATTTATTTGTTTAAACAAGGTGTTCATGTAATGAAGACCCCGAGGCTTCGCAGGCATACAAATAACAAAAACATCAACACCAACAAAACCAACACCACCAACAACAAAACAACAGCAAACAAACAAGCAATCAATCAAGACACACACACACACTAAAAAAAGCACCAAAAAACTTGTGATACAAATGACTGAAAAAAATCTAAGACGATTTAAAAAATCTGTGAATTTCGCGTTAGTTAAAGATGACAGAATTAATTGTTTTTGAGACCTTTATCTGAAACAGTTTTAACAGCATTTGTAAATATACTTATTAATGTTGTTAAAAAAAAAGTTTACAATCTCTTGCTGTTTACCACATTACAAAACGCTTCCTTTGGTGTTGTTACAACATTCATTTTCATTTAAGAGATGAAGAGAATATTTTTTGTTTTCATGGAGGTATGAATAGAAAAAAACTAATCACACTGTATGAATACATAAGTGTGATTAGGTTTTTCGGTTCATACCTCCATGAAAACGAAAAGTATTCTCTCTATTTCTTATAATTTAATAGCATCGAGCGAAAAGAGCAAAACATCGCAAATTTTGATACTTTTTTGTATAGGACTATTTTGTGCGGAATCATACAAAATTGCTGCGTGCTCAAAATTTGGTTCATGGAGTTATGAATAATTTTTTACGACAAATCAGAACGCCCGTTTTTGATAGACGAAACTAAAGGTTAAATGATATATCATTAGACTATATCAGCTTTGTCCAAACGAAAAATATCTTCCCACTCAATCTCGCTTTTAAATCATCTCAAGACAAAAATCTTTGGAAAACGTTGTGGACAATGAAGCAATTACTTGTAACAAGCAATTTCTTCATTGTCCACAATGTGGTCTTATCAACAAAGTAAATTTTCTAAATTTCACCAACTTGAAATTGTTGTCTGCAAATTCTTTCAATTTGAACCAGTATAAGATATTGTCATATCGTAAAGGGTTAACTCCTGGGTTACATAAACCACGTTTGTTTATCATGAAAACCTTTGACAAAAACGATTACTTAACAAAACCATGCTTTGCTGGCTTACAGTGCTTTCAGTACTTTTATTTTGATTTGATCAACAAAGATTTGATCTTTATTTTGATCAACAATGAAAATAGGGAGGACAAATTCATTTCCCCTTGCAATAAACAAACATTACATAAAAGAAATACTGAAAGTGTGTATTAAACATATAACTCATATTATCATTCATTGGGCTTATGTTTAGAAGCTATATATCATTTAAAGCAGTTGTATTGAGTTTTAACAAAAGTGAAAACTTGTCGTATTTAGAAATATTTTTAAATCAATAAAGTAGCAATGACTTATCAGTCTTTTGCTTTTTGAATGAATGGAATTATAAGAAAAAATGCGCCTAAAAAGTGCACACAGTCAGGTTGCAATAAGAGTTTTTTTTATAAACGACTTGTAAGATACCCCCCCCCCCCCCCCCTAGTTATAAGGAACTGGGTATCACTGGGTATCATTAATCCTCTTGTCTATGATTTTTGCAAAGCATTGTATTTCTATTATATATATAAACATAGTTAGAAGGGAATCTATTTGATCGTACGAATTAACAAAAAAGTATAATCATTTTTCATAAAAATGTGTGTGCGTTTTTTTTTTTTGTTTTTTTTAATTGAGGTATTTTATGAACTGTAAATATTTCAGGCCCGGCCCCCAAACCCAACCCAACTCACATAACATGAAATGATGACGTCATTTACAAAATGAATGATTTAAAATGATGTATCAAAAGTAAAGAAAAGGGGGAAATTAAGTTTTCTGTCAATAAAATATTTGCAAGTGCAATATTTACCTCAGATGTTGATATGAAACATATTCGTAAATCGAGCGATTCAAACGTCATGATTACGACTTATTTCATTTACGTACATCCATATCGTCAAGAGACTTCTCTTGTCATGTTTTGAGTCCCGACAATACAATTTTAGAACTAACGTCGTTTCATATCTCAGACAAATAACCTTGTCTGGGTGCATTTCAGAGATGAATAGAATATTTTCTTGTTTTCTCGGAGTGTGAGTAGGTTATTCGTTTAAAACCTTCATGGAAACAAAAACTATTCTATTTATCTCTTATAATTTAATGATATCGAGCGAAAAAACAAGTATTTTATATATTTTGCTACATTTTTATGTAACCTTTTTGTGCGCAAGCATATAAAAATAACTGAGTACTCAAAATTTTGTTGATGGAGGTATGAATTATTTTTTCGGCAAACTTAAACGCTCGTTTTTCAAAGACGAAACTAATAATTGAATTATTTGGTTATGTCAGCGATCAGTCAATTCAACCAAGGACAAATCAAGAAAGCACATAATCGATCTTCGAGCATTACCTGTCCGAAAGGGTTTTTCTGCATCGTGTGATACGGCTGGACATGGCCTACAGCATCCCATATTCTCTCTCTGTCATCACGTGGGCAGGGGTGGGGTACTTTGTCTCCGTTCGGTATTTGACGTTGAAAATTTCGGAATCCAAACACACTTCCCAAAAATACCAGTAAGATCCAGACATGCCGAATATCTCCAACCATATTTACCGAAACACGAACCTTAACTGTCTTCTCTTTTCGTTTCGTTCAGTCCAATTAAACACGACACGTTGATATAATTATACGTTCGTAACGTCGAATGATTGACGAGAGAAATTAAAAACGTCAATTCACCGTACTAAACAACGTAAAGTAAACGGAAATAATGATACCGTCTTTGAAAAATTAGCATTCTTATAAAAAGGGAAATTAAAGCTCTCTGAAAAAATACATTCAAACTTGCACAAAACAGACCACAATGAAAACTAGGGCATAGAAAAAACGGTCCCGATTTTCCTCTTTTTAAGATACGTTGAATGTATCCTACTTATTACTTTTGGTATATATCATCGAACGTTTAATAGGTATGTTACTGATATTAGGAAAAAAAAAAAAAATACGCACGTGCGTCGCGCTTTACAAAAGGTTCCCTATACCATTTGATTATTATAAAAGATATGGAAACTCAAGTTTAAAATGTATTTCAAACTGAATTGAAAAGGGAATTAGTTCGCCTTTTTTCATTTTTGATCACGCAAAGGATATTTCCAAGAAAACGTATGCTTTATTGATTGTCCGATATTTTGATACTTGTGACCTACGTTGTACGCAAAGCATATCGCTTACGTCATAGACGACCGTTGCTATTAGAACCGTCCCGAGGGTCTGTTTATGAAAATGGCCGCCTAATAGAGGTGGACGACAAGTCAGGACAATTGACGTATTGCTGGCCAAGCTCATTGAACTCCGACATTACGTTGTAAAAGTGCTGTCTGGGACAAAAATTACTATCGTCAGTTCGATTAGCTGAGTTGGTATACGAGCACTTGACTTTAAACTTCAAGATCATTCATTCGAGCTCTTGACTTCCTAACTAACAAACTAATTGAGCCTGAGCGTGACATTTCCAACAATTTCACATGTGCGTTACTCGCACACATTGAGCACCCTGGACAGCCATTCGGGGCAATTAGAATATTCGCTGATTGTTTAAAGATGCTTTAGGTCTGTATTTATCTACAGAGCGCAGAGTGAAGACTCTGATCAGACTGTGCGGCGCACATGTGTTATGGTTGGAAATATCACGCACGCGCTCAATTATCTTTTGTTTGGATGATACGTTTAACTTAGGCCTTGTGTATACATTTTATCGAAACATGCATCAATACATTTTCAAATTGTCATTACTGTAGAAAAGACAACCTACCAATTAATTATCTATTGCAATGTCATTGGTAAAATACCGCATTACGTGCTTGTAATTGTCAATCAAGCAGACGTTTGATCACGTAATAATGATGTGTACACGAATAAAAGGTGAACCAACGAGTCTCGATAGCTAAGACGTCAACGTTCTGAACGTAAAAATTGTGTACACGACGAAAAGGTAAACTAACTTGTCCTGGTAGCTTGACGACGTTAACACTTAAAACGTTATTATTGGTGTACATGATCAAAAGAGAAACGATGGGATCAAATAATCAAGACGTTAATTATTATGATTTATGCAGGATGTGAAGGTTAAGGAAACTCTCTCGATAATTCAGACGCTTATGCTCAAATCATAGCGGTTTGTGTAATAAAGAAATTACATGTATAAACATAACGTCAATATAATTCAAAAGTTAACGCTCAAAACAGTATGATATAAGTAAGGATAAAAACCTAAACAATAAGTTCCTATAATTCAGACATAAAGTTTGTTTGTTTGTTTGTTTGTTTGAATGGGGTTTTACGCCGCTTTCCACAATCTTTCAGTTATATCGCGGCGGCTGAAGCACCTAACAATGGAATCCTGGTATTTCTCACACCAGTACTACCATTACATCTTTTCCTAGCATCCAGCTGCTATCCCACATAGGTCTACGATTATCGACCCATTGGTGAGAGACAAATAGTCGGAAAGGATGAGTGCCGCCGTCGGGTCAGACATAAAGACTCACTATTCTACGAAAGGTTGAACAATTAGTCCCGCATAATCAGTCTAGTATCTGATAAACCAACGAGTCTCGATAGCCAAGACGTTAACGTTCTGAACCTAAAAATCGCGTACAAGACCAAAGGTAAACTAACTTGTTAGCGTTTAAAACGTTATTATACAATCTCTGGCACCACCAACGTACTCCTTTGGTCACGTCCTTTGACTCCAACAGGAAGTCTCGCTTCGATTTTTACGGCGTTATTTTGCAATATGTATGGCCAGTAGAATGTAACAAAAAACTAGAATAGTTGGTTGGCGACTTAAACGTCGTAACTACAGCTTGAATAAGCTGTAGGTACGACGTTTAGGTAGCCAAATCAACAAAAAAATCTTGACTACAAAAGACGGCCAATGTTTGAGTTCAAAACTGATTCAGGTCTATGCGAATGAATTCATTGGGCGACTAGCAATTTGATTGACAGCCGCGACTGGTTAATTTTTGGTGTGCATAATCAAACGAGAAACGATGGGATCCAATAATTCAGGCATGGATCATTATGATTTATTGACGATGATAAGATTAAGCAAACTGTCTTGATAATTCAGACGCTGACGCTAAAAACATTACGGTTTGTGCAATGAAGAAATGTGTACGGATAAAAGTCCATACAATAAATGCCTATAATTGAGACATTTAGGCTAATTTAAGAGATGAAGAGAATAATTCTTTTTCATGGAGGTATGAACCGAAAAAACTAATCACACTGTATGAATACGCGAAGCGGATTCATACATTGTGAGATTAGGTTTTTCGGTTCATACCTCCATGAAAACAAAATATAAACATTTTTAGCTAGCAAAGCGTCAGCTTAGATAGCTTAAGTTAATAAAACAAAATATGAGGTTATCTCAAAGTTCAACGAGTGCAAACTACCACTGGAGGTTTAACCACTAATTGGTTGAATGCATATACCATAAAAAGTAGTTCTAGTGTATTTTGACAATATTACTAACTCTATTCAAATTGTAGTGAACTCTCTCAACAGCATGCTACCCATTCCCACTCAATTCCGCTTTTTTAAGCATCTCAAATAATGCTTTGGAAAACATTGTGGACATTGAATAAATTGCTTGTGACAATCAATTTCTTCAATGTTCAAAATGTTTTCTTGGAGATTCCACTCTCTTGAAATTGTCGTCTGCAACTTCTTCCAATTTGAACCATTATAAGATTCTGACATGTTTTAATGGGTAAACTCAGTTTATTAATCACGATAATCTTTGACAAAAAGGATTACTTAACAAAACCATGCTTTGCTAGTTTTCAGTACTTTAAGTGCTTTGATTTTGTTTTCATGGAGGTATGAACCGAAAAAACTAATCATACTGTATGAATACGCGAAGCGGATTCATACATTGTTTAATTAGGTTTTTCGGTTCATACCTCCATGAAAACAAAAATTATTTTCTTCATTTCTTATAATTTAATAGCATCGAGCGAAAAAAAAAACAAACAACAAAAGCTTTACAAATTTTGATACCTTTTCGTATGGGACTGTTTTGTGCGGAAGCATACGAAATCACTGCGTGATCAAAATTTTGTTCATGGAGTTATGAATGATATTTTTCGACCAAACAGAACGCTCGTTTTTGATAGACGAAACTAAAAATTAAATTACAATTCTATGAAATATGTACGAAAGGTTGAAAAATAAGTCCCGATAATCAGTCTAGTAACTGGTGGCTAGCCGTCACCATTCACTGTGATGGATACTCATTACGAATTTTATTTATTCGTGATGCTTAACCGTCACTGTCTAATATTTGAAGAAAAATATAAAAGTGGCCTTAGAGAGAATTATGGCAACCCGTCAATGAAAATAAAACACAAAAAACCCGTGATGGTTATTCATAACACTTTGTAAAACCGCTAAGTGAATTGCGCATGCATTATATAGATGAATTGCGTACCGTTTTTATTTAAACAACAGAGTATTTATTGAAATTTAAAGCATTTTCGAAACACCCTGAGGTGTATTGGTCATCTTTTTAGCTTAACTTAATCTGGTGATAAAATAAAGCATGATTTTGATTCAAATTGAATAGATTTTTATATGCTTTACGTAAACAGCAGCAGGAAAGTGATCGGCGGTTTTGAAACTGAATAAAATTTATGTACTTTGAAAAATTACACTGTGACGATGTACCGTCACAGTAGGAGATGGCGCTTGTCTATCAGATACTAGATGGATAATTCAGACTTTGATAAATAGGGAACATTACAACAGTGTCTTTTTCTATTTATTGATATCGTGTTCGAGAATCGTGTGTAGGTATTTTTTATTGGATGAGACCGAAGGTTTCAAATAAATTTGGGATTCCGAAAAGTTCGCGCTGGTCAGTTTTGTCTGAGGAGATCACAAGGTTTTTAAAAAGTACGTATACCAAACTATCAATATTCTGTGCGTTCTTGAAATAAAAGAAGTTCTATAAAGATAACTGGCTTCGTTTATACGTGAGATAGGATAACTTAAATATGACAACAGGACATCAAACGTAACTCGATAAATGTTTAGTGGGAGATGCTACATACCAAATATTTACAAACTAGACAATGTTATTTTGGAGACACTTTCGTAAGGTTTCATTATAGGTTTTACTTTATTGCAAAAAAGTAAGCACGTTCGGGGGAGTCGAAATATTGCCCAAGGGGCACATGGTTTAACTAATAAGAGACCTTAAAGTATTGCTGCATTCCAAATATCAAAGTTCTTAGCCTTATAAAATGAACGAACAAGCATAATGTAACATATCTTTATTTAAGGAACCCGACAATGAATAAATGTAACCCTTTCTTGTTTATCAAAGTTTTCGACCTGTCCAAATTGAAAGGTTTTGCAGACGAAAATTTAAAGTGGATTTGATTTGAAAATAAGCAATAAGAAGGGTAGAAAATATTGTGGAAAAGGAAGAAATTGCTTGTTATAAGCAATTTCTTCTTTTTCCACAATCTTTTCTCAATCATAAAATCACAGGGACGTAAAAACCAGGGACTGAACAGGAAAGGGTAAAATAAATGTGTTTTTTTACAATGCAACAAAATGAATTTGCTTCATATGCAGCAGTAGTCATAAAGTTCGTCGTTAAAGTGAATATTTCAGCACTGTTGAACTTCACTGTCGATGAAAATGATAATCTAGAATTGGACCTGAAAAAAAAAAGATTCTTTAAACCATTACCGAGCAACAAAATATAAGACTAGTCCAAATTCAAAGATGTTGCAGACGACAATATTTAGTTGTTGAAATCTATTTTTTATGTATTGTCTTTTGAGATGGAAAACAGTGTGGATGGTGAAGAAATTGCTTGTAACAAGTTATTTCTTCATTTTCAAAAGTAGTTTCCAAAGTTATTTTTTTCCCTTTGGTTGCGTCAAAAAGGATCACTGTGTGGAAATGTGTTAAGGGAGGTACCGATGTTTCTGAAACTTAGAAAGGAAAAAAATCAAACGCCCTCAAATACACTTAAACGGACACTCTGACTTAAATATAAGTCAGAGATCGTCTTCAAGGTTACCGATTTTAAAGTGGTTTTTGCTATCATCTAGCAAAGATAAAGCGGAATCGCGATTTATTTTTAGAACCCATTGCATTCGGCTGTCGACACCACATAACCCCATTTGCATGTGACCAAAATTCAACAGAAGAAAACGAAGTGACAATTGAAACAACAAACGCCCCTAATTATGTCACATTAAGAGGTAATGGCAAAAAATATTACGTGTTCATTAAATTCTATTGAAATGAATTTTATAGAATCGACAATCGGCTAGTGAATATTTCTCCTGATGACGAGTTATATCTGCCAAAACAGAGAGTTTATAAATTTGATGATTTCAATGGTTATCGGTGAAATCTCAGAGTCGACAATCGGCTAGTGAATATTCTTTTGCTGACGGGTTATATCTGCCAAAACAGTGAGTTTATAAATTTGATGATTTCCCCTGTTATCGGTGAAATCTCAGAATCGACAATCGGCTAGTGAATATTTCTCCTAATGACGAGTTATATCTGCCAAAACAGTGAGTTTATAAATTTGATAATTTGAATGGTTATCGGCGAGATTACAGAATCGACAATCGGCTAGTGAATATTACTCCTGCTGACGGGTTATCTCTGCCAAAAATTTGATAATTTCAATGGTTATCGGTGAAATCTCAGAACGAAATTCGGCTAGCGTTGACAGGTTATATCTACCAAAACATGGAGTTTATAAATGCGATATTTCACTGGTTTTCGGTGAAATAACAGAATCTAAAATCGGCTTCTGAATATTTCTCCAGTTGACGGATTATATCTACTAAAACAGTGAGTTTATAAATGCGATAATTCACTGGTTATCGGTGAAATTACAGAAGCGAATTCGGCAAGCGAATATTACTCCTGTTTACAGGTTACATCTACCTAAAAACAGTGAGTTTATAAATATGATAATTTCACTGGTTTTTGGTGAAATAACCATTCATTCATTCATTGGCATATCGACATCACAGTATGCCTTTGGCCATTTTTAAATACTAAATAGAAAATATGGCAAAGACTAAAAAAGATATAAACATAAAATGTACGAATTGCATGAAAAATTATTAGAAAAGTGTAAGTTTATGAACACTTGAAAAAAGATCAATAATTACAGTATACTTAATATTGGAAACAATAGACTTTTCCCGTATTTCAAAGCCACTTTCACGGTTTTTGCAGATACTTAAAATTGTTTTTTTCTGTTTTTGCTTGACATTTATCAATAGTTGGAAAGGCTACGTGAATATTACCCAGACATTTCTTACATCAGATTATTTTCGACAAATCAATAGAAAGTTATACTTATGTTCGATTTAACCTTTTATTACAAATATAACAAAACATTTCATTCCTAGGAACATTATTATATCGTCCAGTTTCTAATGCTAACGTAATTGCACTTAATCTGAATCTAGCAAAATGTTTCAAAAATTTGTTGTTATGTATCTTATTGAGGTAAGGTTAAAAGATGACTAAGTGATAATCTATCTAGAAATCTCGACGATCCGCCGCAAAGCATTAATCCTTTCCCGCTTTTTAGAAATTTTAGACTGGTCCAATTTGAAAAGGGTTGCATATGAAAACGAAAAGTGCATGCAATTCGAAATTAAACCATCCTTTGTTGTAGAAAATATTGTGAGAAAAGGAGACACTGCTTTTAACAATCAATTTCTCCTTTTCCACAATGTTTTCTCAAGTATAAACTTACAGTGATGTAAAATCCCGGGTTTGTACAGGCAAGGGTTAACGATAATGCCATTTTACGCGTATTCATACAGTGTGAGTAAGTTTTTAGGTTCATACCTCAACGAAAACGATAAATATTCTCTTCGTTTCTCAACCAATTCCCCCCACACAATCCCGTTTTTTACGCCCACCAAGAAAAAGGCTACGGAAAACATTTGTGGACATTAAAGATATTGCTTGTAACAAGCAATTTCATATGGTCCGCTTTGTTTTCTACGTTTATAGACAAAGATTTTACAAAATTCACCAACTTGAAATTGTCGTCTGAAATTTCTTTCACATAAGACCAGTCTAAAATTTTGCCGTCTGGTAATTGGTTAAATTAAAGGCTTAAACACTGTCAAGTGACAGCGACTAGTCCGACCAAACAGTCTGTCAAAGTTCCCAAACAGTGTTGTTTTTTTTTGGTTATATCTATATATAAATTGATACATTTCATGGAAGAAGAAGGCAAGTAGCAAACCGTTTCTTAGTTATCTCATTATCGTTACTACAGCGAGACTATGTTAAGCTTCAATAACCTAGCAACATAATTTAATTGCATATGCAAAGGAGATCAATATTAAACATCAGGCATATAATAAAGCAATTACCAGATGGCACAATTTTAGACTGGTCCAAATTCAAAGATGTGTCAGACGACAATTTTTAGTTGACGAAATTTTAAGACTATTTAACACTTTGGGGTAAAAACTGCGGCGGATCATGAAGAAATTGCTTGTTACAAGCCATTTCTGATTACAGAATATTTTCCAAAGCTTTTTTATACGAATTCGGCAAAAATCGGGACGGTGAGGGGGGAGGGGATGAGTAAATAATTTAATCGGTTAATCGAATTTGAAGGAACTGCCAATGATAATCCCATTCCCACACAATAAAATTTTAGACTGGTCCTTTTTGAAAGAAGCTACAGACGTTGATTGGAGTTGGTGGAATTTTAAATGTTCTCTTCTTTTGAGATAGAAAACATTGTTGAAAATGAAGAAATCGCTTGATACATTTTCGACAATATTTTCTAAAGCTTTTTTCTTGCGGGGTGTGAAAAGGAGGGACTGTGTGGGAATGGGTTGTATGACTACTTACAGTTACTACTTTTCACAAATATAATTGTAAACGCTTCGACATCGAACGTTTGACCACTTGTATCCTTTTCTCTTCGTAGCAACAATGCAGTTAGCCCCAAATTCATTACTCGGCATGTTATTACCCCAGTCTTCAAACTTTGGGCTCTCATTTGACCTTGTCCAATGTAACGAATCGTCCTTCCAGAACAACCCTATCCAGAAGTTATCTATAAATAATACAAAACAACAACAAAAAAATCTAGTGTATAGATATAAACCCATTCCCCCACAAAGACGCTATTCGACGCCCCTCATGAAAAATATTTTGGAAAACATTGTAAAAAAATGAAGAAATTGCTTGTTACAAGCAATTTCTTTATTTTCGACTATGTTTTCCAACCCAAATACAAAGATTGCCGAAATTTGATTACTTAAAAACTGTTGTCTGCAACTTCTTTGAATAAGGACCAGTCGAGAATTGTGTCGTCTGGTAATTCGACTACACAAGTTTTGGAAATCGGTGCCCATTAGTACACATTGACACTTTTAAACGCCTCCCCCCCAACCAATTAAAAAAAACCCTAATCACACTGCATGAATACGCAAAGTGGATTCATACATAAGTATGAAAGGATGTTTCATACCTCCATATAAAAAATCAAAGCGCTGAAAGCGCTGAAAGCCAGAGATATGTATACAGGAGATATGTAACCTGGGCAGAATAAGTTTGATGGTTGGATTATCGGAGATGTCAATTTCTACCCAAATCTACTGTTGATTATGCGCAGATCTGCCAATTTGTGCGCTAGGGGACACAACCTGCCCGCAATAATTTTCATCCCTTTGAGGTATTGTAACGATTTATTTACAGGCATATATCGTTACATATCTTTCACCCGATCAAAATGCATTGAAGTGATCTGATAAAGGCCACCCAAGGATCCCTCCTGTGAATTTTGGTTGAGTTTGGTTGAATTATGTTCAGTACTTTCTGAGAAGAAGATTTTTAAAGTAAAAGTTGACGGACGGACGGACGACGGACACCGCATAATGACAAAAGCTCGTTGGCTTTCAGCCAGTGGAGCTAGCGAGAGAGAGTTAGAGATTGAGAGAGATGGGGGGAATTGAGCGTGTAGCCTTGTTCGAACTAGGAGGCTCTTGCGTGCGATGTGAGTATTCTACCACAAAGACCAATTTCGTTATGTAAATCTACAGATAAAGAGAGCGAGAGAGTGTGTGTATTTCCGTTTATTTATCGTCGCTGCCGTAGCACATGCCCAAATGAGCGACGTCCCCAGAAGACGATTAGTTGTTACGGGGGATAGTGCAAGGATACAGGACGAAACTGCTGAGAGCTCCACCTGGTTCTTTAACGTGCTCGGTGGATAGCACCGTCACACGGGGCCTCGGTTCATTGTCTCATCCGAAAGACAATTAGTTTGTGAGTAGATATGGTCAGCCCAGGGCTCGAACCCGTGATCTTGAGATTTGAAGTCAAGTGCTCTAAAAACTGAGCTAATCGGGCTGACGAGAGCGAGAGAGGGCGGGCGGTCGTTTACCAGGTTAACATGATTATGCACACCTCTCAAAAGCGGTATGTAGACGTTGCATCCTTTGGGTAGAACTCGGAGGTAAAAATATGTAGACACAAAGTCCGAGCACGACCAAACTGTTTTCAGACAGTGCGAATATGATCCTATGAATGACCAATTAATTTGTTAAACAAAACATTCCAATTGTGCGTAAAACCGACAGCTTCGCTTATCAGCTTTATACAGCAACTTCGTCTAACCGTACCGTTTTAACATTGTTACTCTGGAATAAGTAATATTATTTTGGTATGAAACAAACACCTTATTTTTTCTTAACAATATGATATGATTATATATGTTTTATAATTTCCAATATATTATATATCTCCTTTTTTTCTTTCCATTCACTCGTCAAGTTTTGATAATTTTGACAAATTCAGAACACTCGCACGAAAGTACTGTACATCAAGCCGACAGCTTTCGATGAGTCATATCTCGCCTTCGTCCCTCTCGCCTCAATCGGGCGTATTAATTTATGGTCAGAACCGATCTACTTTTCAAGCGAAAGAAGATCACATTGATTGCGGTAGATGTTTTTACATTATGTTTTCACATGAAACTCTGCATGGGTTTGAATTTTTAGCATGGTAACTTTAGCCTCAGCTTGCTTGCGCAATATCAGGCTAAAAACTATTCATTTCTTATGGTTTAAGGATATCGACCGAAACAAAACTAATGTTGAGAAATTATTATGGAACTACTTTTTGCGCATGCATACAAAATAACTTCGTCTTCAAAATCTACCAATCGCTGGGCCCGCCCATTTACTCCATTTCCCACGCCCATCGACTCCGACAGACAGTCCCGCTTCGATTTTAGACGGCGTGATTTTTTAAAAAAAAATAAGGCAAGTAGCATATAACAAAAAAGGTAGAAAAGTTGGTTTGCGACCTAAACGTTGTACCTACAGCTTGACCATTTGTCTGTCAAAGGAATATAATGGTTTGCACTTAATCATTATTATCATTATTATCATTATTATCATTAAAGATCTTATCCGCGCTCTCAGATCAACGCTACGTCCGTCTCTATTAAGTTTCCATGTTTTAATTGTATTTCTCTGACGAGCTCATTATCGCGGTGTTGCATTTTCACCATCGTTACGTTTGCGATTTTTCCGGTTTGCTTCCACCAAAACGTTTAATTGAGCGCTTGCCTACGATGGCGAATGCACGTTGGACGCGACATTATGATAATCAGAACGCGAGAATGTGATGATTGTCTTTACGAGTGGCGAAGCCTTGAGTGAAATTATGCTTAAGTTGTTTACGGTTGAATAGGTTATGCTTTAGATGTTCACTGTTGAACGATTTATCGATCTTAAACGACAAACAAACACTTAATATGGGGTTTTTTAATGCAGGATTAGACAAAATATGAAAGGGGGGGGGGTGTCTAGGAGCGCGCCATTTGGCAATATATTACATTGTCAACCTGATGACGTCACAAGTGTCTTTGGTCCCGCGGAGACGATGTTGAGTAGCGCGCAATGAACAAAAACGGGTCTAAATGTATCAAATCTAAACTAAATCATTTTGTCAATTTCATTAAGCGGAATCGTCGAGTGATAATCTAACGAAGTACGTATATCTATCCGTTCTGTGAAAATTGGTCTATTTGTGGAGACAAATTGGTTATGAATAAAACCGTGTTCTTTAACACTTTCCTGTTTCGCAAAATGTTAGACCCGTCCAAATTCAAAGGTTTTGCATATGAAAACTAAACCTCTGAAGTCTGGTTATTGACCAATCGCTGGCACCGCCCACTTATTCCGTTTGCCATGCCTTTTGACTCCGACAGGAAGTCCCGCTTCAATTTTCAACGACGTTGTTTTTCAAAATTTATGGCAAGCAGCATAATGTAACAAAAAAGTAGAATAGTTGATTAGCAGCCTAAATGTCGTAACAACAGCTTGAAAAGTGTCGACAGATATTACACTTTGAACCTCATCAGACACAAGCCCTCGCCTTGACCTCATGTGGCTTGGCTTCAACAGTGACCATGAGTTAACGTACCCGAACAGACTTGGTGCATACCACTTGTGCTCATAATGCATATAAAATGACTTTGTAAAACAATTTTCAAATCTAATTTAAATTTAAAGGTTATGCCCCCAGCAATAGATTGAGTCATAACGACAAAATGAATAAGGGAATCGCATGTGGGCATGTGACGCGTGTCCGTGATCTACTTGAATATGGTAAGAAAAGAGGAAATTAGTATTACAGGAATGATTTAAAGTTACATTCCTTTTTAGTTAGTTTCCTTTTTTTGGTATTGAGCACACATACCCTGAGCTTTAATTAAAACCCATTAGATAGTATAAGCAAATTGAAAAAAAAAATGTAATTTTTTGCTGGACCTAGGCCGCCTACACAAAGGTCATGTTATAATAATTATATATGTATTCCTCGGTTTCTTCAGAAAACGGTCTAGCCTGTTAATAGAAAGTTTTAGCTCTACATATATGAAGTTTTAAAACTCTTAATTTTTACTTACCATTACACGGAGCTAAATGCTGTTTCAGAAAATTACTTTCAGCTTTCGAGTCTATATGCACAAGAGTTGCTCCCAACAGATTGCAAGTGGCCTGAAATGTATAGAATTACACATATACCAGTTTATGTTCATATAGGCGCGCGGTAATCTCGGGCTCAACCTCTCTTGTTGGAGAACAGTTGAAAAGGAGACAATGATACTTCCGACGAGGAGTCACTTAAGAGACGAAGAGAATATTTTTAGCTAGAAAAGCGTTAGCATTTATAGCTTAAGTTAACAGACAAAATTATGAGGTCTTCTCAAAGTTCAACAAGTGCAAACTGCCACTGGAGGCTTAACCACCAAATACATGGAATGCCTACGCCATGAAATTAGTTCTTATATATTTCAGGAATATTGCACAGTCTATTCAAGTTGTAGAGAACTCTGTCAAAAGCATTATATTTAACTCTTTCCGACCCAATTCCGCTTTTCAAGCATTCCAAGAAAAGAGATTTGGAAAAACATTGTGGACAATGAAGAAATTGCTTGTGACAAGCAGTTATCTCAATGTCCACAATGTTTTCTATCAAACAAGGGAAAGATTTTCAAAATGCAACCATGCTTTGCTAGCTCACAGTACTTACAGTACTTTGATTTGTTTTCGTGGAGGTATGAACTGAATTAACTAATTACACTGTATGAAAACGAGAAGCGGATTCATGCAAAAGTGTGATAAGATTTTTCGGTTCATACCTCAATGAAAACAAAAAAATATTCTCTTCATTTCTTATAATTTAATAACATCGGGAGAACAAAGCAAAGCTTTACAAATTTTGAAACTCTTTTGTGTGGGACTATTTTGTGCGGTAGCATACAAAATACATGCTTACTCAAAATTTTGTTCATGAAGGCATGATTTTTTTTCCGACCAAACAGAACACCCGTTTATGATAGACGAATATTGACCGATACTTTACAGAAAGGTAGGCAAAAACAATGCAGCTCGTGTACGATTTGACCTCTTGTACACCCATTATGCGCTATATCAAAAGTCAAATAACTTCATATTAGATACAAATGTTTATCTCCTTTGTAAGTGATGATCGATTTTCACGATAATCCCGTTTGTGGTGGTAAACTTGCATCAAAGTTGTTGATCTTGAAAAAAAAACTTCATCTAAATGGCTATTCCTGGAAGTTTTATCAGTTTCTTTAAACCATTACCAGACGACTAAATTTCAGACTGGTCCAAATTAAAAGGAGATGGAGTCGACAATAATTATAAAGTTTCTAAGATTTTATGCTTGTTGCAAGCGATTTCTTCTTTTTTAGCAATGTTTTCCTAATTATTTTTCTTGAAGGGCTTCCAAAAACGTGGTTGTGTGGGAATGGGTTAACTAGAAGGAGACAGTGATACGTAGAGGGAGACAAGATCGAGAGAGGGATAATATCCAGCTGTAGTCCATGCCCAACCTGCTGGTCACCTACCATTTTTTCATAATTCAATTTTATGTCATATGCGTTTATGAAGTAATATTATTTTAACAGGGTTTTACCCGTAAGGAAGTTCCGGTAGTAAAATATCGTCGGTACTTCCGACCGGGAACTATTTAAGAATTAAAAACTCTACGAATTTAATAGTATTTCGTTTTTAACTCTGGCCTTATACAAAGAGCGTCATTTTCCCTCAAAATCACGATAATCGATGGCTTTTGAAAAAAAATGTTTGCTTGATTTTTGAATGGATTTTAACACCGTTTTTAATAACTTTTCGGTCTTATCGCGGCAGCTGGAGTACTTAACAATGGATTCCTGGTATATCTCGCAGCATTACCACCATGACATCCTTTCCTAGAATCCAGCTACTATCCCCATTTGGATGAATTTTCCAGGGAATCCTGCTGTTTTCCAAACTAGATATTAGCGAAACCCAGAGGTATCATCGCTTGTATCTGAGCTTTATTGTGGGCAGAGTGAAAAACACCAAGGAAGTATATTCGTAGAAGGGCTAAAGGCGTTTGATCCCAGATGTTTATCAATCAAATACTCAATCGACAATTGAAATTATTCATTTAGACCAGAAATAAGTTTTGATCTCCAATATTGACTGCCATTTTTGTTGACCTTTCTTCTTGGTTTCGCGACTTAAACATCGAAACTACAGTTTATTCTAGCTGTAGTTACGACGTTTAGGTCGCGAACCAACTATTCTAATATTTTTTTCTTGCATTCTACTGACCAGAATTTTGCATAATAACGTTTTAAAAAATTGAAACGAGACTACCTGTCGGAGTCAGTGGGCGTGGCCAAATGAGTTAGTGGGCGTGGCCCGCGATTGGTAAACTGACAAAAACTTACGTCTTACCTCGCTTCTCAAGAAGGTTTTACGATCTTGTCCAATCTTGTACTCCGAATCCCTGAATCGAAACCATCCATGCCTACACTTCGTCATTGCTGTAACGCATAAATACGACCCGCGTTAACCCATTACCAGACGGCAAAATTTTAGACTGGTCCAAATTGAAAGGAGTTGCAGACGACAACTTTAAAGTGTATGAAATTTGGGATTTCGTTTACTTAAGGGGTAAAAAAAACAACATTGTGGATAACGAAGAAATTGCTTGTAACAAGCAATTTCTTCATTTTCCACAATGTTTTCCAAGGCTTTTTTTCTTCGGGGCGTCTAAAAGCGTCACTGAATGGGAGAAGGTTAATAAAGTCATATAAGACATTCGAAAAAAGTGTCGATTCTGGTCAGACTACGCGGACTTGGCCGTCTGATCGGTGTCGATTCTTAGACTTTCTTAAAGTGGAATACATTGACCCATATTTTTATTGATCTAAAATGGATTCGATTTCCGATTCAATTTTTTTTTATTTTTTCCAGATCGAATAGAATAATAATGAATAATGATAAATAATAAAGTAAATGGTCAACAGAAATGTGATTTATATAAATCGTTTTTTAGAGATGAAGAGAATATTCTTTTTTTTCAGGGAGGCATGAAACGAAAATACAATTCACATTGTATTAATACGCGAAGCGGGTTCTAGACTGGTGAACCTGTCCCATCTGCGCAGCTCTCCGATATTGGTATCGTCAGATTAGGACAGGCTCGCCAGTCAAAGCGGGTTCATACGTTAGTATGCTTAGGTTTGTTGTTTCATGAAAACAGAAAAAAATCTTTGTTTTTTATAATGTGATTGCATCAAGGAAGAATAAAACAAATAGTTTATAAATTTTGATACATTTTAAACGAATTATCGTGTGCGCAAGCTTTTTAAATAGTTGCCTGAAAATTGTGTTCATTAGCCTGGCGAGCCTGTCATAATCTCACGTTAGAAGATAATTGTGAGCAGTGTAGATTGGACAGGTTCACCAGTCTAGTTCGTGGAGGAATCTTTTTTTTTCAGCCAATCAGAACGCTCTTTTTTGAAACTAACAATTGAATTATTCTAAACTAATATCTAACACATCCTAATTTCTAAATTATACTATCTAAGTACTTTAAACAAATACTAGCATAATCTAAATTCTACCAGAAGTACGTTTATGTAAATAAAAATACACAAATTTACATATAAACAAATGCATTCGTAATAACAACCCGCTAAGCAAAAATAGACAAGTCTAAATTTTCACAACGCTTAATCAAGAAGAAAGGAACAACAATTACGGGGTTGAATTCCGGCAATTTCTTTCCTTACATTAGTATTTCCATTAAATACAATACATTTGTATTGCCTAAAACATATTTGAATGTTTACAGCAAACAAACAAAATAATTACCGAAAATGGAGAAACAATTCTAGTTTATAAATAAACGCTACACAAGTTTACAGTCATCATGGATTTACAGAAGAACAGATTGTTGCGTGAACAGATGTATGATTTTCTGTTTAAAAGCGCGTATATATTAATTATGCCAAATTTCTTGTAATAGGTTTGGTCGATTGTTTAACCTTTTCCCAAACGATAAATTTATAGACTAGTCCGAATTGAAAGAAGCTGCAAATGACAATTTCAAGTTTATGGAATTTTATTTTTTTTTCCGTCTAGAGAATATTGTGGATATCGAAGAAATTGTTTACAAGCAATTTCTTCATTTTCCACAATATTTTCCAAAGCTTTTTATCTCCGGGCGTAAAAAAGATGGATTTTTGGGAATGGGTTAACAGGTTAACAAACTTTCGAATGGTCGGCCATGTGTAATAATGACGTTTAATAACTTTTCGTTAAATCTGAGAATTTTGGGCAAACAAGCAAAATGTGATATTCGTTATCTACCAAGTTGAATAAAGTTACATATTTTCAAAAACAGTGCTTCAGAGTGAAATTCACATTAATAAGGCTCTAAGGAAATGAACTTGTTTAGTGAATGTAAATGAATATATGTAAAAATTTTAACATTATTAATTTATTTGTGCATTTTGCCTGCTTAATATGTATTTGTACTCAAAACAAAAAGTGCCAGCTGTCTGATTCATGCTCAAACAAAGCAAAACAAAAACAAAATAAAAAAATCAACAACAAAAACAAACAAACAAACAAACAAATAAACAGCTACTAAAATGAACAATAACAACAAAACCCATAAAAAGAAAAGAAAAAAAAAGATGAGATAAAACCAGTTGCAGCTAACCCAATGTTTGTATTTCACAATTTAAAAAATAAGCAGGATTCAATAAATCCAATCAGAAAATCTTCAACATGCGACAATTTCGGACCGTGATAACCTGCTCATGCACTTCACACAAGCTGACCAGTGTCGATATTTATCGTACGTCGAACGTTTTCCCTTTTTGAACGATTGGTCATTTTTCCAAGTAATTTTGTTATATAATTTCACCGAGGAATTAGAAATACACACGAAGCCGCCACTTGGATTCCCATTTCAATCGACTTTTATAGTAACTCCGCGATGTTAACAGCCGATATATCTAAGGTTGTCCTCGTATGGTAGCAGATAAGGGATAACTCACAAAGAAGATCGCTATATACATGTTTCAGCACAATGACACACCAAATCATTTCCTTGAGTAGCTGAACATCAAAGTTTTATTCTCTTACACTGAATGTACCTTAGTCATCATGGTTTATTTAGGATATTGCATGAATGATCGAGAAATACCGAATCTATTAAACTCGCTATCTGAGAACAGATAAAAACGAGGCTTTGTCGAGTTTTTTTGCTTTATCTTTTTAAGATGACGAGTTCAACACATTTTGGTATTTTAGGAGTATCACTTTGATATTCTCTTTATACGATGATTTAAGTCTTTGGTATAAATAGATGAAATCTATGCACTTTAACGATTTAAGATATTCTGTGCAACATATGACGCCGTTTGTAAAATCGCGTCATTACATGCATAACTTGACGTCATTTTCACGTCGACGGAGACGCGTTAGAAATAAGCACGATGATACGACAAATCATTTCCATGAGTAGCTGAACATCACATTTCTTACGCGAAATGTAA
This sequence comes from Fragum fragum, assembly GCA_946902895.1. Taxonomy (NCBI): domain Eukaryota; kingdom Metazoa; phylum Mollusca; class Bivalvia; order Cardiida; family Cardiidae; genus Fragum; species Fragum fragum. Next base: position 14,628,807 of record OX336365.1, read on the forward strand.
ACTCGACCACCATGCCATATTGAATAAGGGATCAATAAATAGCGATTTTATTAAACGAGTCATCTTAGAACAGATAAAAAACAAAATTTCGCCGAGTTTGTATTTGCTTTGGATGGCAAGTTTGATAAATTGGGGATCTTATGAATACGGATTTGATATTTGATGTATAATATGGCGTAATCTTTTGGATGGAATGTTGAAAATCCTGCATTTTATTGACTGCGTAACATATAACGCCGTTTATAGCATGACGTCATTAAATGCATTACGTGACGTCATTTTACTTGACTGCAGTCCATGTTATATCATGTAAACAGTGAAAATATCAATATTAACCGTTACTTAACCATCACAATCTAATAGCACCGGAAAGAAGGATGGCTAGCCGTCAATTGTAAAAAAACATAACGGTTAATCATCCCAAGTATTGCAATTCTAAAAGTTTTAGACACTTTGTAAAACTGTGATAAGCGTTAGAAAACCGTAATGGCTAGGTTTCATAGTGGCTATGAATTGCATAACGCTTTTATCTGTTGGACGATGTTTTTATTGAAAATTCAAAGCCATTCGGGGCAATTAGAACATTTGCTGATTGTTTAAAGAAGCTTTGGGTCTGTATCTATCTACAGAGCGCAGATTGAGGACACTGATCAGCCTGTGCGGAGGCACAGGCTGATCTGAGTCTTTACTTGGCGCACATGTGTAATGGTTGGAAATGCCACGCATGCACTGATATGTAAATGGATTTTACAATTTGAGCTCTTCGAGCGAAGCCAGCGATCCACAAAATTGCAGGAAAATACGCTTTGGTTGTTCTCGAAATGAAAGAAAAGTCTATCTTACACGAAAAACAAACGATTATTCTATTTCTTTAATGTAAAAGAGATAACGTTGCCTTGATGATTATCAGAAAAAGTTGCTTGGTTCAGAAGAATTAAACGTTATTTTTAGAGTTCACGGCATTTGGAGCCGACACTGCGTCAAAAAAATGAAATAAAATAAATAAATAAATAAAAGGTGACGACCAACTCATGAACTGCGCCATACGACGGGTATATCACAAAACTGTTGAAAATGTCTATATTAATATAAACTCTTACCGCAGTTGTGAAGTTAGCTTTACAGAATCGTAAATCGACTAGCGAATATAACACCTAGATCTATTGGTGTTGTCACGATGAATTCAATGTGAGGTATGAGCGTGTAATCAAACTGAAAAAATGGGATCAACCATTCGGATCATCCCGACACCATCCCAAAATTCATTGTAATTTTCCTGAGCAAAAAATCTTAGAATATATTAGCTTGACAAGTGGACAGTAAAAAGAATGTCATATTTTGTTCTATTAAAAGAGCTCTGATTTTTGCGCTACTTTTTACATAGAGGATAATCAACTGGTTATTCCAGATATGAAAAAATATTTCACAAGGATGCGTTGTTAGGCGTTGAAAAAACGAGTGCGCAGCATGAGTTTTTTGAACGCTTAACAACGCATCCGAGTGAAATATTTTTTTTTTCATATCCGGAATAACCAGTTGATTATTCTATTTATTACATACCTAATTATCTTATTTTTTATTGAATTATCGAAACCAATCTCTTTGGTAGACTCTTTATAATGTCACTGGGTTGGAAAAAAAGTAGTTCCTAAATTTACGGCAGAGAGTGAAACTGAAAAGTGTTATCGTCCCTCCAGTGACGTTATCATATTTATTACACTTAGAAATCCCACGATTTCACAGCAAGGTATATGATAAAAAAACATTATTGTTCAAAAACTCTATGAGGGGGTATAAAATTGTCTAAGCCTACGACAAAAAAAAAAAAACAACACACACACAAAAAACCCAATCACGTTAGCCTTTTTCACAACTCATCAACAATTGACCAATAGCTGGCCCCGCCAACTTATTCCATTTGCTACGCTCATCGACTCCAACAGGAAGTCCCGCTTTGATTTGAAACTGCGATATTATGCAAAATTTGTGACAAGTAGCAAGCAACAAAAAAGTTGTATAGTTGTTTGTCGACCTAAACGTCGTAACTAAAGCTTGAATAAATAAATCAAACTTCAATTCTGGTCTCAATGAATGGCTTGGTAGGTCGACTGGTTCTTTGATTGAAAGCCGCGATTAATCTATTGCGCTTCAACCATATATTTTTCGATTAATCCTATCCCATTGCAAGCGCAATAGGATATCCACCCTTACAATTAGACCATTTCCAAAATCTGTCTTTTTGAACTTCACACGACCTCATTGCTCAAGTTGAGATTTAGATCAGATCAGTGAAACCATTCGAATTTAATATGATCACTGTTAGACTTCTAAAACAACAACAACAACCAATCAAACGAAAACAAAAACCATAAAAACCAGGCATTCTTTACGGCCTATTTATTCCTGTCACGTGAGTTACTCGAACATTACTACAATCTTTTTACAAACTAAAGATTTAAAACCAACTGTTGCCGACAAAGGAAGTCATAGGCAAAAGTACAACCGCTAGCCCCGCCGAGTTACTTCTTTTGTCCCGCACGCCCATTGACAGGGAGTTCCGCTTCGATATTATACGTCGCAATTAAAGTAAGAATGGTAGAACGATTGGTTAGCGACCTAAACGCCGTTAATACAGCTTAAATAAGCTATAGTTACGGCGGGTAAGTCACCAAAACAATAAAATTTATGTACATATATGGCGGTCAATGTTGGAGTTGACCTCCGGTCTAAATGATTAATTTCATTGATTGACTGATTGCTTAATTTACAGCCGAGATGGGTCATTTAATTGATAATACAGACTTCAGAATACTAGCTGGCAGATTCCTTTACCGGCCTCTGATTTTTTCCCAGGTATATAGTCGGACTATGGTAAGAAAATCTATTAGTTCGCACAGTACTAGTAAATGTTAATGCACCAAAGCTAAATCGTTGTTTGAGCGGCCTAATCGTTGTAACGACTGTTTGAATAAGCTGTAGTTGTAATGTTTGAGCCGCCCATCAACGAACATGATCTCGCTTGATCTCGGAGGTCAAACTCCACTTTCCAGTCTTCGCGAACGATGTGATTAGTCTATCGGTTTTCTTGATTTGCAACACCAATTTGACAAATGACCAATCGCTGGCCCCGCTCACTTACTTCGTTGGCCGCGCCCGTCGACTCCGACGGGAAGTCCAGCTTCGATTATAACGGCGTTATTTCGCAATATCTATGGCCCTGGAGCATGTAACAAAAAAGTAAAATGTTCGGTTGGCGACCTAAACGTCGTAACTACAGCTTGAATAAGCTGTAGTTACGGCGATTAAGTCGCCAAACCAACAAAAAAAAGGGTTAACAAAATGGCGGCAAATGTTGGAGTTAAAAGGTCGAATAAATGATTCGATCGATCGGTTGGTTTCTTGATTGACACTCGCGATTGACCAATTCCTGACCGTTTCGAACGTCATTGACCGAACGTCATTGACCGAACGTCATTGACCGAAGTGTTCAGTTATTCCCCGGAAAATACTATTACAAATTTCACAAGCTACACAATTATTATCCATGATATTTTGCCAAGTATATGCATTGAATACGAAAGTAATATCTGTCGTCACGGAAGAAAAGGACTTTTCGGCCCACCGTAGTCAGTATCTCAAAAGCAAGACAAACGTGATTAAAAGTTTTGTCACATGGCATACACATTGCAACAATTTTCTTGTCTTACCTTAGCCCATTTCCAAACGATGACGCTTTTTGACGCCCAAATAAAAAATGAATCGGAAAACATTGTTGACATTGAAGAAATTGTTTGAGTCGAGCAATTTCTCCAATGTCCACAATGTTATCTTCCCTGAAAGGTAAAGATTTTCCAATTTCTACTTACTTAGAATTGTCGTCTTCAACTTCTTTGAATTTGGACCAGTGTCAAATATTGTCGTCTGGTAATGGGTTAAACACGTTGACTATACTGTTTTATCTCTAATTTCATATACACGGAACAACACGTGTGATCCGTTACAAGAAAAAAAAAAAAGACGGAGAGGTGGGGTGGGGTAAAACAGATTTAAGAAAACGAAACCCGGCCAAGTTCAATCGGAGATTTAAAAAAATGGGGATGGTGGCTTAGAGTGAAATAGATATAACAAAACGCAACATATATAGTCACCTATATGAAAGATAAAAGCAACAGGGAAAACATTGTGGACATGAAGAAATTGCTTGTTGCAAGCAATTTCTTCATTATACACAATAGGGTTTTATTACTATAAAGGTAAAAAAATCCAAAATTTCATAAGCTCTAAATTGTCGTCTGCATTTTTTAAAATTTGGACCAGCCTAAAACCTTAGGGAAGAGTCTTATATCCTGTCCAATTTATAGGTCACCACAATGAACCCTAAATATAAAGAAGTTCAGATTAACTTGGTAAACTTGTTCGATAGATAAGCGTTTTAAAAAACCTTAGTTCCAATGACCTGTGCATTTGTCTATTCCGTGTACAATCTACAATTAAAACAATCTTACTTTTGTTTCATTGTAAATGTGACTACGTAAAACAACAAAACAATTAGAGGTGTATGACTACCGTTTAATTTGTATTATTTCTAAATAGATAAACAGTCGGATACAGAGCATGATAGAAAACTGCCGAATGCATTGTTAACAAACGCATATTTTGACAAATCAGAATGTGAAATAACTGAACAAAGCAAAATCAGTTATGAGTAGAAAGAAATTTCATTAAAAAAGGCCGACGTGGATGACATAGTTTCAGGTTATGCGATACAATTGGCGGATCGCTGGTAATGACCTCTGAGCTCCGACAGAAATTTCCACTACGATATTAATCGATGCTGATTAGCACAATTTATGGACCGTTCTGTGTAACAAAGAGTCGTAACTATAGCTTGAATAAGCTGTCATCACGACGTTTGAGTAGGAAAGAACTTTCGTCGCGGATAGGATTTTAGTCTTTCCTCTTTTAAAGTTATTTCTCCATTCACATTGAAGTCCATTGACGCCCTAAAGTACTTTTATCAAAGCAAAATGGATACATTTCCCCCTGCCTATGGCATAATGGTTGGGCGCTTTAAAAAACGCAGGGTTTAAACAAAGCTGTTTGTAAAAGTTTAAGAACACATTTCATGAAAAAATCCATGTAACAAGCATTTTTACTATGTTTTTATAATCATTTATTTACAATGACACAAGAACTGCTTTTAGTATCATTGTATCCCGATGAAAAGCAACAACAACAAAACACACAGTTTGGGTTTATATAGGAATGAGTTTCTCGGTCGGTTTGTCGGTAGATTTGTTGGTTGTTTCGTTGGTTTGTAGCTATTTGTTGACCCCTAGTTTCTCTATAAGACTACCGATTCGATCGAACAATCGTGGCTGTCAATCAAATAACTTGTCGATCAATGAATTCATTCATTGAAACCAGAAATGAGTTTTGATCTCCGCCGCTATTTTGGTTTACCTTTTTGCTGTTTTGGGGACTTAAACGTCGTAACTACAGCTTTTACAAGCTGTAGTTACGATTTTTAGTCGCCAACTAACTATTTTGCATTTTTGTTACATGCTACTTGCTATTAATTTTGCAAAAAACGCCGTTTAAACCGAAGTAGGACTTCCTGGGCGTGGGAAATGGAGTAAGTGGGCAGGGTTAGCGATTGGCCAATTCCACACAATCACTTTGAATCAAGCAAATATATGCAGATGCTATATCGGTTACGTTTCATTCCTTTTTCTCGGCGTTATGAGCCGTTCTTTAAAACTTTGATCCGCTAATTTAGTTTCATCTACTGTATGGATTTGTTTTAAGTTTCAAAAGTCAAATAAGTGTCAACAATATATATTCTTTGTTGGTAACATTCCAATTCCTTTTCTTGGAGTTATGGTCCTTTGTTGAAAAAAAAGACCACCTTACAAAGACCACCTTCCAACGGCAACACGTTTTATTCTGCTACAAGGAGCCGCTCGGCGGGGAATATCAATCTCGTGTCAAGTGATAGTTTATGTTTAGTAGAATACAGCATTTTTCTACATAAACAATTTGAAGAAATTCTATTTCTTTAGTGCCTTTCGGTTGATTATTTGGATTTTACCCGGTTGATATCACTCGATAATGTCACCGAAAAAGTAGAGAAAATTATCAAAATGAAAGCTCGCTGTTTTTATAGATTGAACCCCGCTTTCGTTAATTCTGCACTGCTGAACATCATCTACGTGGAACCAAAGACACTGATGACGTCATCATGTTTTTCGCGTCTAAAATGACGCTCTCTCAAAAAAGGGTCACGTTTTGTGTGTGTGTGTGTGTTTGTTGTTTTTTGTTGTTTTTTTTTTTGCGGTTAAGAAATTTGTTATTAGTGTAAGATCGATTTATCATTTATTGGGTGAACAAGTAGAGCATATATTAAGTCGTGACCCCACCACTCGAGAAAATACACGAGTTCGACTGTACTAGGAGTTGCTTACTGCTATAGGTTCTGTAGCTTTGACGTTGAATGACGCAGTAGTAGTGTTCAAAGACTAATAAGGTCATGGGTTCGATTTCCGGTCGCGGATAATCGTAAACCTAATTTGGATGAGCAGCTGGAGGCTCGTTAAGAATTTAGTGTTAAGACTGGTGTGAGAAATACTAGGATTCCATGGTTGAGTGCTAATGAGTAAAATACTGTTTAAAATGTTTAAACCCACGTCATACAAACAGACTGATACGATCATTGGTTCGATCTCCGGTCGCGGATAATCGTAAACCTAAGTGGGGTGAGCAGCTGGAGGCTCGTTAAGAATTTAGTGGTAAGACTGGTGTGAGAAACACTAGGATTCCATGGTTGGGTGCTAATGAGTAAAATACTGTTTAAAATGGCGTTAAACCCACGTCAAACAAACAAACAAAACAAAGCCTCATAAAATGCTGAATACCCTAACCACTGCACCACACTTAGCCCATATGAAATTTTGTTGTCAGAAGAAAAACTTTCAATTACTTGTATTCGTAATGACGCAATTGAGAAAACATTGCGTAAATGAAGAAATTGCTTGTGTCAAGCAATTTCTTCATTTTACTCAATATTTTCTATTGAGAAACTTAAAACAAATTATAAACTTAATATTGTCTTCAGTAACTCCTTTCAATTTGGACCTGTCCACATTTTGTTATCTGGCAAAGGGTTAAGGCCTTAATATTGCCAGTTTAGATTTCAGTCGCATTTTGACTTGTCAAGCTGTAGTTACGACGTGTTGTTCTACCAAACCACTTTACTTCTGTGTTACATGTAACTAGCAATAAGCCATGAAAATATCACCGTTTAACATCAAAATCGCAATTCCTGTCTGAGCTCAGTGGGCGTGACCGGCGATCCGATAAATCAGAAACGGAAATATCAGAAATACCACTTGTACCCGAACAACTATTTTAAGATGGACTAATCTGTAAGACAGACTTAGGCAAGAGTTTTTCCCCTTTGAGCGTCTTTCATATCGATGTTGCCCTTTCTTAATCAAAGTACTGAAAGTACTGTAAGCTAGCAAAGGATTATTTTGTTCAGAAATCTTCTTTGTCAAACGTTATCATAGTGAAGAATAGTTGTGGAAAACAATATGAAAATGAAGAAATTGCTTGTTACAAGCAATGTCTTCATTTTCCATATTGTTTTCTACGTAGAGAGATAAATAATTTTGAATTTAAAACAATTTGAAATTGTTGTCTGCAACATTTTGAATACTCTGATCAGAGTCATTGTGAACACGATAAGCTCAAGTGAGCATAAAATACCTAGCAGATGACCTTGCATAGGTTGAAATACATTAGAACTACTTTTTATGGCGTAGGCATTTAACGGATTTAGTGCTTAAGCCTCCAGTGGCAGTTTGCACTCGTTGAACTTTGAGAGGACCCCAAAACATATCATTTCTTCACCTGGAAAATCTTTTTTCCTATTTTTCATTTGCAATTTTTATACTATTCAGTATTTTATTTATTTATTTATTTTTTTTATGCAAGATAAGTTTGAGAATTCTGGGTCGAAGAACATAGTACTGAAATATTTATTCTGTACAAAGATTCGCATCTCTTGTATCGATATTGGCTAATGTATGTTCGAGTTCTAAATTTCTGCCTTCTATAGCGCAGTTGGTAGCGCATTGCACTCTCTTTCATAAGGTGCATGGTACGATTCCCAATCGTGGCAAATATCCTTTCCGACATTTGTCTTAAACAAATTAGTGAATAATCGTAAACCCCATAATCGTAAAGTGGGGTTAGCAGCTTGAGACTCGATAAGGATGTAGTGGTAGATAACCTTGCATAGGTTGAAATACATTAGAACTACTTTTTATGGCGTAGGCATTTAACGGATTTAGTGCTTAAGCCTCCAGTGGCAGTTTGCACTCGTTGAACTTTGAGAGGACCCCAAAACATATCATTTCTTCACCTGGAAAATCTTTTTTCCTATTTTTCATTTGCAATTTTTATACTATTCAGTATTTTATTTATTTATCTATTTTTTTTATGCAAGATAAGTTTGAGAATTCTGGGTCGAAGAACAAAATACTGAAATATTTATTTTGTACAAAGATTCGCATCTCTTGTATCGATATTGGCTAATGTATGTTCGAGTTCTAAATTTCTGCCTTCTATAGCGCAGTTGGTAGCGCATTGCACTCTCTTTCATAAGGTGCATGGTACGATTCCCAATCGTGGCAAATATCCTTTCCGACATTTGTCTTAAACAAATTAGTGAATAATCGTAAACCCCATAATCGTAAAGTGGGGTTAGCAGCTTGAGACTCGATAAGGATGTAGTGGTAGTACTGGTATGAGATATTACGGGTGTCCATGGTTAGGTGCTCCAGTTGCTGCGCTATGAAATGCCGCTGAAAGTGGCGTTAAAATCACCATTCATCAATCAATCAAGATGCCCTTGAGATATTTCATAACAGATGTAAAAGAGAATACACACGGTTTAATTGCCTATTAAAACGATCAAAGCCATGTAGAGACCGGTCCATTACCCCTCATTCGTAGGACTTAAAGCTTGTAACCCTTATATTACAGGATTTGACCACTCTATTTAGAAAAAAAGGATTTTACCAAAAATTCGCTTTTCTATGGAACCCCTAAAGTGACATACCAGACTTTTTTTTAATATGCAAATGATCCAAATTATTTCGTAATTAAGAAATACTATTTCGTAATTACGAAATACTTCTAAGATTATTTCGTAATTACGAAATACTCTTTCAAAATATTTCGTTATTACGAAATAATTTGGATCATTTGCATATTAGAAAATGTTCCGTGCTTTTCCCGTATAGTAAATTCTTTTGTTCGTATATTGTTTCGGCTGATAGCTAGGGGAGGTTTTTAAATGAAATAACCCTGTAGAGGTGTCCCTTACGGACAACGACTAAACTATTCATACCCTTTATTTCGTATTGGATTACATAAGTTTTGTACAAAAGTAAAGATATAGGAAAATTCACTGTAATAAACAGGTTATTTCTTACCCAGTAGATGCAAGTTCTGATTTTGTAATATTATTATCATTATTTTATTTTATTTTTTTTTTCATTTTTTGGGAAAAAAATCCCTGAGTGATTGTTTGGTATGCACGATTAGGAAAATCTTGGAAACGCATAACATGTCTAAATCGTTATTTTATAAATGAAATATAGTTTGGGTTGCATAGATCACTAGAATACTTATTGAGACGATAAAAAAAAGGTCCTTGTTGCTTCATTGACTTACATAGTGTCCTTGCTGTATCATTGACTTACGAGATATTGTTGTTTTATGAACTCTCTAGATGTTCTTGTTGTTTGAGCGACTTACATGACGTCCTTGTTCTTTAATTGACTTATATGATGTTCTGGTTGTTTTATCCACTTACACGATATCCTTGTTGTTTCATTGACTGACATGATGTTCTTGTTGTTTTATAGACATACAAGATATCCTTGTTATTTCATTGACTAACATGATGCGCTTGTTTTTAAATTGACTTACATGATATACTTGTCGTTTCATTGACTTACATGATGCCCTTGTTGTTTTACCGACTTATATGATATCCTTGTTGTTTCATTGATTTACATGATGCCCTTCTTTCTTCATTGGCTTACACGTTGTTTTGTTGTTGTTGTTGTTTTATTGACTTACATGATATTCCTTTGTAGTTTGGTTGATTTACATGATATCCTTGTGGTATCATCGAATTACATGGTATCATTTAGTTACAAGATATCCTTGTTGCTACACTGAAATACATGGTGCCCTTGTTGTTTAATGGACTTACATGAAATCCTTGTTGTTTCATTGACTAACATGGTGCCCTTGTCGTTTTATCGACTTATATGAAATCCTTGTTGTTTCATTGACTTATATGGTGCTCTTGTTGTTTCACTGACTTACATTATATCCTTGTTGTATGATGTTCTTGTTGCTTCATTGGCTTACATGTTGTTTTGATATTGATGTTGTTGTTTAATAGACTAACATGATATTCTTGTTTTTTACTAATTTATATGACACCCTTGTAGTTCTATTGACGTACATGACAACCTTACTTTTTCTTGACGAATACGCGATGTCCTTGTTGTTTTATTGATTATCAATATACATTGTATGTTTGTTGTTATATTGACGTACACGATGTAAAGGCTAAAGATACATTAATAGTGTATCGCTAGGGTCGATGGATCGCTGCTTTCAAATGAAAAACAACACAATATTTGACCTTTCAAATAACCTATTCAGACCGGAAGGAACTTTGAACCTCGACACCGTTCGACATTTAATGTGGCGCATTTTTTTATTTTATTTATTTTTTTTTTTGGGGGGGGGGTCCTTCTTTTTTTCGTTGAGTGACTCAAACGTCGGAAGCATAGCTTATTGGAGTTGAAGTTACGACGTTAATGTCACCGACAAGCCATTTTAATTTTTTGTTACATGTTACTGACCAAGACGTTTGCAAAACATTTGATATCTAAGTTGAACTGTCTGACGGAGGTCAGTGGGAGAGCTCGTGGTTAACGATCAGCAGTTCCTTCAAAAGGCTTATCTGCAATTTATTGATAAACATAGTTATCGTAATAAATTCAAAAAAAGAGATAATCGAAATCTAGATGGCCTATCTTTGCTAGTAGTGTGTTTGTGTGTGTGTGTGTATATATATATATATATATATATATATAGAATAAAAAAAACTGCTATGATGACATATTCTGATTTTATTTCATAGCGAATTGATATATATATTCGCTATGAATTAAAATCAGAGTATGTCATCACAGCAGTTTTTCACAATTTACTTTTATCCTCGACACAATATTACTTACCAAAATATATCGTATCACTTTGAATTTTACATGATCTAAAAATTCTATATTCGTCTTTGGCGCACTAAATGACCTCAGCTGTCGATGCTCCGTAAAGCCCCATTCATTCATTCATTTATTCATTCATTTCGCTCGTAATTATGATCATTTTTTTTGAAAATCGCAGAAAGACAGCTGTAAGAGATTTCAGGAATTAGCGGTTTGCCAAAACGAAATGAGTTTCTGAGAAGAAGTATTTTCTTTTTTACTTTGAGAGCTATCTGAGATAAGTTTTCGTGACAAACAAATTTACGAGATGATCTTTTATGATTCATAAATCAAAATTTGAATGGTTAGCAATTTTCAGAACACGCATTAAGCTAATCAAAATGATCTTGTTTCAAGATAAGATGTTTATATTCCTGAATGTTTTGACAGGCTTTTTGAAAACTTATCTTCTTTTAAGAAATAAAGAGAATATTTTCATGCTTTTTTCCATTGAATTATGAACCTAAAAACTTAATCACACTAATTATAAAGTTTGATTAAGTTTTTAAATTCATACCTAAATGAAATGAATAAAATATCTTCATTTCGTATGATTTAATGCCATCAAGCAATAATTTAATGTTTAATTTCGTCTATCAAAAACGGGCGTTCTGATTGGTCGAAAAAATTATTCATATCTCCATGAACAAAATTTTGAGCACGTAGCAATTATGTATGATTCCGCACAAAATAGTCCCAAACAAAAAGGGTAACAAAATTTGTAAAGATTTTTTTTTCGCTCGATGCTTTTAAATTATAAGTTCGCGTATTCATACAGTGTAATTAGTTTTTTCGGTTCATACCTCCATGAAAACAAAAAATATTCTCTTCATCTCTTAAAACAAAAAACAAAAACAATAAAAGCAAAAAAAAAAAAAAAAAAAAAAAAACATTTTACTAGCTTTAAGTAAAAATTCATTGATCTACTTTGTGTGCAAGCATAAAAAATAGTTGCGTGCTAAAACTTTCGTTTACGGAAGTATGAAACAAAAATTTCGGCCAATCAAAACGCTTGGATCTTGGTAGACGTAACTTTAATCAAATTATGTATTAATGAAGAACATTGATGTAAGCAAGAGAGTTTCTGATTCTTTTTTTCGTTTAGAGAATTCAAAAGTGTTTAGTCAATAGAAAAGTTAATTGGGTCATCTCTTAGGAAATTTTGTGCACTTCTGAAGCTTCATTCGTTCATAAAACGTCTAGAAACTGTGCCTTTCTATTTTTCTTTTTCAAGTATTATGAGGTCATTTTAGAGGAATGTGTAGCTAAAAACATCGATAAATTGACAAACTGAATGATTTTCAAATGGAATAGAATAAGCCAGTTTTGAACGGATTGAATGGTTTAAACGAAGTGAACAATTAGTGATTGACCAATAGGTAGCCACGCCCACTTACTCCTTTGGCCACTCCGCTTACTCCTTTTGCTATGCCCACTTACTCCTTTGGCAACGCCCATTGCCTCCTTTGGCCACTCCGCCTACTCGTTTGGCCACGCCCACTTACTCCTTTGGCCACTCCGCTTACTCCTTTGGCCACGCCCACTTTCTCCTTTTATCACGTGGTCACGCCCACTTACTCCTTTGGCTACGCCCTTTTAGTCTTTTGGCCACACCCACTCACTCCTTTGGCCACTCCGCTTACTATTTGGCCATGCCCACTTACTCCTTTGGCCAAGCCCACTCACTCCTTTGGCCACTCCGCTTACTATTTGTCCATGCCCACTTACTCCTTTGGCCAAGCCCACTGACTGCAACAGGAAGTAATGCTTCGATTTCATTATTTTGCAAAATTTATGGTCAGTAGCATGCAACCTCCCCCCCCCCCCCAAGAAATGAATGGTTGGTTGGTGACCTCAACGTTGTAACTACAGCTTGAATAAGCTGTAGTTACGACGTTTAAGTCGCCAAACCAAGAAAACGTTTCACACAAATGGTGGCAAATGGCGGAGTTCAAATCTCTCTTTCGGGCTGAATAAAAGCTTTGATTGGCTGGTATATTCCTGGATTGACAGCCGCGATTGGTCAATCACCTGTTTCGTTCTGCGGTTCTTGTGAAAATTATCTTTTCATAAAGCAATGTGACTATTCACCCAAAGGACGTTTGTAGTGTTTTGGAATTCGGTGACTTTTAATGTTACAAAGTCCAAAAGTAACAGATAATTTTCGCAACCATTAGAAAACAACTCCACTTTCCTATCAAAGTTTCAACTGTTTCTGTTTCTTCCCAGTTTGCTTCAAGTTTCGAATCTCAATGAAAGATTACTTTACGGTTTACATATGCGAGTTCTCGCGTATTCTCCAGGAGGCAGAATCGAGATTGATTAATCTTAGTTGGAAGAAATTGTTTCCCTATCGATGTAAAACCTAAATTTTCAATAATTCAAACATAATTCTAATTCCAGAGAAATGTTGCATTATACAGAAGAAATATATAAACATAGAAAAGGTATATAGATTTTTATGTGGGTTCGTTTTTCTCAAACGTCAAAAGTAATTGAAGAATTATGTGTTCTATAGCTTGTGCGAAGCGGTGACTGCAGTCTCAGAGGAAGATATTTTTAAAACAATTTCTCCTCAAGCGCTTGTTCCGACGTTTTTTGGCTGTAAAATTACTATTTTTTTCCAGAGGAAAAGTTAACAGAATTGTTACGCTATGAAAGAAGGATGGTCTGAATTCTGATGCGGGTTAGAATAAAGCGTGTTCCTCCTCCCCCTAAAAAATTGATCAACATCTCCAAACATCGATCTTAGTTATTTATCACCAATCGACCGATCGCTGCCCAAACCCATTGACCTCCAACAAAAAGTCCCGCCTCAAAACTTAACCGCGTTAATTTTCAAAATTTATGGCCAGTAACATGTAACAAATAAGTAAAACGGTTGGTTTGCGACTTAAACGTCGTAACAATAGCTTATTCAAGCTGTAGTTACGACGTTTAAGTCTTCAAACAAACTTTAAATGCTTAACAAAAATTGCGGCCAACATAAGAGTTCAAATTTGACTCTCAGTTGAAATGAATAATTTATCGGCCGATTTTTCCTCGATAGGTCAATTTCCAACCCGATCTTGAATTTTTGTGGAACTGCAAGTCGTTGCAGCTACTCGTCTGACACATGCTTCACAGTGAAGTTTAATGTAGGAAAAAGTTCATCTTTAAAAAAGGGTATTTATTTAAAGCCACTAACTTAATAGTATGGGTATATCACGTGAAAGTAGAGAAAATTCCCAAAGGCATGGTCACAGGACAAAAGGTTGTTTGTTGTTTCGAATGGGTTTAACGCCATTTTTAATAGTATTAAAGTCATAAGCTGTATTTATGACGCTGAAGTCACCAAACAAAAATAAATGCTTCACGTAAATGTCGGCGTTCAAAGTTCACTTCCGTTCTAAATGCATGCTTTGATTGGTCGATTTATTCTGTGATTGACATCGCGATAAATCAGTTTAGGTAGCAGAGTACAATAATGAGGTACCATAAGCACTATTTATAAAAGGATTAATTTGCTTACGAATTTCAAACATCATTGGTCTATTTTTTTGTATTTCAATAACAAACAAAACCTTAAAAATCACAACTTTGTCAACTAAGTTACTCTAACCATTTAGCGTCTTTCAGTTACTTATTCAGTACTTGACCATCTAATCAACATTATGAGAACGTAGACGTAAGTCGGTCCTCGCCAGGAAACACATTATCGCCGTTGAATTATAGGGATATTTGAAAGCTAACAGCAGGGAAAACATTCGTTATAGGTATTTATACTAATCCAATTTCGCAAACGATCACATTTTCTTTCGGTGATTTAATGCTCAAAAAAAATCGACTCAAAATGATTTTATAAATATTAGTTAACTCTTGGCTTACTGAATCGGGAATATTCCTGTTTTGGCAGGAGGTATAGACAAAGATCAGCCTGCATGTAAGTGCAGTCTGATCTTGGTCTACATCTCCTGCTTCTCCCCATTCAGCCAGAGTTGATTAAATTATCAAACAAAAACAAAAAGAAATATTGACCCTGATTAAGACCTCCAAGTACTGCCAGTCCTTTAATTTTAAAGCAATTCTTTATAGGATTTTTAATTTAGCATGATAAGGGTTAATTTTCGGATTTGATGACTACTTTTCTGAATTATATAATTATGTGCCCATGACAAGGGTTAAGTTTCGAACTTGATGACTCCTTTTCTGAATTGTATAATTATGTGCCAATAAATAAAGTTTATATGATCCTTGAATGTATATCGTCAACAATTAAGTGTTACCATGCTATTATTGGTGCTTGGATGGCTCAATCATTCTAAAACTTGTTTGAAATGTTTGCAATGCTTGGTGACATTCTCTCCAATATCACGGGAAATAGAACCTTAATAATAATACTCTTGTTGTCGCTTTAGAGTTTTACAGGTTTCAATTTTATCAAAATCTTTCTCAAACTTGCTGAAAATGTTTTGTATCATCTTGAGGTTGTTTCATATTGAACATGTTGACATTCCAGACGTTTGGCCTTTTTACCGCGTTACAAGGCATACAATTTGGTTCGGTGTTCCTAAAAACGTATTCATGTTTATAAGAATGAATATTGTGACATTCCAGATGACTAGCCTTAATGACAATTTCCTTTTTACCGGTTAACGAGTCAAAAACATTGTCTAAGACTTCCTAAAAATATGTGTATGGTCATAAATGTGAATCATATTTGATAGGGCTGAATTCTGCCTAATGTAAAGAGAAAAGGTGCTTTAATGTCAATTTCTTCGTTATTGTTCTTACATATCACAATTTTGTCTCAATCTTTCTCAAATCTACTAAAGAGTATGCATAGTCATGACGAAGATCCTCTCTGTCTAATGTCACCGGGAAAGGGGCCTTCGGGACAAATTGTTTTACAGGCTTTCGGAAGTTCTACAGACCAAATTTTTGCTTGAAATATGTGTGTGGTCATGTCTCGTTCGTTGCTACTTCAAATGTTAATTAACCCTTGTCCTGCTGAATATTTATCCTTTCTTCACAAAATTTGTTTATTTTCTTTTTGTCTACTTTGAGTTCAAACATTTCCTAAACGCTAAAATAAAAAGCAGGTAGTGTACATTAAGATCAGACTGCACATCTGTGCAGGCTGATCCTAGTCTATACACCTGTCACAGCTATTCTCAGAACAGGAATATTCCGGAATCAGCATGACAAGGGTTAACCGCTGGAGATTACCAGACCATATTGTAACTTTTTAATACCTTCACTTAGCCTTGTAGACTGATCAAATTGTGTCTCTTTAATAAGCATCGTCTCATAGTGATTGAGCATCGTCTCATAGTGATTGAGCATCGTCTCATAGCGCCTTGAAGAAGAGAATTGATAAAGACTTAGTTTTATAGGAGTTAATTACCTTATACTATTTTCCTTTTCACAATGTTTTGTAGATAATAAAGTTATTTTGAAATAAATCTAAAATTGTGGAGATAATTTTCTTATTAGGCTAGTCTTGAATGCTTTCGTCTGGTACTCGATTAAATTGTACAGAAACTGGGAAATCCATAGCCATGACAGGCTGTCTCTATAAAATTAGCACCAGACCTGTCTAGCGCAATAATGATATTGGCCCGCTAGGTCTCGCCAAATGATTTTGCTGCTAATAAAAAAATCTGCATTCAATCATTCTTAGATTTTTTCGCTATATTCTTGCTGTTTCGGAAATACAAAATGAGATTTCATTCTTGAATTCGTGACCAAGAAGATCATATCGTCGGTGCTCGAGAAAATTGTCGTAACTACAGCTTTAACGACGATATCCTTTTTCATCATAAGTTCATATTTGATTGATAATTTCTGATATTCGACCAATTTTGATTTGATAAGCTTTGTGTAAAGAGATAAGGTAGAAACAATAAGTTGAAAGCGATAATTCAAACCACAGGTGATTGATTTGTTTCTTGGTTATTTAGCAGCTGGGGAAATAAAGACTAGGAATATGAATAAGTACCGCGAGAAAACAATTGACGCCAATTTGATTGTCGTTCAAAGAATCAATCGACCAATTAGATCATTTATTTAGACCGGAGGCAAACTTTGAAACCTAGCAGAGTACGATAATTATGTGAAACGTTTTTCATTGGCTTTGCGACTTAAACGTCGTAACTACAGCTTATTCAAGGTGTAGTTACGTCGTTTAGGTAGCCAACCAACGCAACGGTTTTAGGTTTTGAGTTACTGGACCATTCGTTTTGCAAAAATAACGCCGTTATTAAAATTGAGCATCCTGTCGGAGCTTAGTGGGCGTGGCTAACGATCCCTCAATAATTGTAGCGAAGTTTGAAGTTCTGCCAGCCCCTCTGCTGTCGGTAGGATACACGGGTAGCCATTAGTTGAAATATTTTTTAAAGAAATATTTAAAACTTGGAAAAGATTAATCGTTAAAAGTGGCAATGGCAAACTGCGTATATAAAGAAAATACTTTATGTTTTCATTGGGCTATCGGCTGGTAAAGCGGATTCAGACAAAAGTGCGATTCGGTTTTTAGTTTCGTGTACCAGTGAGGCACCGGATCAGCGTAAGATTGTTTGGAAAGAGATAAAAACGAACCAATGAGAATATAGAATCACATATATTTATGATCACAAAGATGTTAACTATAAACGTAAGAACGACGTGGTCACGGTTTCCGTTCTTGCTATTGAGTTGTGCTGGGTATGAGAATTGTTCACATCTAAATACGGGTTGTGTACGAAATCGTTAGGGTCCGGTGACGAGGAATGGTATGTGGCGAATCTGGAGGTTTTAAACTTCACTGCACCATGGCGTACAGTTCTTTTACCCTTGTCGTAGGCAAACGTTCTGTGGATTAACGCCTTTAAATCAGCCTGAAAATATATGTTAACGATTTAATTGTTAGTTTCGTCTATCAAAAACGAGCGGTCTAATTGGTCGTAAAATTTAATTCATACCTCAATGAACAAAATTTTGAGCACGCAGCCATTTCGTATGCTTCCGCACAAAATAGTTCACTACAAAAAGGTATCAAAATTTGTAAAGTTGTTGCATTTTTCGCTCGATGCTATTACATTATAAGAAATGAAGACAATATTTTTTTGTTTTCATGGAGGTATGAACCGAAAAACCTAGTCACATTTGTGGATGAATCCGCTTCGCGTATTCATACAGTGTGATTAGTTTTTTTTTTGGTTCATACCTCCATGAAAACAAAAAATATTCTCTTCATCTCTTAAATGAAGTCATTTAAAGGTAGAGATATGACGTCTACTTTTAGTAGACATTTATTCTGATCTAATACTATAACAAAGGTTATGAGAATTACGACGGTTTATTTTTTTGAAAACCTTTCGTTCGTGAACCCATCTTAAGAATGATATAAGTCAATATACAAATTCTTCGTCAAGTTCCTTACAACCAAGAAATGCGTTCTTTTAGTTTCTAATAATTCGCTTTAGTAGTATTGCACTCTGTCTCAAATTCTGTTCAATTGACTTTTATTAAGAAATAGTTTTAAGTTATTAAGTCATTAAAAACTACACCTTTAATTCGTTCCTTACTTAATATTTCGTATTTTTTCCTTGATTAAGGCCAAATGGTTGGGAATTTAGGGCGTAATTATAGTGGTAAGATGAAGTATTCAAAAGCAATAAAGTGAAATGGGTTTTGAAGAAGATATTTATTTATCACTGGCAAATTTTCGTATCTCACTGTCAATCAAATAACAAATCGACCAATCAAATTGTTCATTTAGACTGGAGTTATACTTTGAATTCAAAACTGCCGACATTTATGTGGAGCATTTGTGTCGGTTTGGAAACTAAAACGTCGTAGCTAAGCCCTTAATAAAGCTGTAGTTACGACGTTTAGATCGCAAACCAATCATTTTGCTTTTCTATTACATGCTACTGGCCATAACTTTTGCAAAACAACGCTGTTTCATATCGAAGTTGAACTTCCTTTCGAGGTATAGGGGGATAGGCTAGCGGAATCAGCAGGCTAGGTCAACGATCGGTCATAAACACGAAAGTTTTAAGCTTACTCGGCCGATCTCGAACACTCAAATCATTTCTTTTAACGTTCCAGGGAAAGGGGCTGTAGCTTAAATCAACTTATACCCAATTTACAGATGTGTAGACTTTTGCTGACTATTAAAAGTGCATTGCCCATTGACACTAACCGGTGACTGTGTGGCTCGAATCAACGACCTCCAGATCACTCGTAAAACACTTTTACCACACAGCTATTGAGCCCGCCTACGAATCATTTTTTTTTAGGTTTTTTTTTTTTTTTTTAGTTTTTTGGTAATGATCTATCATTTTATCGTGTTTTTTTTTCAAATTATATTTTGTCTGTTTTACGTTTACTTGGAAAATAGGTTGATATTTTATTTGGTGAACAACAAAAGTTCTGCCACTCGTGAGGTTAGAGTTTTTGTTGTTCTCGCAATGATGTATGAATTTGATGGAGACACAAATGTAAATATATATCTTTATTTCCTCCATCGTTGAAGATTAACAAAAGAAACATACAGCATGAATAAAAATAAGCAATATACATGAATCAATTGACATAAATATCATAATAATAATAATAATTAAGAAAAAAAAATGATGCACAGAGAGAGAGAGAGTTTGAGAGAGATAGAGGGTTGTCACACAAGTTTTATTGCACCCAACTTCACCGAAACGAAATATGAAGTTCGGAAAAAGACTGTAACTTAACATTAATATATGTTTTCCTTATTCTTAAAATTTCCGAGGAAGTTTTGTTCATTTCATCGTTTTTTTTTTTCAAATTATATTTTGTCTGTTTTACGTTTACATGGAAAATAGGTTGATATTTTATTTAATGAACAACAAAAGCTACCACTCGTGAGGTTAGAGTTTTTGTTGTTCACGCAATGATGTATGAATTTGATGGAGACACAAATGTAAATACAGCTTCGACTATTCATTCATTAAAAGATAAATCCAGCTCACACTGCTACAAAAAATTACCTTTTAACCCTTTCCCACACAATCCCTCCTTTTTACGCCCCTCAAGGAAAAAAGCTTTGGAAAACATTGTGGAAAATGAAGAAATTGCTTGTGTCAAGCAATTTCTTCATTATCCACAATGTTTTCTATCCAAAAAGGAAGGGAAAAAAATAAGATTTCCGTATTTTAAAAATGTCGTCTTCACTTTTTTTCATTTTGAACAAGTCCAAAATATTGTAGTTTAGGAATTGGTTGAACCAATGCTCGAGTTTAAATGACAGTCAGCAAGTCTCGAAGACAGATACGAATTTCAATAAAAAATAAGAATTGAATTTAATACAATACCTCATTGTATTTACAATTTACCGATCGCTAACCTTACCCACTTACTCCGTTGGCAACGTCCGTCGACTCCGAAAGGAAATCCCACTTTAATTTTGATAGACGTAATTTCATTAAATTTATGGGCAGTATAGTATATAACAAAAATATGTAAAATCGTTGGCTGGCGACCTAAACGTCGTAGTTACGACGTTTAATTCGCCAAACCAACGAAAAGGGATAAAGAAAATGGCGACCAATGTTGGAGTTCAAAACTGATTTTTGGTATACATGAGTGTTTCATTGGTCGACTGGTTATTTGATTGACAGACGAGATTGATCAATTTACCAATTACTACACAACGACGCTCGCTGGCGCCATGAAGAATCATGGAAAACTCTGTGGGAAAGGGAGAAATTGCTTGTAACAATGTTTCTACCATATTTGGCTCTTATATTCCAATTTCAGCGCAATTTGAAATGTCGACAGCAACTTCTTTGAAATTCGACCAGTCTAAAATCTTATAGTCTGGTAATGGGTCAAACGATTTCATGAAATTCATAAAACAAAGATAACAAAGTAACTTACTCTAAAACTATCGTTGAGAAACCCATAAACTATCGGGTTGACAAAACTGTTGGACATGGCGACCCAGTGACACAGGAAGTAGATGGTATATAATGACTGACTGTTGACCGGGGCACCAAAGTTTAGCACCAAAAAGAATGTATGAATCGGTAACCAGCACAAGGCAAACAACACGACTATTGTAACCAGCATCTTCATTATCTGTAAAGAGAATCAAAGTACTGAATGTACTGTAAGCTAGCAAAGCATGGTTGAATTTAGAAAATCTTCCCCTTGTTGGGTAGAAAACATTGTGGACATTGAAGAATTTGCTTGTTACAAGCAATTTCTTCATTGTCCACAATGTTTTTCAAAGCTTTTTTCTTTGGATGCTTAAAAAGCGGAATCGGGTTGGAATGGATTCAATAGCATGCTTTTGACAGGGTTCTCTACAATTTGAGTAGAGTTTGCAATATTCCTGAAATATTAAAGAACTATTCTTTATGGCGTAGGCATTCCAAAGATTTGGTGGTTAAGCCTCCAGTGGCGGTTTGCACTCGTTGAACTTTGAGACGACCTCAAAATTTGTCTGTTAACTTAAGCTATCAAAGCTGACTCTTTGCTAGCTAAAAAAGGGGAAGACTTGTGAGTCGTCATGCTTAACCCTTTACCAGGCGCCGTAATTTTAGACATGTCCAAATTGAAAGGGGTTGCAGTCGACAATTTAAAGTTCATGAAATTTTAGATTTGTTTATTTGATTATTTTTTTTTTTTTGACAGAAAGCGTTAAGGAAAATGAAGAATTTGCTTGGTACGAGCATATTCATCATTTAACTGAATGATTTCCGAAGCTTTTTTGGCGGGGGCGCCAAAAAGCGTCATTGTGTGGGAATGGGTTAATTGGAGGTCATCTGCAATTTCCGTAAAAATTGATACCGGTAATGTTAAACGTTTAATAAAAGAAAGCGTGCTCGACTGACATGGATTTAATACGTCAGGGATAACGTGGGACGTCTACATTCGCAATGGACCTTCATTGTAGGTTCTTTTCTAAGAAGCTCAACTGGAAGCGACGGCCCACGAAGAATAACTAGTCTCAGGAAAACTCTTACAGATACAAAATGTAAAAGCAAAGCGAGAGAGAGAGAAAAAGAAAGAAAGAAAGAGAGAGAGACGCGCGCACTCACACACACACACACAAACACACACACGCGTTCTAGTGAGTGATCAAAGGTCAATTTTGTCAAAACTGGTACATGTATGGACAAAATTGGCCTTTGATCACTCATAATAAATTGTCTATCTATGTCCGATGGATATTGCAGAAAGTGGGTACAATTTAAATGGACCCTGGTCTCTGTCATTTAGATAAATTCAAATTCGATAGTTTCTATTCGGATTAGTACGCTTTGCACTTAGAATTCCCTTGATAAATAACGGAAATTTTCTCCTATTGCTCGCAAATATATACCTTATTATCTGTCATAAGAACTCCGCATCGCAGTCATAGCACAACTCACAAGAAGCCATCCATTTAAGTTTAATGTTGCCGATGAACGAAATTGCCTGATCGCGACACTCACAAACACCGTATGTCTTCCTTTAATAAGATATGTCCTTTGTCATTTTTTCATCTTCAATGGTTCTAGACCTAGTTTGTATCATTTTTATAGTTCGTTCGTCTTAATGTATTCTGTTCAATAGTCATTCAAACTAGTCTTTACCTCTATACATTAGGAAACAAGAACTCACTAGGCAAACAGTTACGATAGGTGATAAAAAGCAGTCTATAAAATGTTTTTATTTACCTGTACTAGTTATATTGAGTGATCAGAGGTTAATTTTGTCTATATTTGTATAAAAATTGACCTTTGACCTATCAATACATAACTTGCATATCTATATTGTTTGATCGTGGGTCAAAATTGTGTGGAAATAACATGTTTGTTAAATATTTGCTAAGAAGAAGAGAAAAAAAAAGCCTTCACAAAGATTTGAACTCGGAATATCTGTATAGCAGACAGGGCTTCAACGAAAATTGTCGAAGAAAAGTTGAATGGTTGATGGGGTTTAACCGTTTAATGTTTTACAAAATTTGTCTGGTCAAAATTCAAAGACTTTTCAGACGACAAATGAAAATCAATTTTATTTCAAAAATAATCATTCAGTGGGGTAGAAAATATTGTGGAAAAAGTAGAAATTGCTTGTTACCTTCGATTTCTACTTTTCTCACAATGTTATCTCAAGTATAAAAACACAGGGACATAAAAACCAGTGATTGAACAGAAAATGATTAACGCCACTTTTTAACAGTATTTCAGTCTTATTGCGGCGGAGGCTCACCTAACCATGGATTCCTGGTATTTCTCACATTAGTACTACCACTACATCCTTTCCGAGCCTCCACCTGCTAATCCCACATCGGTTTACGATTATCCACCCATTGGAGGGAGACAAATCTCGTAAAGTATATTGGCCACGATCGCTGATCGAACCCAAGACCTCACGATTGAGAGTCCGACTCGCTACCCACTGCGCTATGGTCGCGGCCAACCTAACATTTTATAATTGGTCCATTGCCACACACCCTCAGTTGTTTTACAACTCTCAAGAAAAAAGCTTTGGATACTTAGATTTACGATTATCCACCCGTAAGTCGGAGTTTTTGGGGGTTTTTTTTCCGCGAACAGGGATCAAACCATGCAAAGAAGGAATCTAATTACATATTCAGCTTAAAGGTCATTGCCAGGTCAATGAACTCTACCTATACTGATTTTTCATATCTTAAAACCCGTCTTCAAATGTATTGACGTTTGTCACGCTTTATCGCTAGGTCAGCGCATTGTTGTAAATATTATTGCATTTATCCATCAAGAGGCTCTCAAAATATGCACTCCAATCAAAGGCCTGTTTGTAACGGTGTTTATGTTTGTTTTCACATTCTCGTCAAAATAGCTCCTTTGTCTGGAAGTTTTCCTGTAATTAATCGTTTTGCTCTTTGCACCCACTGGCTTATTGTAGCAGATGCTAATTCCAACTTAAACACAGGTGGGATGTTTTAAATAATACGTATACAGAATGTAAATCGCTAGTAATTGTAGGAAATACGTATACAGAATGTAAATCGCTAGTAATTGTTAAATCAGTCCGCTCAAGAGCAAGATGAAAGGGACAGGACTAAGAACCTTCAAACTATCCCAGTCGTTCTGTAATACATTGACTGCATTTTGTTCTCTCTTAAGCTCACCTAAGCACTAAGAGCTCTAGATAATGCTATTTAGATCACTATACGCCCGTCTTATATCTTTCTTTCAATAAAAACCAAAACAAACAAATAAAACAAAACAAGAAACACGAACTTAAAATCACAGTTTAGATCACCGTTTATGACAGACCGAATAATTTAGGAAACATTTTGGAATGAAATGGAAGGAGCGGTTTTTGGAAGTTTTTAGCGTTTTCATGGACAATTATCCACTTTTATGTTAATTCGCATATTGTAATAAATATTGTAAAAAAAAATAATTTGTCTCTTACCAACCAGAAACTTTCATAACTAGGTCAGTCAATGCAAAAGCGGAGTGTTTTGAGAAGTTGTATAGAATGTTCTGAGCGAATCGATCTTGATTTAAATAATATGAAGTGGGCAGCAAAGAGCGATTTGATTGAAATGAGTGGGGTGATTGACCAGTGGCTTGCCCCGCCCATTTACCCCGTTGAATCCGCCCATTGATTCCTCCAGGAAATAAATTCCGCTTCGGAATTTAACGGCGTTAATTTGCAAAAGTTTTTACCAGTAAACTGATTGATTGGCGACCTGAACGTTGTAACTACAGCTTGTATAAGCTGTAATTACGACGTTTAAGTCGTTAAACCAACTTAAAAAATCACAAAAATGGCGGCTAATGTTGGAGTGCAAAGCTCAATACCGGGCTGAATGAATAATTTGATTGGTCGATAGATTACTTGATTGACAGCCTCTATTGGTCAATATCACCCCTGTAAATTCAAACTACAACCGACACTATGGCTGGGCCAGTTTTAAATTTAAATTCTACTCGAAAATAACGTCTGCTTTACGGGAACAACTTATAATTCCCTATCCTTCAAAGGATACCATACACAATTATTTACTAAATCCTTTAAATCATTTTTCACTTTTCGCCATTTTATTCGCCATTTAAGTAATATGCTTTATAACCAGAACATTACTGGCCTATCGCTTCAATCAATCAAATAACTAATCAACCAATAAAACAATTCATTTCGACATTGGCCGCCATTTTTGTTAATCTTTTTTGTTGGTTTGGCAACTTAAACGTCGTAACTACTGCTTATTCGAGCTGTAGTTACGACGCTTTAGGTTTCAAACCAAGTATTCTACTTTTTTTGTTACATGCTACTAACCATAAAATTTGCGAAATAGCGCTGTTGAAAATCGAAGCGGGAATTTCGTGTCTGAGTCAATGGGCGTGGTCAACGTGATAAGTTGACGGGGCCGGCGATTGGTCAATTGTCTTCAACAATTGTATTTCAGCAGTACTTATATGATACCTGCATACATCAACTCGATTATTTTTTATGTATTAGCTCAGTTGGTAGAGCACTTGACTTCAAACCTCAAGATCACGGGTTCGAGCCCTGGGCTGACCATATCAACTAACTAACTAATTGTCTTTCGGATGAGAGGTTAAACCGAGGCCCCGAGTGACGATGCTATCCACCGAGTACGTTAAAGAACCAGGCGGGGCTCTCAGCAGTTCCGTCCTGTATCCTTGCACTCTCCCCCGTAACAACTAATCGTCTTCTGGGGGCGTCGCTCATATGGGCATGTGCTACGGTAGCGACGATAAATAAACCGAAATACACTCTGAGGGCTGAATACTATATCACGAAATATTATGTTCTTCTCTTAACCCATTCCCACATAATGATGCCCTTCGAGAAAACGGATAAGGAAACATTGTGTTAAGTGAAAAATTGCTTGAACCAAGCAATTTCTTCATTTTACACAATGTTTTCTGACAATAAAGTTAAGAAAATAAAACTTTCATCAACTTTAAATTTTCGTCCGCAACTCCCAGGGTAGGTAATGGAACTATGAGATTTTGCGTGAATCGTTGCCTTTTGGTCTTCTTCTAAAAAAAAATCTTCAAAAACCGTGCTGCCGTATGTGCCGAGACAGGAAAACGACACTATTTGTACTAATTTGCATTCAAACACATAAAATCACCAAGGTTATCCCTCCCTCCTCCTCCCCCAAAATCTTGAAATGTTCAGAGTTAGTCTCGCAACTTTGAAATGCTTTCTAAGGGCCTGTAACTTGTATTTTCCTGGTCGACGGAAAAAAGTATAATCATTATAAAAGTGTTCGTCGACCAATTCGCTGAGTCTATGTTAAGTATCATAAGAGCAAAACATATTCTTTAACCCATTCAAACACAGCAAAATTTTAGACTGGTCCAAATTGAAAGAAGCTGCAGACGACAATTTCGAGTTGATGGAATTTTGATTTTTTTCGTCTTTTTGGATAGAAAACATTGTGGATAATGAAGAAATTGCTTGATACAAGCAATTTCTTCATTATCCACAATGTTTTCCAAAGTTTTTTCCTTGAGGGGCGTAAAAAGGAGGGATTGAGTTGGAATGGGTTAAAAGAAGTTGGCGATGACAATTATAAGTGATTGCAATTTGAAAAGTAATCAGCCTATACAGGGCAGAAATCATTGAGGGAAAAAAAGAAATTCCTTGTTACAAAAAGTTTTTTCTTTTCCCACA
This sequence comes from Fragum fragum, assembly GCA_946902895.1. Classification (NCBI taxonomy): domain Eukaryota; kingdom Metazoa; phylum Mollusca; class Bivalvia; order Cardiida; family Cardiidae; genus Fragum; species Fragum fragum. The sequence goes on from OX336365.1 coordinate 14,655,797, forward strand.
ATGTTTTCTTAATTATAAAATCACAGGGACGTTAAAAACTAGGGATTGTACAGGAAGGAGTTAGTTTGAAGACCGAGTACACTCGGAATTTAACAACGAATTGTACGCGGTAAATAAAAACGGCATTCACAAAACCTTGGAAGAAGTAATTATCGCGAGAAACACTTTGTCAGACGGTAAGATCATACGGTGAAGAAGTTTTCATCACCCAAGCTGTAGAAAATCAGAGTAATTTGTTACAAGACAAAACCTCAATCTGCACGTCGTTCGTCAAGAAAACACCTAACACTAGATGTATTGTTTGAAAATGATTATTCACCAGGAAAAGGAGACGGGTAAAAAGTTCAAAGGTTTTCCAACTTCAGTGCTTTCTTTGGCATAAGTATTTCATATTACAAGTGAAATATGGGATGTGAATATTTTTTTTTTATCTTGTACATTAGTTTTCTTGTATAAAAATACTTAGAAATATTTCGACTTAATGAACTTAACACTCACAATCCAGGTTTTTTTTATGTTCTCGAAAGGGAGATAGCGGCTTAAACCCACTTCTACGCATTTTTACAGCTGATTTGACTTGGGATCGCTATTAAGAGTCTTGCTCATGAACTCATCTGGGTGCTCGAACCCTTGACCTTCAGATCACGAGTCAAGCTCCCATGCCACTCGGCCCTCGAGAGAGATTTTTTTGTCCTAAAAGATGGGAAAACTTTTTCTGTATCAAAAAAAAATCAACACAAAAAAAAACCCACAAAAACATAAATCTATCAAAGGCATAAGATATTTAGATTTCTGTGTTTTTATAATTCATTAGAGTGAATATTTTATAGATCGTCGTGATTGATAAGGAAAAGTATCTGCCTTTTCAATAGATATTTGTGTTAAAATGTATTTTCAAATGTTCTTTCTTCGTACGAAATCTACTGAATTTTATACAAATCGCAATATAAAGTAAACTTTTGAAACATTGGAGTTTATTTTATGAGATCGTTACCCATCAGATGAACATGATAACGACTGAATTACTAGCGGAAGCAAATGACGTAATTGATACTCCATGGAGACTACAAAGAAGACAATATTCGGTAAAATCGGGATATATAGCATTTTCCCGTTGAATTTCTTCGTTGACTTTGAGTTTAAGGTTCTTAATCCCCGAATCAATGGTAACAAGTACAACTGGCTGTTCGAAGCTGCCAATAAAATAATCAATCGACTCATCCAACATTTTATAATTTAATTGTTAGTTTCGTCTATCAAAAACGGGCCTTCTGATTGGTCGAAAAATTTAATTTATACCTCCATGAACAAAATTTTGAGCACGCAGGCATTTTGAATGCTTCCGCACAAAATAGTTCCATACAAAAAAGTATCAAAAGTTGTTAAGTTTTGCTTCGTTCGCTCCATGCTATTAAATTATAAGAAATGAAGGGAATATTTTTTATTTTCATGGAGGTATGAACCGAAAAAACTAATCACACTTATGTATGAATCCGCTTCGCGTATTCATACAGTGTGATTAGTTTTTTCGGTTCATACCTCCATGAAAACAAGAAATATTCTCTTTATCTCTTAAATATTAGAAAGGAAGTGAACATTGAACTCCAACATTGACCGCCATTTAAAAGAAGCAATTTTGTTAGTTTGGCGACTAAAACGTAGTAAGCACAGCTTATTCAAGTTGTGGTTACCACGTTTTGATTGCCAACCAACAATATTGTCTTTTGTTACATGCTACTGGCCATAAACTTTGCGAAATAAAGCCGTTGATATCGAAGTTGAACTTCCTTTTTGAGTCAGTTGGTGTTGTCAAAGGAGTGAGTGGGCCTTGTCAGGGGAGTCAGTTGGCGTTTTAAGGAAAGTCAGTAGGCGTTGTCAGAGGAGTCAGTGGGCGTTGTCAGAGGAGTCAATCGGCCTTGTCAGAGGAGTCAGTCGGCGTTGTCAGAGGAGTCAGTCGGCGTTGTCAGAGGAGTCAGTCGGCGTTGTAAACGCAGTCAGTAGGTGTTGTCAGAGGAGTCAGTCGGCGTTGTCAAAGGAGTAAGTCGGCGTTGTTAACGCAGTCAGTAGGCGTTGTCAGAGGAGTCAGTCGGCGTTATAAACGCAGTCAGTAGGCGTTGTAAGGAAAGTCAATAGGCGTTGTAAACGCAGTAAGTCGGCGTTGTCAGAGGAGTCAGTCGGCGTTGTAAACGCAGTCAGTAGGTGTTGTCAGAGGAGTCAGTCGGCGTTGTCAGAGGAGTTAGTCGGCGTTGTTAACGCAGTCAGTAGGCGTTGTCAGAGGAGTCAGTCGGCGTTGTCAGAGGAGTAAGTCGGCGTTGTCAAAGGAGTCAGTAGGCGTTGTCAGAGGAGTCTATCGGCGTTGTTAACGCAGTCAGTCGGCGTTGTCAGAGGAGTCAGTCGGCGTTGTTAACGCAGTCAGTAGGCGTTGTCAAAGGAGTCAGTCGGCGTTATTAGCGGAGTCAGTCGGCGTTGTCAGAGGAGTCAGTCGGCGTTGTCAGAGGAGTCAGTCGGCGTTATAAACGCAGTCAGTAGGCGTTGCAAGGAAAGTCAGTAGGCGTTGACAGAGGAGTCAGTCGGCGTTGTTAACGCAGTCAGTCGGCGTTGTCAGAGGAGTCAGTCGGCGTTGTCAGAGGAGTCAGTCGGCGTTGTCAGAGGAGTCAGTGGGCGTTATTAGCGGAGTCAGTCGGCGTTGTCAGAGGAGTAAGTCGGCGTTGTCAAAGGAGTCAGTAGGTGTTGTCAGAGGAGTCAGTCGGCGTTGCTAACGCAGTCAGTCGGCGTTGTCAGAGGAGTTAGTCGGCGTTGTTAACGCAGTCAATAGACGTTGTAAAGAAAATCAAAAGGCGTTGTCAGAGGTGTCAGTGGGCGTTATTAGCGGAGTCAGGCGGCGTTGTTAACGCAGTCAGTGGGCGTTTTCAGCGGAGTCAGTAGGCGTTGTCAGAGGAGTCAGTAGGCGTTGTCAGAGGAGTCAGTCCGGGCGTTGTTAACGCAGTCAGTCGGTGTTGTTAGCGGAGTCAGCAGGCGGGGCTAGTGATCCCTCAGTTGTTAAGTACAAATGATGTTTATACAAACCAACAGACAAAATTTCTTCCAAGAATGCAAATACAGTGCACGAATAATGTGAGTGCATTCGTGTGTGGTTTTTTTGCTTGTTAATTTGTTCATTCTTTCCTAACACATTACCACACAATGACGCTTTTTGACGCCCCTGAAGAAAAACAATTAGGAAATCATTGTGTAAAACAATGTTACACAGTGTTTTCTCCCCCGCAATTTGAAGGAAATTAAAATTTCATAAACATCCAATTGTCGTCTGCAACTCCTTTCATTTTGAGCCAATCAAAAATGTTGTCGTCTGGGAATGGGTTAATTAATCTTAAAAATCTTCTGTGTCAGCCTTTCGAGAGTATGAACACCACACTTTATACTGCGTCATAAAACACACTTAACATTTCTATTTCATACTTCCTTCAACTACAATTTGGCACGAGCATAACAACCTGCATAAAGACGGCGCCCACTTCAATTTCAGATTTACTTTGCAAAGTAACATGTAACGAAAAATAAAATGGTCATTTGGGAACCTGAGCGTCGTAACTATAACTGAAAAAAGCTGTAGTTCTGGCGTTTTAGCCGCAAAACCAACAAAAAGTCTCATTATTAGTGTCGACTAATGACGGAGTTCAAAGCTTATTCCCCCGTATGAATAATGATTCAATGCGGAGAATCACGTGACCGACATTGATGTTGAACACGAAAAAAATGGCGTCATTTTGATCGCTTCATCGGCAAATTTCAAACTTCAACAAGCTATGTATTCAAGCTAAGTAATTTTTCAGCCCATCCACCTGTCCTTTCATTTGCGCTACTGTCTAAGGTTCCCATTCATACCCTGCTTTTCGGTTTATATTCGCTGTATATAGAGAACACTTCGTGAATATTTTCGAAATGACGCAAATTTTCGTCAATTTTCTATATACAGCGAACAGAAAACGAAAAGTTCGGTATCAATGAAAACTTTAAGCAATAGCACATATAATAGAAGAGGTTGCTAGACTGAAAAAGATCGTAGCTTGAATACCTTGACGAAGTTTGAAATTCGCCGGTGAAACCGTCGAAATGACGCCATTCCTTTTTATTCAACATCAATGTCGGTCACGTGATTCCCCGCAATGTGATTGGGTGATAGATTTTATTAACAATGGAGTTCCACCATGTTCTTTAGTCTTTTCATTGCATTACTATAAATGGTATATAGACTGTAACTTAACCCACTGCCGGGCTACAAAAAACAAAAGATTTAGATTGATCCAAATTGACCAATCGCTGGCACAGCCTACTGACTCCCTAAGCTCCGCCCACAAGCTCCGCCATGGAAGTTCCGCCTCGATGTTAAACGGCGTTGTTTTGCAAAATTTATGGCCAGTAGCATGTAACAAAAAAGTAAAATAGTTGGTTTGTGACCTAAACGTCGTAACTACAGCTTGAATAAAAGCTGTTGTTTTGTAAAATTTATGGCCAGTAGCATGTAACAAAAAAAGTAAAATAATTGGTTTGTGACCTAAACGTCGTAACTACAGCTTGAATAAGCTGTAGTTACGACGTTTAAGTCGCCAAACGAACAACTAATTAAATCTGTCGCCCAGTCAATATGCGGTTCTAAAAGGAGAGAGGGTTTGATGAATATTAATTGCAGCTAACTCTCGCTGATATATTAAATTAAAGCAAGGTAAAAATGAGATGCAAAAACAGATTGCCAGCGTAACCATCTGGCATCATACATTTGGTGGGTTGGGCAGTTTTCATTACGTTTTAACGGAATGTTGAAAAAAAGAGAAAGAAAGAAAAGGGAGAACTTTATCCCATTTTCCGCTTTTTTGCGATTCTTAAGACAAGGAAATTCAGAAAATACTGTTGGAATTGAAGAAATTGTTTGTCATAAGTAAACTCCTCATCTCCCTTATAGTTTTCTATTCCAAAAAATAGAGACGTTTTTAATATCTCTAACTTAAAAGATGTTGTCTGCAACTTCTTTGAAATTGGACCAGTCTAACTCTATGTCGTCTGGTACATGTAATTGACGGATCCTTGATGCCAATCAAAGAATCCATCGACCAATCAAATCATTCATTTAGACCGGAAGTGAGCTTTGAACTCCGACATTGATCGGCACTTATGTTAAGGATTTTCGTTAGTTTTGCGACGTAAAAACCGTTTCTACAGCTTATTTCTCCTGTAGTTAACGACGCTTAGGTCGCCAAACAATTCATCGTTTGTTAGATATTACTTGAAATAAATCTTGCGAAATATTGTCGTTTAACCCTTGTCATGCTGTATATATTACCGTACTGAATTACCGTAAAATCAAAGGACTGAAAGCACTGATAGTACTTGTTGTTCAAAATCAATATACTTTTAGAAATAAATTTCATACCAACTTTGGCGGGAAAATTACAAGCAGGAGGTGTAGACCAAGATAAGACTGCACTTATGTGCAGGCTGATCTTGGGCTACATCTCCTGCCAAAGCCGGCTTAATATCTAAAAGGAACCTTCTGTCAGTGGGTGTGGCAAGCGGTATTAGTGGTCGAACTATCGATTCACAAAATGTAACATTTTTAGCTAAAATTAGTAAACAGCTTCCCTGAGTATGAAGGTTAATAAGTTTTTCCCCTTTCTCTATTTCTAGATAAGACAATAATCGATGTCATCATGTTCCTCTGTAACCGATTTCATGGTTTCCTGTTCGAATTCCAGGTTGCTTAGGGCTTTATGGCCCATAAAACACACAAATATATCTTTTAAGAAAGCACTGAAGACTTATTTATTTTTACAGATATAAGAAAAATGACAAAATTTTAACTAACTCCTTATAGATTCTTTTTACAACTTTTATCTGTTTCAAAGAATATTATTGTGTTTCTTAGCTAGCTAACTTCTCCAAACATTTCTAGATGTCTTTTTTTTTTCATTATTTATTTGTTTCGTATTCTCTTTGCGTGTAAATTTTGATTCTGGTTGTTTTGGCAAAGCGCTTTCAAGCGTACAAATGAATGATAAAAGCGCTATATAAATTTGGTATATAAAGAATGATAATAAATAATTTTGTTGATTGATTGATTGAATGGGGTTTCACGCCGCTTTTAACAGTATTTCAGTCATATCTCGGCGGCTGGAGCACCTAACAATGGAATCCTGGTATTTCTCACACCAGTACTACCACCACATCCTTTCCTAGCCTCCAGCTGCTATCCCACTTAGGTTTACGATTATCCACCCATTGGTGAGAGACAAATGTTGGAAAGAATATCGGGGAAATATTTTTGTATGTCAGACGAATCAGGCTGATTTTTTTCAGATAAACTATAAGTATAAATAAAATCGATATCACTTAAAAAAATTTAGAATATAATATTAACCAAAAATGAATTCAACTTTTTTTTTTTGGTTGTTGTTGTTGTTGTTGTTTTTAACCGGTACATGTGTACCTACATTCCCAGTGCATGTCAATATCTATTCCTTGTCTGTATTGACGGGTCGCTGGCCACGCCCACTTTCTCGAAACACAATCTTCGACTAAGGTATTTACTGACGTTATTTTGCAAAACATAACGGCCAGTAACATGTAACGAAACGGAAAAAAAAAATAAATATTTGTTGGCGACTAAAACACTTTAAGTCGCCAAAGCTTTAGCAAAAATACTACACAAAAATGTCGACGAATGTTCAAAGTTCACTTCTTGTCAAAGAAATGATTTGATTGGTGTATCGAGGTCAGACGCGATCCGTAAATTAAAAACAGTCAATCTTGCTCAAGCGACCACCTCTATAAAGCGACCACTTTCATTAAGCGACCACTATCAAAATTCGCTTACAACAAAAACAAACGATCTTCATAAATTGGCATTTTTTTGCTTATATAATTGTCAAACTTAAACCCTTCATTGGTGGATCTCATTAGAATCGTCTCATTGAGACGATTCTAATGAGTTCCATCAATATAGGATTAAATAAGAATCCCGCAGTGATTTTTGTATGTTGTCGAACCGATCCCTCATTCAAACAACAAAGAAGTGTAATAAGCGACCACCCTCTTAAGCGACCACCCTCTTAAGCGACCACATATTGACGGTCCCTTGAGTGGTCGCTGAAAACACGTTTAACTGTTCAGAAAACATTACTAGTTTACTTGGTTTTCTTATTTATCTCCTGGGTGGATAATCGTAAACCTAAGTGGGATAGCAGCTGGAGGGTAGGAAAGGATGTAGTTGTAGTGCTGGTGTGAGACATACCAGGAAGCTTTTGTTAGGTGCTCCAGCCGCCTCGATATGACTGTAATACTGTTGAAAGTGGCGTTAAACCCCATTCAATCAATCAATATTTATCTCCATTCAGAGAATTCTGTCTACAAAAGTGCAAGATAGCAGTAAACTGTTGTTCTGCGTTGCTAGCTTTAATAACTAGCTCGATACGAATCGTCTAATTATCTTATCAAACATCGAAATAAACATGCTGGTAAAGGCGTGATTTATTATGGCATTAATTTTAGAAATTATTTCCCAAGTTGCTATTCATTTAATGCAACAAATATTTCGTAAGCGAATATCGCCTAGAGCATTTTAAGTTTTTTAGTCCGATTTTTTACCCATTCCCACTCAGTCCCTAATTCTTACGCCCCTCAAGAATAAGGCTTTTGAAATTTCTTATTATCCACAATGTTTTCTATCCGAAAAAAGATAAAATAAAATCCATAAACTAGAAATTGACGTCTGCAGCTTCTTTCAATTTGGACCAGTCTAAAATTGTGTTGTGTTGGAGTGGGTTAAGGTAGGCAAGTCAATAGATCGCCTCGATGACTGACTGGCATAGGTGCTTTACTCGTGATCTGAAGATCACGGGTTCGAGCCCCACCGTGATTGGGGTGTGTTCACGGGCAAGACACTTCATAGTCAGCAACAATCTACCCAGCTGTAAAATTGGGGAGCAGTGGGTTTAAGCCACTGCCTCTCTTTCAGGGACGAGAAAATATCTGGATTGTGTGCGTTCGAGAGCGACTCTACATGTAAGCTGAAAGATCGAACTAAATAAATTTGTATGAACTAAGTCTCCGAATCAATACGAATCGTAAACAGCCAGCGTTTGCAATGTAGTTGCACAAAGGACAGATTTTTTCGGATTTTAGGCTTTCAATAACAACATAATCGACCCATTAAGAAAAGACAAAATCTTAGACTGGTCAGAATTGAAGGAATTTGTAGACGAAAATTTTAAGTTGGTGGAATATAGAAAATCGTTGCATTTTAGGGTAGAAAACATTGTTGACATTGAAGAAATTTCTTGTTACAAGCAATTTTTCGTTTTCCACAATGTTTTCCAAAGCTTTGTTCTTGGGTAGCGTAAAAAAGCGGGATTGTGTAGTAATGGATTAAAAGAGGACATTGGATTGTGAGGCATCGGCTAAATTTACCAACGTAGTTGCAACTACATTACTACGGTCATGTCGACTTTCAACATCGACATCATGCCACCAGTAGATTTTCTCCGGCTGTACTCTATTCGCCCACCAACACGTCTGCAGACTCGTTGCTGGAGAGTGACAGTTAGTTGCTATCGATAACCGACAGACCTATGGAGTTCTTTGAACGGAACAAAATTGCGCTGAAGTCCACCTGACGATTGATAGCAATACCGCGACTTTAAATGACTTCAGTCGGCGCCCTGACCACTTAAACCAATAGAAAAAATTGGTCACAATTACACTTATAACTCTTAGTTTATTTATTCAATCAGCTGAAATTCAAAGAAGAAAAATTGGAAGAGAAGTATTTTCGTGCGATTTAAGACATTAGTATAACGTTGTAAAGAAACAAATGTAGAAGACGCGTACCATTGTACTTGCGTCTGCAAATACTTTTCAGATTCAATAAAACTTACACCAAAGCAAAAAATGATGCTGCCCTACCAGTAAAAACATATTCAACTAATGTGTTCAACAGATACGTCCGGAATGTTTCATGAAACAACAAAAAATAACTGAAGGTTTTCAGCAATTTTGAGATGTTAATGGTAATTAAAACTTTTCAGCAATTTTGAGACTTCCGAACCATCCGGTTTATCCTAGATAACGTACTAAGTTTTACGACGCCGTTTCCGGATAACAAAATCCACTGTTTTGTTACATAATGCTCCGCCTTATATACGTCCGAGGTTTGTTTCCAAATTAACCGGGAAAGGCCGAATGTGTTCCGATTGGTATACCGGGATGCCATCAGCAGTAACCACGTCGGCAGTAACTACATCGGCAGTAACCACGTCGATAGTTACCACTTCGGTAGTTACCACGTCGGCAATTACCACGACGTAAGTTATTACTTCATAAGTTACAACGTCGGCAGTAACCACGTCGACAGTTGCCACGTCGGATGGTATCAATTCGGTAGTTACCGCGTAGTGTTATTACGTCGGTTATTACCACGTCGGCAGTTACCACGTCGACAGTTACCACGTCGGTTGGTATCAAGTCGGCAGTCACCATGTCGGTAGTTACCACGTCGGCAGTTACCACTTCGCTAGTTATCCCGTCGGATGTACCACGTCGTTAGTTATCCCTTCGGGAGTTACTCTGTCGGTAGTTACCACGTCGGCAGGTATCTCGTTGACAGTCACCACGGTGACAGTTACCCTGTCGGTAGTTACCACATCGGCAGTTACCACGTCGGCAGTTATCAGATCGGTAGTTACCACATCGGTAAATCCAACGTCGTTAGTTACCATGTCGACAGTTACCATGTCGACAGTTATCACGTCGGCAAATACCACAACGGCAGTTACAACGTCGGTAGGCGGCATTTAGTGATACATGTATGTGACAGTAGAGTAAAACCGCACTTCTTGTCGTTCCAATGGTAGAGTAGAGAACTTTTTATCTGTCAATGAAGATGGTCTCGATACCCTTTTCGCTCAATGAATCACGATGAACAAAAACTCTTCATTTTACGAGAACACTGACGATTTCTTATTTCTTTACACATTCCCACACAAGTAACTTTTTGAATCCCTTAAAGAAAAACAATTTCGAAACATTGTGTAAAATGAAAAAATTGCTTGCAACAAGCGATTTCTTCAAAATCAAATTTTTTTTCCCAGAAAATTGAAATATCTAAAATTTCACAAACTTTAAATTATCGTCTACAACTCCTTTTAATTAAGACCAGTCTAAAATTTTCCAGTCTGGCAATGACTTAAATATAATCGTGAACTAGACAAAGTGATTAATGACAGGGTAGTTACATGTTTAAATGTGAAAATGAAAGAATGAATGAATAAATGTATGGACAATGGTGAAGTCACGGCGCACCGTTAGCGGAGATTATTTAGTGCACTAAAAACGAACAAAAAATTCTAGCTTATGTAAACTGAGAAAAAAAATGGACGATTTTTGGAAAGCCATTATGAAATTATTAACCCCAATTTCATTTTTTTCTTTTCTTTGCGGGTTATTGTTAATTGAATCGTGTTCGCTTTAGTTAATGCTTGTTAGTTTGTTTGTTTTAAATGGGGTTTAACGCCACTTTTAACAGTATTTCAGTCATATTGCAGAGAATGGTGATCATATCTATAACGCTATGGTTTCCTGGTATTTCTCACACGAGTACTACTACATCCTTTCCGAGCCTCCTGCTGCTCATCCCACCTAGATTTTAGATTATTTAACCATTTTTTGGTAGACAAAAGTTAGAAAAGATATTTGCTGCGACCGAGGAACGAACCCTGGATCTCATAACTGAGAGTCCGACGGTATCAGCAGCGCTATGGCTGCGGCGTACTTTCGCTTTGGTCAAGTCAGTCGTTTCTCCTTGCCCCATATCAAATGACGGATCGTTAGCCATACAATCCTGTGGTGATATACCTTTTTGAGAAAGGAATGACCGATTGATTCGATTGCATACATAAATTGTTACAAAGTTCTGGCTTAATCCTATGTTGTTGGGACTCGTTAGAATCGTCTCCTTGAGACGATTCTAATGAGTTCCAACAATATAGGATTTACTCATGATTTTACTTTTTAGCAAAATACATTCACTTCTTAAGTTTCGAATTAAAAAAAAAAAGAATTTCGATTAAGGTCCCTAAATGGAAGTGGTTGAGCTAGATAAATTGTAACTTGATCTATCTATCATTTTATTTTATTTTTCTGTTATCGACAGCAACGGCGTTTCTTTAGTGCCACACTTCAGTAGACATATTTGTTACAGGCCAAGTACAACAACACACAATTCAGCCAGATTTTTCTCTTTATTACTATATTAACCCTTGTCATATTGCACCCGGAATGTTTCGGTTTTTGCGTGACGTGAAGACGAAGATGAGCCTGCACAAAAGAGGAGCCTGGTTTAAGTCTAAACCTTCTGTTTTCGTTCCTAAGCCAGAGTTGTTATAAGAAATAGTTTTCAAAAGAAATATTGACCCTCAATAAGGCCGCTTGGTACTCTCGGTTCTTTAATATAACTAAATCTCTGAAAAGGGGATCTTATTCATCAAGACAAGAGTTGAGATAACTGTGACCTTTTCAGCTCCACAACAATCTGCAAATTGAGCCTCAACTCTTTTTTTCATTATTGGTGAGTTCCGTCAATCAAAGAACTTAAAGTACATTAAGCTAACAAAGCATGGTATTGTTAAGTAATCAAGTTGGAATTTTGGAAAAAAAAAACTTGCCTAGTAGGGTAGAAAACAATGTGGACATTGACGAAATTCCGTGTTACAAACAATTTCTTCATTGTTGACAATATTTTCAAACGTGTTTTTTCTCTCTCGAGATGTATAAAACGCGGGCTTGAGTTGGAATGGTGTAGGGAGCATGCGTTCGAAGGAGTTCTCTAAAATTTGAAGGAAGTTAATTCATGTGGCCGTACAAGGCAGTGCGCTTAGCGAAGACTCCGACCAGACTAATTTTTAACACGATATGCTCAAGTGAGCTAAAACTATCTCGGAGATGAACTTGCAGTCTGAGTTATAAGAACTACTTTATATCTCGTAGGCATTCACTTGATTTATTGGTTATGCCTCCAGTGGCAGTTTGCACCCATTGAACTCTGAGAAGACTTCAAAATTGTATCTGTTAACTTTCCTAGCTAAAAGAAATGAGCATCCAAATCTGGGCCGCCGTCATAGCGCAGTTGGTAACGCGTCGGACTGTCAATCTAGACGTCTCGGGTTCGATTCCCGACGGTGGCACTCATCCTTTCCGAATATTTGTCTCTCACCAAAGGGTCGATAATCGTAGACCTATGTGGGATAGCAGCTGGAGGCTAGGAAGGGATGTGATTGCGGTACTGGTGTGAGAAATACCAGGAATCCATTGTTAAGTGCTTCAGCCGCCGCGATATAACTGAAAGATTGTTGAAAGCGGCGTAAAACCCCATTCAAACAAACAAACTAAATCAAAACCGTTATTGTAACCGTATTTTTATTTGTATATACTGCCTCGTCAATAAGTTTATTTGTCTGGAATTTTTCCTGTAAATCATAGTCCTGGTTTCTTCATATTTTGTCTGAATGCCAAAAGATGCAACCGTAAATTGTAGCTTATTAGATTGAAAGAATCCAATTTACTAATTTTGTTCAGGTTTCGGGATGTTTGTTGAACAAGATAATATTACAATCCGTTGCAGATAAGAAAATACCGTGACGCTTAATAATCACAAGTTTTGGAACTCTGAAAATTTTAGATACTCTGTAAAACATGATAGGCTTTTAACCCAAAACAAGACGAGATATTTCAATCAATGAATCAATCTGCTATTCAAATCATTCATTTAGACCAGAGGTGAACTTTGAACTTTGACCCTATACCTGTCAACATGAACGCACTTGACTGTCTCGATGGCCGAGCGTTATACGTGATCTGAAGGTTAAGGGATCGAACCCAATCGTCACCGGGATGTGTTCATTGGCAAGACATTTAATAGCCAGACCCAGTCTACCAAACTTTAAAACCGGATAGCACTGGGTTTAAGCACTACCTCTCTTCCAGGGACGTGAAAACATATGGGTTGTGAGCATTCGAGAGCGGTTCTTTAAGCCTAAAACTTTCGTCGCACTCGAACTAAAACACATTTGTATTATAAACTAACATGGAGGAAAACTAGATCTCAGAAAAAATCATTTCGCCATATAACAACGCAAACGGCACACTGGGATACTTGATCAAGGTAATTATCATGGAGAAAACATACTACAGACAGTCAGATCCTACGGTGAATTAGTTTTCATCACTTAAGCTATGGAAAATCAGAGTAATTTGTCTAACAAAGTAAAGTCTTCTCCTTACGTAGTCCATCAGAAACACGTTTGTATTACAAGTTGTGATTCGTTTCATTTGTTTGTTTGTATGGGGGTTATCGCCGCTTTTACATTATTTCAGTAATATCGCGGGGGCTGGAGCACCTGACAATGGATTCTTGGTAAATCTTGCATCAGTACCACCATTACATCCTAGCCTTCAGCTGCTTTCCCACTTAGGTTTACGATAATCCACCCATTGATGAGAGGCAAATGTTGGAAGGGATATGTGCTGCCGCCGGGGATCGAACCCATGAAACCCAATGATTGAAGATTGGGAGTCTGATGCGCTACCGACTGCGCTATGACGGCGGCTCGTCGATTACAAGGAAACAGTGATATCGCACAAGAGGAAAAGAAAAAGCATAAACCATAAATTAAGTTAATGTACTGTTATTGACAGAAGAAGTTCCAATAATTGATACGATTATCTGTAGAGATCAGGATAACCTATTTATAACATGAACTCTATGTTTGTCCACAAATCACAACAATAATACACATCGAACTGACGATAAAATTCTCATAAACAAGAGACCCTTTTGAAAGGCACTCTGACCTTAATGAAGTGGCTCTTCTGAAGTACTTGAATGTTTGGCAAGCGCGTGGTCTGTAAGCGTTCAAAAGAGTTTGACCCATTCCCACACAATGACGCCCCTCAAGTAAAGTAATTCGAAAAACATTGTGTAAAATGCAGAAATTTTTTGCTACAAAAAATTCTTCATTTTCCACATTATTTTCTAACCAGAGGGTTGAAAAAATCCAAAATCTTAAATTTCATAAACTTTGAATTGCCGTCATCGACTCCTTTTAAATTTGGACCAGTCTGTTAATGGGTCAACTGCTTGTACAACAATAATTTATGATTTTATTTATCATGCACCTACTCATTCACTTTATAATGTGCTTTCATTCCATGCAGATAAAATCGTACTTAAAAGAAAAAACAAGAAGGCCACAATGGCCTTAAATCGCTCAGCTGATTAAAACTGTTAAAAACAAATAGTCTCACCGATTTCAACCAATTTTCGGTTGATGGAGCATAAAATATAGCCTCTAGAGTATCTACAATATTTTTAAGATTTGATCTGGTGACTCACTTTTGAACCACAAGTGACCCAATTTCAGGAATTCATCAAGACAAACATTCTGACCAATGTTCAGGTTGACTGAGCATCAAATGTGACCTCTAGATCGCACACAAGGTTTTTGCAAGATTTTGGCTAGACACATGAATCTACACACTTAATCACACTGTAAGAATCCGCTTTTCGAATTCATAGTGTGATAAAGACTTAAGTTTCATACCCCAATGAAGACTAAAACTATTGTCTTTATTTCTTAAATCCACGAAATAACGAACTTTACTTGTAATCATTCCAAAAAAATAAGCCATCTATAATGGAAATTAACCCTTGGGTATTATACTGAGCAAACATTGTGGAAAAAGAAGAAATTGCTTGTAACAAGCAATTTCGTCTGTCTCCTCAATATTTTCTACCATACATGCTGATTGATTTTGAATTTCACTAATTTTGTTATGTCGTCGGCTACCCCTTCTAATTTGGACAAGACTAAATTTAAAAGAAATAAAAATAAAATAAAATAAAATAAAATAAATAAATAAATAAAACAAAACAAAAAACTGAAAGGTTTAATGGTGTCTCCGAACAGCATTCTTTAGCAATTACGTTGGCCAAATACACTTGGCTGGTTCTAGAAATAAATAGCACGAGTTCTACGAAAACGACTTTCAGGGAAAAAAATGATCGTGAGAAACAATATGTCAGACAATAAGATCATACGGTGAAAGTAGTTTTCATCACCCAAGGTTGAGGAAATCAGAGTCATTTGTTATATGACAAAACCCCACTCTGCACGTCGTCTATCAACGTAACTCATTACTTTTTGTTGTGTTTGTTTTCGAACTGGTAACACTTTACAGGGAAAGAAAGTCTATTACTCGAGTTTGTTTTGAAATAAATTTTGCGATATTTCGCGCATGCTTATTCGATAATATGACAAACTGTATCAATTGACGGATCGCTAGCCCCGCCCACCGACTCCTCTGGCCACGCCTACTGACTCCGCCGACTGGAAGTTCTAGTTCGATGTTAAGCGGGTTTTTTTTCATAATTGCGTCCAATAACGCGTTATAATCTTCTTTGTTATGAAAAATGAACGAAGTTAATGTAGCCAAGGAGTTAACCCATTCCCATGCAATACCCTCTTTTACGCCCCTTAAGAAAATAGTTCGGGAAAACGATGTGGAAAATGAAGAAAACGATTGTAATTAACAAGCAAATTCTTCATTTTACACATTATTTTCTACTTGAAGAGATAAATATTTCAAAATTTTCAACAATTTGAAAATGTCGTCTGCAACTTTTTTGAAAACTTTGATCAGAGTCATTTTGAACACGATGTGCTCAGGTGAGCTAAATTATACATAGGAGATGAACTTGCAGGCAGAGTTTGCAATATTCCTGAAATACATAAGAAATACTTTGTATGGCTTATGCATTCAATGGATTTAGTGGTTAAGCCTCCAATGGCGGTTTGCACTCGTGGAACTCTGAGAAGACCTCAAACTTTGTCTTTTAACTTAAGCTATCAAAGCTGGCGCTTTGCTAGCTAAAATGTAGACAGGTTTGTTGTCAACTCTTAAGACCAACACAAATGCTTCACAACAATGTCACCGAATGTTTGGAGTTAAAGAAATTCATTTAAAGTCTAAATGAATGATTTGATTCATTCGGCGATTGATTTTAAGCTAGCAAAGCGTCAGCTTTGGTAGCTTAAGTTCACAGACGAACTTTTGAGGTCTTCTCAGAGTCTAACGAGTGCAAACTGCCGCTGGAGGCTTAACCACTAAATCTACTGAATGTCTACGCCAAAAAAGTAGTTCTTGTGTAAACTCGAGCATATTGTGTTCAAAATGACTGGCTTTATTCAAATTGCAGAGAACACCTTCACACCTTCCCATTCAATACCGCTTTTCAAGAATCTCCAAAAAAGGGCTTTGGAAAACATTGTAGACATTGAAGAAATTGCTTGTAACAAGCAATTTCTTCAGTGTCCACAGTGTTTTCTACCATACAAATGGCAAGGAAGATTACATAACAAAACAATGCTTTGCTAGCTTACAGTACTTTCAGTACTTTGATGTGATTGGTAGCCGCGATTGGTCAATTGCTGTAAGCAAACCTACGACAATAACTACACTATTTCGAATTGACAAATCACCGCTGTCAATAAAAAAAGTCGAATGACCAATCAAATCCTCATTTTAGACTGAAAGTAAACTTTGACGTTTATGGGAAGTATTTTTGTTAGTTTGGCAACTTAAACGGTGTACATATGGCTTATTCTACAAGCTGAAAGTAAACTTTGACGTTTATGGTAAGTATTTTTGTTAGTTTGGCAACTTAAACGTTGTATATATAGTTTATTCTACAATCTAAAAGCTGTAGTTACGATGGTTCGATCGCTTTACAACCATTATCATTTTTTGTTAAATGGAACCGACCATGACTTTTTGCAGAATAAAGGCTAATTATCGAACAACGTCCAACTTCCTGTGAAAAACAGTCTTTTGTTACAAGCAATTCCTTCATTATCCATAATATTTTCTACTAAAAAAACGCAAAGAAAAATAAATTTAAAATTTCATTTAATAAAAATTGACGTCTGCAACATCTTTGAATTTGGACCAGTAAAAATTCTGTGGTGTGGAAAAGGGTGAGACATAACATAGGTTACATAAGACATAGGACATAACTCATAACACGCTCAGCGCGCTCTCAAGATCCGACGTGTTAAATGTAAATTACCTTTAGATTGTAGTAAAAATTACAAGCTAAGACAATTTCTTGATGCTATAAATCATCCTGACCCTATGATATTTTTTAATAGTATAGAAAGTTCTTCAAATGTTCAACATGATGCCATATGAAAAGTTAAGTCCTTTCAACAGTTTTAACATATTATTGTTCTAAACTTAATGATTAAAAATCACGAGAAGTAGTTCAAGGTCTGTATCAAAGGCCGCGACAATGCAAGATGAATAAAATGCTCACCATAAGCTCTTCTCTAAGATGATGCAGTCTTAGAATTAATACTAGTAATACAAACTTCCAGGAATTAGTTCAAAGGTCAACGGTGCAACATGACGCCAGGTACCGTTACTTTTCATAATAATATTTTATGCATCTCATAAAACTATGATTCGTATGGCACTAGAACTAGCTCGTTTGAAATAACACATAACTTATGACACAAAATATAAAAGACAACGTGTCCCCTATCGGCTTCCGTAGATACCAAAGGGTTATAATGTGCAATGTGGAACTCATGTTCTTTCTGCAAGCTTTAATATCCAGTCAACGGAGAATTTGCTTATTAAACAATCAAACATTGAAATAAACACGCTGGGGGATGGCGTGAGTTATTGCGTTTTTATATTCAACAAGCGAAGTTTAGAGAACATATTGTTTTCACTCTTTTCTAATTCCTTTCATGTTCTCTGAAATTATTTTCTTAAATACATTATTTTACGTCCGTGTCTACTTTTCATTCTTTATAAGAAATGAAGAGAATATATTTATTTTTAGCGGTTTTTTTTTAGGAAAAACCGGTATTTCATATCGATCAACCGGAAACAAGTTCTCACACATTTCTCACGCATGCTCATAAACGTGAAGTGAAAATCTATGTGATCGCCTCCATCTTGTTGCATCGCTGATGAAGAAAATAACTTACTTGCTGAATGCCAACAGCCTCCTTTTAATCATGAATATCCAGGAAAATGGTTTAAAACTTAATATATCCTTGGTAAATTGTCTAATTAATTGTCAAAATGAGAGAAATAATTTCCTCGCGTTTAATCTAGGTCAGTGGTTAGTGAAGTTAACGAATACATGTAAACTGTCTGTTGGTGTTTTGACCTGGCAGGGCTGGGCAAATTTACACCCCGTGTAACACGTTACAACCCTGTTATATTCAAGCGCCTATTAACCCCTTCGAATAAAACAACTTTTACCTCTCAAATTCGACTAAATCTTTGAAACGGACATTTATCTA
This sequence comes from Fragum fragum, assembly GCA_946902895.1. Classification (NCBI taxonomy): domain Eukaryota; kingdom Metazoa; phylum Mollusca; class Bivalvia; order Cardiida; family Cardiidae; genus Fragum; species Fragum fragum. The sequence continues at coordinate 14,674,216 of OX336365.1, forward strand.
CTTCAATTGTGATAATAATATGCTCAACGAAAAAAGAATTGAATGTTAGCTTTGATTTATTTACCTTTTATCATTTAACCTATTACCACACAACCACAAATTTTCACGCTCTTAAAAAGAAAACGTTGCGATAAATTCAAAATAGCGATTTCGGTAAACAGTAATAGCTCATGATTGATTGAATAGGGTTTAACGCAACTTTTAATAGTATTTCAATTATATCGGGGAGAGTGGAGCTCCTAACCATGGATTCCTGGTAGTTCACACACCAATACTACTACTACATCCTTATCGAGCCACCAGCTGCTCCTCCTACTTAGGTGTACGATTTACTCACTCATATTGATGAAAAATGCTCGCATTATTGAGCGCGGTTACTGATAAACCAGCAAAACCGCTCTCAAGACTTTCAGTCCTTTGATTTTTTTTTTTTTTTTTTTATTTTTTTCATTGAGATAATGTACGAATCTTCTTCGCGTATTCATGCAATGTGATAAAAAGTTTTTAGGTTCAAGCCTCAAAGAGAATAAAAATACTCCCTTCAATTCTTAAAGTTAAAAGACAGACCACGTCAACGGAAATTGACCAATGTCAAATAAACCTAAAAAGTAAAAGAAGGAAAGACAAAGTAATTACATGCGATGAAGAGGTGTTGCTTAACTTAGGTCTATTACAGTTATGTAGATGTATAGGTTATAGTGAGTGATCAGAGGTCTGTACACAGATATAAACAAAATTGACCTTTGATTACTCACCATAACTTGTTCATCTATAAGCGAAGCGGCTTGATACATTAGATTGATTAAGTTTTTAGGTTCAAACCACAATGGAAAAAAAAAAAAAAAACAACAAAAAAAAAAAAAAAAAAAAAAAAAAAAACAAATTTAATGTCATTAAGCAAAACAGAATAATCTTTTTACTAGTTTTAGGTACAATTTTATGGATCTACTTCGTGCGCAAGCATACAAAATAGTTACGAGATCAAAATGGTTTTCGCGGACGAACGCAAGAATAAGCTAATTAGCTAACTTTCGGTTTAACCCATTCCCAGTCAGTGACGCCTTTAAACGCCCTTAACGAACAAAGCTTTCGAAAACAATGTGTAGAATGAAGAAATTGCTTGTTACAAGCAATTTCTTCATTTTCCACATTGTTTTCTACCCAGAAAGTTGAAAAAATAAAACGTTCATTAACTTTAAATTGTTGTCTGCAACTTCTTTCAATTTGGGCCAGTCTAAAATTTTGCCGTCTGATAATGTATGTTGTTCATTTTATTCCAAGCGATTTTCATTGACCATCGCGAAACGTATGATAGATTGTCACGAAATTTGGTATATTTTGATATCAACAATATCTGCCATCGGTGATAATTTTCGTGGTAATCACACACACACACTAAATCCTCTATTAAAATGAAATGAGGTTAAATTCTCGTAATTGTTCGTTTGTTTATTACCCTCAATCGGTTTATTATCTACAATCGATCTATTTATGGCTGTTGTTCTAACAATATTAAAACAGTTGCCGTTATATACAGAAATTGACAATACTTAAGCCACGCAAGCTGTAATACCAAAATAAACAAGGAAAATCCAAGCTTGACTGTCAGTTTGATAACGACAAACGACATGAGAAATCGACCTCAAATTTATATCCTTGAAATGAGTTTGAAGGGTTTTCATACAACATTTTGATTTGTTCAACATGTACCACCCATCGATCACTTCTATGAATCAAAGGACTGAAAGTACTGAGAAGTTGGTATGCGCTGAAAGGGTCATAACTATGGAATTCGGTTCAAATTCATTTATTATTTTCCGAGTAAGCCTCCCTCCTTTAAACTTAAACCAGCATTCTCATCCGTGTACATATGTGCGTGAATAACGCACAAAAACAAAAATCCACATACAGAAACAAAAAAAAACAGCATTGTCTTAACTCATTCCCAGATAGTGACGCTTTTAACTGACCCTCATTATGAAAGCTTTGAAAAACATTGTTGAAAATGAAGAAATTGCTTGTTACAAGCAATTTCTTCATTATCCACAATGTTTTCTGTCCAAAAAGACCAGGATTTTTAAGATTTCATCAACTAACATTGTCGATTGCTACTTCTTTGAATTTGGACTGGTCTAAAATTTTATCGTGTTGTAATGGGTTATTAGCTCGTGTCACGCACAGCAAAATTAGAATTTTCAAGCATAACATTCTCCTTTTGATCAAGTCTAATATTTGAACTCCCTTTAGAATCTTGAAAACAGAGAATAACAGCTTCTACAGTAAGAAATCAATGACCTCGATAATTATTTGACCCTCATCTCGGCAAAGTCTGTAACGATCTTACTAAACTCACGTAGATTTTCACTTCAAGTTTATGAATATACGTGGAAATTTGCGGAAATGATCAGACTGATCGATTTGAAATACCGGTTTAGACTTAGGAAAAAAGAATATTCAAAGCGTTGTGAGTAAAATTCAAAAGAAAAAAAAGACGTTAACGTTATTGTAACGTTATTGTTTGCACATGGTATTTTTGCCCTTTTCCTAAAAATTTCTAAAATATGATGAAGATAGCATGAAATTATCTTCGACGCCCTGTAGTCGCGCGATTTCCTTATTCGTTATTCAGCTTTAGAACCGCAAAAAAAATCTTTAGTAAAAAGGACCAAGCTGAAAGCTAGATGACACGTATTAAAGGTTTGATGTGTTATTATTGATTTAAACTTGTAAATAACGACATAATAAAGCGTAATTATTTAGTAAATAAGCAGAAACCGGAAGTTGATATGTTTACATTCTAATTTTCAAAATCTTCTACTACGTTTTGCACCTATTTGATTTTTATTGTGTAAAAGCTGTAAATCCCACAATAATCGCAGTTGCTTGATGACTTCGATCCCCCTTAATCGCTCTAGAATGTTTTAAAGCACTGGGCGGCGTGATTATTGTAAAAATGCATTTGCGACCTGAGCCATATTTGTAAACATTGCCTATCTATGGTCACATGACTACCACGTGTCACTTGAGATCACGTGATAACCAAACACGGGACGGCGAATCACAAAAAACAAATTACTGCGCTGATTATTACCTTATTTTTCAATAATTTAAAAGCAAACTTAAGCATGTTTATAAGTCTCTACATGAATTTTTATATCATCCTTGACATGTGCCACATTATTGTCTTCAGCTACAACTAACTGATTGTCCATGGCAAGTTGAGATGAAAAGAAACCCGGGTTGTATTCATATCTAAGAGATCGCGTGAAATGTGTTATCAAAAAAAACCGAAATGAAATTGTCTTGTGTTCATTTTGCGGTTTTGTTAAATCTAAGTTCGAATTGCTCCACATTCCAGATTAAAAACTGTTTATTGTGACCGCCGTTTTCAGGATTGCCTTCGTATTTGAATCTTCTCACATTACATTCGTCCGAATTAAACGATGGTGACTACCATAGATTAAAAGCAAGGGTTTTCCCTCCTTCTTTTTCTTTTTTTTTTTTTTTTTTCGTTATTGATAGCTTTTTCATGAGTGCCGCCCCTCAGAAGCAAATACTCACTTTGATCTAAAAATAGCTATCGTTTTGGGAACATCAGTGACGAACACCGTCACCATGGTTGATGGTTTATTTTGGAATATTCGTGCGAGTACTTCGCAATAGATTTATTTCCTAAAAAACGTGACATGAATCCAAACAGTATTTGTTTAACGTCCTTGTGATTTTATACCTGAGAAAACATTGTGGGAAAAGAAGAAATTGCTTGTGACAAGCAATTTCTTCTTATTACACAATATTTTCTACCCTACTGGGTGGTTATTTCTCAAATTAAATCCACTCTAAATTTTCGTCTGCAAAACCTTTGAATTTGGACAGGTCTAAAAAAATTTAAAACAGGAAAAGGTTAATGTATTATATTGAATATGCGAGTGTGGAAATTGCTATCATAAGATAATGTAAGATAATAATACCTCAAGTGATAAATTGTGCATAGTATTTACACTAAATTTAAGCTAATCCTAAGAAACGGGGTGTAAAATGTCGTAACTATAGTTTTTCTTCATATATTACGACTACAGCTTGACGATAATTATAGCCATGGAAAAACATACTGACCGAAATAAAGCTACCCTTTCTAAGTGCAAATGTACTTGGCTATGAAGAACACTTAAGGCATTCAAGTTCTTTTATTATCGCGTAAAGAAGCAAAGATCAAATCATGTTTTACTAGAAAACGTTTTAGTAACTTAATGAATACTCATGGATACATACACAACCATTCATTCAAAGCCTTTTTTACTTTGTCAATTCCAAATGCATGACGAAGATATGCGACAGTCGACTAATCAAATCATTAATTTAAACAGGACGTGAACTCTGAACTCAGACATTTGTTTCGAGCTATTCTTATATTTATGTAGTCTCGACTTTAAGGTAGGTCGCCAACAAACCATTTTATCATCCAGTCTACTGACTATTAACCCATTCCCACACAGGCCCTCCTTTTTACGCCCTTTCAGAAAAAAGCTTTAGAAAACATTGTGGAAAATGAAGAAATTGCTTGTATCAAGCAATTTCTTCATTATCCACAATGTTTTCTATCCCAAAAGACAAAAGAATTTAAAATTCAATCAACTTCAAATTGTCGTCTGCAGCTTCCTTCAATTTGGACCAGTCTATAAATTTTGCTGTGTTGGAATGGGCTGTCGAAAGTCGGTGTGCGGGGCCGTTTAATTTGTACCCGTCATGCAAATATAGGCCACTATGGTACCTTGGTCAGACTTCGCGATTCAAGCAGACCGAACAGATTCGGTTTGGTAGAATTTCTGTTTGTGGATTGGTAATATTACCTCGTAATTTGCGAAGGCTGATCGGGTCTAAAGTTTTCGTTCTAAAGTTTTCGCTGATAGAATATCATTATGTGTATTAGCCATACTGCTTTACGAATCGCGCACGCTGAATGGGATCGAGACGATTCGCCTCGGTAGAATTTTAACCCTTTCCTGTTTAATCGTTTTTACGTACCAATGAATTTACTATTGAGAAAACATTGTAGAAAAAGAAGAAATTGCTTGTAACAAGCAATTTCTTCTTTTTTCCGCAATATTTTTTACCCTACCGAATGGTTATTTTTCAAATTAATTCTACTGTAAATATTCGACTGCAAAACCTTTGAATTTGGACAGGTCTAGACTTTTACAAAAATAAGAAAGGGTTAAAGGTTTAGGATACAGGCATGCAAAACATGTTGAAAATTTAAATCATTAAAGTTAAGACTTTAAAACCCCAATTATCTTCCTCCTGTGTGCAAATCCATTTCGAAAAGCCATTTTTAATGAGAAAAATTGTCTGCCAAAATTAGATTGTTTAAGACCGGAGGTTAATAAAAAAACAATGTCTTCGTTCAAACACAAAAGATTCTTTTTCTCTCGTTCCTTTGGATCAATGGATAAAATAAACATTTTATGATATAACTTGGACAGAAAGTTTATTAGGATTCTGCAATATATACAGATTGATTACAGGAGTTGAAACTTTAACATGACTTCAAAGTGAACGAAACTTTGATGATAAATGTCGAATTATCGGTTTTATGTCAGTTTAGCAAGAATATACACGTGGGTTGGTCCGGAAATTTGTAATCCTTTGTTTAAGTAATTCGTTGTTCTGTTTTGTTTTCAGCCTTATTAGTAGTTTAAATAATTGATACATGGTATGTCTTTGGGTGCAAACTAGTAAAAATGAACAAACAGCACCCATACGACGTCGACATTCACCGATTGCTTGTTAACCCTTTTCCTGGTAAATTCCTGGTTTTTACTTCCCTGTGATGTAGTAATTGAGAAAACATTGTGGAAAAAGAAGAAATTGCTTGTGACAAGCAATTTCTTCTTTTTCCACAATGTTTTCTACCCTACTAAATGGTTATTTTCCACATAAAATCCACGTTAAATTTTCGCCTGCAAAACCTTTGAATTTGGACAGGTCTGAAATTTTGCAAAACAGGAAAGGGTCTCCAACAGGAAGTTCCACCTAGATATCAAAAGAAATCTTTTTGCAATATCGTAGCTACATTACTTTTTATTACATCGTTGACTCGACCGCGATCTAAGATCAGAGAAGGCACAATAGAAAATAAGACTGAGAGCAAGGTTAGTCATAGAGTGAATCTTCAAATCTTTTGAGGCTGTATATCTCTCGTAGGGACAAAATTTATAACCAAATGGAATCCTGAAATCCTTGTTAAAATTACTTTCAGACCCTCTCGTAAATAATTTCAGATTAGGCCACAAGCTCTCTATGAAAAGATTCGTCGAACAGAAAACGAAAATGATTTTAAGAATTATTTTTTGTTGCCAACATAAAGTAATTCTAAATTTATTTTCGTTGTCTTTCCATAGCGGTCTTCTGGCCAATTCTCAAATTATTGAAAGATAGACGAATCCTTTCGGTGAGAAATTGTGTTCCTCCGATGGCCACAGACCCTGTTAGAATTGTTTGGAACATGCATTTCTTCGTTTTCCAATAGAGCCTTTAATGGATCTCTAGGACCGCCGAAGTTCTGATATTTAATAAAAGTTATTTCATTCCTAGCCAAGCAATTGACCAATCGCTGGCCCCGCCACTTAATTTACAAGCCCATCGACTCCAACAAATAGTTTCTCTTCGATTTTAAACAATTTATGGCAAATTGCATGTAACAAAAAGGTAGAATAGTTGGTTTGCGACTAGAACGTCGTAACTACAGCTTGAAAAAGATGTAGTTACGACGTTTAAGTCGCCAAAATAACCTAAAAAGGTCAACAAAATGGCAGCCAATGTTGGAGTTCAAAAATCATTTCTGATCTAAATGAATGTTTCCATTGGTCGACTGTTTATTTGACTGACAGCCGCGTTTGGTCAAGTATTTGTGATTGACAAGTATAGCAGGTCGAATTACCATTACCGGAAAACCCTTTTTTCACTGGTCTCAAGTGGAAGAAGTTACAGACGACGATGAAAGAGAAACGTAAATGCAAAATAAGGAAAAAATATTCCGGTAAAAAGAAAAATTGCTCGTTGCAAGTCTTCCCTCCTTTTCCCCACATTTTTGTTAATAACAAATTTTCTTTGGCGCGTCAAACCGCAATATTGCTTGGTAATCGGTTAAATAAAATGCTCTTTATTTCATATGATGTTTTCCCGTTTGTTTTTCTTGAGGGACCTGAATAAGCGTCGTTGTATGGGAATGGATGAAAAATGTAAGTAAGTTCAGAAACAATTATAAATCAGGGTAGTAACCTTGTTAGAAAAGTGGGGAAAATCTTGTGAGACATTTCATTCTTTATACAACGATTTTTGCCATTGTTATATTTCAAAGGGTGGTCAAAACGTGATACATACACATGTATGAAACTTATTCTCTAGAGAGGGGGGCATGTTGATTATTCACGAAACTTTTTCTCTTGTAAATAATTAGTGCCAGACAAGAACACTTGAACACATAATGTAGGGTTAATGCACGTTTTTTAGGTCGTTAATATTAACAGAGATCAGAAAGTTCGTTTTTTTCACTTTTTAAAGTCTCTGAAAATGCTAACGACTGAAAAAAAACTATATTACTATTATTGCACAAAATACAAGCCGAATTAGGTATTCAGTCAGAAAAAAATGCGAAATAAGCGTATTATAACTCGCTCTAAATTTACGGAACTTAACCGGAGCCAAAGAAAACACCAGGAAAGTTGTACTATGCATTTTGGCAGTCAGTATATTTCACAATGACGTTGCTAGGTTAAATGAAATTAAGCCTGCATTTATCCGCTGGAAAAAGGTCAATGTTTTCAATAATCCTGTTTGGTATTTATTTCTTAAGCAATCATTCTTGTCAATGCGTTAACATTTCAATATCGGACATACATATCGTAGTTGTTGTTCTAAAACGTCGTAACTACAGCTTGAGGCAAGCTGTAGTTACGACATTTAGAACAACAACGACGATATAACCTATTTTAACAGACTTTAATAATATTGGGGACAAGCAACTATTTGGGGGAAAATCGGTATATTCTATTGTAATGCGATGTTTACATGATCGAGGAATTGAGTTAAGAATAACCCAAAACTTTCGGGCGTTAACGGCACATAATTTTATGACTAATATACCGTCGTTCTCATTCTAAAAACCTCGTAACTACAGCTTGATTCAAGCTGTAGTTACGAGGTTTTAGAATGACAACGACTATACGCTTCCTCCCAGTCAATTCCCGGGTTGAGTCCACTATAACATGTCTTCGGAGACCAAAAACCTACACTTTATTCTTTAATTCGTGCAAATATAACGTCGTTTGGCGAGCAAAATGTCGTAAATACAGCTTGAATAAAGCTGTATCTACGTCATTTTGCTTGCCCGACGACGCTTTGACATGGTGTACCGATTCCAATATTTAATTTATTGAATGGGGTTTAACGCCGCTTTTGACAGTATTTCGGTCATATCGCGGCGGCTGGAGCGACTAACAATGGATTCCTGGTATTTCGCACACCAGTACTACTACTAAATCCTTTCCTAGCCTCCTGCAGCTGCTATACCACTTAGGTTTACGATTATATACCCATTGGTGAGAGACAATTGTCGGAAAGAATGTTTGCCGCCGCCGGGGATCGAACCCATGACACCCATGATAGAAAATTAGGAGTCTGGCGCTCCACCGACTGCGCTATGACGGCGGCCGGATTCCGATAAAAGCCCGTGTTTTTACGTTTTTGATAAAATTAAAAAGGAAATCGTTGATAGGGAAGGTGAAAGGGCTTTTTTCCAATCAATATCTTCATTGCCAATTTTTAGTCAGAATCTTCGACAGATGGGCTAATTTTACCGCATCATTGAGAAAATCGAAGCCAAAAATTAGTTTTTTTAGTAAGTTTGAAAACAAATTTTATTACAAAAACGGATACGCTTAAATAACCTGGAATGCGACTAGATGAATGTGAAATTACAAAAGTAATAAGTATGTCAAAAACTCTGTATATTGCCATGGTGGCAGCTGGTCCCGCCCACATAGCTCGAACAGCAAGTTCCACCACGTTATCTTCCGATAGGTGGCATTTTTCAAAGACTGACCTAGCTAATTTGAGCATTCTGGGTAATATTATTAGTGACAACTCGGCCAATTCCGTCGAACTGCATTCAAAATGCCAGCGCACGTGAATTACACGCTTCGAATTCTTGATGCCTCTTCTTGGAGCACAGATAAGACATATATGCTTTCGCAATTTAAAATAATTATATTTCTAATTAATTAGGGGCGACAGTTATGTTCGATTTCTCCACAATTGTAGTTTTTATTGCAATTATCCACTTGCTACTTTTTGGCGATAATTTTATGTGTACGACGTAGTAATATTTATCCCAATCTGGATAAGTGATACGGTTCCGAAGACAGGTCAATCTTCGGACAATATGACATGCGCAGACAACGGTTCCACTGAGGTATCAAACGGCGTTACTTTGCAAAATTATTGGCTAATAGCATGTAATGGAAAGGTAAGATAGTTGACTGGCTACCTAAACGTCAGAACTACAGCTTAACCCATTACCAGATGGCAAAACTTTAGAGTCGTCGAATCTAAATGGAGTTGCAGACAACAATTTAAAGTTTATGAAATTTTTGATTTTTTAATTTTTCTGGGTAGAAAACAATGTGGAAAATGAAGAAATTGCTTGTTACAAGCAATTTCTTCATTTTACACACTGTTTTCCCCAATTGTTATTCTAGACGGACTTTCAAAAGCGTCATTGTGTGAAAATGGGTTATAGAAGCTGTAGTTACGAAATATACATCGCTAAACCGAACAAAAATGATTTACACAAATATCGATCAATTTTGGGGTTCAAAGTTCACATTCGGTCTAAATGAGTGATTTGATTGGTCCCTCCATTTTGATTAACAACATTGATCCGCCAAATGCACTGGTTTGACTTTGTTTCATTTGAAAAATATAATGTGGTAACAATAGTTCAATTATTTTTTTTGAAAATGAAGAGAATATGTTTGCTTTCATTGAGGTATGAACGTAAAAACTTAATCACACTGTATGAATACGCAAAGCGGATTCGTACAAGGGTTGGATTCAATTTTTAGGTTAAGGCCTGAATAAAAACGAAACATATTCTCTCAATTTCTTGTAATTCAATGCCATCAAGTAAAACAAGGCAAATATTTAACTAGTTTTTTAGTGAAATTTTATAGGTCTAGTTATTGCTAAAGCATACAAAATAGTTGTGTTTTTTTTTCATGGAAGTGTGAAAAGAAAAAAGAAGCCATTTAAAACGCTTGAATCTTGATAGACGAAAGTAGAATCAAATCATAAATATATGAAGCATTGATAGACAAGGAATTCAAACCTTAAATTCAAGGTCTGACAAAACTAACAATCTAATTGTTTGTTTGTTTGTTTGAATGGGGTTTTACGCCGCTTTCAACAATCTTTCAGTTATATCGCGGCGGCTGGAGCACCTAACAATGGAATCCCGGTATTTCTCACACCAGTACTACCATTACAACCTTTCCTAGCCTCCAGCTGCTATCCCACATAGGTCTACGATTATCGACCCATTGGTGAGAGACAAATAGTCGGAAAGGATGAGTGCCGCCGTCGGGAATCGAACCCGGGACCTCTAGATTGACAGTCCGACGCGCTACCAATTATCTTTCGACGCTAAACTTTGGCACCGTGTGACGGTGCTTTACATAGAAAACTCAACAGTTTCGTCCTGTATCCTTGCACTATCCCCCGTAACAACTAACCGTTTTCGGGGGCGGGGGCTTCGTTTATTTGGGTAAATACTATGGTAGCGACGATAATTAAACGAACAAACATACATATTCATGTAGTTTACTTTGAAGTTGTTTTTGTTGTTGCTGTTGTTGCAGTTTTATCATAGATCGATATAATATGTGGCTTTCTTGCGATATTCAATAGTAAATGGTCATTCCGATATGTCTTTATTTTAATCTATTACCAGACGACAAAATTAAAGACTGGTCAAAATTCAAAGATGTTGCAGACGAAAAATTTCAGTTAATGAAACTATGAAAGTCTTTATCTTTTGGTGTAGAAAACATTGTGGATAATGAAGAAACTGCTTGTAACAAGCAATTTCTTCATTCTCCGAGATGTTTTACAAAGCTTCTTTGCTTGGGGGCGTCAAGAAGCGTATCGCGTGAGAATTTGAAAACGGAACAGTGACCCTGATTTTATCCAATTACATGGTGCCAAAAATTAAGATAGGTCAAATTCAAAGATGTTGCAGACAACAAATTCTGGTTAATGAAATTATAAAGACCTTTATCTCACAGAAAAGAAAACATTGTGGATAATGAAGAAATTGCTTGTAACAAGCAATTTCTTTATTCTCCACAATGTTTTACAATGCTTCTTTACTTTGGGGCGACAAAAAGCGCCATTGTGTGAAGGACCAGTGTCCCTGCTTTTCGGAGATAGGTATAACCAATTGAATTGTCTATCCCAGGAAAGAAGTTTATCGCCTAGAAATAAGATAACGAGCGTAGACATGGTGGGAATATAAAATTACCTAAAATGCTGCCTATCCTTTTTGAGTAACAATTTACTCAGTTCTCCATTACATTCAACACGTTTCCAACTTAAAAACGAAGCCTGTGATAAGATGTTCGCTTATTTTTTTGGCAGTGTCTAGGCAGGGGGGTTGGGGGATTTTCCTTTTTTTTCAAAGATTTCCCCCATTTTTTCCTTATCGGCGGGGAATTTTTTTTTCTATAAACAACGAGCATGAAATACCAAACATTTCTTTCTCAAAAGTGTGTAGATTTGCACTGGAATCTTCATCATTTTTGAAATCTTGATACCAATCCCCTAAAAGTATAGAATGAGAAAAGTTTATTGGTTAAAATGGTTGAGGTGGCAGACTAATCATCAGAGAGAAGTCGTGGGTTCGAGTCCCTGCCACGAATGTCGCCACGTCGGTCCTTAGGCAGGATATTTCGCCAGTGCGGTGCTGGTGAAACCCCGAAAACATATGAAAAAGTGAACATCGCCGTTATATAACTACATAATTGTTCAAAGCGGCGTAAAACCACGACCAGAGCATAGTTGGAAGCGCGACGGACTTCCGATCATGAGGTCCCGGGTTCGAACCCCACTCAAATATTATATCGCACCAACGGGTGGATAATCGTAAACCTAATTGAGATGAGTAGCTCCGGTATGGAAAGGATGAAGTGGTAGTGCTGATGTGAGAAGAACCAGGAGTCCAAGGTTTGGTGCTCTAGAAGCCACGATATGACTGATATACCGTTAAAAGTGGCGTTAACCCATTACCAAACGACAAAAATTTTAGACGGGTCCAAATTGCAGACGACAATTGAAAGTTTATCGAATTTTAGATTTTTTCAACTGGCTTAATAAAAAATGAAAAAGAAGAAACTGTTTGGTTCAAGCCATTATTTTTATATGTAAATGCGCCAAAGTCTGTAAATTAAAATCTCTCTGTGGAAGTTTATGACACTTTTCTTAAAAAGCTGTAGTTACGAAGTTTAAGTGACCAAGCCAACAAGTTTTGTTTGATATTAATTTCGACCAATGTCGGAATTTCAAAGTTCAGACTTCGCGTATTCATACAGTGTGATAAAGTTTTAACGTTCATACAGTAATAAGTTAAAAAAAACTAGAAAGGTTGCTTGGCGACCTAAACGTTGTAATTTCGACGCTTAAGTCGCCAATCCAACTAAAATTCTTCACATAATTATTGGCCAATGTCGGAGTTCAAAGTTTACTTCCAATGTATGTGTATGACTGGAATGGTCCATAAATTTATTGATAGAGCGACGATCGACTGTCATTTTTTCCGTTGTTTGTTTGTTAGTCTTTTCTTTTTATATTCATAAACGTTGGGCGTCAGTTCTAACGACAGTCGACTGGTTAGACAGAAATTGACTCTCCTAGACTCCCTAATGTTTCCAAAGAAAATATATTGATTCATTGTCAAATACTATTTGTTTCGACTGAGAAATTACAGTTTGCAAACATCGGGACCATCAATCAAGGACTGGTGTGGGACAGGATGATTTGGGGCTAGAGATAATCTCGGGGTATGAAATGTACGGTATTTGGTCACATAGGTCTGTCCTTCATAAATAGTCCATCTGCATTCTTTATTTCTGCGAATCTTTGTTAATCTGAAGTATCAACAAATTTCATTGTAAATGACAACGGTGTTCATTAAATCTTTTAATTCTTAAATAACCGAAATCTCCCCTCTTTGCAAAAACCAACAAACATTATTTGTTCATGAATAATTTCTTCATTTAATATGTACGTCATCTCTGGATTAATGCCGCCTGTGCGTCTGTGGCAAAATTTGATGTCTTTTAAACCCTTCCCACATAGAGACGGTTTTGGACGCTCCCCCCCAAAAAACATTTGGGAAAACATTGTGTAAAATGAAGAAAGTGCTTGTTACAAGCAATTTCATCATTTTAAACAATGTTTTCTTTAAGGTAAGTTGAAAAAATCTAAAATTTAATAAACTTTGAATTGTCATCCTCCTTTCAATTTGGACCAGTCTGGAATTTTGCCGTCTGGTATTAGGTTAAAGTACGCATAGACCAATTAAGTGATCGCCGCCGTCTATAAAATAATCTATTAACCAATAAAAACAAACATTTAGACCGAGAGTGAACTTTGAACTCCTGCATTGATCCACCTATACGCCAAGCATTTTTGTTGGCTTGGCGACTTGAACGTCGTACCTACAGCTTATTCAAGCTGTAGTTTCGACGTTTAGGTCGCCAAACAACCTTCCCATGGTTTTATACATATTAATGATCGTAAGTTTTATGAAATAATGGCATTAAATGTTTTAGTCTAATCTCCTATCTGAGCTCCGTGAGCGGTGCCAGCGAACCACCAAATAGAATGGTATTGTCCGTCATCTTAAGAACTGCCTACTGTAAGAAAGCCCATAAGAGCCATATCATGCTTCTTTGCATAGATTTGTGGTACAAACATGTGGCTACTTAGACATCTCTGCCTAGCCTTGCATTTGGATGTCCATCATGATATTCATATAAAATCAAGTTTTTTTTTTTTTGTTTTTTTTTGGAAATCGGTCACTTTAAAAGCTTTCAGGCTCGGCGAGATATGATGAAGTCATATAATAGGCAACTTTATTCAGGCATTTAAGATCGAATACAGCTTTCTTCCGGCTTTAGAAGATGAAATGAAGATTCTGTTTTAAAATTGAATAAACTGTATATCTAAGAAGATTTGTTTGAAAATGATTCTTAGGCCGCTCTGAACGATTGTTTGTTGTTTAATTCCAATTTCCAGTTCTGTTATTCATGTGCTTCCCTAGTATAATAGCAATAGGTTAAATGTCCACAATGTTTTCCAAGTTTGTTTTCACCTTTATTTCTTCTCGGGGTCGTCAAAAAGCGTTTTTGTATGGGAAAGGGTTGAGTATTAAATTTCAAACAGGCAATAAGAACTATATTTTATGAGAAGTTAGTCTACTAAAAATCCTAATCAAAGCGCTTGTGTTCTATTTCTTACTAGAGGAACATGAGACGGAAATAATGTGTAACTGTATACGTAAGACATAGAACAGCACTAATGAGATATTACGTATTACGTAAAGACCACCTGCGGCTGATAACATGCTTTCTTCAAAGAAGAACACTTTGTTATTGTCAACAAGGAGAGGACATGCTTTAAAATGTCGACGGAGGCCGGGGCGATGGCGCAGTTGGTAGCGCGTCGGACTCTCAATCATAAGGTTCAGGGTTTGATCCTCGGCCGCGGTAAATATCCTTTCCGACATCTGTCTCTCACCAATAAGTAGATAATCGTAAACCTACGGTCAATGAGTAGCTGGAGGCTCGAAAAGGATGTAGTGATAGTACTGGTGTGAAAAATACTGTTAAAAGTGACATTTAAACAATCAAACAAGCATGCATAAAATATCTAAACTGAAAAATGTAATTTAATGATTCGTTTTACATTTCTTTTAAAAAATCAAATGGAAAAAGTGATGATAAAAAACCCAAATTAAACAAGAATACTTACTTCAAAGAAAAACTCTTTGTTAATGTCAACAATGTCGATTAAGTGTTTTAGTCATTTGTTTACAATTATTTCAACTCAACAAATGTATTTGAATGATTCGATTTATATTTCTTTTAAGAAATTAACTGGAAATAGTGATGAAGTCGATTAACCCTTTAACACACGTACATATTTGGACTTGTCCAAATTCAGACGATGCAGAAAACAAACTCAAGTTAATAATAGAATTTCAAATAGCTCTGCTAATCTTGGTAGAAAACAATGCGGAAAATGATACGTTTTACATTTCTTTTGAGAAGTTAACTGGACATATTGATTATAAAAATACAAATGAAATAAGAATCACAGATTGTTTTATATGCATAAAGACACTTGCCTCTGTTTCTAAATGAGTGACATTTTATCTCCGGAGAGGTATACAGAGTCGGAATTGTATCTTAAACATCGTTTTCGATTTACCCGACTCATCTGGTCTTCTGTGTTCATACGGTGGGATTAGGTTTTTCGTTTAATACCGCCATTAAAAAAACAACAACAAAAAACAACATTCTTTTCATCTCTTAAGAACCTTTTTTGATGTTGATTAGTCAAATCATTTACACATGATGACATCAATTCATTGATGAAGTTCGGTAAACAAGCATGTAGATGCGAAATTCGATGTGTATTGTTCATATTGATCAAAAGTTTGTGTTTTATTTCATTTTTCATTTTTAAATTTTGTTTTTCATTTCTGAAGTGTTAGATACCAAAATAATCTAGACAATATTCAGCGTTGAAGAAAATCTATCAATCAATTTTAATATTCAAATCTCCATGGCATGGTCGCATAATTGTAGTTCTAATTTTTTGTTTGTTTAAATGGGGTTTTACGCCGCTTTCAACAATCTTTCAGTTATATCGCGGCGGCTGGAGCACCTAACAATGGATTCCTGGTATTTCTCAAACAAGTACCGACATCACATCCTTTCCTAGCCTCCAGCTGCTATCCCACATAGGTCTACGATTATCGACCAATTGGTGGTAGAGAAATAGCCAGAAAGGATGAGTGCCGCCGTCGGGGATCGAACCAGGGACCTCTAGATTGACAGTCCGACGCGCTACCAAATTGTAGTTCTGCGTTCTGAGCAGATAATTGGATTTCTTGGTTAATAAGCGTTTTTAGTATCTGCTTAATTGGATAAGAGAAAACAATAGAAAAATCATTTTGGCAACTGAAGTGGGTACTTTTGCGCCAATTAAATGAAGCCATATTTCCGATTTCGAAAAAATGAAATTCTCCCATCATAAAAATTTTAGCATAGCTTTGATTAAGAGATATTGTCATGAAATATGAGTGCACATGAACTTTCAACCCAGTCCTATACAGTGACGCTTTAAGACAGCCAAGAAAAAAGCTTTGGAAAACGTTATCGAAATTGAAGAAATTGCTTGTCACAAGCAATTTCTTCTTTATTCACAACGTTTTCTACCTCAATAGACCAAAATGAATTAAAATTTCACCAGCCAAAATCTGTCGTCTGCAACTTAATTCAGTTTGGTACAGTCTAAAATGTTTTTGTCTGATAATGGGTCTTGTTACGTTTTAACTCGATAATATTCTTAACAAAAGTTTAAAGGTAAACCTGGTAAGATCACTGAAACGCGTGTAAATGATGAAAAATGGCACAATGTAACAGTTTTTTATCGGACATGACACAATGTAACAGTTTTTATTTGTTGTTGTTTTGTTGTTTTTTTTGTTTTTTTTGTGTGTGTGTTTTTTCCATCGGTAATATACGTCAGACAGGTATTAATTTCATGCAATCAAACTTCACATTTCAAACTTTTTTTTAAAATGTGAAGTTTTTAGTGTTAAATTTCAAACTTCACAACCATCACTCCTCACTTCAAAGCTTTCTTATTACACACTTATCACTTCACAGTTTAATTTTCACATTTGCAGCTTCATACTTCAAACTTTTCATTTCAAACTTCATGCTTCCAACTTCAAACATTTCACTTTTCACACATGAGGTTTGAAGATTTAGACTTCCCATTTCAAAATTCAAACTTTACATTTCATAATTTATACACCATTGCAGCCGAGTGTTAACAGTGCTTGACTGGTGATCTGAGGTTCATGGGTTAGAATCCCTCCGTCACTCGGGTGTGTTTATTGGCAAGACACTTAATAGCAACCATTAGTCTACCTAGCTGTATCGTTGAGCAACGGTGGGTTTACGCCTCTTCCTCTGTCTCGGGGATGTGAAAATATCTGGAATGTTTGATCGAGAGCGACCCTATAAGCCTAAAACTTTCATCACAATCGTAATAAAACAAATTAGTATAAACTAAAGTTAATATTCATGAAGTTTGAAATATGATGTTTACATTTATGAAGTCATCACCTGCCTTCCGTATCAATAGGATATTACTTAAGTTATTATCTTTCTAAATGTATATGGACATCACACAGTTCATCTTGATGATATTTACTTCATTTTCTGATGATAAAACAGACTCGAAACGTTAAGCAAATGCCTTAATGCTTATAGTTCCAATAACAATTAGAGAGATCAAAACAAATTAGTTCCTGCTAATATTAACAATAAAATATGTGCCAACGGCTAATTTAAATGTACGTCATTATCGCATAATTCTGATGTTATGCTGTTGTAATGTTTGCGAAATGATGGAACGGTTTCGAATGTGCTGACAGTTGCCAGTATGCTTTTTAAACAAACTTAAATTAACCTCCTCTTTGAATAAACACAGCTTCATTCCAGCTGCATTTACAACATTTTGGTCGCTCGTCGACGATATGATAAATAGAAGATCGGATTTGTTCATTTAGAATTATCAAAAGGTCAAACATGCAAATTATGTACGATAAAAATGACCGGCTTTCCTGTCTACTTTTTTTAAATCAAGCCGATTATCCATAAAACCATCCCCACTTAGTGAAGCTTTTAGACGCCCAAAATGAAAACAGTTTTGAAAAACATTGTGGAAAATTAAGAAGTTGCTTGTTACAAGCAATTTCTTCATTTTCTGCGATGTTTTCCATCCATAAAGTTGAAAAAATGCAAAATTTCATAAATTTTACATTTCCGTCTGCAACGTCTTTCAATTTTGGCCAGTCTAAAATTTTGCCGTCTGTTAATACATCGGAAAATCAAAACTTAACATCAATAAATCGGTTTCAACCGGAAACAACGCACTCCTTAGTTTACCTTTATACTACCAGAAATCGTTTCATCTTCTAACAAGATTATGATTCGTATCAGATGGGAAAGTTTAGTCTAACATGCATCATATTTGAAACAGATAATCGTATCATTGGAAATACAAGGTATTCGCCGAGCTTTTCTAAAGTCTATTCTAAATCTTAAACCTTGTTTAGGAGTTCCAACCAATCTCGTAGAAAAGGTAATCAGTAGATTGATAAATACGACCAATCTCTCTTAAAAGACCACCTAAAGCGACCACTTTCATTAACCCTTTCCTGTTCTGTAAAATTCTAGACTTGTTCGAATTCAAAGGTTTTCCAGACGAAAGTTTAAAGTGGATCGAATTTGTAAAATAACAAATCGATAGGGTAGAAAGCACTGTGGTCGCTTAGTGCAAGCTTATATGTAAAATGAAATACTGAAAGGATTAAGCCAATTAACGGATTGCGATTATGTCATTCAAAGCACCAATCTATCAATCAGAGCATCCAATTAGACCGGAAGTGAACTTTGAACTACGATATTGTCCAACACTCATGTGGGGTATTTTACACTGGTTTAGCGATTTATTTCAGCGGTAGCTACGACGTTTAGGTCGCCACTCAATCAGTTTTTTTACAAAGTATCGCCTTTCTTTATCAAAGTGGAACTTTCTGTCGGAGTCAGTGAGAGAGGCCAGCAGAGTCTATGGACGGGATCGGCAAATCCGTCCATATGGGAAAATAGGCATTAGGATACCGTTACTGAAAATCAGGCCGTTCGATTGGAAAAGGAAAAGGGGCCTTAATGATAATTTTATCTTAATTCATTATTGCCATAACTCCTGCTCATTCTTGGTGAAATTGGATCAGAATGTTTTTCAGGTCATAAGGCTGTCTCCTATTAAAAATGGGACCGTCCCATTGAAGAACACACAAAAAATGAGATAGACCAATAAGTCAAATATTTTGTCATTATAAAGGGATTATTGTGTTACGATATAGTTACAACATCGTGTAATTGCGTTGAGCTGCTGAGGAAAATTTTGATGTTTCAAGAAACCGAAGATCGAATGGAATATTAAAATTTTCCTCCGCAGCAAGAGCAATTACAAGATGTTGTATTGTAATCGTAACATAATATTCCATTTGTTGTATACCTAATCTTTATAAAATAAATTCGATAGATAACAAAAATAAATAGTTATGTATTTCTACAAGTAGCTCCCTTCTCCTTTACAATTCTGATTACGTTTCTTCGCATAATGACGTCATATACCGAATTAAAATGACGTCAGTCAAAAGTACCTTATATGAAACCGTATTTGAAACTATCAGATAAGGATTTTTTACGGCGTGTTCAATTCTATCAGTCTGGAATAAATATATATTTTTAACTAGAAATATTTATATCTATTTGATAATATTTTTTATATGTATTGTTTAAATGTATTGCCTTCACTTATAAAAACCTGACTTGAAGTTTCTTTAATAAATTCAGACTTCGGTGAGCGATCTAGGGCCATTTTTGTCCCCTTGTTTTAATGATATGAACAAAGGCTAGTCATGCTGATTGCAACAAAACCTTGCGATTAAATAGATTAATAACACAACGAAATTGTGCATTAGATGTGGTAATTTTCAAAGATTATCTCGGATAGAAAAGGTTTTAAATTTGCTATATAATTTGATTGCAATCCTTATAACTAGTTATTATGATCGAGTTTTAAGGGATCTCGCATTAGACAAAACCGTATCAATCTTAATCTAAATCTTCTGATCAAAAGTCAGATTTCTTTGATCACGGGTTATTATCTTTATATCTCAAAATTGTAGACAGGAAAATGCTGATAAGTTTTTTAATGATAATATTTACTTTAACTTTCTTAGCAGTAGTCAGGTGACTTGGGGTAATGATCTTAACTCCTATCTTTGATTCACCTTTTACATCTCATAAAAGACGAATGAAAGTAATATGAATTTAACTTTTTATATTCATTGGATGTTTTTATGTTCTATACGACATAACCAATTTAAACACGACAATTTTTGAGACTTGTCCGAATTTAAAGAAATTGCAGACGACATGTTTAAGTTGGCGTAGTGTTAAAAATCTTTAGCTATTAAAATAGAAAACAGTGTCGGTAATGAATGTATGCTTTTGTTGTAATTGTTGTTGTTGTGCTGCTGCTGTGGGTATTTTGGTTTTGGTTTTGGTGTTTTGAGAGAGAGCTGTAAAAAAGCTTAAATGTATTGAAATGGGTTAAGTATGCTCTTTGTAGCAATTTCAGAGCCTAGGACATTGTGGCAAGACTTCTTTGAATACTGTTTGGATTGCAAGAGGAGACCTCCATCAGAGTAAATCTGAAAGAGACCGTGATTAGTACACTGGTAATAGTTAGATCATTTAACGACTGCGAATACTATAAAGTCCTTTGATTTCAAAAATACCAAGCTCAGAAGCCGTCGCTGTATTTTATTTAAGTAATGGCTTATGAAAATACCTTAGGCAAACACTAACACACTTCCAAAAACTTGACGAATCTTGGTTACAAAAGTTTTCGAAAGCGATGACGTCATCATACCCGACTCAACTCCTACCCTGGTAAACTCGTACCCATTTTTCTAAACTCGTTCCTTAGTTTCAGTAATCACGTATCATTATACTTCAACTTCAAACATCTTTCTTAGGCACGCCGGCACTTTTTTTGTGCCTTTTGCCAAATAAACGTTCACACAATATATTTACATGTATGGAACAATTACATTTTAAATGATAAACATTGCGAAGAATACAAATCAAAATACAAAGTCATGTTAACGAGAAAGTGAATAACCGATGGAGAGCTGCTCTATTCTATAACTATGTCACTGAAAAAAGCATCCATACTACCTACACAACTAGACAAGCCCCTTCGACGTCACACATCATGAAATGAACATTGAGGGTTTTACTAATTGGAACGGCTATGTTTAAATATATTTTGTAAAAAACACCAAAGCAACTCACGTGTTTCACATAATGTACAGATTAGCTGTAACTTACATAAAGCGAACATCAAGTTGACGACAGAAAAGAGGTCTCTGAAAAAAATGGTTTGTTGAAAATGACTGTCTTCGACGTTGATGTTTTTTCCGTCTCACTAAACAACTGAGGTCGTTTAGGGATAGGGCATCGGTGTAAAGTCTCATCCAATTGACTTGAGAAAAGGGACCTTGGATTAAAAAGAGGATCGATGTAGTTTGCTAATATAGATAATTACATTTTTCTTAGTTGTTCCCTAAACCTTAGGATGTTAGTACCCAGTAACATCGTGTTAACGATAAGATTCTTATGAGTACTCACAGCATAGGGTATAGTTGAGATGGAAAGAATTTTAGCCCTTGCCATGATGAATAATATCAGAATTACATTGAAATCAAAGGCATGAAAGCACAGGAGAAAACAAGTTGTGAGTCAATATTTATTTTGATCATTATTGTTATAAACATCTATGGCTTGCAAGGGACTAACATATGGTGTGGATTTGGATCAGATGGGTTCAGCATAACAAGGTTTTAACTAAAGTCACTTGGTTGCGTGAATCGCTCCATCGGCCTGAATTTACAAATAATACAAACGATTTAGTTTTCTCAGTTAAACCTATTATTTTTACATCGATTTGGAATAAGCTCTTCCAACTAAGATAAATCCCCTCGATTCTGCTTCCTATAGAATACACCAGTACTCGAGCCGAATGTGTGGGCCAATGAAAGAAACCAAGATCGATAGTCGCTGGCGGAAATCGAACTCCGGACCTCTTGATCGGGAAGCCGACGCTCTACCTCTCGACAGAGTTCTATTTAATACAAGGGAGACAACCCATTTAAACTAATACCACACAGTCTCGCATTTCAAGGCACCAAAGAACTATACTGGCGCAAAACATTGTGATAAAAGAAGAAATTGCTTGTAACAAGCAATTTCTTCTTTTATCACAATGTTTTCTACCTCATGCGGTCCTTAGTTTTTCAATTTAAACCGACTTTGCTTTGTTAACTGAAATCTTAGTCAATAAGGACCAGTCTAAAAATTCGTCATGTGTTAATTAGTAAAGAAAGATTTTTTTTCTTTTTATTGTGCGTGTGTTTTTTTTTTGTTTTTTGTTTTTTTTATTTAATTTATTTTTTTAATTCATTTTTTTTTTCGCGGGATGCAAGCTTTATTTGTTTAAGATTCACTTTTGGTCAAAATTATTAAATTTGATTGGTAAAGTCCATCGTCAATACTCCACACGACGTTTCAAACTAGAATATTCGGAGTCGGGACAATATATAATGAAATTATAACCATAGTATTATCTTTCGCAATTTTGGACTGAAAGAATCCTATTCCCCGGGGAATCGCTATCTCCATTATGGAAAATCGTCAAAAAGGAATATAATTTGATCATTGGTGCCAGACAACAAAGTGTTGCTGTATTTTATGTCATTTACAAGACAGACGGATGTTTAACGTCAACCAAATTTGAACCGCGACCCATGAACTCGGCTAAAATCTTTCTTTTGATAGAACAAAAAGTACACGTGTCTGCTTAAAGTGTTTCAACATAACTAGTAAACGGGACAAATATAAAATAATCGATTGGATGATTGATTGGCTGATTGATTGGTGCGTTTATTCATTAATTGGTCGATTGATCGGTTCGTACAATGATTCATTGACTGATCGATTGGCTGATCGATCGATTGATTGATTGACCTACTGACTGATCGATCGAGACTCGATTAATTGACAGATTGATAAAACGGCGCACGAACAGGTTTAGTTATTAAGAAAAATATTAAACAGGCTTAGCAAAAATAGTTTACCTTGTATGTTTAGACAAGCACGAACATTTAACAACGATTAATGAAGAGTTAAACTAAGACACAAAATGGTTACCCTTTTCTTTCCTCTTACGATTTACACCTGACCATGGATTCCTAATATTTCTCACACCAGTACTACCACTACATCCTTTTCGAGCCTCCAGCTGCTCATCCCACATATATTTACGATTAATCACCCATTGGTGGGAGACAAATGTCAGAAAGGATATTCGCTGTGACCGGGGATCTAACCCGGGATTCCGTGACCGGGAATCCTACGCGCGGCTTTATGAAAAGCATCTTATAAGCATTAATATAGACAGGTATAAACGACAAAAATCTCACATCAAATCTGCAATTATTCTTTTTTTTATATATATTTATTTATTTTAAGATAAAGAGTTTAAAATGCCTTCCGAAGTATCTGGAATATATGAACAGGGTCATCTCAACCTTTTAACCACAAAGTGACGCTTTGGGGAGCCATTCAAGAAAAATAATTGGGAAAACATTGCTTGTAACAAGAAATTTCTTCATTTACACAATGTTTTCTATCTAGAAAGCTGAAAAAATCTAAAATTTTCATAAACTTTAAATTGTCGTCTGCAATTCCTTTCAATTTGGACCGGTCTAAAAAGTCCGTTTGATAAAGGGTTAAATGATTAAGGTGTGGAATGTTTACTCAGTGATTTTTGCTATTCGTTTGGAAAAGCACAGCAGGTTGGAAGAAAAGGGTTGTCTATTTCGACAACAAAAGTACTAATCAAAGATAATACGATAACAATGTCTAGCGGTTAGACACTGGCCTCTGGGTCGGAGTGTCCCGGGCCGTTTAATATTTTTCTGAGCAAAACATTACAATACAAAAACAATTTGAACAATTAAGAAATTACATGTAACAAGCAATTTCTTCATTTTCCACAATGTTTTCCATAGGTTTTGTTTTCTTGGGGGCGTCCAAAAGAGTCATCGTTTGGTTATGGTATAGTCTAGTACTATGATGAAATGATAACAACACATTTATTCTTGTATTCAGCGCCCGCCGTCATAGCGCAGTTGATAGCGCGTCGGACTGTCAATCTAGAGGTCCCGGGGTTCGATCCCCTACGGCGGCACTCATCCTTTCCGACTATTTGTCTCTCACCAATGGGTCGATAATCGTAGACCTATGTGGATAGCAGCTGGAGGCTAGGAAAGGATGCAATGGTAGTACTGGTGAGAAAAATACCAGGCTTCCATCGTTAGGTGCTCCAGCCGCCGCGATATAACTGTAAGATTGTTGAAAGCGGTGTACACTCCATTCAAACAAACAATTGTATTCAGAAGGTAGTCACTTAATAGAACGGTTGCTCAAAACGAACTTATGAAATATATGAAGAATTGATTCAATTATATGCATTGGTTTGTACAGAATTCGTCCAAAAAACATGTTGTTGGGACTCATATTTCATGATCGTGTCGCTGGGTGAATTATGATTAGTTACAACAAAACTGGATTTACGTATGATGTGTTTTCGAGCAAATCTGCAAGATCTTTTGATTGTGGTCGCTTAATGGACGTTGTCTTTTAACAGAGGTGGTCACTGGTACAGTATCGACAAAAATTTGTAAGAAAAGAGAAAAAAAAACGTAAATAAGGATTTTTCCTCTTCATTGAGCTAAAAGTTGAAATGGAAAACATCATATTTAATGTCTGCGAGAAGATATTACTTGTCGTGTAATGGGGTCTAATTGTCCGTAGGAATACAATAAACTATTGTCGAATATTGTTCTGATCGCAATGTGGTAAAATACAATATTCGGTTTTCAGGAGGCGAAGCGGCTACAGACGCTCTCTAACCATTACGAAACCATGCACCATCCTACATATAAATCATAACTATATCATTAGTTTGAGGTTTTGCAGAAACTCTTGTACATGTCAGTACAATATTTGTCTTGCTGAACCCCGAATATTCCAGTTTGGGCAGGAGTTATAGACAAAGATAAGCCTACACATAAGTTCAGTCTGATCTTGGTCTACACCTCCTGCTTATAATTTTCCTGCCAGAGAAGTTATGAAATTGATTTTCAAAAGAAATATTGATTATTGAACAACAAGTATTTTCAGTGCTCTCAGGCCTTTGATTTTAATTCAGTTCCGTAAGGGATTCTGTACAGCATGACAAGGGTTAAAATTCTGTTAGATACGATTAGATATCGACTACGATAATCTAATTTCTTGTCTCGCGGTTACTGACTCTTCTATGAAATATTTAAATAGATTTCGCAACAGGCACTGTTTCTCATCCGCCGAAAACTTTTTTCGTACGCTGTTGAGAATTTACTCAAGCTTCAAATTTGAATAAGTATTTTGTGTTAATTTGTGTTGCAAATTAAGAGAAATAACCAACAACCTTCAATTATTGTCATTTATTTTCATGCTTTCCAAAAAGGATCTAAGCAAAAATACATATGTTATCCCAACTCGAAGTATGAGTAAATTCTGAGTACGAAAAATCTTTTGTAATCTCGGGGCCCAGATGCTTGTCTGTCATATATTTTGTATTAGCTTGAGGATAATAACTGGTCATTTTTTGGCGTGTCAGGCCAAAAGGGGGCCTTAACCCTTTCCTGTTAAATGCCTGATTTTTTACGTCCCTGTGATTTTATAATTGAGAAAACATTGTGGAAAAAGAGAAAATTGCTTGTGACAAGCAATTTCTTCTATTCCCACAATACTTTCTAACCTGTAGGTTGGCTACCTTTTGAATTTAGTCCACATTTAATTGTCACCAGCAACTTCTTTCAAATTGGACCAGTCTAAAATTTTGAATAACAGGAAAGGGTTAACTGCACTCCGTCAAACAAATCGTTATTCAGCAGATGTCAACCAGATGTCGGAGTCTGGGCAGAAATAATATGTTTGTTTGATTGTTGTTGTTTTTTGTTGTTGGTTTTTTATTCATTTGTTTTTTTATCTTGTTGTTTATTTGTTATTACTCACTTATACAGAAGCCAGTGAGTTATCGAGAATTTTTGGCGAAGCCACTCGTTAAAAAATAGCCTATGTTGTTCACAGAATGAACGATAATTTGATCCTACACTAAAACAAACAACTATCTTCAATATGATTTCAATAGCTACATAGAAAAGTATGATGATCGTTTCAACCTACTGTAATGTTATAAGGATCGAGGATAAAAATTAGCGTGCAACTGTCAGACAGTCTCCGAGTTCAAAATATAAACAAGTCTATATAGTTCTCAATAAACCCAAGCTTTTTTAATCATCGTTAATGCTATCTCGATTTCTTATTTTTCAGATAAAATCGCTGCACAGAACCAATTCATTACGATTTTCTGATTTTTTTTTTCCAATAATAAAAGAAATAATCTCGAAGAAGGAAATGCTATACGACTAGGATGAAAGTAAATGCTCACTTATTAACCCTTTCCTGCACAATCCCATGTTTTTACGCCCCTGATATTTCATAGTTGAGAAAACATAGCGGGAAAAGAAGAAATTGCTTGTTACAAGCAATTGCTTCTTTTCCCACAATGTTTTCTAACTTATAGGTTGGTTACTGTTCAGATTGCATCCACTTTTAATTGTCGTCTGCAATTTCTCTGAAATTGAACCAGTCTAAAATTTTGAAAAACAGGAAAGGGTTAAACCAATCGCTAGTCCTGCCATTTGACCTCCGAAAAAGCAGTTCGATTGTGCGATCAAACGACATTATTTTGCTAAATATTTTATCAGGTGCATGAAAAGAAAGATAAATAGTTTTCTTGTCTGTCGAGCTACATGCTGTACCTACAGTTAGACTGGTACCAGTGTCGACTTTAGGTTGATAAAGCCGGCTTAATTAAAGTCGACGGCGGTACCGGTCTATACCTACAGTTTGAATAAGCTGTAGTCACGACGTGTAAGTCTCTAAACCAACAATTAAAAGGAATAAATGCCGGACTTCTGACTGACAGTTGCGATCCACCCATCTATTTAAAATATTTGGCATAAGTTTGGTGAGAGCTGAAATCAATCACAAACTTTAAGTAGATTTTATTGATCTCCGACTATACGAAATAACTTTAAATGACATAAATACGGCGACCGGGATTTAAGAAGTGACCCGCTAAGTAAATGGTGCTTAGACTGTCGATGGCGATTTTGCGATGCATTCTTGGATCGTCGCTCTTAATATCGCCTGACAAAGAAAATCTATCAATAAGCCTGAGGTGAAACTTAACCTCCGACACTAAAGTCCCGAATTTTCGTTGGTTTGGTGACTTAAACCTTATACCTACATCTTATTCTAACTTTAGTTTTATCGTTTAGATCGCCAACCAATAATTTGATTTTTTTCTTTATGTCCCTGAGCATAAATTGTGAAAAACTAACGTCGTTTGATATCTCAGTCGAGTTGCTTTTGTAGGAGGTCATTCGGCGTGGGCAGCGTCTATTCCAAGACTTGTCCCAATCGCTTGAATTTTAAATGTAAACTATTATTTGCCCATATGATCAAAGTTCATTCTTGAGCTATTACTGGATAAAATGGTAAGATTCTTATTCCCTCACATTAACACAATCATATTTTTCCCTCCGCTCCATAAAGACTCGGGAAATCAATGTGGAAAATGAAGAAATTGCTTGTCGCAAGCAATTTCTTCACTAGCCACAATGCTTTCTAAGCTAAAAGACAATGATTTTTAAAATTCCACCAGTTTAAAATTTGTTGTCTGCAACTTCTTTGAAATACGACAAGTCTAAAATGTTATCGTGTTGTAGTGAGTTAGAAGAGAGTTATGCTTCCAGAGTTATCGAAATGAAAGTCAACGTATTAGAAATCGAGTAATTACGAATTACTTTCGTCTTTCTGCTTTGAGCTTTGGAAATAGTGTGATATATTAGAGATGTTAGACTTACGTGTATTCTTTTTGTTCGCGTGAATTACGCGTGATTTACCTGGTATCGTGATGACGCGTTCTTGACGTTTGTCCCGCTAATTGACGTTCAGTAGTGCAAGATGAACAAAAGCAGAGCCAAAACTATATATAAAAAAAAAAAAAAAAAACAACAGTCAGTTAATCATTTTGATAAGTTCTTTTTTTTTTTCAATTATATTTAAGAGATGAAGAGAATAGTTTTTGTTTCAATGGAGGTATGAACCGAAAAACCTAATCACACTGTATGAATACGCGAAGCGGATTCATACAGTGTGATTAGGTTTTTCGGTTCATACCTCCATGAAAACAAAAAATATTCTCTTCATTTCTTATAATTTAATAGCATCGAGCGAAAAATGCAACAACTTAACAAATTTTGATACCTTTTTGTATTGAACTATTTTGTGCGGAAGCATTCAAAATGGCTGCGTACTCAAAATTTTGTTCATGGAGGTATGAATTAAATTTTTCGACCAATCAGATCGCTCGTTTTTGATAGACGAAACTAACAATTAAATTATTATCAAGTGAAACATTTTTCCATTATTAATAAGAATCCATGTACACGAAAGTCGCGGTCACAGCACAGTTGGTAGCGCGTAGGAGTACAAATTATGGGGTTTGGGGTTCTATCCCCAGTCGCGACGAATGTCCTTTCCGAAATTGCCATCCATCATAGCGTGTAATCGTGTCCCTTTGTGAGAGAAGCAGCTGAGGGGCTCTGAAACAATGTTGTGTTATGACTGGTGGAAGAAATATCTGGAATCCATGTTTAGGTGCTCAAGCCGCCGCGATATGACTGAAATACTGTTAAAAGTGACGTTTAACCCATTCAACTAGTCATGTACATAGAAACAATCGGAAATTTTAAATTTCAATAACACTATACATGATATCTATTTAGAAAAAAAAGACTGGAAACAAATACACAATTATATAAAATGTTATGCATACGAAACTTTGCATTAGGAAATGAGATTTTTATTTCATTAATCTCGCTGGTGTAGACAGTTCGGTGTTCAGATAATGGCCTCACACATGATTTGATATTTCATAATGTAAGCGTAAAATACATTTCCTTTTGTCAGAAAAGCCGTTTGGCTATTTTACAGGGAGAATATCAGTATTAAATCTGTCTCATTTCAACGGGACAATGATGGCTTCCAAGTTTTGTTACTCAATCAGGATGTTTATATTTCTAATAGAGTTTTACACCCTTCTACCTCAGTGATCTAGTTTAATAATTCACACATCAATGACGAAGAAATAAGGGGATATATATAACAAAGAGATGTCGTATATGCAAGGATTTGATATTAATGAGACAAGCTCTGTATATATAGACTGTAAACCTCTTATATAAAAATTCCATTGACATGCGTATTTGAGCTAAGCAAATTGGTGATCCGGAGATCACGGGTTCGAACCCCGAGTAACCGGGGTCTGTTCAGGGCGAGAAACTTATAGTCAATCCTAGTCTACCTAGCTGTAAGTTTGATAACCTAACAAGGCATAGTTTTGAATACAGTTCATTCATGTGGCCATAGAAAGCACCGCGCAGAGTGAAGATTCTGATCAAACTAAGTCGTTACTTGCCACTCAAGTGAACATTTTCGAAATGCGCTTTCTAAATTGAAAACAGTAACAACATTTTTTTGCATATAACAAGCAATTTCATTTTTCTTTGTGTTTTCTACTATACATAAAATGACAATGATAGTCCTAGATCGTTAACATTGTTATCGATGTAATAAAGCTCCATCAAGAATGAACTAATATATACTGAGGGGAAAAAGTTTAGCAATTACGTACGTTACAGCCAATTTCTCTAGTGTCTAGCTTTGGATTCAAAACATATTTTCACACATTGATCTTTTATGTTTTAGCCACAGTATTTAAAAAAAATCATATGATTTCAAGGTCATACGTGTTTTGTTGTACAGCGTCAAACATGGTAGGGGTAGGAAAGTAAAAGTAACACAAAGATTTAATATCTTATGTGTCCACCGTTTGCGCCAATAACGGCATCACAGCGTCTCCTCATGCTGGAAATGAGCCTACGATTAATGGCCATAGGGATACGACCCTATTCCTGACGCAGAACACGTTCCAGGTCTCTAACGTTATTAACGTCATTCCTGTCTCTAACTCTCCTACCCAGATGGTCCCAAAGGTGTTCGATCGGAGACAGATCCGGTGATTTGGCTGGCCAATCCAACACATCAAGATTTTTAGTCTGTAAAAGGTCCAACGTGTGCCGAGCGACATGTGGGCGGGTATTATCTTGCTGAAAAATGGTAGCAAGCCCTTGACGCAAGAAAGGCAATACCACTGGCTGGACAATTTCGGTGCAGTATCGAACGGCATTTAAGTTTCCCTGAATAGCTACCAAGTCAGTCTTGCCACGGTATGATATACCACCCCAGACCATGACGCTGCCGCCTCCAAAACGGTCATGTTGAATGACGTTGGCGGGATCCATCCTTTCGCCATCACGCCTCCAAACACGTACCCTGCCATCCGCAAACAGCAAATTAAAACTGGATTCGTCTGTGAATAGGACCTGATTCCACATTCGTCTTGGCCATCGACGGTGTGCCCTTGTCCAATTCAATCTTGCATGTCTGTCTGCACGTGTCAAAAGAATGCCAACGTAAGATCGACGTGCGCGTAAACGTGCCGAACGAAGTCTGTTTCTTACAGTACGAGCACATTTCGGACCAAACCGGCTATACGAGTGCTATTGAGGAAGCGATTACGCCGTGAACACGTCACGATGTAATTGTCCTCACGTTGGGTAGTCTTACGTGTCCTGCCTGAACGAGGCCTGTCTTTGACGGTGCCTAATTGACGATACTTTGTTCTAATTCTTGAAATGGAACTTTGGCTCACGCAAAAATGTTGAAACATCATACCACCAGCGAGCATACCGATGGCTACGTTCCGTTGGTCTAAGTTAAGCCCTGGGCGACGTCCCATTTGAATTTTTTTAATTTTTTTAATGAGTTATCTTGTTATTGATGCTAACCAATAAACTGGGATAGATATTGTGGATATAGACTTCACGTACATGTGGAAGCACGTGCCGAACGTGTTTCAGCAAAATTGCGTCAGACAGCCTTTAGAAGAGAGGAAAACGTGCTCTTAATGCATAATAAGTTAGTTAGCTTTTAAAAATTGCAAACGAGACTGATTTTATAAGGTTTATACAATTTCGTTGAAAAATAATGTAGGTCGAAAAAAATTGCTAAACTTTTTTCCCTTAGTATATGTCCCCCAGAGTTAAACAAAGAAATTAACTTTAAGGCCCCTTTCTCGTGTTTTCAATCGGAATGCTCTAACCTACCATAGGTTTCATCTTTATGCCCCGACAAATATTCTGACCGATTTTCATAAAAAGAAATGAGCTGAATTGGTCGCCTCTAAAGGGTAATCAATGTAATTGTCACTTTGGCCGTTTTCCCCTTTTCCTGTGGAATGTTCCAGTTTTAGATAGGATTCATTTCATGACCTGACAACCATTCTGATCAAGTTTTATCATTATTGAGCCAAAAATGTAGCTACTAGGGTGAAAACAAGGAATTGTCACTAACACCATTTTCTCGTCTTTGCCGTTAGAATATTCTTTTTTTCAATAGCGTTCATCTTATGCCATGCAAAACATTCTGATCAAGTTTCGTAAAATATGAGTCAAATTTACTGCACGTAAAATTCATACAAAGGAGTAGTCGTTTAGACCTTATTAACCGTGTTTTCAAATAGAATGTTCACATTTTCTCCATTTCAATCACCCATGTTTTCATAATCTGGCAAACATTCTAACCAGGTTTCACCAAATGGGCCAATTTTGTGGCGCCTGGAGTGTAAACAAAGAAGTTGTCATTACAGCCCCATTTCTTGTGTTTTCAAATAGAAATTTCCATCTTAATGACCTGACAAACATTATGACCAGGTTTTATCAAAATTAGGCCAAAATTGTCGCCTCAATAGTGTTTTCACTTAAAATTGTTGACACTGGACGATGCAAGCCAGACGTCGGACATTCAATGGCCACAAAGCTCATAATGAAAACGATGAGCTAAGGCGAGTTAAAGTAGATATTAGACGAAGTTGCAGACAGAGTTTCAAATATCCTTAAAATAGCAAAGAGCTACTTTTTATGGCGTAGGCATTCAACTTATTCAGTGGTTAAGCCTTCAGTGATAGTTTGTACTCGTTGAACTCTGAAATTACATCGCAATGTTGTCTGGTAACTTATGCAAGCAAAGCTAATCAAAGTACTGAAAGTTCTGTAAACTAGTAAATCATGTTATGTTAAGTAATCTTCGATTTCAAAGGTTATCATGATAAATAAACGAGGTTATAGTAACCCAGGAGTTACATGTAAATAGCACATATGTGAAGAAGTTCTCTAAATTTAAATTATGTTGATTCATGTGGTCATACAAAGTAGCACGCATAGTGAAGATTCGTTTTGAACACGATATGCTCAAGTGAGCTAAATTTACCTCGGAGATGATTTTGCAGGCAGAGTTTGCAATATTCCTGAAATGCATAAGAACTACTTTTTATAGGGTAGGCATTCAGTGTACTGAGTGGTTACACTTTACATCAAGTTGTTTGAGGCTTTGTGACGGGCAATAATTCAGTTTTTTAGAGGTAGGTGGGGGGTCCAAAAAGCTGTTTCGGTCGTCGTAATGTGAGAGTTTATTTCAGCGTTTTGAAAAATACATGTATCTTTGATATTGGTTGATGAGTCGCAGTCGTCAAAACCATTCTATCAGCATGCATAGTCAATCTGATTTCGACAAATATTTTAAACTTTGAACGAGACCAAAGGTCAAGTGAAAAATCAAATTTTCCTACGAGACGCGAATCCAAAACAAGGTTTTGCATCACTACTACATCGTTATACCCCCTTTATTAAATACCAACAAATTTTGATTAAATGGAAGAAATGACCTTACAAATCTAAAATCAAACTTTTTTTAATTAGTATAATATTATTCTCATAATCATATCCGTATGGTTTCAGATCATGTATAATAAGGACTTTTTCTGTTCTGTCACCAGCGATATTGTCCATGAGTAACGAATGTTTCTTTTAATCGACTTCCTTTTCAATCCCTCCATTTCACGCCCCTCGAGATGAAAAAAGCTATAGAAAACATATCAACAATGTTTCCTACCCCAACAGACTGAAAAAAGAGAGTAAAATTTCATCAACTTTAAAATGTCGTCTGCAGCTTTTTTCAATATAGACCAGTCTAAAATTTTGTTGCTTGGGAGTTAGTTAAGGAAAAATGGCAGGTTTGTAATAATAACAAGTATCCAGAGCATATCTGTGTCAGGCGGACATGTACCTCCTGGAAAAAAGTCTAGAACCTGACTTGGCTGCACAAGCTGACAATGGTCGACACTTTAACTTCGTCATGCTATCTCATACATTTAGTTTTAAAGAATATGTCTCTTATCCACCTCTGTTGAAACATACTTTTATATATTTATTTTTTAAGGATCCCGTTTTTGCGTGTCAACTCACAGTTATTCAAATTTGCCCGGTAGTCATCACTTCGAATTTTTATATTGATTATATACCCATGATCTTAAAGCGGCTATTTACTAGATTTTCGTGGAAAATATGATATAGTATAGTTGTCTGCTTTTCCAATAGTTATCAATGATATTTCACGATAAATATTCTTCAAGTTGTTAAATCTACTAAATTCACCATTCATTTAAAGCCAATTCTTCCCTCAAAACACACTATAAAATCAACAAGAAAACCTTGCTCCAAAGCATAAATGAATATGACGATTTACATTATAAGATCAACAGTAAACCTACATTTCACGAAAGAAGTTACGATATTTTAAAATGTGACCCACCACAATTTAAGGTTTGTTTACATCCAATGATGACGTCAGTGATGACGTTTTAACCTTCGCTAGTCATTCAAACAACTAGTTAGGTCTCGAGGATTAACGAAATCGTCCGTAAAGTTTGATCATCAGCACCTGTGCATATAACAGTAAGTGCCCAAGATTAGCAAAGATTTCCGGTGAATAATCAGGTGCATTCGTCTAGATTTTTAAAATGTAAACAATCGCAAATTGAAATCGACAAAACTCTTTCTAGAGAACTTCACCCATACCCTGCTTTTGCATGGCGATATTAAAAAGGCCCTTGTTTGCTTTAGTGGCCAGATGAGCGATAGATTATTTCAACTATTTTTACGTCCTCGTGGGGGCAGAAATCGCTTTTAAATAATGTGATAAATTCCCTATGTCCTTATTTAAACATTGGAATATTATCGGATTGAGTCGTTAGTGGTCGTGTAATGTATATACCGACTGACTTGCAGAAGTAAATGACGTTATTTGTACGTCATGGAACCACCAATAAGACAAATTTATGTGCAATCGAAAGATAACGACGGTCATATTTGGTTGACCTATTTGGCGTTTCGTAACGCGAACTATTTTTGCTTCTTTCCTTTTTTTTTTTTTTTTTTTTTTTAAAGTTTAAGATATTTATTTAACTACATCACTCTCTTTCAAATTTATGAAAGCATAACAGTTCGAATTCGAAAATAAAAAAGCCAATTTTTTTTTTTCATAATCAGTGCAGAGTCGCTTTAGCAGACACAGAACTTTGATCGGATAATTAGTTCCGTTTGACCTCGATCAGTAATCTTAACCCATACGTCTGGAAATAATGTTTTCATTGGCTCTTCACTTCATCGATACATTGTTAGTGTCCAGGTTTAACTTAGTTTCACAAGTATGTCTAGCTTTCAAATAGATAAGGAATATACAACAGTGAGTTTTTCTATTTGTCGTTAATGTGTTCGAGAATCGTGTGTAGGTATTTTTTATTCACGTTATGAGACAAGATAACAACAAATAGAAAAAACACAATGTTGTATTATTCATTTATTATCTACTTTTAGGACATGACATTAAGAAAATTCTCTTAACCCATTCCAACTCAATCCCTCCTTTTTACGCCCCTCGAGAAAAAAGCTTTGGAAAACATTGTGGAAAATGAAGAAATTGCTTGATACAAGCAATTTCTTCATTATCCACAATATTTTCTATCCAAAAAGACGAAAAAATTCAAAATTCCATCAACTTGAAATTGTCGTCTGCAGCTTCTTTCAATTTGGACCAGTCTAAAATTTTGCTGTGTTGGAATGGGTTAAATGATTAAGAAATAACCAACTTTCCGAAAAAGAAAAAGAATAAAAACGAACGTCAATACACAAAAAGGAGTCCGTGTTAATGCCCCTATCACACTACGACACCGAATCCCACGAATCGCCACGAATTGACAATTTTTTGGATTCGTAGCTGAAACGTAATCGATTCGTGAAGTTCTTAACTGATTCTTATGGTTCGTAGCAAGTTCTTGCAGTTCGTGGGTCAGTCGGGAATTCGTGGCAAAAATTTTGAACTGTTCAAAATTTTGGTCACGAACTCCCGATAACAAAAATTCGCAGTTAATTCGTAACAAAGTCGTAGTGCATTCCTAGACATCGTAACTGAATCTTATTCGATTCGGATGCATTCGTAGGTATTCGTAACTAATTCGGGAATGGTATACGATGGATACCCTTGCAAATAGGATATTATGCCATGGCTCTGCTACCATAGCAACCAAAATGCTCAGTTTTCTGTTCACTGATAACTCTCAAAGAGAGTTATCAGTGAACAGAAAACTAAACATTTTAGTTGCTTTGGTAACAAACTGTGACTTGATATCATATTTGCAAGGGTATCCATCGTATACCATGCCTCCGACATTAAAATCCTGCATACCGCTATGATTTTGTAAAAGGCAAACACTTGCATTTTCTCAAACAAATAATTTTTCTCAAATCATTTAATTTGGTGTTCCATGTCTTTCAGTTGTATGGTACAAATAAACCACTCCACATTCAACTATGCGTTTACTCCTGCTAGTCTCTCTTGCCAGGGGACTGAACCTGCGTCACTGTTGAAGTAGGCCTTAAGATAGTCTCTCATTACTTTGCCCTCGCGATTGTCTCTGTTTGGTGCCTGTGGCTGGGGTATCTCCTCCACGTATATGTTTGCCCTCCAGGCTCCGGGGACGATGTTGTGATCTTCATCCTCCCTGTCCGCATCTGCATTCCCAATAGCTGGAAATCTGATCCTGAGTAAGTTATGGAGGATAACTCCTGTCTCTACCAGTAATCGCGCAACATCAGGTCCTTGTTCCAGGGTGCCCAAGAAACATCGCCATCGGTTTGCCAGTATTCCAAAACCATTTTCAACGACACGTCTGCCCCTGGAAAATCTGTAGTTGGCTACAAGTGTGTCATTGTCCAGATTCCTCTTCGAATAGGGTTTCATAAGGAAAGTCCTAAGTGGAAAGGCATCATCTCCAAGGATGAAGTAAGGTGTATCTCTGTCGTCATTTGGAAGAGGCTCGCTGTCCGGGAAGTTTATGGAATTGTCATCAATGGACGCTTTCAGGTCTGATGCGCCAAATAGTTGTGCGTCGGATTGGTGACCTTCTCCGCCACTGTCAATCCAGATGAACTTATACTCTGCGTCCACCAGAGCCAACAACACCACAGAGAAGAAACCTTTGTAATTGTAAAAGACGCTGCCTGAGTTTGGAGGTTTCCTTATGGCTATATGTTTGCCATCCAATGCTCCCAGTGCATGAGGAACATTCCACCGGTCTTGGAACTTTTGAGCAATGGCCTTCCAGTCCTCTTTAGTCCTTGGCAGGGGCATGACCTCATCCTTCAGCTCCTGAACGATGGCCTGACACACTTCTTGCACAGTCGATACCACTGAACTGTATCCACATCGAAAGTCGTACTGTAGTGTGTGATAGCGGTCTCCTGTAGCCAGGTGTCTGAGAGTGAGGGCCAATTTCAAGCCGGCGTCCAAAGCTGGTCTCAAGCGGGTGTCCCTTCTCTGAATGACAGGGCTAATCCTGTTCAATAACTCGTCAAATAGGTGGGGTGGCATTCGCACATAGTTCACAAAAGCATTTTCATCTTCCACCTTCAGCTCCTGCATTAGTTTGCTGTAGTGTCCAAATTCTACTCTTCTAGTTGGTGTCAACCATGGACGAATCCACCAACCACGGTCTCTTCTCCTCATTCTTTGGAGAAGTCGCCTTCTAACTATCACTAGCTGATGGTGATACTCCATTTGCAAAGCCAAAAGTACGACTCTACTTCGATGAACATTCATGTTGAAAGTGACTGACAAGCAGGGGTACATGGCTTTTTATAACTATCTTGACCGAAAATATCAAGAATTGTCAAGAACAATCACGAATTTTCTTTTATTCGTATATGCTGTCGGCATATTCTTAACTGATTCGTAATTGATTCCCAAACTTTCGTGCCGTATTCCCCCAATACATTCGTGTAATCGTAATGAAATCGTAATGAAATCTTGCAAGAATCCGTGCGATTCCAGCCGATTCTGCCGAATATTCGTAACGCTATCGTATCTATGTCGTTACAGATTCGTAAGTCATTACGTAGAGGCAAGAAAATTCCCGAAACTCCACGAATCCTAAATTTTATCAATTCGTGACAATTCGTGGGAATCGGTGTCGTAGTCTGATAGGGGCATAAACGGTACTCGACGAATACGGTTTTTTGGTACACGCCGAAGTTGGAATGCGGAGCAATTCCAACTTAGATTTAACAAAACCGCAAAATGAACACAAGACAATTTCATTTCGGGGTTTTTGATAACACATATCACGTGATCTCTTAGATATGAATACACCTCGGGTTACTTCTCACCTCAACTTGCCACGGACAATCATTTAGTTGTAGCCGAAGACAATAATATTGCACATGTATAGGATGATATAAAAATTCGTTTAGAGACTTCTAAACATGCTTTAATTTGCTTTAAATTGGTGAAAAATAAGGTAATAATAAGCGCAGTAATTTGTTTTTGTGTTTTTTTGGGTTTTTTTGTTTGTTTGTTTGGGGGGGGGGGTTTGTTGTTGTTGTTGTTGTTTTATTCGCCATCCTGTGTTTGGTAATCACGTGATCTCAAGTGACATGTGGTAGTTATGTGACTATAGATAGGCAATCTTTACAAATATGTCTCGGGTCACAAATGCATTTTTACAATAATCACGCATCCCAGTGCTTTAAAGTATTCTAGAGCTATTAAGGGGGGTCGTAGGCATCAAGCAAACGCGATTATTGAGGGATTTACAGTTTTTACTCAATAAAAATCAAATATATGCAAAACGAAAGTAGAAGATTTTGAAAATTAGAATGTAAACATATCAACTTCCGGTTTCTACTTATTTACTAAATAATTACGTTTTATTATGTCGTTATTTACATGTTTAAATCAATAATAGCACATCAAACCTTTAACAAGTGTGATCTGGCTTTCAGCTTGGTCCTTTTTACTTTAGATTTTTACGGTTCAAAAGCCGAATAACGAATAAGGAAATCGCGCGATTACCGGGCGCCGAAGATAATTTGATACTATCTCCATCATATTATAGGAGTTTTTAGGAAAAAACAAAACTACCATGTGCAAACAATAACGTTACAGTAACGTTAACGTTAACGTCTTTTTTTTTTTTTTTTTTTTTTTTTTTTTTTTTAATTTTACTCACAACGCTTTAAATATTCCTTTTTCCTATAAGTCTAAACCGGTATTTCAAATCGATCACCCTGAAACAAGTTTCCGCGCATTTCCGCAAATTTCCATGTATACTCATAAACTTGAAGTAAAAATCTACGTGAGTTTAATATTATCGTTACAGAATTGGCCGAGTTGAGGGTCAAATAATCATCGAGGTCATTGATTTCTTACTGCAGAAGCTGTTATTCTCTGTTTTCAAGATTCTAAAAGGAGTTCACGTTTTTCAGTTGATCAAAAGGAGAATGTTATGGTTGAAAATTCTAATTTTGCTGTGCGTGACACGAGCTT
This sequence comes from Fragum fragum, assembly GCA_946902895.1. Lineage (NCBI taxonomy): Eukaryota > Metazoa > Mollusca > Bivalvia > Cardiida > Cardiidae > Fragum > Fragum fragum. Next base: position 14,713,227 of record OX336365.1, read on the forward strand.
ATAACCCATTCCAACACGATACAATTCAAGACCAGTCCAAATTCAAAGAAGAAGCAGGCGACAATTGTAAGCTGATGAAATCTTTCAAATCCTGGTCTTTGTGGACAGAAAACATTGTGGATAATGAAGAAATTGCTTGTAACAAGCAATTTCTTCATTTTCCACAATGTTTTCCAAAGCTTTCATAATGAGGGTCATTTAAAAGCGTCACTGTATGGGAATGAGTTAAGACAATGCTAGTTTTTTTGTTTTTATTTCTGTATGTTGATTTATGTTTTTGCACGTTATTCACGCATATATGTACACGAATGAGAATGCTGGTTTAAGTTTAAAGGAGGGAAGCTTAATGGCAAAGTAATAAATGAATTTTAACCGAATTCCACAGTTATGACCCTTTCAGCGCATTCCAACTTCTCAGTACTTTCAGTCCTTTGAATCTGTCGAGTTGTATTAGATAGCCAGATTTTAATTCACATCATTTAAAGGTATATGATAAATACACATCCATTACAGCGAATTTCAAAACGATCGAGGGTAATTTGGTTTTAGTTTCAAGTATTTCAATAATATTTCAAATAAGTTTACATAACGCAGGGTTTCATTAAAAAAACAGTGAATATTGAATGAGAGGTCATGGAATACCGAATTTATTGAACGAGTCATCTTTAAACAGATAAAAACGAGGCTCTGTCGAGTTTTATCTGTTTTGGATGACGAGTTTAACCCATTCCCACACAGTGGCGCCTCTAGACGCACCTAAAGAAAAAAAAAATGTTGGAAAATATTGTGGAAAAAGAAGAAATTGCTTGCATTGAGCAATTTCTTCATTTTCCACAATGTTTTCAACCAAGAAACCTGGCAAACTTCAAATTGTTGTCTGCAACTCCTTTGAATTTGGACCAGTCTAAACTTTTGCCGTCTGGTAATGGGTTAATGAATACGGTAGTTCAAAAACATGAACTTTTAATATTCTATTATATTATATGACCACTATTTGTGTTATAAAATGATAAAATAATTGAAATAAATTGGTTTATTATATACCTATAAAAGATATGGAGTAAAACCTGGCTGTCAAATACAACTCGACAGAAAAAAAATCAATATTCGGCCTGTAGCAAAAAACCGTTTTCGTCGAGTACCTTTAAACACTGACTTCTTTTTTATGTTTTGACGTTCCGGGTTTTTTGGAAAGTTGGTTATTTCTTAGCCATTTAAGAGAATTTTCTTAATGTCATTTCCTAAAAGGTATATAATAAAAGGAATATTACAACAGTGTGTTTTTTTATTTGTTGTTATCGTGTTCTCGAATCGTGTGTTGGTATTTTTATTGGATGAGACCTTCGGTCTCATCCAATAAAAAATACCTACACACGATTCTCGAACACGATAACAACGCATAGAAACAGACACTGTGGTAATATTCCCTATATATTTTTTCTACGAGACATATAACACTGTCTGTAAAGTGACGTCATTTCATGCAGTATTGCGTATTTTTCACGGTAAGGAAAAGCCATTACCAAAGGCTTCACCTACAGTATTTGCATAGTCTTTACACTAGTTTAATATCACCTGCATAATATCAAAAATATCCAAAGGCCATATTTCATTCCCGCGCAAACGGTCATATATATATTAAGTTACGATTTTTAAATGGTTTTCTTATGTGGGCGTCTGTATAGTATCTGGTAATGTTTCGTATAAGTATTAGAAGTCTGAAGAATAAGATTTCTTTCGTGACAGGTTGTTACGATATCATTGTTAGAAAATAAGAGTCAAATAAAAAATTATGTCATTTATTTAAAAAATACTATTTTTAGTAGTAGTAGCAGTAGAAGTATTCTATTTGCGGAAATATCATAAGAGTTCATATTTCAAGTGGGATGTATGTGTATTTAGTTTATACTAATTTATTTTAGTTCGATTGCGACGAAAGCTTTAAGATTATAGGGTCGCTCGCGAACTCACAATCCAGATGTTTTCACTTCCCCAAAAGAGAGACAGTGGCTGAATCTCACTGCTACCCACTTTTACAGCTGGGTAGACTGGGACTGGCTATTAAGTGTCTTGTCCGTGAACACACCCTGGTAACGTTGGGGCTCGAGCCCGTGACCTTTAGATAACGAGTCAATCACGAGTCATGTATGTGTATTTATGATTTTAATCAGTATCATTTATAATTATTTTTAGAATGGTTGTATATATTGTATATGTTTTAAATACTTTAATGTTTTGTATTTGTATGTACACGAATAAGACAATAATGAATAAATACAATAAACAAAGGGAACCTGCGAACTTGTTTGCTTATTTTAACACATTTCCGTACGGGAGACTAGTAAAGGTTGCTTTAAATCCTTTCGCGATTAACGATTTTATAGTTGTCATAATTGTTCAAAACAAATTGTACACAACTGCAAATTCTATTTTGCTTAAATTGGAGTCCCGATTATCTTCGATATTTCGAATAGAATTCAGCAAAAATAATGTCAGTTGATTGACAAAAAAGTGAAATTAGCTTTAACGAAGTCAGTAAAATGAATGTTCGAAGCAAACTAATTAACCTGATTTATTTACCCCAAAGAAGTATAAAGAATCAATTCTATTGCTATTTTCCAATATTTGATAGACTGAAATAGCAATTCTCAGGGTTTAAACATAGCATGCGAATTAGGGCATCTTTAACCTATAAATTGATATTTGGAAAACTCTAGCTCATCCGCCGATGGTACTTATTGTCTGTATAAAGTGGTTTGATTTTCTCTGCATTATCGTATTTAACCCATTATCACTAATTGATACTTTTAAATTTCGCAAGCTTTAAATAGTTGACTGCGATTTGGACCCTATTTCTGCTACACGATCTCTAGAAACTATCAGGTTGAACAGGTCCGAGTTATCATTACAAATCCTAAGTTTGATAACCCGTCCTGTCCTGATGACGTAAGACTGAATTATCGCCCTTAAAAGAGAGTGATAAATAATGAGGTCGCGGTTTTGAAGAAACTGTTTTCGTTCTGCTTTATAATTGGCCAATCGCGGAAGTCAATCAACTAATCAGTCGACCAAAGAAATCGCTCATTTAGAGTGGATGATGACCTTGAAGTCCGCCATTGGTCGCCATTCATTGTGAAATATTTTTGTTGGTTTTTTCAACTTAAACGTCGTAACTACAACCAATTCAGTCTGTAGTTAACTCGTTAAGGTCGCCTACCAACCATTCTACATTTTTTAACATTCTATTGGGACATTAATTTCCGTTAACGCCGTTAAAAATCAAAGTGAAACTTCCTGTCGGATTCAATGGGAGGGGCCAACGGAGTAAATGGGCGGGATCAGCTATTGTCAAATTGCATACTATAAAGTTAGACCAAGATATTTTATCGTTACTATACGTTTTAAAAAAAAAGATATCTGGGATGCATATATCTATGATAATTCAATGTAGGACAAGGTACAAATGCTAAGCTTAAGAAGTAAATTTTCACAAAACGTCGTTGTCGTTCTAAAACCTCGTAGATACAGCTTGAATCAAGCTGTAGCTACGAGGTTTTAGAACGCCAAAGACGATATGTATAATAAATAAAACTGGTTTTCTTTTTAACGTTGACATAAAGGCCCTAGTGACAAATTGTTATTTATTCAATATATGTAATGTGTATTACATGTCTGTTACACATGTCACTGGCTGCGGCCATTAGTAGCGCATCGGACTCTCGATCATGGGAGGTTCGATCCCCGGTCGCAGCAAAATCATTTACTACATGTATTCCTAACCAACGGCTGGATATTATGTAAGTAGATGGAGGGCCAGAAAGGGTGTAGTCGTATACTACAATTCTCCACCAGGAGACACGCTTTATGAAATATAGACAGATATACATTTTGGGAGAAAATATCATCTTGAATATCTTCATCTATTATGACTGCACTGTGCAAACATACCAAATATTTATCCTTGTATAATCTAGACTTTATTGACGTTATCGATGTCTGACCAGAATTCAGCTGGTTGGATAAAAATTAAGCCATTACCAGACGACACATTTTAGACTGTTCAAAAATCATAGAAGATGCAGAGGGCAAGTTTGAATTGATGAAAGTGTAATAAAATGTATTTTTTATGTAAAAAATCATTATGGCAAATGAAGAATTTACTTGTTACCACTCATTTCCTCATTTCCGTAATGCTTTCCAAAACCTTGGGAGTCGTTGTGTGGAATTGGTTTAACACAGTGACATAAATGTAACGATATTTTATACTGTTTATGTGTGTATTTCCGTTTATTTGTCGTCGCTACGGTAGCACATGCCCATTTGAGCAACGCACCCAGAAGACAGTTAGTTGTCATGGGGGATATTGCAAGGATACAGGACGAAACTGCTGAGAGACCCACCTGGTTCTTTAACGACCTCGGTGGATAGCACTGTCACACGAGGTCTCGGTTTAACGTGTCATCCGAAATACAATTGGGTTTGTTAGTTTGGTCAGCCAAGGGCTCGACCCCGTGATTATGGGGTTTGAAGTCAAGTGCTCTACCAACTGAGCTATTCGCACTGGATGTATACTGTTTGTAAAATATGTGTCGGTGATGCCTTTCCGAAAGTAGTTCTTTGGTTTCTGTACACTGAGACTACAGTAGGGGTATAGAGGAAGCGTAAAATGTTATATTACTCGCCGTATAGAAATATATCAGTATTTAACGAGTTATAATCGAAATATACTTAAAATCAGGAAAAGATAATTCAATGTCTATTATAATATCAATGCGGTAAGTAACACGTACATCTTTACTTCGTCTTCTTTTTATGAAGGAGGAACAACCTTTTCGTGAAGATATACGATTATATTTGATACACTTAAGAAACTGAGGAGAACATTGTCTTTAAAATTTTCGCATTTGACCAAACAGGCTGATTCAAATGTTTCCTTCTCATTGGAAACAAACATCCTTGATACATGTATGTTTAACCCGGAATACTCCTGTTTTGGTAGGAGGTCCAGACAAAGATCAGCCTGCACATATGAACAATGTGATCTGGGTGTGTCAGATATGAACAAATGCATGTTATCGTCGGTTAGGTATAACTAGATATATAACCCATTACCAGATAATAAAACTTCAGACTTGTACAAATTGAAAGGAAGAAGTTGTATACGACAGTTTCAAGCTGATGAAGTTTCAATATTCTTTGTCTATCTGGGTAGAAAACATTATTGGAAATTTAAATTAAATCTTGTTAAAAACAATAAAATTATTCTCATTTTCCAAAGATTCTTTTCTTGAAAATCTATATAAAAAAGAGGAATCTTATAGGAATGGGTTAATAGAACATTGCTTACGACATGGTATGTGCATGTATTGAGTATCTTTCCCGATGTTGACAAGTTGAGTTTAGCTTCCATTAACAGAAGTCAGAGCAGCCCGAAAACCAATGATAAAACTATGGATCTGTCAAAGTCTGCTATAAACCAGTCATAAACTAAACTAAATCATCCTCAAAATAGATGGCTTGATTATGTTTCTGTCTGCGTGTCAAATACTCTGCAATATTACGATAATTCGAAACGTTCCCACATTCTCAGTTCATTCTTGTTTAAAAGCGAACCTACGACCAGTCTAGCGAAAATAAATCTTAAAAAAGATCATAGGATCGGCTTTGTTCCGATCTTATTCATGAAATGAAGAAAATAAATACATCTTTTGTTTTGTTTTCATGGTCACATGAACCTAAAATCTTAACCACACTTCATGAATACGTGAACATCGCGTATTCATACAGTTTGATGAAGTTTTTAGGTTCATACCTCAATTAAAACAGAAAATCTTCGTTTCTTTTAATTGAATGCCACCAAGCTAAACAAAGCAAATGTACTAGTTTTCAGGAAATTTTTATGGGTCAAACCTGTGGGCAAGCATACAAAATATAGTTCCGAGCTCAAAATTTTGTTCGTGGAAGTATGGTCGAAATCAGAATGAAAACGTTCGAGTATGCCTTTGGGAAGAATCGTAAAACACGTCTTATGAAACGGCGAAGAAATAAAGAGAATGAATTTTATATTATCTTTTGTTTCCATTTGGGTGTGAACTTAAAAATCAATCACAATATACGAATACGCGAAAGGGCTTCATAAATTAGCGCGATTAAGATTTTAGATTCTTACCTCAAAGAAAACGATTACTTATTATCTTCATTTTCCAATGAAATAAAAATAAAGCCATAATGTTACCGTAAGAAAAATAATGATATTTTAACAAACCCGGTCAGATTAAAGAAGTATTCCGTCTCCCAATAATTCTGACAGTCAAAGATAGAACCTTTGAAGGCTTTGGGGGTTCGAAATGTCCCAGAATCGCAAAGACACTCGTTGTAACGTATAAAACTAGGTTCGATAATAGCAAAAACGTCTTATTAACCCTTGTCATGTTGAACCCGAAATATCCCTGTTGTTGCAGGAGATATAGAGAAGGATCAGACTTCCCAAAAGTACAGACTGAGCTGTGTCTACACCACCCTCTTATTTCATCGAAGCCAGAATTGTTTATGAGATAGATGTTAAAAAAAATATATACCAAAATTAAGTGTTTCTAGTGCTTTCAGTCCCTTGATTTTAACTAAATTTTGTAGAGACTTTGATTCAGCATGATAGAGGTTAAATAATTAGTCTGCTATAGAGGTTTAATCATGATTGGAAAGTTTTTGTTACCAGACGATCATGAGAATGTATTTTTTTGTAACAGGATACGTAAGGCATAAAAAGGCATCTCTGTGATATTACTTACAAGGCAAACACCACCTGAGGCAAATAACATGCTTATTTCAATGAGGCATAATCCGATTTCAGTTGTTTCCATCACGTTTCGTGCATTCTGATTGGCGGAAAAATCGTTTATACCTCATTTAAAGTATTTTGAGTGCGCAACATTTTTGTGTGCTTGCGTTTAAAGTGGTTAGAAAAAAACTTTCAACACGTTAAATCTTAGCTTATTGGGCGAATTTGTATGCATTGATGAATTAATTCCAAAGAAACGAGTAGATTATGTTTTGCTGTTTTCATTGGGGCATGAAATTAAAAGCATATTCTCACTGAATTAATCCGCGAAGCTTGATATCCAGAGCGAGATCTTGTTCTAAATTATATAAGAAATGAGAATAATTTTTTAATTGAGGTATGAATCAAAAAACTTAATTAAACATTAGGATTACACAAATCGGATTTGTACATTAGTGTGATTAAGTTTATAGGTTCATATCTCGATGAAAACAAAAAATATTATCTTCATTTCTTATAATGCAACGCCATCAAGCAAAACAAAACAAAAATTCTATTAGTTTTGAGTAAAATTCCTGATCTATTTTATGTGCAAGCATACGAAATAGTTGCGTGCTCAAATTTTTTCATGGAAATGTGAAAAGATGAATTCGGCCGATCAAGATACCTAAATCGAGATTTAGACGGAACTAAAATTGAATAATATTATTATTACAATGTAACTGGAAAGGACACAAAAGTTAAATTTTGATCACTTTTTCATTTTTATGAAATTGAGGTTAAACGAACGTTTGCCTGTTTTACTTTTGTATTAAACACCTGGCATACTGGAAAAAATTAATTGCCTTTGCAAGTAAACTTAACATTTACATAATTCTATCATACGCAATGTGTATGAAAGTTTTGATTTTGTTTAAAAAGCGCTTCATTTAGGATGACGAAACATTAGGGAGCGGTTCCGTCTTGAAATCCGCTTTTAACCGCAGTTCGAGCACACAGTGGGGTCTCATCTGTCAAACGTTGGTGACGATAATGCAGGGCCGGCTAGGATTTTGTCTTCCTGGCCGCACAATTGCGTTGGTTTTATAACGAGAAAGCAGTTTACAAGGAATTCTGCTGAGCATTTGTAAACTTGAGAGATGTGAAATGTTATAGAGTAAGTCTTGTATTAAGCGTCCACACAAGGGATGAGCAAAGAGTGGTCGCTTAAGTGAATGGTCGCTTAGTACACTTTTCCCCCAAAGATATGAAGAATTGATTCGATTGCATACGTAAATTCTAATGAGTTCCAACAGCATAGGATTTAGTTGTGGTTTTATTTTTTATTTTCTTTTTTAAGCAAAATGCTTTCAATTCTTAAAAGCTTTATCTTTACAAAAGGGATCTCGATTACGGTCGCTTAACCTTTCCTGTTATGCAAAACTTTAGACCTGTCCAAATTCAAAGATTTTCCGGACGAAAATTCAAAGTGGATTTAATTGGAAAGATAACCATTTAGTAGGGTAGAAAATATTGTAGAAAAAAAAAAGAAATTGCTTGTTACAAGCAATTTCTTCTTTTTCTACAATGTTTTCTCATTTATAAAATCGCCAGGACATAAAAACCAAGGATTAAATGGGAAAGGGTTAATGGATGTGGTCTCTTAATAGAAGTGGTCGATCGAGCAAGATCGACTATATATGAAAGAACCTGACCCTTCCTTTTCTCTATAGGAATAGCATACGCATAGGCGTATAGTTTTGACGTCCCTTTTTGCCAGCTGTCCTCAACTACAACATCTACAAATGTCACTGTTTTTCCTATGCGTATTTTTATTGTCGAAATATAGAGGAAAATCAACTGGTTACTCCAGATAAGAAAAAATATTTCACGAGGATGCGTTGTTAGGCGTTGAAAAAACGAGTGCGCAGCACGAGTTTTTTAACGCCTAACAACGCATCCTCGTGAAATATTTTTTTTCATATCTGGAATAACCAGTTGATTGTTCTATTTATTATATCACTGTTTTATCACTGTTTTTCCTATGCGTATTTTTATTGTCGAAATATAGAGGAAAATCAACTGGTTACTCCAGATAAGAAAAAATATTTCACGAGGATGCGTTGTTAGGCGTTGAAAAAACGAGTGCGCAGCACGAGTTTTTTAACGCCTAACAACGCATCCTCGTGAAATATTTTTTTTCATATCTGGAATAACCAGTTGATTGTTCTATTTATTATATATCTTATTATTTCATTTCTTTCATTAAAATATCGAAACCATTTTTTTGATAGAGATAAGGTCTATTGAAAAAAGTGCAGATGAATACATGATTAAAGATTTATTACAGAGAGTGAAACTGAAAAAGTTTTAACGTCACTCCAGTGACGATATCAAAATTTATTACACTGATAAATCCAAAGATTTCACGGCAAGGTATTTATCAATTTGTAATATGTAATTTGTAATATATCGTCGGTGAGTGAAAAAAAGTCTTAATAACAGCTTTAACATCGCTTGTTAAGGAGCAAAATAGCGAAACTATAGATTTAATTAAGCTGTAGTTACGACGGTTTGCTCGACAAAGGACGATATGTACAAACACGGGAATTCGGTCATTTGCTTTTATAAATTCCTAGACGCTTTTTATCATTTAATGCTTTGATCCGATAGCGAGCTCGGACTAATTTCATTTCAAGACCCCTATAAGCTGACTTAACTCCAATTATCAGAAAAGCAATTTCTACACTTTTCCACAATAATTTCATTATCGATTTTTTCTTTCTTCTTGAGTTCTTTAGAATGTGGAATTGTCTCATTTATTTTTCTTTGACCAATTATCACACATGCTTTTTTCACTGTCTGAGAAAAATAGTTGTGGAAATCTTTGTGGGAAAAGGATAAATTACTTTTAACAAACAATTTCTTCTTAGTACTTTGAAATGACATCTGCAATTTCTTTGTATTTGGACCACTCCATAGTTTCCCATCTGTTAATTGGATAATGTGTATTTTTTACCCAATTAACATGTTCAACTTCATGTTTATTTATATCTCTTATGAATACAAATAACAATACAAAAAACAAAGTCATTCTTTTAATTTTAGCGAAATTCACAAATGAAAGTTTTTCAAGATGATCTTGTATACTCCTTAGTTAAAGTGATATTGATACTAAACATCTTTGATTTAGCTCTTCTTCCAAGTTCAACCTCATGTTTATTCATATCTGTTATGAATGCAAATAACGAAGTAACTCTTTTAAAATGTTTTAAAGAAAGTCTTTCAAGAATATCTGGCAAAGTGTATACTCCTTTATTTGAAGTGATATTGATTCTGTAACATCTATGATTTAGCTCTTCTTCCAAGTTCAACTTCAAGTTTAGTTATATCTGTTATGAATGCAGATAACAATACAAATAACAAGGTAATTCTTTTAAATTTCTTAAAGAAAGTCTTTCAAGAAAATCTGGCATAGTGTATACTCCTTTATTTGAAGTGATATTGATTCTGTAACATCTATGATTTAGCTCTTCTTCCAAGTTCAACTTCAAGTTTAGTTATATCTGTTATAAATACAAATAACAATACAAATAACAAAGTCATTCTTTTAAATTTCGTGAAGTAGTCGTTCAAGAATATCTGGCCAAGTGTATACTCCCAATTTAAAGTGATATTGATACTGTGATATCTTTGATTTAGCTCCTCTTCCAAGTTCAACCCCATGTCTATTTATATCTGTTACGAATGCAGATAACAATACAAATAACAAATTTATTCTTTTAAATTTCTTAAAGAAAGTCTTTCAAGAATATCTGGCATAGTGTATACTCCTTTGTTGAAGTGATATTAATTCTGTAACGTCTTTGATTAAGCTACTCTTCCAAGTTGCTTTTTGATGGTTCTTTTTGTAAATTGTATTTCATTTAACGAGAAACCGTAAAGTTTAAGTCAATAAACTATCTTGTATCTTGTATCCTTATTTTGATGAACCTTTTGACCTTCTACGAGTGCTTTTTTTGTGGTTTAGTATGGCTAATTAGTGGTCCAGACAAGAATGTTTCTCGGTGGAAATGCATGTTACCAGCACTTGACACTTTTACTTTTAGCAGGCATTTAACACTTTTTATGTTCAATAACTAGTTTTTACCGCCCATGTGTCTTTATACTTCAGAAAACATTATGAAAAAAGAAGAAATAACTGTAACAAATTTACAGGATTGATTGAATGAGATTAAACCCCTCTTTTAACGGTATTTCAGGCATATCGCGGCGGCTGGAGCAACTAACCATAGATTCGTGATTTTTCTCATACCAGTTCTACCACAACATCCTTTCAGAGCCTCTAGCTGCTCTCCCCACTTAGGTGAACAATTATCTGACCATTGGTTAGAGATAATTGCCGGAAAGGAAATTCGCCGCGGTCGGGGAACGAACCCGGGATCCCCTGATGAGGAGTCCTATGCGCTACCAACTGCGCTATTGCTGTGGCTCTTGTTTTACTGGAAATGAACACAATTTGTAAATAAAAGTATGTGAGCCATATCTCGGCACTTGGAGCAACTAACCATGACTTCCTCGCATTGTTCAAACCAGTGCAACAACAACAATCGACTAAACCCGCCAGGCGCACTACTTATCAATCGCCCATTAGTGGTAGAGAAAAGACGCATTAGTGAGAGAGAAAAGGCGGTTGTCGCGATGACTTTTGTCAAATATCTGAAAGAATTTTGGCGTGATCCCAGGTTTGAGACCACAGCGTTACCGACGGATATAGTCGGGATCGACTTTCCCTTTCTAGCAGTTAATATATCTCTAAAATCTGGTCCAGCACCGTTAAGATTTGGATAAGACAACATGACCATCAACAAAAGACTATCCCAAAACGCATGTTTTAGCGGTGAGCATTCTGAGTGTTGAAACGCGTAAAGAAGCAATTTCATCAATTAAAATTTACTTCACTCTCACCAATGGGTGGATAATCGTAAACCTAAGTGGGATAGCAGCTGGAGGCTAGGAAAGGATGTATAGTGGTAGTACTGGTGTGAGAAATACCAGGAATCCGTTGTTAGGTGCTCCAGCCGCCGCGATATGACTGAAATACTGTTAAAAGTGGCGTTAAACCCCATTCAATCAATCAATCAAATTTACTTCAATATATCATATCGGCGGTGGTATTCTAAAACCTCGTTACTACAGCTTTAATCAAGCTGTAGTTACGAGGTTTAAGAATTACATCGATGATATACATTCATATTCACATACTATCTTTTACATATTTGATATATTCCTTGTCTAGCATCTAATACGTTTATGCCAATGTTGAATGGCGGATAAAAAATCTTATACAGTTTATTTTCTTCACATTATGCAATGTAAGTGTTGAAATGGGCCAACAAGCAATGCTCTCACTATTTCCTTGGTGGCGAGCAAAATGCTGTAAATACAGATTGATTAAAACAGTATTTATGACATTTTTGCTTTTCGCTGACGATTAACTTCTAACCTGCACAGTTCGTATTCACTTTCATTTTGATTTTTTTTATAATATTTTAACAAAATTCATTTGAGTATGGTTTCATCATACATTTCCTTGATGGGAGAGCAAAATGATTTATATATATCTTGAATAAAGATGTATTTGCGTCACTTTTGCTTGTCACCAACGATTTATAGATAACATGCAAAATCCATAATCTATTTCATTTTTATAATATTTTAACATAATTCATTTGAGTCTGTTTTCTTTCAAAATATTTTCTTTGGGCTTTGTCGACATCTTTCATCTGATATTTTTCCTTGATTGACATTGAAAGCTGGCACCACTTGCTAAGCACGTGCACTACAGAAAATTCAAAAAATGCTTTGTAACAAACGAAGACAGGTGTTTACAGATTTCTAGATCACGTGAAATAATACACAGTATTTTACAGTGAAGTTTTATAACTAGAAAAAAAGACTAGAATTAAAAATCCGTTATGGCATGACATATGAGCCAGTATGAATTCCTTTCCAGGGCGCTTGGGTTATAGTCACCCGATTGGTGACATTTTCTTATTTTATACAAGCTCCGATGTGCTTCACTTGGAAATCATTAAAACAGTTGATCTTGTATTGATCACGGACTAATAATTTTTATAGGTAGTAAGGAGCTATTTTGACCTCATGTTTTTTGGAGTCGATAAGCTTCGTTTCTTTTAAAGGCGATGAGAATTAAAAGTAAAGAGAAAAGAAAATACGCCAGCCGCTCGGCCATTCATCATTAGCGGAAAAAGGAGGAAACAATAACAGGGACAACAACATAACTCTTTAAAACATCCTTTCACAGAGGCTACAGTGAAACGTCTTTAAGAAGATATTTTTTGTCGTGTAATCGGGTCTAATTGACGAATCGCCAGCTCCGTCCACTGACTCAGCTGGCCACGCCCACTAACTCCGACAGAAAGTTGAACTTCGATATTGAACGGTATTATATTGCAAATAACTCTGTAAAATTATAATACTCATCACCCGATGCATAATGTTTGTGAATTTAAGAAATAAGTTTCGGTAAAACTGCATATTATTATTATTATATGAAATGATTCATTTCTCGCAAGAAAGTATTCTGTCTTATATGAACTGTTTGTTTCCATAGAAGTATTTTAGAATTATTCACTTACTTTTTTGTGATTAGTTTAACACCTGTCATCGATCACGTTTTAATAAGATGTTGAACTCTTTTTTATATAAAATGGTAAGCATAATTATTATGCGTTGTAATAGTTTTGAATGAAAAATATCTAACGGAGCAGATGTAAAGGAAACTATTAATATAGTAAGGACTATCGGTATTTTTGAGATATTCCTTTTAGTGTTTTAGTGGAAGATGAAAAAAGTAGAACTATCAATCATTCGTTCTAAATGTGCCAAACAACAATTGAAAGGGTGTTATACCTCGGCTTGGGCGTTTAGAGTAATGAAGCATTTCGAACGTTTCAAAAGCACGTCACGTAAAGTGGGAAATATTTTATATCAACGGAAATGAAAATATAAGAGCTGAAACATGTATATAAAAAGGCGCCTGTTAATCATTTTCCGGGAATGTATTTATCGTCAATGGGCGATAAAAATGTCGTAAATACAGATTTATTCAAGCTCTATTTACGACACTTTAGTCCCCCACTTACGATATTTGTAATGTTGACGTTTTAATCCATTACCAGACAGCAAATGTTAGACTGGTCCAAAATGACAGGAGTTGCAGATGGCAATTTAAAAAGTTTGAAATTTTAGTTATTTTCAACTTTCTTGATAGAAAATATTGTAAAATAAAAAAAATACTTATTAAAAACAATTTCTTCATTTTACACAATGTTTTTTTTTTTCAATTGTCTTTCTTGAGGGGCGTCAGAAGGCGTCATAGTGTGGGATCGGGTTGCAGATGACAATTTAATAATTATGAAATTTTAGACATTTTCAACTTTTTTGCTAGAAAACATTGTGATAAATAAAGAATTTGATTGTTACAATTTTACACTATTTTTCCCAATTGTTTTTCTTGAAGGACGTCAAAAGGCGTCACTGTGTTGAAATGGGTTAAATAATCTTATCTAAGCTCAATGCATTATGCTTAAACTTTTGATATAAAAAAGCACAGTAATGAAACGTTTCCTTTAAACCGATACGCCATAATTGGCTTGTATAGGTAAAGTTTTTTTTTAAGAAATGGATGAAGATAAACAAAAATGAAAGCAATTCCTACTACCACTAATATACCCATTGAGGAATATTTTCGAGTTCATTTACATTATAATTTATTTTTAGGTTCGTCAAGCAAAAACGGGCGTTCTGATTGGTCGAAAAAAAAATATTCATACCTCCGTGAACAAAATCTTGAGCACGTAGCTATTTTGAATGCTTGCGCACAAAATAGTTCCATACAAAAAAGGACAAAAAGTTTTTGCTATTTTTGCTCTATGCTAAATTATAAGAGATAAAGAGAATATTTTTTGTTTTTCATGGAGGTATGAACCGAAAAACCTAATCACACTTATGTATGAATCCGCTTAGCGTATTGATAAAGTGTGATTAGTTTTTTCGGTTCATACCTCCATTAAACAAAAAAAAATATTCTCTTCATTTCTTAAATACAGTGGAGAGTATATATCAGAAAATAATCTACGTATTTGAGTCTAATATTGGTCTGATTAGCAGTTACGTTTAAGTTCCACTTTCATGTAGAGTTTTGTTTCCATATGAATATTTGAAGGTGGGGGGTTGTTGTTGTTGTTGTTGTTTTGTTTGGTTTTTTTTTCTATTATTATTATTTTATTTTGTGTGTGCGCTTGCGGTTGAATACGCATGTGTGAGCGCGTGTGTGCGTACGTCTGATTTTTAATTAGGTATTGCTCAATAAACTTTTATAAGTAAAAAAAGGGTCAATATGAATTAACACGTTTTTTTTAAATTTGGTCCTCCGCAAGGGTGAGACCTCTTTGTCGCATAAAATTCCCTTTCCTAGATAAGTTATCATTTTAAGCTCTATGCATGTTCGACCATGAACTTTAACGGCGTATTTGCCGAACTGGCAGAACTTCGTGGATTTCTGTAATGTGAAAAGGTCTGTATGCCAAATAGTGTGGAAGGTCTTTCATTACATTCACGTCTAAAGGCACTTTGGACTAATTTTGACTACTTAGAAAAACGAAATAATTGTTTCGCCCGACTGAAACATAATAAAGCCAGAAATGCAGATTAGCGTGCAATTAGCAGACAGATTCAGGATCCGGATTTTAAGAATTTACGAAAGCCTGCAATTTCTACCATGAAACAGGCATTTTATCAATATGTTAAGATCTAATCACGAACTCTGCATGATCAGCAATTTTGTTTGTGAATAAATGATAAATATATTGATTTTGATAAAATGGAAAGATTTTTTTGTTTTGTTGCTTCCGTAATTCTGATGACTAACTTTTATCGAATAAAGGTACGACGTTTGGGCTGTCATCAATTTATGTTATGTTTGCCCTTAGTAAAGTCACGTTTACTCCTTGCTATACCACACTTACTCCTAGTAATGTCATGCTTACTCTTCTTAATGTCATATTTTCTACAGTTGGAACTGAGTCCGTGCCTCCCATACCAGGATTTTCACATGTGCTTAAAGCGCAGACATCGAAAAACATCGATAGCCACACGAAGCATGTAAACTATTCACTGATCATCTAAAGAAAGTTTGAGTCCTTGGCTATCTTCAGAGCGCACTGTAAAGACTCTGATCAGACTGTGCGAATGAACAGGCTGTTCCGAGGCTTTAATAAGCGTAAATTTGAAATTGTTTGAAATGTTACGAACATGCTCAATTGTGACATAAAAAAATCATGATTGTATTATTACCATATTTTTTACCCGATTAAACTTTTTTATTTTTAAATAGAAAATTATATACGATTCATCAAATCGTATGAAGAGCTTTTACCTAGCTTTACTTCAATTTTGAAATCAATGTGCTGAAAAATATCTACAAACAATTCCAACACAATAAATGAAAAAATATGGAAATTATTGAAACCACAATTTCAATTTTCTTTCCCAATGACAAGCCTTAGGCTTACAGCTGACCACATATATGTATCTCATTATGCGTATTACATAGGCCTATAAAGGTAAAATGTATCGTTGTTCTGAATGTATAATGGAATGGTGGTTTCACTTGTAACTAGCCGCCGTCATAGCGCAGTTGGTAGCGCATCAGACACCTAATGTTCAATTATTGGCTGTCATTGGTTCGATCCCCGGCTGCGGCACATTTCCTTTCGGACAATTGTCTCTTTATAATGGGTGGATAAAGGTAACCGTATTTGTGATAGCAGCTGGAGGCTAGGAAAGGATGTAATGGTGATACTGGTGTGGGATATGCCATTGTTAGGTGCTCTAGCTATAAATAAAACTTTGTTAAAATCGGCGTTCAACACCATTAAAACAAATCAACCCCATTCAAACAAATTCACTTGTAACCACAATATTTTAGAAACGCTATACCCCCCCTCCCCTCGAGTTCTTGAACTATTTCTCTTCTCTACTTCAAAGTTCTCGCTTGGTAACTTTTCGGGTGACACGGTAGTAATTATGTAAGATGGCTTTATTCAATTTCTGATTAAGAAATCAAATAATTCCTCTCATAACAAGACTCACATACATGTTATAAAAAGACACAACTTTTAACATGCACTAAATTCAATGACTCATACGCATACATTACATTTCATTAGTAAATGAGATTTTTATTATATTAAGTGCTTCGTTAAGTGCGCTAGTATAGACTGTGTGTTGTCAAGCTCACACTATAATTTTACGCTCTATAGTGGGAAAAAAAGTTTTGTAATCGCTCTCGATTAATCGAACTTTACAGTATTGTGAAGTTTTTTGGGTTTTTTTTTTTTGTTTTTGTGTGTGTGTGTGTGTTTGTTGTTTTTTTTTGGGGGGGGGATTTTGTTTTGTTTTGCTTTATTCTTGGGTTTTATTTTTGTTGTTGTTGTTTGTTTGTTTGGTGTTGTTGTTTATTTCTTTGTTTTATTTTATCTTATCTTGTTTGGTTTCGGAGACTATCGAAGATTAATTTTCTACACATCGAACTTAAATAACTCATACGCAGACATCACATGAGATTTTTATATATTTAGTGCTTCATTAATTGCGCCAGTATGGACTGTGGAGTCATGCTCACACTATTATTTTACGCACTATAGGATATCCGGAATGACAAAAAAGTTTTGTAATTGTTCTCGGTTAATCAAGCTTTACACTATTGTAAAGTGTTTTTTTTTTTTTTTTTTTTTTTTAATTTTGTTTGAGTTTATCGTATTTGATTATTGCAGATTATCGAACAATAATCTCTAGACATCGAACTTTTTTTGATGTAATGATTTTACACCACTTCAAAGACCAAAAACATGTAAATATCTCAAAAGAACACCATGTGAGATCTACATGAGATATGAACCCTTTCCTGTTCAATCCCTGGTATTAACGCCCCTGTGATTTTATGATTTAGAAAACATTGTAGAAAAAGAAGAAATTGCTTGTAGTTCTTCTTTTTCCTCAATATTTTCTATTCTACTTTATGGTTAATTTTCAAATTTAATCCACTTTAAATTTCCGTTTACAAAACCTTAATATTTGGACAGTTCTAATATTTTGCAAAACAGGGCAGGGCTAAATACGTCCTTTGTAAGAGTGTAATTTCTTGTCTTTTCATTTTAAAGTCGATTTCGTACTTTCGTCCAAATTCATTTACCTTTACCTGTACAAACCCGGGATAATACGTCACTGTGATTTTATACTTGAGAAAACACTGTGGAAAAAGAAGAAATTGCTTGTAACAAGTAATTTTTTTTCCAACAATGTTTTCTACCAGATAGGATGGTTTCATTTCAAATTGCATTCAACTTTTATTGTCCCCCGAAACTTCTTTCAATTTTGACCAGTCAAGAATTTCACAAAAAAGGTTAAGGGTTAATGTTTATTGATGAAACATAACATGTCACTTTAGATACAACTGCAATTTTGTTACAATTTCCGTCCGCCGGTAGTTCTTAAAAAAAACTGGAATCTCCTTATTGCAGAGAGCTTAACGAGCAAAAATTCCATCAAAACTATTACTTCTATGCGTATCTTATTTTGGTGCATTAGAATTGCCCAGTTACGGCTGTCAACCCATGAATACATCGACCAAACAAATCATTTATTCTTCCCGGTCCTACGCTTTCGACTCCGACATTTGCCGCCATTTTGTTCACCCTAATTGTTAGTTTGGCGACTCAAACGTCGTAACTACAGCTTATTTAAGCTGTAGTTAGGACGTTAAGGTCACCAACCAACCAGTTTACTTTTTTGTTAGATGCTACTGGCCATAAATTTTACAAAATAACTCCGTTGAAAATTGAAGCGGGTCTTCCTGTCGGAGTCAATGGGCGGGGCCAGCGGTTAGTCAATTGTGATGTACAAATTTCGTTTTTAACCTTTGTCATGTTAATCCCGAAATTTTCCTGCTTCGACTATAGCTTTGGCAGGTGTGTAGACTAAGATCAGTCTGCACAAACGTGCAGTCTGATCTTAGCCTACACTACCTGCTTGTTTTTGTTATGTGAGAAAAATCTTTGAACATGTCATCGGTTTAATTTATGTCAAAATTTAAAAATGTAGTGAAAAGGACAAGGGTTAACAAGCATTTAGAGTACAATGAAACAGGAAAAAAAATCTAAAGGAAAAACGAAAATTCTACAGTTCGAAGAGTGTTTATTACCCCGTTATGTATCATAGATGTCCCTATTTCTATCCCATCTAAATCGACTATCGGGTTTCACCGCCTTGCTACTTTTGACAATTGTTTAGATTGTATTGTGGTCACGTATTTGATCTAAACACTGATGTCTGATATCTTAACTCTGTGTCATGCTGCATAAAATCTTCTAGAAAAGTGCATTGAAAATCAAATGGTTGAAAGCATAGAAAGTATTAATTTTGTGTTGATAATAATTTTGAAACTTTCTCTTTAAACAATCTGCCTTAAAAGGGACAAGTAGGAATCCAGACAAAAATCAGATTGCACATATCTGCAGACGGATCATTGTTTAGATCTACTGCCTCCGAGTACAGCAATACAAGGATTTTAGGAAGAAAGATCTACGATAGTGTTTTCGTTTAAAGCTTCATATTATTTTAACGTGAAATTGTTTGCATTATATGATAGTTTAAAAAATGAAGAGAAAATATATATATTGTTGCTGTTGTTTTATTTTGTTTACATTGAGGTATAAGGCTAAAAACTTAACCCTTGTCATGCTAATTGCGGGTTATTCCTGCCTTGGCAATGGCTTTGGCAGGTGTTGAGACCAAGATCAGACTGCACCGACGTGCAGTTTGATCTTAGCCTATACTAACTGCTCATTGTTGTTGTTTCGAATGAAATCTTTGATCACAAGATTAATCTAATTATGTCAAAGTTTCTAAATGTATTGAAAAGATGAAAAATATTGAACAGGACTAGGTTTAATAACACTGCTTGAATAGGCGAGGCGGATCCATGCATTAGCGTGATTAAGTGTTGAGGTTCATACCTAAAGAAAAACAAAACAAATCTCTTCATTTCTTTTATATTTTAATGCCAACAATCCAGCCAAAGCATTAGTTTTACTACAATCATTAATCGATTGATCTTTTACATCGTTTATTCACACCGGAATTAAGTTTGAGCTCTGGCATTTATGTAAAGTATTTTCGTTGGTTTGGCGACTCAAACGACAAGCTTGAGTTACGAAGTTTAAGTGGCCAATCTACCAGTTTAATTCATTGATATATGTAACTGGCCTTAGAATCTAAGTAGAACTTCCTGTTGGGGGTCAGTGGTCATGCGTCAATTATCGCCCAGTTAAGGGTAAGCACAAAGGCTAACCAGTTGGATTCCAGATACTTTTACAAAAAGGCACTACGTCTTTTTTATCAGCCTTCATAAACTAAATTAAAACACCATAACATGGAGAAGTTTGCTATGTTTCTGTTTGTGTTCACACTAAAATCCTATTGTACTATAGAAGAAATAATCACCTAAATAAAAAGCCTGTTTGCGTTTCTGTCTGCGCTGAACTAAACTGTACCGAATTATGGATATTGATAATATTTCTATACCGAGAAATCTTGATTGCGATGCGTCACTGTATAAATAAATTAAATTAGGGTCTGATTGAGTTCCTGTCTTTGTGTTCACTCATCTGAATTATCTTAGGTAAGGAATTGATTGCGTTCCTGTCTGCGTTTACACCAAACTGCATGATTTTGAATAAGGAATTGATTGCGTTCTTGTCTGCGTTTACACCAAACTGCATTGTCTTGAATGAGGAATTGATTGCGTCCCTGTCTGCGTTTACACCAAACTGCATGATCTTAAATAAGGAATCGATTGTGTTCCCGTCTGCGTTTACACTAAACTGCATGATCTTAAATAAGGAATCGATTGTGTTCCCGTCTGTGTGAGTTGTCTTTATCAGGATCGTGTTTGTACTTCTGTATTCGTGGACAAATACTTAACTAAATTATCTTTAATAAGGGCTTGGCAGTTTTCTTTCTTGTATACCCAACTACACTATTTTTAAAGGTGGCTTTATTATTTTCTTTTCTTACGTATGCACTAAACAAAAGCGTCCTGAAAATGGAGCTCTATAATGTCTTTGTTTTAGCTTTGAATTATATGCAGTGCGACTTTAATGCGGACTGTTTCCACATGCACGGTTGAAAAATGCGCGGTTTTGTTCTCTATTCTTTAACTTACACATTTTGATATTAGACATTTTTGCCTTGAAGTTTGACAGGGTTTACGATAATGTCAATACCGGAAAGAATATACGCCGGACCTTGGACCTCATGAATGAGAGTCCGATGCGCTACCTACCGCGCCATGGTCGCAGCTACTGAGGTTGTTGTTTTATGTTATTGTTTTGTTGTTGTTTTTTTGTCAGTCCGCAGGCCAAAGTATGTCCTTTTGGTCCAGCCCCGTTGCATGTACCAAACCCTGTTTCAGATATGTCTGCTAAAGTATGACTTATGAAGTTGAATTAAAAGGCCCGAGGCCAAGGAGTCTATCAACCTTTAATATCATACCAATTCTGAACAAAATGCGCCACGTGGAAAAAAAGTATCACTATGGTGGGTAATTGAATATGTAATTACGTATTCAGCGAAGCCTATTTTGTAGTGAATGCACAATGAAATAGAGTAAAGTATTTATAAATCTGTATAGACCCAAACTATGCTTTTGCTCTATAGAGCCTCGATATCATAATAAGCGTGAGTAACATATTTTCATTCGCCTGTTCGTTCAGGTATTGACATCTTTGTTATTTTCAATATTGTGCTAATTAATCCCTAGCTATTCCTACCTAGTTGTATCTGTCTTCACATGTGAAACGCATTGTTTGTAAAAAAAGATAAATAAAAAATAAAATAAAGACATAGGTCGTGATTCGTAAAAGTTCAGTTGTTGTTGTTAAAAACAGGCGATTGCTCTAGTTGCATTAGTCTGTTATGAATTGGTGGATAATCGAAAGAGAAAGAATATTTCCGTTGGGAAACATCACCGTAGAAAGTTTTTTCTTCGTTTGTACATGACGTCATATAAAATTGTTGTCATTGAAGTTGGCTTTTTACATGCAAACAAACATCAAGTGAGTTCATTTTATTGGTCACAAACAATGGATAGGTATAGATCGAGTTCTACCGGGCATTGTTCGTAAACTTATCCGTTCTTTAGAGCCTCAACTCTTTAGTCATATTTTATCTCCATTGATCGGGCAACACAGATGAATAGTTCATTGTTCTTTACAAATCTTACACCGATTAAACAATTTCTTAGATAAGATTATGAGATATATCGACAGAAAAATTGATGAATTTGAGGGCAGAAGAGCCTTTAAATGACGTTTATCACTAATGGCGAAATTTATTAATAGGCAATAAATAGTACCAAACAAATACAATTGCTGGTTATAGACCTAAACGTCGTGATTACATATTAAATATGTTTTAATTACGACGTTTAAGTCTCCAAACCCCAAAGAATGGTTCACATAAATATTGGCCAACGTCGGATTTCAATGTTTACTTCCGGTTCCACCGATTTAAGTGGTCGATTAATACTTTGGTTGAATTTCTCGATCGATCAATTGTAAAAAAAGCATTGCTTACCAAGTATTACTAGCACATTGCACGCCTGAATTTCTTAAATTATAACCACTTGATAAATCAAAGTACTGAAAAGAACTGTAAGTTAGCAAAGAACTGTTTTGTTCAGTATTCTTCTTTGTCAAACGTTATCACGTTAAAAATGAGGTTAAAGTATCCAAGAAGTTTACCCATTCTCACACAATCCCTCCTCTTTACGATGTTGTGAAAATAACAATGTGGAAATGAAGACATTGCTTGTTACAAGAAATTTCTTCATTTTCCACATTGCTTTCTATCTAAAGAGATAAGTATTTCAGAAGTTTTAACAATTTGAAATTGTCGTCTGCAACTTCTTTGAAGACACTGATAACGTTCATTTTGAACATGATGCGCTTAAGTGAGCAAAAAATACCTAGGAGATGATCGTGCATGCAGAGTATTCCATGTTTCTGAAAAAAATAAGAACTACTTTTTATGGCGTAGGCATTCAATGAATTTAGTGGTTAAGCCTCCAGTGGCGGTTAGCACTCATTGACCTCTGAGAAAGCCTAGCAATTTTGTCTATTAATTTAAGCTATCAAGGCTGACGCTTTGCTAGCTAAAAAGACTTTGATAAAGTTAACCGCGACTGAACTGTAACCACCAGCGTTGTTTCGTTGAAATCTCTTACCTTTTTGTTTAATAAATGTCAATAAAGTGGGTGGAGAATTTATGATGTTACGAATTAAAGAGTCGCTTTTATTGTCAAAATCGTAAATCCTAAATTAGAGATTTAGAAATCTCGCCATTAAACAGAAATAAACTGTAGCTGTTGTAATTAAACTAACCGTAAAGAAAACTGGCTTTTGAGATTCAACCTTTTTCTCTCTCCCAAAATACGTCTTAGAAAATGCATTCTTTCCGATTATTTTAATTTTAGTTCCGTCTTTCATGGTTCAAGCGATTTGATTGGCTGTTGTTTTTTGTTGTTGTTGATTTTTTTTATTATTATTATTTGTTGTTGTTGTTTAGGAGGGTTTTTTAATATTAATACCGTTTCGTATGCTTGCGCATGAAGTAAATCCATAAATCTTAATTCAAACTAGACAAAATTTTGCTTCGTTTTGCTTGATGGTGTAAAAATTGTAAGAAATAAAGAGATGATGTCTGTTTGCTTGTGTCAAGCAAATTTATTATTTTCCGTAATGTTTTCCAAAGCTTTTTTTTTTTCTTTTTTTTTTTTTTTTTGAGGGGAGTTAAATTTTTTTAACAGATTGTGGTTGAATGGGTTAAATATCTACTTTCAAACATACTCTAAACATAAAAAAACGCTCGTTATAATAATTAAGAGGGATCAAAAACAAATTGAATCCCATCGAAAAGCTATTTTGTATAATTAACGATGTGCCGATGGCTAATGCAGTAAACCGTTTCGATTTCAGAGTATATGTGAACATATGCCTATTCAAGAATTTAACCCTTGTCATGCTGATTCCGTGATATCCCTGTTTTGGCTGGAGGTATAGACAAAGATCAGACTGCACATAAGTGCAGTCTGATCTTTGTTTATGCCTCCCGTTTGTTCATTTTCAGTCCAAGATGTTTATAAGATTTTATTTTTAAAACATATATTGTCAAAATATGAGTACTTTAAAGTCTTTTAGCCGTTGGAATTTCATGCAATTCTTGAATTTATTCAGCATGACAAGGGTTAATCACGCATAAGTAAATACTGAATTTCATGTAATTTTTGAAACGGATTTTATTCAGCATGAAAAGGTTAACCGTGTATCAGTAAATATTAAACTTCGTGTAATTCTTAAAACGGGTTTTATTTAGCATGACAAGGGTTAACCTAGAACCGCTTACATCAATTCAGTTCAAAAACCCGAAGACCCATAAATCACTTTAAGATTCTGTTGTATTTTTTACCCGAGTTCACGACCACCAAGAGGAGAACGCCCAACATCGGCCCCAGGAGACACCATGTTGGTACCTCGAGGCGCAAGAATGGCTGCTAGAATAACGAATTCGATTTGCGAACACAAATATAGTTTTCGGAAATTAAATAAGGAGGAGCTGTCACCTACATTCAAACTGAGACAGGTTGTTCATTTGTGATCTGTATCTTACTTAGACGGAAACAGAACGAAGCGAACATAAAAAGGAATTAAAAACCCTGCGATACCTTTACTATTTGTCTACGATGAGTTTGGGAAGAAGGTTTTGCGCCCCTTTGCCAAACCATGCCTTTTTATATCTCTTCTT
Organism: Fragum fragum; assembly: GCA_946902895.1. NCBI lineage: Eukaryota > Metazoa > Mollusca > Bivalvia > Cardiida > Cardiidae > Fragum > Fragum fragum. The sequence continues at coordinate 14,737,933 of OX336365.1, forward strand.
TTCAGATACTTATTAATGTCATTTTCACGATAAATATTCTTTCTTCGTGTTAAATCTACAAAATTTACTATAAATTTGATATAATGTGATATATTCCCTTTGTCCTACTTTGAAACATCGAAATTTATCGGGCGAGGTCGTTAGTTTTCGGTTAGTGTCGATAACGAATGTATTGCTAGCGGAAACCATAGACGTAATTGATACGTCATGGAAACCACAAATAATTCATTTTTCAGAGGAATTAACAGATAACGTGTTTTCCAATTCTAGATACATTCGGGTAATACTTCTCTGACCTATTGGCGTCTAGTTGCTTCTTTCCTTACTTTCTTTCACTTTCTTACAGTCCTTTTAATTTAGTAAAAAAAGAAATAGCTTAATCTCCTTCTTACAAATGTCTAAAGGCATGACAGTCAGAATTTGAAAATTGAGAACATTTTTTTTTATTTCATAATGTGTGAAAGAGCCACTTTAAACTTAGACCACATAAACGCCAAGGACAGTAGTGATGATATATAGGGAATATTATATTAGCATATAGTGGTACAACATCTTTTATTATATACCTATAAATGATATGAGTTAAAATCTGGCTATCTAATACAACTCGACAGAAAAAAAATCAATATTCGGCGTGTACTAAAAAACCGTATTCGTCGAATACCAATAAACACGGACTACTTTTTTGTGTTTGTTTGAATGGGGTTTTACGCCGCTTTCAACAATCTTTCAGTGTTATCGCGGCGGCTGGAGCACCTAACAATGGAATCCTGGTATTTCTCACACCAGTACTACCATTACATCCTTTCCTAGCCTCCAACTGCTATCTAACATAGGTCTATGGATTATCGACCCATTGGTGAGAGACATATAGTCGGAAAGGATGAGTGCCGCCGTCGGGCAATCGAACCCGGGACCTCTAGATTGATAGTCCGATGCGCTACCAACTGCGCTATGACGGCGGCCACTTTCTTTGTGTATTGACGTTCGGGTTTTTCTGAAAGTTGGTAATTTCTTAATCATTTAAGAGAATTTTCTTAATGTTAAGTCCTAAAAGGTATATAATAAAAGGAATATTACAATATTGTGTTTTTCCATTTGTTGCTATCCTGATCTCTAATCGTGTGTATAGGTATTTTCATTGGACGAGACCGATTCTCGAACACGATAACACAACTAGAAAAAGACACTGTAGTAATATTCCCTGTGTATTCGCTTTGATCTGCGGAGGAAAATTTTGATATATTACGAGACCGAAGGTCGAGTTGAATATCAAATTTTCCTCCGCAGCGAGAAGCAAATACAAGATGTTGTACCACTACATCGTAATATAATATTTCCTATATATCATCATTATATAATATTTCATTTATTCTATACGTTTTTTAATCAATTCGACCAAATGAAAAAAAGATCTGTGTTTCTGCAAGTATTTCCCGTTTATTTGCATCATGACGTCATAAACAGAATAAAAATATTCCATTTATTATATACCTTTTCTTAATCAATTCGATGAAATGAAAAAAATACTTCCGCAAGTAATTCCCGTTTATTTGCAATTTGACGTCATACACGGAATGAAAATGACGTCATCTTAGACTACCTTATATGGAACGGTATTTGACACTGTCAGTTTTTTTTTGTTTTTTTTTTTTATTTTTTTTTTTCTTCTGACGTGTCCGATTTTCTCTGTAGGGATTGTATATATTTTACTTGAAATATTTATATGTATTTGATAAATGTTGACAAATGAACCTGTGATAAATATTTACAAGAACACATAAGCGCTCAAGTAAATACTCTTATGTACAGTCTAATAATGTTGTCCTTCCATGACAGACATTTTCTGAGAAAGTCGTAATATTTCAACTTAGAGGTTGTCAGAAAATAACAAATAACGACAAACAAAAGAAATGATTTTGTCATGATGGGCAGACAGCATGGTGTTTTGGTATCATTTGCCATTCACAACACAGACGAATGCACCGAGCTAACCAAATTTAGACTTTTAGAAATTCTATAAACTGTTAAGATAGTCTGCAGATATCGGAATTTGAATCTCAAGATGACTTAGATACTTCTTACATGGCCGATCGGTCATTGTATCGGCTTTTGAAGCACGAGGTCGAAGGTTCGAATCTTTGTGAAATTTGTCCCTTCAAGTTAAAACGCGGATATTACCGTAGGTCCATTTTTATCGGACGCACGGCAACAAAGAGAAAATATTCAGAAGATACTGTGCACTTAATGGACAAAGAGTCTCTCAGGCAAAAACTGGTTTACTATCTCAATTGTCCTTGTACATGTATATGACGAATAACTTTGTATCTTTCTAGATTAGTTTCATACCCAAAGAAAAAATAAGATGGCCTACGGAACATTTTGCGCTCAAAGTAGCTCTATTCCTGTCTCCATTGTAGTCTAAAACTTTTTAAAATACCTTCTAACAGGTATTTGATATAGTCTTTGTGGTCCATGCCTAGATTATATTAAATTGCATGTTTAAAAAATCAAGAGAATATGTTCTGTTTTCATTGGGATCTGAAAAAAACTCATCAGGAGTAGTCTCTAGGCAAACTTATCTATTCTTTTATCCTCTAGGTATTTCAAAATAAGAGAATTAGAATAAAACAATGGATGCGTGAAAAAAAGAACGGAGAGTACATAAAAAATGTAAAATTTGGTAGCTAGATATAGTAGATATAGTGTATCAATTGTCGTATAATGGGGTCTAAATATCCTTGGAATAAAATAAATGATTTTGGGACATTTTTTATGATCAAATTCAGATACGGCACTCATTCCGTTTGCATGATGACAACTGGCTTCAAACAAACGTTTGTCATTTGTCAAAAAATCAGCTCGTTCTGTTAAAAGTACTTCATTATACACTTCAGGGGTAACAAGGTATCTTACTTTTTAATCTCTGGTTTGGTTCAGAAGTCTTACTATTTAGACATAATGAATCGTATCGCCATTGAGGATGCAAATGTCGAAATTACATCTTGAATATTCAAGCTGTAGTTACGACATGTTGAACGCTCAACGACGATATGTAAATGTGTAAAAACACGCGCAAGATATAGAGGATAATCAACTGGTTATTCCAGATATGAAAAAATATTTCACGAGGGTGCGTTGTTAGGCGTTCAAAAACGAGTGCGCAGCACGAGTTTTTTTATTGCCGACTAACGTATCCTAGTGAATTTTTTTTTTTTTCATTTTTCTGGAATAAACCAGTTGATTATTCTATTTATTATATACCTTGTTATTTTATTTTTCTATTAAACTATCGAAACCAATCTTTTTGATAAGACTCTTTTTAACGTCACTGGGTTGGAAAAAAAGTTCCTAAATTACGGTAGAGAGTGAAACTGAAAAGTGTTATCGTCACTCCAGTGACAATACCAAAATTTATTACACTGAGAAATCCCAAGATTTCACATCAAGGTATATGATAAATTTCTCTTAACGCACAATAGGTAAAAGAATGCATCAGTGTTCGAGACAATTGACTTTTTGTGTCTTCATGAGGACAACATGAGAAATTATAGATTAATGTTCAATCAATAAAGTGCGCCGACATTAAAACCCGTAAAAGGCAAATTTACAAGAAACTGCAAACTGGGAAATCGTAAAACATATTTGTTTTGACGCATAAAATTCGCGTGATAACTTTATTGCATAGGCCCTTAGAATTTGCTTCCCATAAATCAAAACAAAATTGGTACATTAACGAAATGCCTAATCACTAGCTTAATATCAGTAAAATCAAGAATTACAAAATTATAAAGCTTTGAATTTTAATATTTCTAGGCAATCTTCAATACACTATAGTTTTGAGAAAATCCTTCGATATTGCAGGTTGAAAAGAAGCATATCTTTTCCCTTTATCCACAGCGTTTCTCCGCAATCTAACAAAAAAGAGAAAATTTGGGTATATATTTAGGCATATAATAGATGGAATATTATGTTACGATTGTGATACAACTTCTAGCATCCAGCTGCGAAGGAAAATTTGATATTCCACTCGACCTCCGTCTCGTGAAAATTCAAGTTTTTTTCTCCGCAGCTCAAAGCAAATACAAGATGTATATATATCCCCTGAAATGAAAAATGTTTCTTAAAAATAGTTTCGTAAAATAACTGTCTCAAACTAGTAAATCATTCGCTATATTGATACCTTTTTTTATATTATATCGTTGGTGGGTGATCAAAATGTTGTAAATACAGCTTGAATAAAGCTGTGTTTACGATATTTTGATTGCCAAACGACGATATACCTCCATATTATTGTATTAATTATAAAAAAACGAAGATACGATTAGCGGATTCATGCGGAATAATAAGTTTTGGTAACTTTTTGCTAGCTCTATGAAAGCTACTCACCCCCTCCCCCCAAAAAACCTTTATTTTTTATTGATATATCCTGTTACTGTCGCTTTTGAAGATATTTAGAACAATTGACCAATCGCCGCTACCAATCAAAGAATCAACCGACCAATCAAAGCATTTATTCAGCCCGGCCCTGAGCTTTCAACTTCGAAATTGGCCGCCATTTTTGTTAAACTTTCTAGTTGGATTTGCGACATAAAGGTCGTAACTACAGCTTATTGAAGCTGTAGCTACGACGTTTAGGACGTTCAGGTCTCCAATCAACAATTTTACTTTTTTGTTACATGCTACTGGCTACAAATTTTGCAGAATAACGCAGTTTAAAATCGAAGCGGAACTTTACGTAGGAGTCACTGGGCGGGGCCAACGGAGTAAGTGGGCAGGGCCAGCGATTGGTCAGTTATTCAAACTGAAGCTAGATCCCAGGTTCGATCCCCGACGGCGGCACTAATCCTTTCCGACTATTTGTCTCTCACCAATGGGTCGATAATCGTAGACCTATGTGGGATAGCAGCTGGAGGCTAGGAAAGGATGTAATGGTAGTACTGGTGTGAGAAATACCAGGATTCCATTGTTAGGTGCTCCAGCCGCCGCGATATAACTGAAAGAATGTTGAAAGCGGCGTAAAACCCCATTCAAACAAACAAACTGAAGCTAAAATGAAAATACCGGGGAAACCTTTCTTTTTGAAACACCTCTTATTTCAATATGAACCTTGCAATGTGGGTTGGGCGATATTGGGTGAATTGCCGTGTGTGAAAAGCAGAACACAATTTTTTCCTTCGGCGACCGTGATTTAACCATACCAGACGATTAAGTTTCTGAAATTAACAATTAAAACAACATGTCGTTTGTGTTATGATCAGCAAATTTAAAAAGAAAACATCCACATTTTGCGACTTTTTGCGATTTTGTGAATTTTGAAAGACATGCTGTTTAAAACCAATTTAACAAACCCAGCATTAGTTCACCTATCTTATCTGAACATTTGCTTTTCAATCGCGAGGTATTTGATATTTCAAAACATAGAAAAATTCAAGTGTCGGTTTTATACGTTCCGCCTCGTATACGTGTTACCTAACTCAGAGAAAAACTTCCTAGGTATCAAAGTACTGAAAGTACTGTAAGCTAGAAAAGCATAGTTTTGTTAAGTATTCTTCTTTGCTTTGCTAAATATTATCATGATAAAAAACGAGGTAGTGTAACCCAGGAGTTAACCCATTACAACATGACAAAATCTTAGACTGGTTCAAATTAAAAGAAGTTGCAGACGACAATTTCAAGTTGATTGAATTTAGAAATAGTTCCCTTCTTGGGTAAAAAACATTGTGGACAATGAAGAAATTGCTTTGTTCTTGAGATGCTTAAAAAGTGGAATTGATGGGGATCGAATAAATGGAAAGCCTTTGAAAGAGTTCTCTACAATTTTGAGTTTGTAATATTCCTGAAATACATAGGAACTACTTTTTTGGCGAAGGCATTCAATGGATTTAGCGATTAAGCCTCCAGTGGCAGTTCGCACTCGTTGAACTTTCAGATGACCTCAAATTTCGTCTATTGAATTAAGCTATCAAAGCTGTCACTTTGCTAGCTAAATAATAACAAGGTTACAATTGTCTTTGTACATTTACTGATTTCTAGACAGTAAAATTTTAGACTCGTCAAAAGCTGAAGGAAATTTCAGACATCAATTTCTATTTGGTGAAATTGTTTAAAACAGTATTTTGGGTAGAAAAATAGCAATTTTTCATTTTCAATAAAGTTTTCCAAAGCTTTGCGGGCGTAGTTACAATCACTTACTCCGTTGGTCCCGCCCATTGACTTCGACAGGAAGTTCCGCATGTATTTGAAATGGCGTCATTACGTAATATTCATAGCCGGTAGCATTTAATTAAAGAGTAAAATGGCTGGTTGGCGACCTAAACGTCGTAACTACAGCTTGATTAAGCTGTAGTTACGAAGTTTTAGTCGCCATACTAACAACAAAGTTTATCAAAAATTACGGTCAATTACGAAGTTGATAGCTCAGGTCCGGGCTGAATTAATGATATGATTGGTGAATTGATTCCTTGATTGACAGCCGCGATTGTTCAATTCAAAACATAGGAACTTTCCAACGTCATTTAGGCTGATTTTCCTGTATAACAGATCATTTATATTCTCTTTACCTCGTGTATAAAAGATTGAAGTTCAAACAGAAAAGCAGTTGAATCTAGCAGAATGTAATGATACAGCAAAACTCTTGCCGCCCTTCAAATGCGAAACACTCCCTTCTTCTTATCTTATAACACCTGTCGTGCTAAATGTAATCAATATTGCATTAAAATCAAAGGTTTGAAAGCAAAGGAAGCACCCGTTTGGGATCAATATTACCTTTGAAAACATATACCATAACGACTCTTGCTTCACGATAAATGCCGCCGTCATAGCAGAGTAGATAGCGCATCAGACTCCTAATTTTCAATCATGGGATGTCATGGGTTCGATCCCCGGCGGCGGCACATATACTTTCCGACATTCGACTCAGACCAATCGGAAGATCGTAAACCTAAGTGGAATAGAAGTTGGTGGCTAGGAAATGGTGTAGTAGTAGTGCTGGTGTGATAAATAGGAATCCATTGTTAGGTGCTCCAGCCGCCGCGATATGACTGAAAGACTGTTAAAAGTGACGTTAAACCCCATTCAATCAATCAATCAAAACGATCAACGGGGTATAGTCTAAGATCAGACTGCATTTATGAAGAATTATATAATGTCAGTGTTCGATCGAAACCTCGTAACTATAGCTCATTTCAAGCTGTAGCTAAGAGGTTTTGAACGAACACCGTCGACAAGTTAGATAGTTAGCAATAGAAAAATATGTATGTTTCTGTAAAATGAATTCTATATTTACAAGCATTTCCACATATATACTCTTTTAAATTTGGCTTTTAACAAGGAAGGCTTCTCAAAAAGAACCAACTTAATTATTTGACAGGTGCGATGGTATTATAAGTATCGATGCATCATGTCAGCTGTTATTGTTATATCGCACTAACCCAGCGATATATACTTTTTTTAGCTAGCAAAGCGTCAGCTTTGATAGCTTAAGTTAACAGACAAAATTTTGAGGTCGTCTCAAAGTTCAACGAGTTCAAACTGCCACCGGAGGCTTAACCACTAAATCCGTTTAATACCTACGCCATAAAATGTAGTTCTTGTGTATTTCAGAAATGTTGCAATCTCTTTCTGCAAGGTAATCTCCTAAGTATTTTTAGCTCATTTGAGGACATCGTGTTCACAATGACTCTGATCAGAGAATTCAAAAAGTTGCAGACAACGATTTCAAATTGTTGAAAATTCTAAACTATTTACCTCTCTAGGTAGAAAACAATGTGGAAAATGAACACATTGCTTGAAACAAGCAATCCCTTGATTTTCCACATTGTTTTCAAGATTTTTTTTAAATGAACGTAAACAGGACGGGTTTTGTGGGAATGGGTTAACTCCATGGTTACTTTAACCTCGTTTCTTTACCATGATAACGTCTTACATAGAAGATTACTGAACAAAACGATACTTTGCTAGCTTACAATACTTTCAGTACTTTGATTATTGTTATACACGCATTTCTCCAGCTTCTTTGCTATATTGTAAATAGTGCCTGTCAATTCCGTTTAAATGTCACTGTTTATGTTTTGTATCCTTGTATTTAAGGTAGAATACCCGTAATGCGTTTTTTTTTTTTAAATCTACGCCACCTCGGGGTTCCTGGGGTTACATCGTGACATTTCGGCTTAACTATGACTACTGTAATAACGTATTTATGTCATTTTACTCGTTATCTTCCGATAGATGGCATTTTTCAAATACTGACCTATCTTATTTGAGCATTCTAGGTAGTTCCCTTCGTTACAACTCGGCCGATTCCGTCGAACTACATTCAAAATGTCAGCGCCTATGAAATGAACGCTTCGATTTCTTGATGCCACTTCTTGGAGCACATGTAAGACATGTATGTTTTCGCAATTTAAAAATAATCATTTTTCTTATCAATTTGGGGCGACAGTTAAGTTTGATTTCGCCACAATCGTAGTTTTTATTGCAATTATCCACTTGCTACTTTTTGGTGATATGCGTACGACGTAGTAATATTTATCCCAATCTGGATAAGTGATACGGTCCCGAAGACAGGTCAATCTTCGGAGAAAATGACATGCGCAGACAACGCATTTTAACGCTTGTCAAGCTGAGCCCGGAATATTCCGGTTTTGGCAGGAGGTGTAGACTAAGATCAGACTGCACTTATGTGCAGGCTGATCTTAGTCTACACCTCCTGCTTGTACTTTTCCTGCCAGAGTTGTTTATGAAGTTGATTTCTAAAAGAAATATTGATTTTTGAACAACAAGTTCTATCAGTGCTTTCAGCGCTTTGATTTTACAGCAGTTCAGTAAGGTAATTTATACAGCATAACAAGGGTTAATACCTTCCACTAGCTAATCAAAAGGTACGAATTTATCCGAATATTCCCGATGTTCCAAACTAGAGCATTACAAGTATTTCCCCTTAATATGACAACAAACTGTAAAGCGTATGTCTATATAAAATACAATGTATCTTGTTTTATCATATATTGTAAAGACAGAATATCGGCGGAATGATGCTTAATAGTTCCTAGTAATTTCAAGTGTTAGAACTTTTTTTGAGTTTGCTTCATTACGCTAAACACCTCAACCAAGCCATGACACCCCAGATCGTTGTTTGGCATATTTTGTACGAATGATTGATGGTTTTAGCTTTTCGCTTTCAACAACACAATAACGCTTTCAACAACACAATAATAGGAACTATTGGAAAATATGTGATACTTCATTTTCCCTTAAACCCATCACCAAACAACCAAGCAATATTTGAGAGTCTGAAGACAAATAGCTTTAGAAATAATTTGAAGAAATCAGAGAGACATTGCTTTTTCCCTTTTCTGGCATTTTTTTTTTTACATCCCATTTTGACATTTTCTATACAAGAAATTTCTCATATTTTTTCTAACTCCTGTTTGGCAATTATCTTTCAATGTTACAAGAGGTCATATTAAGGTGTTCATTGGCGATTTCTCTCCAGTATATATTTTCTTATTGAAATTTTGAAGTAAAAGGGGGGGGAGGAAACCTCGTTCACGAATGGCAGCTGTTAGGTGTACATTGTATTTCCTTCACTGTATGAATATGTCGTCGACGTTCTACGAAAACCTCGTAACTACAGCTTTGAATAAGCTGTAGTTACGAGGTTTTCGTAGAGAACGTCGATGTGCGCGTGATATTTTCCAACCAATGACGGATCGCCTGCCACGCCCATTGACACCGACACGAAGTTCGACTCAGATATTAAAGAGCTTTATTTTTCAAAATATATGGCCAGTAACATGTTACAAAAAAGAAAGAAATGGTTGGTTCGCGACTCAAACGTCGTAGCTACAGTTTCAACAATCTGTAGTTACGACGTTTGTGCCACCAAACCAACCAAAAAATGCTACACCCATTCCCAAACACTTCCTCCTTTTTACGCCCCTCAAGAATTTTTCTTGAAAAACATTATGGAAAATTGAGAAATTGCTTGTACCAAAAACAATTTCTTAATTATCTACAATATTTTCTATAAGAAAACGAAAAATATTCAAATTTCAACAACTTGAAATTGTCGTCTGCAGCTTCATTCAATTTGGACTAGTCTAAAATTTTGTTGTGTGGGAAAGGGTTAAATAAATGTCAACAAATGAGGGAATCAATGTTCACACCCGGTCATTCGATTTTTTGCCTGACAACTGAATCAATTAATTTCAATTAATTGTTATCCAATTACTTTTTTTTTCTTTTTTTAAGTTGTCAAAATTCCAAGCTGTAGCAGACGACTTTATAAAGTAAGTACAATTCCAAATAGTAACTATCCTATGTGATGGTAAATATTGTTTGAAGCAATTTCTTCCTTTTCCACAATGTTTTCTCAAGTATAGTATCACAGAAACGTGGAAATTAGGGATTGTACGGGAAAGGGTAGAGTGGATATACTTAGAAAGATGGATAACCACATAGGGCAGTTACCGGGATCTTATTGTCTAAAGGAGCTTTAAATCTTTACTAATCTACACAGCGTCTAATATATTAGATAAGTAGAACGTTCGCCGCCCTTGGTAGGACAAGATGTCACTACCAAGTTAATAAATTTAATATTGTGACCCAACAGTGATGACATCAGTGATTACGTTTTCACTATCGCTTGTTATCATCGTACAATTACGATCGGTCACGGAGATTATCGAAATCGTCCGTAAAGTTTTGTTATCAGCGAATTTGCATATAACGGTCAGTGCCGAAGATAGGTGAACATTTTCGGTGAACAATCGGGTGTATTCTTCTCGACCGAACATGAGTTGAAATAATAAAATAATAAAACCAACAAAATACTCTTTCCGAAGAACGTCATATTGATAGGAGGTTTTGGATTGCTTTATTGGGCAAAAGAGATAGATTGTTTATACAGTTTTCCTTCCTCGAGGGAAGATCTGGCTTTAGACCATAAGGCATACAGCATTCAAATTAGGCATCTAGCATTGTCTTTATGACCTGCTAACAAATACTACAAGTTATTCCTCTCAAATTGAAATAAGTTCTATCTTCCTTCGAACTACCTCCTTTTTTCAAATTGCAAAGCCTAAATTTTGTATGTATCAATTACTTCTATATCAAAAAATAGCCCTTTGCTGTGCAAACCTTTGCTTGTCATAGTATGAAGAAAAAAACTTGGAATGTTTACTTATCCGAAAGCCTTTCGCCCGAAGTTTACTAAACGTGCTTATGGCATTACATTATGGTCTTCTTATAAAATACTTCTAATTGTCAGACTTAGAACAGAAGTAGCTAAGCATATCATTTTCAGAAGGGAAGTAGCTATCTTTTTTATTCTTAGATCAGAAGTTGTCTTACTTAACAAAATCAAAGCTTTTACGGGAAAAGAAACAAACTCTTTAAAATATTCTCTTCACAAATATTAAGGCCTGAAGCTATAATGCCGATGACAGCAACATAGGTCCATCATATCTTCTTGTCTTTCTTCTGATGCATTCTTCCAAAAATCCTGATTTAATGTTATAAGGTACATCCCTCTTGAACTTGTTAGAAGCAGGCATAAACAGTGAAAAAGTAAGCATTTCACCCTCAGAGCTTGTAAAAGTCTTGATAAATAATCCCCAAACCTCTCAGGCTGATCTCAAGTATATAACTTAAAACGAAATTGGTCTTTTTTACATAATGCATAACCACTTACACATGTCAGCATAAATCTAAAGGAAACAACCGTGCACCTTCAAGCAAAAAAAAAAGTACCTCCTGATGAAGCGAAAAATATCGACCACGGTCAGCGTCCGCGGTCGAAACTTTTCGATTATTCTATTTTTAGCTAGCAAAGCGTCAGCTTTGATAGCTTAAGATAACAGACGAAATTTTGAGGTCGTCTCAAAGTTCAACGAGTGCAAACTACCACTGGAGGCTTAACCACTAAATCCTTTAAATGCCTACGCCATTAAAAGTAGTTCTTAATGTATTTCAGGAATATTGCAAACTCTTTTCAAATCGTAGTAAACTGTGTCAAACGCACGCTATTTAACCCATTCCCAGTCAATTCCGCTTTTTAAGCATTTTGAAAAAAGCTTTAGAAAACATTGTGGACAATGAAGAAATTGCTTGTACAAGCAATTTCTTCAATGTCCATAATGTTTTCTACCCAACAAGGGAAAGTTTTCTAAATTCAACCATGCTTTGCTAGCTAACAGTACTTTCAGCACTTTGATTTATTCATCTAGAATAGCCATTTTACCATACAATATAGTTGATTTCATTATTCTTTCTCTGGTTGACCTCTCCTTGACCGCTTTTTACAAAAATGTGCCTTACGCATGTCGGGTGATTATTATCGATACACGATTTAACCGGAACATTACATTCTACTTGCACCTAGATAATATTTTTAAAAGTCGGTGTGGTAGTGCAAAATATGCTTTAAAGTACATTACAAGTTCAATGTAACTTCCCATGTTTCAAAATGTCATTAGTTTTGCACCTAGGGAGCCAATCTGTTTAGGTTTTTTCCATTTTGTTAATTAGCTCGCGTGTTTGTGTTTTTGCTTATATCGTCGATTTTGTTTCGAGTTTAAGTCATATCGCGGTGGCTGGAGCACCTATTTATTGATTCCTGTATTTCTCGCACAAAGACTACCACTTCATCCTTTCCGAGCCTCCAGCTGTTCATCCCACTTAGGTTTACGATTATCCAGCAATTGGTGGGAGACAAACGTCGGAAAGGACTTTTGCCGAGACCGGAGATCGAATCTTGGACTTCAACATTGAGAGTTCGACGCGGTACCAACTTCACTATACGCCTAGACGAGCACATTTTAGTTACGAGTTTTGGGTTTCTGTTGACGATATGATTATACGAGTAGAGATTGACAATAGAAGGTTTGGGTCATTAACCCATTCCAACACAGCAAAATTTTAGACTGGTCCAAATTCAAAGAAGCTGCAGACGACAATTTCAAGTTGATTGAATTTTAGATTTTTTCATCTTTTTGGATAGAAAACTTTGTGGATAATGAAGAAATTTCTTGATACAAGCAATTTCTTCATTTTCCACAATGTTTTCCAAAGTTTTTTTTCTTGAGGGGCGTAAAAAGGAGGGATTGAGTGGGAATGGGTTAAGCGTCTTGACTAAGGACTCGCCCAGAGTAAAGATTAAAAAATATAATACGGTGTACCGTTTGGGTCAAAAGTCCACTATTAGTCGTCTGAGCACAAAGCACGCGTGCACACGCAAATAATCCAGGTAAACCGGTATATTTAAGCCTGTGCGCTTATATTTTGAAAGTGTGTGCACTTGTAATTTTTTATGCGTACGCGCATATTTGTACCCTTGAACGCTTAGCAATTAAGCGTACACGCCTAGAATTTGTTAGTGCATCTACATTATTCACGCGTATCGGCGTTTGCTCTAGAGTATTCTACCTACAGTGACCAATTTGGTGCGCCATGATATGAGGTATTGACCTTCGATCAGTAGAAATGACAATTTCTCTTATCACTATGAATTGCTAAAAAGCCGTGCGGACGACGTTCGGATCGCCCAGCAAACGATTTTCGTCTTAGGTCCATGTAAATATATCTCACAAAGTAACATAGTTTGATGTCTCAGTCGAGCTACCGTGTAGGAGGTCAGAATGCGTGGCTAGCGATCTGTGAATGCTTCTAAAGGATATATGTCAGGTTGTTGAAAAGCAAGATTCTATATCTAAAGAGCCTAAGTAGACAAACTGTCTCAGGTTTCGACACTTCTCGGGGATGCAGATACGTAAGAAAATTATTTAAACTTAGAAAAAATGTTCTTTACCTATATTGTTGGTACTTATTCGAATAGCCGAGGCGATTCTAATGAGTACCCACAAAATAGGGTTTCATGAGGTAATAAGAATACTAGAATTCTATTATATCCTTTTCTTTTCACCTCTTCACCTCCCATTTGGGGCTTCCCGAGAAAGAAAAAGGTTTTGTGATTTACTTTTAACGCTAGTCTTTGTATCTCACGAAACCGCATGCCGACAATGTTCTTAACCTAAATTGTTTGTACTCATTCGAATCGTCTCGCCGAGACGGTTCTAGTGAAAACCCACATTATGGGGTTTCATCGGGTAATAAGAGTTCTAGAATTTTATTACCTCTTTTTATTTTCACCTTTTCACTTCTCATTGTGGGCTTTCCAAGAAAGAAAAAGATTTTGTGATTAAATTGTAGTCTGTGTCTCCCAGGAAACTGCATGCCAAACAATGCTGGAGGGTCTATTGTTAAATTCACGTCTAAATGCACTTAACTATAATAATTACTGCTTAGAAAACAAAAATAATCGTTTCTCCCGACTGCAACATAACAAAGGCCAGAATGCAAATTAGTGTGCACTTAGCAAGCAGACTAGGCTTTTCAACCTGCATGGAAAACTGCACGATTTTGGGGTAAAGATAATTTGTTAATCATAAAGCAAATCAAAATATATTGCACTGTCACTATGTGGTTATTATCTGTGTGTGTGCCATCATTCAGATTCATCTATATATATCCTACCATGGTTCGTTAATTACCATTAAACAGAAGACGCTACTTACTTTAGCCGATACTGATCAACAGGCTTGTAAACCGAAGAAAGCGGAAAGAACCTCGAGGAAGCCTATACGTGCACGTGATTGCAATATATCAAAAAGGACGGCTGCTTGGTCTCAAATGCTTTTACAAGATCAGCAAGGGCAGTCATTAAAGGATTCTACAATTATAGTTCCGAATCAAACATTCCATTCAGCCGGATATTGGTAATAAATAACATATAATGAATTATTTTATATTTGAATTTCGATGTAATATTGAAAGAAGTGAGGTATAGGCCTATGATTTGCTATTTGTGTGTTCATAGTTATATGTTTCATATGTATACACAACTATTTACTTGCTTGTTTGCTTGCTTACTTGTACTTGCTTACTTACATAATTACATGTACTTACATCGCCGATAAACTGTCATGGATCTGTATGTATAACTGCTTATAGTTGAAGCAAAATTCTGGGGAAGTGTTATAAAGTGTATAGATTTTGGAAGCATTTTCGAAAGTTTTATATTTAGGACATTTGCAATTTGTTTCAATATCGATAAACAATGTTTATTGTTATCATTATCATTATAATTATTACGTTTTTAGTTTCAAACAAGTGCAACAGAATAAGAAAAAATAATCTTCATCATTTTGTTTTCTAATTCTTACGATGCTGAGCCAGGAATATATCTGTCAATGGCAGGAGATATAGACCAAGATCAGCCTGCACGTAAGTGACTGTTTGTCCCTTTGAAGTTCGAGTTGTATATGAAATTTATTTTCAAAAGAAATATAGACTCTCTATACCTTCAGCCCTTCGATTTCAATGCAGTTTTGAGCAAAGATTTTAATCAGCATAACATGGGTTGATATTTTCAAGTCATATGTCCTTAACCCATTCCCACTCAGTGACGCCTTTAGACGCCCATCAGGAAAAAAGCTTTGGAAAAGCAATGTGGAAAATGAAGAAATTGCTTGTTACAAGCAATTTCTTCATTTTCCACATTGTTTTCTACCCAGAAAGTTGAAAAAATAGAAAATTTCATCAACTCTGAATTGTCATCTGCAACTCCTTTTAATTTGGACCAGTCTAAAATTTTGCCGTCTGGTAATGGGTTAAAACATGTCAAATAACCAAAGAATGCACCAGTTTAAGACATATTTTTATGGGACTACTTTGTGCGCTAGCACATAAAATAGTTGCGTGTGCAGATTCTATTCTCGTGGAGGTAATAAACTAATTTTTTTAGGAATTTTTATTGTAATCAAAAAATTAAATAATTGACAGTTGTTTAGTGGCAATCCTACAGCTTTAGCCGAAACTTTCACAGACAATCTTTAAAAAGAAATTCTATTATGTGTTGATCGATCTCTTAGTGGCAAAGAAATTCATAAAAAGTCTTGGACACATTACCATTTTATCCTGCATTTTTATGGACTAAGAAGATAAAATTGGAGAGAATATTGAGGTCAAAGGAGAAATTTCTTGTTACAAGCAATTTTTGCTTTTCCCAAATTGTTTTCAATCCCATCTGTCACAATTTTTTTATTATTATTATTATGTACAATATTTGAATCACCGTATTCAGATTCTTTCAAACTGGAGCAGTCTAAATTTTACTACCTGACGACGGGTTAAAATAGGTAACAAAAGGTAGATTTGCCAGACATACGTCTGTTCAATGATTCAATAATTGCCGTTGTCTATCAAAGAAACAATCGACCAATCAGATCATTCGATCAGAACGGAAGTAAACTTTGAACTCCAACATTAGCCGACATTTATGAGAAGTCTATTTGTTGGTTTGGTGATTTAAAACGTCATAACAACAGCTTATTCAAGCTGTAGTTGCGACGTTTTGTCGCCACCGACCCATTTTCATTTCTATTACAAGTTAATGACCATAAATTTTGCAAAATAACGCGATTTAAATAAAATGAAATTTTCTGTTTGAGGCAGTGGGCGTGGTCAGGACAGTCAATGGGCGGGGCTAGCAATCTGTCAATTTATCATGTTCATAGAGAATATTACAACAGTGTATTTTTCACTTCGTGTAAACGATTTTTTATTAGATAAGATTCTCGAACACTTTTACGGAAAACCCCTAACTTACATATACTAAAAAGTAGTCAGTGTTTAAGGTACACGCCAAATACGGATTTTTTTATTATAATTTCTATTTTTTCTGTCGAGTTGTATCATGTAGACAAAGTTCAATTGTAGGTGTATAACAAAAAACATTAAAAGACATGATATTGTCACTATATGCATGATATTCTTGATGATATTTACCCTTGTCATGCTGAGCCCGGAATTCCGGTTTTGGAGACGTAGACTAAGATCAGCCTGCACATAAATGCAGTATGATCTTGATCTACACCTCTTGCTTGTACTTTTCCTGCCAGAGTTGTTTATGATATTGAATTCTATAAGAAATTATATCAGTGTTTTCTGCCCTTTGATTTTACAGCTATTCAGTAAGGTAATACATACAGCATGACAAGGGTGGAGATCGAAAGACAAATGCGAAAACAACGTATAGTTCAACGGCGAAAATGTGTAACCTAACGAAGACTTGCGTAACGATAAAGTTTTATAGCTTATAAACGATGAATACGTAATAACTGACCGATAGCCGCTTACGTGTAGGAACAACTCAGTCGTCAATTAAATGATTTTACTGGTTATTGATTGTCAACAAGTGATATTTTATCTTCGTTGAAGTATACATACATGTATATTTACAAAGACAGAGGCTAATTCTATAACTCGAAGGTTGGCATTTTATGTTTAACTTCCATCAACAAAAGTCAGAGCAGCCCGGAAACCAATGATAAAACTATGGATCTGTCAAAGTCGGCTATAAACCAGTCATAAACTAAACTAACTCATTCTCAAAATAGATGGCTTGATTATGTTTCTGTCTGCGTGTCAAATACTCTGCAATATTACGATAATACGGAATGCTTCCATATCTTCTGATACTTGTTTACGAGGTCATTCACATGTTGTAATGATAATCTAGCGTTTGATCGAGCATTTGCCGACTCACCTGAAACAAAAGAGACTTTAGCGGCTACATTTACGATGGACGGGCTTCTCCCATTGCTTTATTCTATGGTTGAAATACTCGAGAATTTTGCATAAAGTGAAATGAAAATCACAGCTAAGGGATCCTTGGTCACGCCCACTCGCCTCCGACATGGAAGTTCGACTAAGATATTGAATATTAATGTTGGAGTTCAAAGTTCACTTCCTTTTTTAAATGAACGATTTCAATTGTCAATATATTTCTTGCCCACACCAGCGATACATCTGTCAGCAGATAAGCATCATTAAAAACCTTTACAATAACGTTTTTTCATGTTTTGCAATCCTTTTTATTAGCAAGTTGTACCTTGCCGGGGATAAATCACCACTTGTTTTTAAAGATAAAACATATAATTAAATTTTGAGTTTCGTCTTTCAAAACGAGCGTTCTGATTGGTCGAAAAATTTAATTCGTACCTCCATGAACAAAATTTTGAGCACGCAGTCATTTTGTATGCTTCCGCATAAAATAGTTCCATACAAAAAGTTATCAAAATTTTTACAGCTTTTGGTTTTTTCGCTCGATGCTATTAAATTATAAGAAATGAAGAGATTTTTTTTGTTTTGTTTTCATGGAGGTATGAACCGAAAAACCTAATCACACAATGTATGAATCCGCTTCGCGTATTCATAAAATGTGATTAGTTTTTTCGGTTCATACATTTGCGTCTTTCGGTCTCTTGTACAGCATTCTAGTATGTGTATGGCTAACCATTACATCCTACTGTGACGGTAAACCGCCAAAACGTATTTTTTCCAAATAAACGGATTTTATCCCCTGTCTAAATCTCTGATTACGTATCTCTTCACGCCAACTTGAAGCTTTTGAAAATCTCTTCAACTGGAATCAAAATAATACTTTATTCTATTGCCAGACCTGGTTTAATGCTCGGAGGCATGTTTTTTTTTAAGCCTATCACGTTTTTTACAAAGAATCTAAAACTTTCAGAATTGCAATAGTCGTAATGATTAACCGTCTCAACTTTTTTTACCAGTGGCGGCTAGCAGTCCTTCCCTGCGACTATTTTTTAGCTTTAACTTTAATATTTGAGTGTGATGGTCGAGCATCACAATTGAAATTTGAATTTGTGACAATCGTCCGTCACAATGAATGGTGACGGTTAGCTACAGATACAAGTCTGTTTAGTTATCTCGCTTTTCAGTTGTAAAATTTCAACCTTACTATTATTTAACTCTTTATTGTTTTCTTGAAATTTTAGACTTGCCCAAATTGAAAGAGGTTGCAGACGCCAATGAAAATTGGATGCAGTTTGAAATGAAACCATCCTTTGTGGTAGAAAATATTGAGGGAAAATGAGAAATTGCTTGTTACAAGCAATTTCTCCTTTTCCCACAATGTTTTCTCAAACGTAAAATCACAGTGACATTAAATCCCGGGTTTGTACAGGAAAGGGTACTCTGATCGGTCTTTATCAAGGGAAACATTATTTCAGTGGGTCGGTATGTAGGCCCTTGTCTGTCGCAGCTTCAGCTGCGAAAAACTACTGGAGGCCTCGAATAATAAGGTAAAACGTCCCATTATCTGCATTCGAAATGTAACAAACATATTTCTATTGAGTTGTTCAGATATAAAGAATCCCAAATTATTTACTTTTTCCGCCATGAGTGTATACATAATTCTTTATCCAGTTCCCAAACGATTCCGTTTTTACGACACTCTAGAAAAAAATTAAAACTTGAGTATATTTTGTGAAAAATAAAGCAAACGATTCCCTCGTGTTTACTACACTGAAATGCATTTTTCACGAAAACCAACTTAAAATTAATTATTATTATTACTGGCCCCGCCTACTTACTACGCTGGCCACGCCCATTGACTCCGCTTGCCACGCCCACTGACTCCAAAAGGACGCTACACTTAGATATTAAACGGTGTCATTTTGCAATTTTATGGCAAGTAATATTTAATCAAATTAAAACTCTTGGTTTGCGACATCAACGTCGTAAATACAGCTTGAATAAGCTATAGTTTCAACGTTTAAGTCGCCAAACAAAGTAGAAAACTTAACATTATTACCAGCTCATGTCGCAGTTCAAAGTTCACTTCTGGTCTATAAATATAATTTGATTGGATTAATTGTTGGTTTTATTTACAAGCCGTGATTCGTCAAATGCTATTTGCAATTTCTTTCATTTTGGACAAATTTAGAATTTTGTCGTCTGGTAATTGGGTTAAAAAACACATCTGTCTGCCAAAGTAGAACACGTTAGATCAGAGGTTAATTCGAAACCAATGTTTAATCGTTACAAAAAAGAATCAGGTTCCCCGACTGGCTCTCGGATCA
Source organism: Fragum fragum (assembly GCA_946902895.1). Classification (NCBI taxonomy): domain Eukaryota; kingdom Metazoa; phylum Mollusca; class Bivalvia; order Cardiida; family Cardiidae; genus Fragum; species Fragum fragum. The sequence continues at coordinate 14,757,885 of OX336365.1, forward strand.
CCGGATTACAGGATTACAACACGTTTTATGATATAATTTGGAAGGAATATTTACGAGGATTTTGGTTGAATACGAATCCTGATTGATGGGTTTTAAACTATAAGACGACTTCAAAGTGATTGATACCCTGATGATAAAAGGCAAAGTATCGGTGTTATGTACGCTTAATAAAATACAGACGTTGCCTGAAAGATTTTTTTTTCATGGGTTATCTCCTATGTTGGCATCCTTTATTTTCTTAAACAAGCACCATATGATTATTTTCGCGACCCGTTATGCTATAAAAAGGGTCATCCAAGAATAGCGAAAAAAGCTTGTATGTATAATGCCTCATTAAGAAACATAAGAAATCCTCGCGTAAAAACTACAACTTTTGAACTTGTAGCGAAAGATATTGAGAGATGTAATTAATTCGCCAATATTCTATGTAAAAGACTGTAATATAGGTAAAACATAAATGTTTATTATAAGGTAGTCTTCTCGTATTGCTTAATTGGCCAAACGATTGAATTTACGGATCGCTGACCCCGCCCACTAATTCTTTGATTGACAGACGCGATCCGTCAGTTTCTCGGGTGAGGTCGTACACAACATTTTGGTTTCACCAATCACTTAAAACTTTTAACAACGCACTTAGCACATCAGCGAAGTCGATTTATTTAAGAGATGAAGAGAATATTTTTTGTTTTCATGGAGGTATGAACCGAAAAACCTAATCACACTGAATGAATACGCGAAGCGTATTCATACATTGTGTGATTAGGTTTTTCGGTTCATATCCTCCATGAAAACAAAAAAAAAACATTCTCTTCATTTCTTATAATTTAATAGCATCGAGCGAAAAAAACAAAAGCTTTACAAATTTTGATACCTTTATGTATGGGACTATTTTGTGCGGAAGCATACAAAATGGCTGCGTGCTCAAAATTTTGTTCATGGAGTTATGAATAATTTATTTCGACCAATCAGAAAGCCTGTTTTTGCTTGACGAAACTAAATATTAAATCATTTTAGATTATTTGCCGGTTTTCTAGAGAAACGCGTAAAGCAAACGCACTTAGCTCCTTGTCATAAGCGAGGTCCACCTTTCTACACGGTGGATATAGTGGGACTCTCGTTAGATTACTCGGATTGAAAGGCTGATCTAAATCTTTACCATTCGCGCTGTTATTGTCAGAATTGATAGATCTCGACAAAGAACTTTAAACGTCGACATTAACCGATATGTATATGAAGCAGTTTGTCCGTTTTTCGACTTAATTGTCTCTTTTACAATTCATTATAAGCTGTAGTAACGACGTTTAGGTCGCCAACCAACCATTTTTTCATTTTTGTTAATGGGTACAAATTTTGCAAAAATAATTTCGTTAGGTAAAGAAGTGATTTTTCCTGTCGGAGCTCAGTGGGCTCAGTCTGTCAATTGTTCTGAACATGCTTAAAGTTTTTACTGTTGTGAAATTTATTAAGAGGAAAAGAGATCTGGCTCTGTTTCCTCCCCAACCTGTGCCATTCACTTAGTTTGACGAGCATTCAATGAATTTAATCAACCCATTACCAGACGGCACAATTTTAGACTGGTCCAAATTGAAAGGAGTTGCAGACGAAAATTGAAAGTTTATGAAATTTTGGATTTTTGCAATTTTAATGGAGGAAAACATTGTGGAAAATGAAGAAATTTCTTGTGACAAGCAATTTCTTCATTTTCCACAATGTTTTCCTCGTATTTTTTCCTTGTAGGCGTTTAAAAGCGTCACTGAGTTAAGCTAAAAATTTGAAATTTGGAATTAACACACAAAATGTTAAACTTTTGCTGCGAGACACATTTTACCAATTCCAACACACTCCCAAGAAAAAAGTTCAGGGAAACAATCTGGAAAATGAAGAAATTGCTTGTAACAAGAAATTTTTTCATTATCCACAAATGTTTTCTACCCAAAACGACATATTTTTTAAATTTCATATTCTAAATATTTTCGTCTGCAACTTCTTTCAATTTTTGGCACTTTGTGGTCTGGTATATGGATTTAATATATGGATCACCAAGTATATATAATCTAACTTTTAGTTTCGTCTGTCAAAAACGGGTTTTCTGATTGTTCAAAAAAAAATTCATACCTCAATGAACAAAAATTTTGGGCACGCAGCCATTTTTGTATGCTTTTGCACAGATAGTTTCATATAAAAAAGGATCAAAATTATAAAGTTTTTGCTTTTTCGCTCAATGCTATTAGATTATAAGAAATGAAGAGAATATTTTTTTCATTTCGTGGAGGTATGAACCGAAAAACCTAATCACACTCATGTATGAATCCGCTTCGCGCATTCTACGGTGTGATTTGTTTTTCGGTTCTCCACGAAAACAAAAAATATTCTCTTCATCTCTTTGTAAAACAGACATCGGCAATTCAATTAAGAGATGAAGAGAATATTTTTTTGTTTTCATAGAGGTAAGAACCGAAAAACCTAATCACACTGTATGAATACGCGAAGCGGATTCATACATTGTGTGATTAGTTTTTTCGGTTCATACCTCCATGAAAACAAAAAATATTATCTTCATTTCTTATAATTTAAAAGCATTGAGCGAAAAAACCAAACGCTTTACAAAGTTTGATATCTTTTTGTATGGGACTATTTTGTGCGGAATCATAAAAAAATCACTGCGTGCTCAAAATTTTGTTCATGGAGTTATGAATAATTTTTTCGACCAATCAGATCGCCCGTTTTTGATAGACGAAACTAAAAATTAAATTATAGACTAATCAACGGATCGCTAAACACGCCCACTGATCTCCAACAGTAAGTTCGACCTAGATTTTTGACGCTGCATAATGTATTTTCAGTCACAAACAACGTATAGTCAATAAGAAATAGTAGGATGGCGACCTACACGTCGTAACTACAGCTTTCGTTTTTCAGAACTTTTTGTATCTTATGCAAAGTTCTCTAAATGAAAATTTTTTATAAAGTCTTCTTTTGTTTTTATACTTTTTTGAATTAATTAAACGTTTTCTTCTCAAACATTTTTCGGTTCCTGAGCCCTATTTAATGTGAACGAATTTTTGGCAGAAATGGATAAAATATTGGAACTAACCCATTACCAAACGACATTGTTTTAAACTGGTTCGAATTAAAAGATGTTGAAGACAACCTATTCACGTTGGTGATCCCGTAATGAATATTGGTCTTTTAGGCTAGAAAACAGTGTCGACAATGAAGAAATTGCTTGTGACAAGCAATTTCTTCATTATACACAATGTTTTATAAACCATTTTTCTTGATGAGCATGAAAAGCAGGATTATGTAGAAATGGATTAAAACCAGTACATATTCCAGATGCCAGGTAAATCGACATTCTGGTCAGTAACCCGACACTGCTGTTTTAATAACGATGCATGTTAGATTGAATATTCACTCTTACAATTAAGAGAGAAAAACATCTGACGAGAATTAAATCTGTGTTACAAGATAAAGCATTTGGCATAATGTATTATTCTTTCTCCCCTATCATCGAAATAAGTTTTGTTGGTTTATTTAAAGAAATGAAACAGTAGTTTTAAGATATCTAGTGATATAAATATAAGAAAATTTGTAGCTTTACTTGTATTTAGCGATCACTAAAAAGGTCGTTTTAGGGAATGGTCACTTTATACACTTTTTGTGACATACAAGTATATTAGGGTACATGAATCATTACATGATGGAACTCATTAGAATCGTCTCAATTCTAGTGAGATCCACCAACATAGGAATCAATTTTGATACTTCTATCAGCAATTCGTCCAGTATGAAAAAAACATTGATTTTGGAAATGGAATTTTTATTTTGGTCGCTTAATGAAGTGGTCGCTTTATAGAGGCGGTGGTTTGATTGTCTGTATTTACATTTTTGTGTAGGTAGAAATCAAGAAAATTCAAAGAAGACAAAGATGAACGGAAAGGTTTTATAAATAGATGCTTCGAGATGATACTTTCTGGATAGCTGATTGTTTTAAAAGCTTACATCTAACAGAGTGTAAGATATAATTTATCAAATTTTCCATTCTCTTTTTATATGCTGAATTTGTGACAAAATAAACAGTGGGTGCAATTATGAATTAATATTGATACCCGTCAAATAGATCATGGATATTACTCAGAAGTTAGAAGTCAGTGCTTACCAATATTGAGATGAAATCCTTCTTCCCTGGTCTAAATCCGTTCATCCCTATTACTTTTCTTTATTATAACAAACAAGGATACCAATAGTCTTAAAGCTCTCAACCGATTCGATGACTATAGAAGTGAAAAAAACCTTGTAAACTAATATTGGTCTTAAATTGACCAGTTGCAGCTATCAAAAATCGTTTGTTAGAGAAATAGAATAAGAGAGAAACTAAAAAAATCGAAATTGTGAGGGAATGGGTTAACCCATTATCAGACGACAATATTTGAGATCGGCCCAAATTCAAAGATGTTGCAGACAACGTAATGTAGTTGATGAAATTTTTGACAAGAAAACATTGTGGTCAATGAAGAAATTTCTTAATTATGCACAATGTTTTTCAACGCATTTTTTCCTTCGGGGTGTTAAAACGCAGGATTATCTAGGAATGATAAAAAGCAGTACATATTCCAGATGCCAGGTACATCGGCATCCTGATCAGAAACCCGACACTGCTGTTTTAATAACGATGCATGTTAGATTGAATATTCACTGTTACAGTTAATAGAGGAAAACATCTGACGAGAATTAAATCTGTGTTACAAGATAAAGCATTTGGCATAATGTTCTATTCTTTCTCCCCGTCTTCAAATTCCTTGTTGTTTATTTATTCTAGAGAAATGAAATAGTAGTCTTTTGATATTTAGATATGTATTAAAAGAAAATATGTTTTATCACTTGTATTTAGCGATCACTAAAAGGGCGGCAAAAATGTGGTCGTTTAATAGAATGGTCGCTTTTTACATCTTTATGTGGCATACAAGTATATGAGGGATCGGTTCGACTGCATATATGAATTATTGAAGGATTCTCACTTAATATTCTAATGGTGGAACTCATTAGAATCGTCTCATTTAGGATTTAATTTTGATAATTCTATCAGCAATTCGTCCATTATGAAAAAAATTTGATTTTTGAAAGGGAATTTTGATCTTGGTCGCCCTATGAAGTGGTCGTTTGATTGTCCGTATCTATTTTTTTGTGTGGATAGAATGGAAGAAAATGTAGCATGAAAAACACCGGACATAGCTATATCACTATAGCTCACATTGAGCACGTTTTGCTCAGTTGAGCTAATGAAAAAAAAGTAAGAAAGGGTGGATAAAATTATACGGGAAAATGCTTTTTTAACTGTCTGTAAATCGATTAGTGCATTTATGAATAAGGGGTTGAGGCTTAAACAGTAGTTTCATTTCCGATATATTATCAATGGCTGACCTCTGTTGGATACGACTTTTTATTATTATTATTAATATTACTTTTAATGTTGTTGCTTGTTTCACAGAGCTCCCATGCAGCCCCATTTAACCCGAAATTCAGATTTTGTGCTAATCAGTGCGATTATATGTTCAACAAAAGTGGTGTTAATCTCGTTGTGTTTCGGTTCATTCTATGAGAACTACGTCACGGTCTCTTAAATGTTATTACGAAAAAACGCGTTTGCACGATACCTGTTAAAGCAACAGGGTTTATATGCCAGAGGTTAATCTGGCTACAGGTTCTGCATGGTGTATAAATCCCATCCCCTCTTAATAACGCTTTTAAACGCCCCGAAATATATAAGCTTTGGAAAAACATCGTGGAAAATGAAGAAATTACTTGTTACAAGCAATTTCTTCATTATCCACAGTTTTTTTTTTTTTATCCAAAATAGACAACGATTTTTAAGATTTCATCAACTTAAAAATGTCGTCGGCAACTTATTTTAATTAGGACTGATCTAAATTTTATAATGGGATAAAGAGAGAAAAGGGTTTTCGTTCAGAAATTTCCCCTTTTGTAGGGTAGTTGGTAGCGCACCAGATTCCCAATCTTCAATCTGGGGTGCCATGTGTTCGATCCCCGGCGGCGGCACGTATCTTTTCCAATATTTGTCTCTCACCAATGGGTGGGTATTCGTAAACCTAGATGGGACAAGAAAGCATGTAATGGTTGTACTGGTGCGAGATATACCACATATCTATTGTTAGGACGTACAGCCGCGATTTGACTGAAAAATTGTTAAAAGCGGCGTTAATCCCCATTCAAACAAACAAAAAAGTTGTCGTGGATCGAGATTTGAAATTTAAAAATGGCACACAAATATATCATTGATATGTAAGTCGAACTTTCTGCCAGGGCTCTGTAAGACGTGGCTAAGTGTAAATTCAAAAGCAAATCGACAATTTGTCATACGCAATTTTAAAAGAAAAGTTTCTTTTTGAATTTGGTCGTATGGTTATAGTCGTTGTATCGCTTCTAAGTAAGTCAGACAAATGATTCAAGACATTAGCCCATTACCAGACAGCAACATTTTAGACTGTTCCATAATGAAAGGAGCTGCAGACGCCAATTCAAAGTTTATGAAATTTTAGATTGTTTCAACTTTCTAGGTAATATACATTGTGTAAAGTAAAGAAATTGCTTGTTACAAGCAATTTCTTCATTTTACACATTGTTTTCCCATTTGTTTTTCTTGAGGGGTGTCGAAAAGCGTCATTGTGTGGAAACGGGTTAACTGATATTTAGCTCTTAACCATAGCATTTATTTACTTCTAAATTTGAGGGAAAGTCGTCTTTTGGCGAGCAAATTATTGCAAATGCAGCTTTATTCAAATTGTATTTACGAAAGTTTGCTCGCCAAACCACGATATAACATTGGTTGGAAATTTTCCAAGATCAGCCCGTCATTGGTTATCTGCAGATTAAACATAGGCTGTCCCGGGTCTTATTATTTCAGAAAATTTAGAACAAAATTATATGCTAATGAAAAGAAATGAATTCAATTTTATTGTAAAATACGAAAAATGTCCGGTATTATATATTTCAATTAGATTATCCAGAAACCGTAAACATCGTATGGTCGTGTTTGATGTCTGAGAAGATATAATTTGTCGTGTAATGGGGTCTAATTGTCCGCAGCAATACAATACGGCATTGTCGAATAATGTTCTTGGCGCAATCTGGTACAATCTGGCATCGCAAGTTGGTAACCAAAATGTCGTAAATACAGTTTTGTTCAAGCTGTATTTACGACATTCTGGTCACCCACTGACAACATTTCATTTCCAGGAGTCGAAGTGGCTAAAAGCGGTTCATTGCCATTACGAAATCGACTGATAACTAATAGTACTTTGCTGTTTTCGATTTATCTCCACTTACATATCTGAGCTTAAATATGGTCAAACAATATTGAAACTTTTTTTTGTGTGTGTGTATGTGTGTGTGTGTGTTTGTTTTTTGTTTGTTTGTTTTTTGTCTGTTTGTTTTTTGTTTGTTTGTTTGTTTGTTTGATTGTTTGTTGTTATTTTTACATATACCGCTTCTCAAGTGTTTCGATCTCAACTACGCCATGGTTGATTATTTCATCAAATGGGGTTTAACGCCGCTTTTAACTGTATTTCAGCCATATCGCGGCGCCTGGAGCACCTAACAATGGATTCCTGGTATTTCTCACACCAGTACAGCCATTACATCCTTTCCTCTATTAATGATTATCCACCCATTGGTGAGGGACAAATGTCGAAAAGGATATATGCCGCCGCCAGAGATCGAAACCATGACATCCCATGATTGAAGATTGGGAGTCTGGTGCGCTACCAACTGCGCTATGACGGCCAACTACGCTATTTACCCTATACATGTACAATAAGCATTTCTTTCAACCTGTTTGGTTTTTAAAAGATTTTATTTACTAATCTTTTTAGTCTCTCATGAAAAATGAATCCTTTTGAAAATGCTATTTTACCAGTGTTATCATTTTGTCGTTTCTATAATGATATCAAAGTACTGTAAGCTAACAAAGCATGAATTTGTCGAAGTTTTTCATGATAAATAAACGAGGTTGAAGTAACCCAGGGGTCAAATTACATTCATTTGAAGGAGTTCTCTACATTTCGAATAACGTAAATTCATATGAACATACGAATCCGTGCGCATAGTGAAGACTCTGGTCAGATTAATTTTGAACGCGATAATCTCCAGTGAACTAAAATACCTAGGAGATGAATTTGCAGGTGTAGAGTTGGCATTATCCTTGAAATACATAAGACCTCCTTTTTATGGATTGGGGATTCTCTAGATTTAGTGGTTAAACCTCTAGTGGCGGTTCAAAGCTGACGCTTTGCTGGATAAAAGTCAACGTTTGGCGCTCAAAACGCTCTTTGGGAAACAAACAATACAAATACAATATATTTGTTATGATATTTATAAAAAGAAATATCCAGTTCATTGATGTTAAACATTCCCCTCTTAAATCAAAGAGTTTGAGAACCCGTTTAAAACATTTTCCGGATGCTTCATTATGCTAAACACCTCAGCCAAGGCATAACTGCCTCGATTGAAGGTTGGCATATTAAGACCGTGTGATTGATGGGATCTGCTTTTTCTATTTAAGAACCACAATAATAGGAGTATTTTTGAAAGCATGTAAACCTCACAAGTATGTTAGATATTCTAACCCTGGTGGATCGATCAACAATTTTACTTCAAAAATTAAGGCTCGCAGATCGGCGCAAATACGACCAAGGATGTAAAAACCGTGATTTGAAGTCAAGGGCAGATAAGCCAACACCACTTGAGGGATCCAGATAATTTTGTCTCGTGCACAACGGGCGATTCATTATGGCAAGATTTATTTTATTCCGATTGAAACTATAGGAGGAGTTGTGTACACAAAATTGCTAACGGACGGACAGACGGACCGACGGAAGACCTGGGCTACAACAAAGTACGACACTTCAGGCGTATGAAAAACAAAGAAAAGTACATTTTGTAATAAAGCTATTAAGAAAGTCATTGGCAAAATTGAAACCTTGCTAGTATATATGATGTTATTAAAACAAGAATCTCGAGTGCCATAACAATCAAACTTGCCAACAGAGAACGGAAAGATGCACTTCTCGTAATTGCATGCTTTATTCAAATATGAAATAAAATCACGGTTCTCAACAAATGCGTATTATTAAGACGAATTAAACCAATTACCAGATGATAAAATTTTAGACTAGCCCAAATTTAATGGACTTGCAGACGGTAATTTAAACTTTGTGAAATTTTTAGATTTTTTCAACTTCCTGCGTGGAAAATATTGTGGAAAATGATGAATTTGCTCGTTGCAAATAATTTATTCGTTTTCGACTTTTTCTCCCATTTTTCTTTTCTAACTTTATTCATCTATTCATTTATTTATCTATTATCATTTCTTATTGAAAGACGCCATTGTGATGTAATGGGTTTAGTGTTTTCCTTGTTAAAATTTCTGTTTGAAATAACTCGAAATAATTTAAATAAGACAGCTACATCAAGACCATGTATCTAAACCAATGAGTGAGTTTTCGTGCTTAGTTGAAAGTATTGCGTTTAGTCTAATACTTTTTAAATACCAAAGACAGATAAAAACTCTCAAGAAAGGCAAGCTGAAGCATGGTCAAACAGAAGTGATAAAATTAACCCTTGTCACGCTGAATATAACCATTATCTGAATTTAAAGTAAAAATCAAAGACCTGAAAGCACTTGAAACACTAGTTAAGGGTCAAGAATAATTTTGAAAATGAAATTTGTCAACAATTCTGGGTTGAAGGAGTGAACCAGGAGTGGTAGACTAAGATCGGACTGCACTTATGTGCAGGCTGATCTTTGTCTATACCTTCTGCGGAAGCAGGGATATTCCTGGTTCAGCATGACAAGGGTTAAGCACCTTGAAATTGGATGTGATTTTTTATCAAAAAAAGAAAGCTTTAGAAACATTGTGGAAAATCTAAAAATTAGTTGTTACAATGAATTCTTTTATTATCCACAATGATCTCTATCCCAAAATACAGATTTTAGAAAATTTAATCAAGTACAAATATTTGCCCAGAATTTCCTTAAATGTTTGCCAGTCTAAACTGTTGTCGTGTGGTATTGGATTAATAAAAAAGGAAATTACAACTTTATCAGTTTTGAAGACATTGACATTTTTATTCATTTCGTATCAATATAAAAGATAGTTTGTTTTAATATCTTAACAAATCAAAAAATAAGCATTGTATGCAGTAAATTGCATCCCGCTTTCGAAAGTAAACTATTAAAAAAATAAACTTGCCATACAGCAGATAAGGCAGACAATAAATCTTAACATTTCAGGTAATGCAGAACCACTTGTTTATGTCATCATAAATTCATAAAAGTAGGATGTTAGACATGTTCCGTCATTCACACATGTTTTAAACGGAGAAATGCAGGGCTGTATGTCGGTGATCTCAGAAATCGAGCCCAGATTCTTTAAGACATGCCTGTACCTCGGCGGATCAAGGGCCGTTGCGTTGTGATGGAGTAATTTGATGCTGCGGACACAGGAAACACGGTATGCGTTTCTGAAAGAAACCAACGAGTTGAGTAAGAATGCTTTCTCTGTGAAACTTTCCAGAGACAAAACTACCTTTAGTGGCTGGAACTTTCGAATCAAAGAATATCGCATACAACATGCGAACTGATGTTTTGCAACGGGGCGCAATGACACGTCTGTCGCCCTCAAATGAAACCAATACCTTGATTTTAGTTGAAAATGATAAACCAAGGTTTCATCACCTGTAGATATCTCTTCCAAAAGACGTGGGTCATATTTACCATATTTTATATTACTTGCGATGCAAGTCAAACTCGACTTTGTTTCTGCTCGTCCGTGAATAATTGGGGCACCCAGCCTGCGTAGATCTTACGTAGCCCAAGTCTTTAATGTAGAAACTTTAACACTTTAACACTTGAATGAATGAGCCTTATAATTATTCGCCTGTCAATCAAGCAATATGTCGACCAATCAAAGTGGCCGCCATTTGTGTGAATCATTTTTGTTGTTTAGCGACCTAAACGTCGTAACGGCTTTTGGGTCGAAAACCAAAGATTGTTTTGTTGTTGTTGTTGTTTTGTTGTTGGTTTTGTTTGTTTGTTTTGTTTGGTTTTTTTTGTTACATGCTACTTATCATAGCATTTGCAAAATAACGCCGTTTAAAATCGAAGAGGGACTTCATGTTGGGAGTCAATGGGCGTTGCCAAAGGAGTAAGTAGGCGGGGCCAACGATTGGTCAATTACACAAGTTCTGTGTAAAACATACGTGCAACTTCATCATCGCATTAAAACGTTCAGGCTTACCCTTCGAACTTAAAAACTTTCCCTCGGATATACATTTTAGTTTTTGCAACAAAGCTTTCTTTTCTCGGAGCGCACACATTTTTGTTTTAGTGCACATAGCAATTATGTCCTACATCCATGCTAATCACAAATACAACGTTTATGAACAACATGTGCTAATTATTCTGACCAGAAAAAAGGCAAACATAAGATTTTTATCTATGAGCACGTTGAGATTCCGCGATTTATTCATTCTACAAGCTCCTTACAAACAAATGATGAGTGGCTAATGCTTCTGATGGGAGAATGTCTAGTGAGTGAAACTGATGTCTCCTTGCTGGCCACGCCCACTGACCGCCGACTTTGCTGGGGTAATTAAAAACGTTGTAATTATTATTATTATTATTGTTGTAAACTATGAATTTCGGGACAAAAAAGGCAATTCGTTGGTTCGCTTGAATAAGCTGTAGTTACGACGTTTGTGTCAGCAAACCAAAAAATGTGTGACATATATGTTGGAGTTCAAAGTTCAACCTTGTCTAAATTAATGGTTCGATTTATCGATCGGTATATTGATTGATAGATTGATCCGTCAAATTCAATAATATTAATACATTGTGTCTCTAAACACCTGTTAGTCTTTGCCAATGCTACATTACTTATCGTAGGAGGGGGTTAAAAATGACGTCAAGCCGCCAACGTCGATATGACGTTACAGACACATGTGTATTATTGTATTCACGTTTGGTGTCTAGTTATTACAATAATGACGACGTGTTAACCCATTCCCATTTTTGGCGCCTCAAATAAAAACAATTGGGAAAACATTTTTAAGGATAAAGAAAGTGCTTGTTACAAGCAATTTCTTCTTTTTGCACATTTTTTTTTTAAAGTATGAAGTCACAGGAACCTAAAAATCAAGGATACTTCAGGAAAGGGTTAAACAATGTACATAAAAACAAATACATTTTCTCATTATAAGAAAAATGTTATGCTTAATGTAGATAAATAATAATAATAATAAAAGACATAACTTGGACTATATACCAGACTATATAAAATGAAATACATTTCCTCATTACGGGAAAACCTTACTATATATACGTAATATAAAAAGACATAACTTGGTCCATATACCAAATTACATAAAACGATACACATAGCCAACGTTACATTAGGAAATGAGATTTTTATTCCATTTAGCGCCTCATTAACTTTGATAGAGTAGACAGCACGGTGTCTACAAATCCATATCCATACAATTATTAGTAATATTTTACATTTTAACATATTTGCGGCAAAAGAGAGCATTTTTAATTGTTATGCATCATGATATTCCATTATTGTAACAGGAAATGTTTTTGTTGGTATTATATATATTTGATCTTCTCGGCCACAGCCGCCGTCACAGCGCAGTTCGTAGCGCATTAGACTCAAATCTTCAATCAAGGGATGTCGTGGGTTTGATCCCTTTCCGACATTTGCCTCTCGCCAATGGGTGGATAATCGTAAACCTAAGTGGGCCAGCAGTTGGAGGCTAAAACAGGATGTAATGGTGGTACTGGTGCGATATATACCAGGAATCCATTATTAGGTACTCCAGCCGCCGCGATATGACTGAAGAATTGTTAAAACCGACGTAAAAACCAATACAAGCAAACAAAATCTTCAGTTACCCAATAGGTATGCTTATTCGTTAGTTTTTTGTCGCTACCGAAATATTTGCCCATATGAGCGATACCACTGAAGACGGTTAGTTTTTACATGCGATGATGAAAGGACACAGGTCGAAGCTACGAGAGGTTCCACCTGGTACTTGAACGTGCTTGAAGTCAAGGACTGTCACACACGAGACCTAGGTTTAATGTTTTATCCAAAAGGTCGGTGAATGGTTAAGTGAACGAATGAACTATACATAGTTCAAAAAGACTGGCTGACTTACATCAGATGTATTAGTCGTGAGTTAAACCTATGCTCGTTAAATAATAGGTGTCAATTGACCAATCACTTACTCTATTGGTCCCGCCAATCGATTCCGTCAGGAAGTCGCGTTTCGATTTAAAACGGTGTTATTTTGCAAGATTTGTGGCTAGTAACATGTAACAAAACAGTAGACTGGTTGGTTGTCGACCTTAACGTCGTAACTACAGCTTGAATAAGCTGTAGTTACGACGTTAAAGTCGCCAAACCACAAAAAAAAAATAAAAAGAAAAATTGGCGGATAATGTTGGAGTTCAAAACTCATTACTGTTCTAAATGAATGATTTTATTGGTCGACTGGTTATTTGATTGACAGCCGTGATTGGTCAATTTAAACCGTTTCGGCTGGTACTAACTTCCCTACAGTAGTAGATGCAATCGGAATATCTCGATAAATTTCTACGAATCAAATTAAATTCTAAAGATTCACACACTAACTCTTTTAATTCTCCAAATCGAAACCATTTCTTTAATATTCATTCAGCAAATGTAAGAGATAAAGTATCAATGCTGTTGCTATTATCCTATTCTGATGTGCTGAAATCGCGATGTGCAGATTGTGAAAATGACATGCAATTAACGACATCCAAAGCTATAAACTGATATTTGGAGAATGTTAACTCTAAATTTATTGAAAAGTTTATTGTGCCATTAATGCATCTTACATCAGGGGGGTAGACTTGAAAATTATCACATCAACCCATTACCAGACGACATAATTTTAGACTTGTCCAAATTGAAAGAAGCAAGACGACAAACTAAAGTAGGTTTAATTCAACAATTTTTTTTCTTGGGTAGAAAACAGCGTGGGAAATGAAGACATCACAAGCAATGCCTTTATTTTCCACAATGTTTTCCCAAGCTGTTTTCTTTCTTCAGGGGCGCCAGAAAGCGGTATTTTGTGGAAATGGTTTGGTTTAAATTCCATTTTTATAGGCGAGTATCATGAGCATATCGGTTTTGTGTAAAACATCGTGGAGAAAGAACTAAATGCTGATAAGATATTCGTGGTATCTGTTCCCTTTAGAAAACAAGAGTAGTGATCTGATTTAAACGGCATTATGTTTATTTTTGTGTTTGAATGTGTGTCGTTTTATCGAGACAATACATTTTTTTGTTTTCATTAAGGCATGAAACGAAATAAACTGATTTCACTGTATGGATACATGAAGCTGAACCATACATAAGTGTGTTAGTGTTGATTTTTTGTTTGTTTGTTTGTTTTTTGTTTTGTTTTGTTTTGTTTTGTTTCATACTTATATGGAGACCAAAAAAAATATTCTATTCATTTCTTATAATTTAATGACATCAAGCGAAAAAAATATTTTTCAAAATTTTGATACATTTCTATGGAACTATTTTGTGCCCTAGCATACATTATAGCTGCGTCCTTAAAATTTTGTTCCTGGAGGATTGATTTTTTTCGGCCAATGAGAAAGCTCGTTTTTTGATAGACGAAACTAATAGTTCAATTATATATATCGAGGGTTTAGAGCAAAAACATACAATTGTATAGACCCATACTATGTTTTCGCTCTAAACCCTCGATATATATATTTTTTTAAATACACATACTCACACTTTTTGTAATAACTATTAATTGAAATAATAAAAACTAAATTAGATGATATTGTGAAATGATATGTATGTTTCATTTACTATTTGTACATCCTATAATACATCTGATAAATCAACCACGACTTTTATCCCTGTGTAGTGTAGACTTTATAGACATTGTTGGTGTCTGAAGGGAAAGATTTTGGATGCATAGCATTCTGCTAGTGGTATATAAATCAACGTCTTGGCACCCTTATTAACTGTGTGTGTACTGTTTATTCCATAGACGATGTACGATTTTTTTTACATGGCAGATTCTTGACTCAGAAAGCCTCCTATCGATAATTTTGATTGATTAACACACTAAATCTTATTAGTTTATACATTGACTCTAGAAAATGAAAATAAGTAAGTTTTTTTTACGAGTGGTGTTTAACGCCTCTTCTAACAATTCTTCATATTCCGGCGGCTGGGGCACCTAACAATGGTTTCCTGGTATATCTCGCACCAGTACCACCATTACATCCTTTCCTAGCCTCCAGCTGAAATCCAATTTAGGTTTACGATTATCCACCCATTGTTAAGAGACAAATGGAAAGGATATGTGCCGCCGCCGGGGATCGAACCCAACCTTTTAGGTAAATGCTAGATCTCTTTCTCTCTCTCGCGCGCGCGCGAAGGCTTTCTTTTCATATCTAATAGTTTGATATTAAATAGATTGGTTACAAATCCTTTTTCATGCAGGTTTGCGACGATTTTAAAGGACAGCATAGACGAAGCTAAAATTAAATACATAACAAATACTTCTTCCACCATATTCATTCGGTTTCGAACTGCCAAAATTGCACCATGAGATGTTCCTCTTGTAACTCCATGCTGGAACTGGAAAACGGGTTCATTTTTCCAACTTTATACGTAAAAACATATCAAATAATTATCTTGTTTTAACCTGGTTACGAAGGACAATCAACAAATGCAGCATCTTTTTGCTGTTATTCCAGGGTTTACAGGCTACGGTTGTTCCCAAGTTCAATATCTATTTGTTGATGTTCCAGCGTTGAAATGCTACGATTGTTCATAAGTACCGCATCTATTCGATGTTGTTGCAGGCTTAACAGGCTACGACTATTCACAAATGCAATATCTATTTGCTGTTAATCGAGGATATATAGGTGACGATTATCGACAAATACAGCATCTATTTGATATTGTTCGAGGATTGGCAGGTTTCCATCATTTACAAATATATCATCTATTTGCAGTTGTTCGAGGATTGACAGGTTATTGCTTTTAACCAATGCAACATCTATTTGCTGTTGTTCGAGGGTTTACAGGTTACGATTATCGACAAATACTATGGTATGTTTTTCGAGTATTGATAGGTTATGTTCTTTCACAAATACAGCATCTATTTCCTGTTATTCGAGATTTGACAGGCCACGGATATCGACAGCAATGCCCGAAAGGGGACTTAGGCAGTATATATATATATAAATAGATAGACAAATACAGCTTTTATTTGCTGTTGTTCTAGAGTTAGAAGGTGGCGTTTGTAAACAAATAAATATTTTTTGTTGTTTTAGAGTTAGCAGTTAACGTTTTTTAACAAATACAGAATAAACGTTTGTTTAAAAAAAAACATCTATTTTCTGTTGTTCGAGGTTTGACAGGTTATGAATATCGACGAATACAGCATCTGTTCGCTGTTGATCTAGACGTAGCAAGTGACGTTTGTGAACAAATACAACATCTATTTCAAGTTGTTCTAAAGTTAGCAGGTGACGTTTGTTAACAAATACAGCATCTATCTGATGTTGCTCTGGGTTTAACCGGTAACGTTTGATAACAAATACAGCATCTGTTTGAATTTGTTCGAGGTTTGACAAGTTACGATTATCAACCGATACAGGATTTATTTGTTGTTGTTCTAGAGTTAGAAGGCGAACGTTTATAAACAAATACACCTTTTTATGTTGTTCTAGAGGTTAAAGGTAATGTTAGTTAATAAATACAGCATTTCTTCGCCGTTATTCTAGAGTTAACAAATACAGCATCTATTCGCTATTGTTCTAGGGTTGATAGGCTACGTTTCACTTCCATTAACCAGATTCAGAGCAGCCCGAAAACCAATGATAAAAACATGGATCTGTCAAAGACCGCTATTAACCAGTCATAAACTTAACTAAATCATCCTAAAATAGAAGGCTCAATAATGTTACTGTCTGTGTGTTGAATGCTTTATAATGTTAACATAATCCGGATTTTCCTGACGTTTACTGAAACAATGCTCGTTGAGTTGAATTTCGCCATTGGTCAATATTAACGTGAAGTTTTTTGTTGGTTGACGACTTAAACGTCGTAACTACAGCTTGTGCAAGATCTGTCGACATGTATATGCTTTGACTGGTCTTCTAGTGCGTTACAAATTTATAAAAATATAACGTTCGGCAAGGAAGAAAATGTTATTAACCCTTCCCCGTTTTGCAAAATTTTATAACAGTCCAAACTCAAAGGTTTTCAAGTCCAAAATTTAAAAAGGGGTTTAATTTTAAGAATATCAGAAAAGTAGAAAATATTGTAGAATAAAAGAAGAAATTGCTTGTTACTATTTCTTCTTTTTCTACAATGTCTTCTAAATTATAAAAATCACATGGACGTAAAGACCAGGGATTGAAGAGAAAAGGGATAATATAAACGTACATACTTAACTCGAGACCAGACGACAAAGTTTTAGACTGGTCCAAATTCAAACAAGTTGCAGGTGCTTATTTCAAGTTGATATAATGTAAAATAATTTTATCATTTGGGGTACAAAACGTGAAAAATTATAGAATTTCCTTTTGCCAAGCTATTTATTCATTTGTCACGTTATTTTATTCTAATTTGCTTATTCATTTATTTATTTATAGGCGGATGCGTTTGTTTTGTTTTTGTTTTTGTTTTTTTGTGTGTTTTTTTTTTTTTTTGTTGTTGTTGTTTTGTTTTTTTGTGTTTTTTTTTGGGGGGGGGGGGATATTGTTGTTGTTGGTGGTGGTACAGGGTAATTTCTACGTGTAAATTGTTGATAAATATCTATCAACCGTTTAATTACAGCTATAAATACATAAACGAAATCCAATTAATAAAAAATCTGAATAAAGACACAATCTCTTCGAAAATTAAATGAATTTCATCTAAAATCTCTGCACTAAACATAAAACATAATTAAGATTTACTGTTAACATATATCATCTTCGATTACTTTGTAAATTTTACTGAGATAATCTCACCGACAGAGCACTTAAATAATTAAAGAGATATTTCCCTGTATTCCGTAAAATTGGACCTGTGAAATGTGGTTAAGTTTGCTTTGAATGGAAAATCTTAGTGTCTGCAACTGTCCAATGTCAGAATATTCGTTCATTTCTTTTTTTTTTTTTTTTTTTTTATTATTAATATTTTCTTTAATTCTAATCATGAGACAACTTTGTCACACAGGTCAATGATTCTTGTAGAAAGGTTGGAATAAAAGGAAAAAATGTCTGTTACATGCATCTTATGTCCTCGTATCGATTAAATCGGGAATATATTGTTTTACTGGAGTAAGTCTGTCGGTTCGTCTATCTATTTGACTTTCTGTCCTAAACATAATGTTTAAATTTAAAACTAGGTAATGTACATTGTTCCCAATTTTGACAATGAGATGTATCTCAGAGGTAAATTCTCTAATTGACAAGGCTGAGTTTGTCTCACAAGGACGAAGGTAATTGACAAATCTCGCCTGTCAATCAAGAAATGAATTGACCAACCAAATCATTCATTCAGCCCGGAATTGAGCTTTGAACTGCAAAATTGGCCGCCATTTGTGTGAAGCATTCTTGTTTGCTTGGCGACTTAAACTTGTTAACTGCGGCGTGTTCAAGCTGTAGTGCAAGATGCAGTTACTGTGTTTAGGTCTCCAACCAACCATTTTATATATATTTTTTTTTTCGCGCTGCTTAGTTAAATTTTGCAAACCAACGCCATTTAAAATCGAAGCGGAAGTTAATGTCAGAGTCAATGAGCGGAGGGCCAACGTAGTGAATAGGCGAGATAAGCGATTGGTAAACTGACGGCTCGCTGGCCCCATCCACTGAATCTGCTGCCCAACCAACTGACTCCAACAGCAAATTCCACCTCGATATCAAACAGAATTATTTTGCAAAATTTATGCCCATTAACGTGTATCGAAAATAAAAATTGTTGGTCGGTGACCTAAACGTTGTAACTACTGCTTGAATAAGCTGCAGTTACGACGTTTAACCCTTTCTAGTTTTGCACAATTTTAGACCTACTCGAATTCAAAGGATTTGTAGACGACATTATAAAATTGATTTTACTTAAAAAATAATCATTCAGTAGGGTATAAAATATTATGGAAAATGAAGAAATTGCTTGTCACAAGCAATTTCTTCCTTTTCCACAATGTTTTCTCAAGTTTTAAAACACAGGGACTTAAAAACCAGGGATTGAACAGTAAAGGGTTAAGTGAAAAATCCAATATAAATGCTTGGCACAAATTTTGGTGTTCAAAGTACATTTCCGGTATGAATAAATTTTTCGATTGTTTGATTTATTCTTTGATCGACAATCGCGATCGATAAATACTCAAGTTCAAATTTACATAAATTATTGCTCTCTCTCCGTTTCGAGTGCACTATTATAGTCGCTCCTCTTACTACGTCATTATCTTCAAAAGTGTATCAATTTAATAAACCCGATTGGGAGTTTACTGTAAAACATATCATAAATTTCATAATCGCGATTATTTATTAGGCATTTTTATCATTATTATCATGTGACCTCATGGGTGTTCCGTAAAACAAATACTTGAAAAGATATTTTATTTGGCAGAGGTAAACCAGTGGCCAGATTCGGAAAATAATCATACAGAAAGGGCGAATGCTAATTCTAAAATCAGAAAAACGTGAGTTGTTTTTTTTTGTTGTTGTTGTTGTTGTTACCTTGGCCAACCTGCTCACAAGGCCCTTTTTCGTCTAACATGTATCGTGTCCTACCAATAAAATCATTTGATTTGAAATTTAGACGAAATTGAACAATCTTGGCTGTAAATAATATAATCAGTTGAACAATAAAATCATTCATTTAGACTGGAAGCTCAGTTTGAGATACGAAATTGGCCGCCATTTCGGTGAATCAATTTTGTTGGTTTCAAGCTGTAGTTACTACGTTTAGGTCGCCAACAAACCACTCTACTTATTTGCAACATGCTTCTGGCCATAAAGTTTGCAAAAACTCGAGGCAGAACTTCCTGTCGGAGTCATTGAGTAGGGTCAGCGATTGGCTAATTGGAAAGTAAACTGGATTGTGAAAACCGCGCCCATTAGGCTCAAACAGAAAGACCCACAAAGTGACTTATTTTGACAAAAAAATATAGCCAGTGACTTGTAACAAAAGAAAAAAGAAATAGGTTGTAAGTGATCTAATCGTCGTAACTACAGCTTGAATTAACTGTACTTACGACGTTTCGCCAAAGTCGCCAAACAACCAAAAATGCTCGGCATAAATGTCGCTCAATGTTGGAGTTCAAAGTTAACCTCCGTTCTAACTGAACGGTTTCTTCTTCTATTGATTCTTTGATTGACAGTCGCGATGCTGCACTTATGTTCAAATCATGAACTGGTAAATACTTTTCATACTCATTATTGTTAAGGTAATGACCCTCTTGTTATAATCTTTTCTATGTTAATTAGCCCCCCTGTCAGTTTATTACAAATTTAATTATCTCCACCTGACCAAAGTCTATATTCATGAATACAAACTGAATGCTGAATATCTTAACCCATTTCCAGGTTGAAAGTCGTTTAGACTGGTCTAAATTGAAAGGAGTTGCAGACGACAATTTAAAGGTTATGAAATTTTTTTCAACTCCTTTTTCCCTCTGGTGTTTTTATTATGGGGTTCACTGTGCGGGAATGGGTTAAGTCAATTATACCTGTGAACTTGCATCTGACATGGCAGTTTGATCGAGTAGCACCAGCAGGGACATACCCGTAAACTTTGGAAATAGACCTCGGACGTATATATGACTAAGCATTATGTAACAAAAGGTGCGGTTTTTTGTTTGTTTGTTTGTTTTTTATTTTTTTATTATTTTTTTTAGTCGAAAACAGCGTAGGAAACGGAGAGGTCATCTAGGAAAACCCGGATGTTTCGGAGATCTCAAATTAGCTGAAAAACTAAAATTTTGTTTTGTTGTTTTATGTTTTACCCTATACTGCTCTGATATCAAATTTCCTTTTGGGACTAAACAGAGTTTCTTACAGAACTTTTTAAGATGCATTGTACCGCAGCTGCTTTTTATAACGGTTAGTGCCATTTTGGAAGTTTCGCACGTGAATTTGTTAAAATAGTTCTACGATATACACCCGAGATTTGGTCGAAGAATTGAACGAGGAGTTCCGATTGAAAATGTTGGCGACCTAAACGCATAACTACATCGTTATCAAGCTTTGGTTACGACGTTTAACTAAAGTCCTTACACATAAAATGTCAGAGTGAAAAGTTCACTTCTGGTCTATATGACTGACTTAAAATGTCAATCGACTTCTTGGTTGAAGCAGAGATCGGTGGATTTATACAGAAAAAAACTGATAGCGACGGAACAAAAATTTCGACGTCATACACGTGATATTTCGCTTAATTTTTATAACAAAGTCCTTTCATAAAACCTAAATATTCACATAATCCCGCTTTCTCAAGACCCTAAAGAAAAACGCTTGGGAAAACATTGCGGAAATGAAGAAATTGCTTAAAACACTTTTGAAAACATTGTGGAAAATAAAGAAAATGCTTAAAACAAGCAATTCTTCATTTCTCGCATTGCTTCCTACCCCAAAGAAAATATTTTTCTAAATTTTCCCAAACTTAAGATTATTGCCTTCATCATTTTTAAATTTCGACCAGTCTAAAATCTTGTTGTCTGAAATTCGGTTGAAAAAACGGTAGAGTTGCAGATGAATAAGTCATTCATTGCATGAACTAAACTTCCACCTCTCGTAAAAATAAAGCTTCTTCTGTTCCCTCAATTAATGATAAAGCGATATTACACTGAAAAGGGTAACTATCCGTTTTAAGCCTAGTTTTTTGTTTTTGTTTCTCCATCTTGCTTTTACTACGACATAATCGCTGACGCCGTGTTCCTTTAACCCATTACCAGAAACTTAAATTTAAGACTGTTCCAAACTCAAAGACGTCACAGACGAACGATTGAAGCTGATAAAAAAATCAATACCTCAGTCATTCTGCGTCAAGAATCGAGGATAAAGCAAAAGTTGAAAATGGCATTTCTACATTATTCACCTTGTTCCCTCATTGCCTTTTTCTGAGATCGTAAAGAGGCGAGCAGGTGGAGGAATGGGTTAACTCATATTTCACTATAATGAGCCTATGCGTGACATTTCCAACCATTTCGTATGTGCGTGACTCGCACACATTTAGCACCCTGGACAGCCAATCGGGGCAATTAGAACAGTCGCTTATTGTATAAAGAAGCTTTGGGTCAGTATCCATCTACAGAGCGCAGAGTAAAGACTCTGAACAGTCTGTGCGGATGCGCAGGCTGATCTTAGTCTTAACTTGGCGCACATGGGTAAGGGTAAGAAATGTCACGCATGCGTTCATATCATATGAACTGCGTGACTCCGTGCCTCGTTAAAGTGTGTTCTGGTAAATTATTTCTTTGATTTGCAGAATACCTTAATGTATTCTGATAATTGCGTATACAAATAATAACTGATACGATGCTTTTACATTAATTGCTACTCATTGAATCCAATATTGTCTCTGTAATACATCGCCGGTACGCGACCAAATTATCGTAACTACAGCTTGAGCAAAATGCTTTGATCTTAAAAGGACGACAAATCTTCCATCTTTTATCAAGATTTTTTGCTTCATTTTTCCATCTTACCACCAGCCTTTCCTGTACACTTTCCTTATGTTTTAAGTTCGTCTTTCTATCTAAATGAATATATTTTAAGCCTTCGACACCATCAAACAAATCGATGGATCGCTGGCCCTGCCAACTGACCCTGCTTGCAACGCCCACCTACCTCCGACAGGAATTTCCACTTAAATATTAAAAGGCGTTATTTAGCAGAATTTATGCAAGCAACACGTAACAATCAAAGTACTGAAAGTACTGTAAGCCAGAAAAGTATTGTTTTGTTATGTAATCTTCTTTGCAATTTGTAGGGTAGAGAATATTGTGGACACTGAAGAAATTGCTTGTAACAAGCAATTTCTTCATTGTCCACAATGTTTTCCAAAGCCTTGGGGGGGGAGAATTCTTAAAAAAAGCGACATTGAATGGGAAAGGCTTGTGTAGCATGCATTTGAAAGTTTTCGCTACAATTTGAAAAAAAAAGTTAATTTATGTTTACACCATGTGCTCGAGTATACACAAGAACTACTTTTTTGGCGTAGACATTCAGTTGATTTATTGGTTAAGCCTCCAGTGGTAGTTTGTATTCGTTTGAACTCTGAGAAGACTTCGTGTCGCTTTGCTACTAAATCAAAGTACTGAAAGTACTGTAAGCTAGCAAAGCATGGTTGAATTTAGAAAATCATTCCCATGTTCGAAAGGAAATAATGTGGACATTATAGAAATTGCTTGTTACAAGCAATTTCTTCATTGTCCGCATTTTTTTCCAAAGTTTTTTCTTGAGATGCTTAAAAGCGGAAATGAGTGAGTTAAATAGCATGCTTTTGAAAAAAAGTTCTCTATAATTTAAATAGACTTTGCAATATTCCTTAAATACATAATAACTACTTTTTGTGGCGTAGGCATTCAACTGATCTGGTAGTTAAGCCTCCAGTGGCAGTTTGCACTCGTTGAACTTTGAGAAGACCCCAGAATTTCGTCTGTTAACTTAAGCTATCAAAGCTGACGCTTTGCTAGCTAAAAATGGTTGGTTGGCAACTTAAACGTCTTAATTACAACTTTAATATGCTGTTTTTACGACGATCAAATCGAAAAAACACAAAATGCGTCATGTAAATGTCGACCAATGTCGGAGTTCAAAGTTCACGTGCAGTCTAAATAAATTACTTGGTAGGTCAATTGATTCTTTGATTGACAGTCGCGATCGATCATTTTTTTTTTTTTATTTTTCTTTTTTTTTTTTTTTTTTTTTTTGTCTCTTATTCGATGTAATACATCACTATTACATATTTGGCGTCATGGAAATAATACAAACTATACAACATTTGGTTTATCAAATATTAGAAAAAAACGTAATCAAATTGTTCTTGTGTCCGGTACAAAATAACTTTATTATTCGATTAAGAAGATATATCAAATTATGTTGAACGTTCCCAAAAGACAAACTAATTCCATTAAAAGCTCATATGTGAAGATTGTATTCTGATAAGAACATGATCTATAAAAAGCAAATACACAGAATCAGACTACCAATTAACCTATTACCACACAATGACGCTTTTTGACGCCCTGAAGATATACAATCGTATATAACCTTGTGGAAAAGGAGGAAATTGCTTGTAACAGGCATTTTTTTTCTTTTCTCACAATGTTATCTATCCTAATTGGTACTAATTTGCCAATTTTATCCCAATTTGATATATCGTCTGCAACTTCTTTCAATTTTGACTACTCTAGTATTTTGTCGTCTGGTAATGGTATTATGCGATCATCAATCTATATGACCCGTTATTATTTACTAATAAGACACAGAAAATACTAGTAGAATACTAGTCGGATAATAATGGCAGAAAAGTCCCTTATTATCGTTTTACTCCTTAACCCATTCCCACACAGAGACGCCTCTCTATATAAAAGCTTTGAAAAACATTATGGAAAATGAAAGAAATTGCTTGTCACAAGCAATTTCTTCATTATCCAAAATGTTTTCTACCTCAATAGACAAAGAATTTAAAGATTTCATCAACTTTTAATTATTGTCTGCAACTACTTTGAAATTGGACTGGTCTAAATTTTTATCGTGTGGGAATGGGTTAAGGGACAATATACCAATCGCTGGCCCCGCCCACTTATTTCATTAGCCCCGCCTAATGACTCCAACAGAAAGTCCAGCTTCGAATTTATACGGCGTTATTTTGAAGCATTTATGGCCAGTGGTATGTAACAAAAAAGTAGTATAGTTGGTTTGGGAACAACTAAATGTCATAACTACTGCTTGCATAAGCTGTAGTTACGACGTCTAAGTCGCCAAACCAACAGAAACGTTTGACAAGAATACGGCCAATGTTGGAGTTCAAAGCTCAATTCCGGGCTTAAATAATGATTTGATTTGTTCGTTGATTCCTGTCCGCGTTTAATCACGGAGGGTTTAGAGAGTCAATTCATTCTATTATTTAATGTCCTGTTTTTTTGTTGGTGTGGGGTGTTTTTTTTTTGTTTTTTTTTTTCGGGGGGGGGGGGGTTCAACCGTAAATGTAAGAATTCGAGCCAAGTCGTTTGTACCTTTTCTTTTCTTACATTGCAAGCAGTCGCATTTCTACGGAGCTCGGAGTATATGGAAAGATAATTACCTTCATTTTGGACTTCAGCTGTGCTTGATCACGTTGAATGTCGGCATTTCCGGGTAGATTCCGTTTCCATAATAGATATCCCACAATGCTGTAAGTCACTGTCAAAATTATCACAGGAACCACATAGGTAAGGATCAACAACAAAATCGTGTAAATTGTTTCCATATCGGTATTTTCCCAGATTTCTTTACAAATGATTTGATTATTTTGCCCTTTTGATTCGGTGCCGCCGACGAATAATTGAACCCCTGCAAAGGCTATTGAGATAATCCAAATAAGGACAATTATCATACGGTATCGTGAGCGGCTATTTCGGGAGGTGTTTAGCGGAAATGCGACAGCGCAAAATCTGTCGATTCCAATGGCCATGTTAGTTGACACACTTCCGGTGACAGAAAGCGTTTGAAGGAACATGACAATAGGGCACATTGGTCGTGAGAAAATCCACGTGTCAAGTAATTGGTATGTAAAGGTGAAAGGTATGCAGAAAATTGCCATGATTAAATCGGCTATAGCTAAATTAATTAAAAATGGTCGTAAGTCCGTTTTTGAACGTTTACCCCTCGTAAATATCACAATCGCTAACGAGTTACCTAAAATGGCTAAAAGCGTGGTCAAGGTGTACATCACAATTAAAACATAATCAACGGCTATTAATTGTTTCTCCATAATATTCCCAAACGATGAATTCCCACCACTCTCATTATTAATTCCAGAAACATTAAACGAGTAATTCCGATGTGTTGCACTGATAAATTCCAATGACATATTCGAGACCACATGCTCGGCCGATGAACCGGTAGGCATTTTGGTTTCATGAATGCTATGAATGATATCCGATAAGACGGTGTAATAGGGATTGCGCTCCAAGACAGCCAGTTCTACCTTCCATTTAGTATCGCCTGCCGCATTCCCCTGTGCAGACGAGTTGCTTATTTCTCTCCACTGACGTCGCATGACGGAATTCATCTCGCGGGGAGGATGAAACTTGATTGCCGGCCAGTAGACTGATGTCCTCCTATGACAATTAATGTAGTTTTTCCTGTAAAAGAATCAACATCAATTAATGAAGGTAGTTTACTATTTGGCACAGTTAAAAGCTCTCTAATCATGAACGTATACTTTATGAATAATTGTTGTCCGTCAGGCGAAAAGAGACCTCCTAGGTGTTCCGAAAAACAAATATTTGAAAAGAGAGATCGCATCAAGCACAGGTCAATTGATCAATTGTGATTGTCTATCAAGTTAACAGTCGATCAATGAAACCATTCATATGATAGTAAACTCTGATCACCGAAATTGGCCGCCATTTACGTGAAGCATTTTTGTTGGTTGGGGGACTTAAATGTCGAAACTACAGCTTATTCGGGCTATAGTTACGACGTAAAGATCGCCAGAAAATCATTCTACTTTTTGTTACATGCTACTGGCCACGATTTTTTTTTCTTTCTTTTTTTTTCAAAATAAAGCCGTTTGAATTCAAAGTTGAATTTCCTGTTTGAGTAAATCGGCGAGTAAGTGGGCAGGGGGCAGTGTTTGGTCAATAAGGAGTGGGTATTTCGGAATTGGGTGATTAGTTAAGGTTCCAATAAGACGCGGATAATTCAACACAAATACGTTACTTCGATTTCTTGATGGTTTGGCGACTTGAGCGTCGTAACTACAGCTTATTCAAGCTGTAGTTGCGACGTTTAGGTCGCCTACCAACCATTCTATTCATTTATTTATTGCTTTGCTTCTGTTACATGTTACTTGCCTAATATTTTACTTTACAACATTACGCCGTTGATATCTAAGTGGAACTTCCTGTCGGAGGCAGATGGGCGTGGCAAGCGATCCGTCAATGGATGTCTTTAACCGACCATTTCTATCATATTCAATCAAAAAACAGAATACGTCGATGCACATCCTATTGCCTTTTCAAGTTGCAAGCTTGAAAATTACCTGTCAAGAAACCTGTGGTCGCTATTGTCCAACAAGTTTTTTTAATTCTGGTTTAATGCCGCTTTTAACATTTTTTCAGTCATAACGGGGTTGCTGGAGCACCTAACAATATATTCCTGGCAGTACAACCATTACATCTATTCCTAGCATCTAGTTGCTATCCAACTTAAGTTTACAATTATCCACCCATTGGTGAGAGACAAATGTCGGTAAGGATATGTGCCACCGCCGGAGATCGAACCCATGACAACCCGTTATTGAAGATTAGGAGTCTGATGCGCTACCAACTGTACTATGACGGCGGCTCTCCAAAATGTATCAAAGTAGTGAGAAATCAATTTTCTTTTTGTGTCATTTTTTTTTTGTATGTGTGTGGTTGTTTTGTTGTTGTTGTTGGGGGTTTTTTTCCCTTTTTTTGGGGGGGGGCTATCTTTCCATTCTAAATCATGACCTGCGTAGAACTTCCATTTCGTTTGTTTCGCTTGAAAAGTCCAATGAAAACGTTTGAATATATACATATTATTGTTTTTATTTGATTATTGTTGTTTTTTTTTATCTATCTTGCAATTATAGGTTTTGGGTTGATGTTGTTGTTGTATTATTTTTTTGCATTTAAGATTTATTTTTGTTTCTGGTATGTTCTTATGGAATAGAGCGAGAGATGATCGATATAATCGATTACATCTATTATTGATACAAGAGACACATAATCGCCTTATTGTAGAAGATCGAAAATAGTTACAGAGAGGCTGGCATTACTTGTTTTTGGTCTTGTGAATCCTTTACATTCCTTTTTTGTTTTTATGTTGGTTTCAAGAGTGGTGCATTCTTGCAAATGACAGAACTCCACAGTCAGTGCATCTTGTGATCTTTCATTTAACCCTTTCCTCTTTTTTCAAACTTTTAGTCTTGTCCAAATTCAAAGAAGTTGCATACGACAAGGAAATGTGTGTGCAATTTGAAAATTAACCAGCCTACAAAGTAGAAAAATATTGTGTGAAAAGAAGAAATTAGTTTCAAGCAATTTCTTCTTTTCCAACAATGTTTCTCAAGTATAGAATCATAAGGACGTAGAAACAAGAGATTGTATAGAAAAGGGTTAATGTATCATTCGGGAATACGTAAAATATTTCAAAAAAAGAGATTAGTTAAATAGTTTGAAAAATACCGTGCAAAGTTATTATTTGAAAAGCGGGATAAGTATAGAACCTGGTCAGATTGCGCGAACTGTGCAGTCTGATCTGGATCGAAATTTTCTCTTTTTGGAAATTCACAGAATGAATAACGATCGTTCTGTCCAAGTATAATTTGAAAAAAAACTAAGCGAACATTGTGACCTCTCTTTTAGATACAGATTTCACAAAATTCTCAGGTGGTCAAAAATATCAGAGAATGTTTTTCCCTCGTCATGCTATTGATATCTCAATCTCCCGTTATTGTCGTAGTGCTATCTTATCGAAATCATCGTAGTATCGTGTAAACGAACGTCGTACTCTCGAACTATCGCCGTCGCCGTACTCTCGCATTATTTTCATCGTACTCCCGCACTTTCGTCAACGAACTCTCGCAATGTCTTGTTGACACCGTCGTATTCATGCATTATTGTACATGAAATCTCTCGTCATCGTACTCTCGCAATATCTTGTTGTCGCCGTCGTATTCACGCGTTATTGCACATGAAATCTCTCGTCATCGCACTCTCGCAATATCTTGTTGTCGCCGTTGTATTCACGCGTTATTGCACATGAAATCTCTCGTCATCGCACTCTCGCAATATCTTGTTGTCGCCGTCGTATTCACGCGTTATTGCACATGAAATCTCTCGTCATCGTACTCTCGCAATATCTTGTTGTCGCCGTCGTATTCATGCATTATTGTTCATGAAATTTCTCGTCAACGTATTCTCGCAATATCTTGTTGACGCCGTCGTATTCATGCATTATTGCACATGAAATCTCTCGTCATCGTACTCTCGCAATATCTTGTAGTCGCCGTCGTATTCACTCGTTATTGCACATGGAATATCTCGTCATTGTACTCTCACAATAACTTGTTGTCGCCGTCGTATTAACGCGTTAACGCGTTATTGTAAATGGAATCTCTCGTCATCGAACTCTCGAAATATCTTGTTGTTTCCATCGTATTCACGCGTTATTGTAAATTAAATCTCTCGTTATCGTTCTCTTGCAAAACCGACATCGTAATTTCGTCCTCATTCTCTCGCATCTTCGTCATCGTACACAAGCACTATCATTTCCGCTCTCTTGCACTATCGGCATCATGAGCTAGCACTATCGCCATCCTTCTTTCGCACTATCATATTAGTACTCTGGCACAATCATCGTCACCGTACTCTTGCACTATCACCATCGTATCGCGCACTATCATCATCGTACTCTGTTTACTATAATGCTATCGCTATCGCACTCTCGTGCTATCGGCATCGCCCTCTCGCGACAACGAAAGGTGGGATCACGGATGTTCGATGCCGTTAACGTGTGAATACGACGTCGATTTTACAAGAAGACGATGTCGATATAGGGATTGTTTGATTACGAAACCATTATCGGATCGCCGGGCGCCAACGGAGATCTGGCTGGAAATTCTACTTCAATAATAAAAAACGTTATTTTGCAAAGTTTATGGCCAGTAACATTTAGCAAAAAAATAGAACAGTTGGTTGGTGACCTAAACGTCGTAACTCATCTTTAAGAAGCTGTAGTTACCGCGTTTAAGTCGCCAAACCAACAAAAATGTTTCCTCATGTTTGGAGTTCAAATCTCAATTCCGGGTTGAATGAAATATTTGATTGGTCGGTATATCCTGAATTGACAGCCGCGATTGGTCAATCGTTATCGATTTTTTGGACAAGGTGTAACCGAATTCGTTTCCTACACAAACTTGTATCAAATTCCAACAAGAGTTAAGAGTAGGATGACCTTTTCCTATAAATCCTAAATTAGATGGAATGTAACAATTGGGAAGAGTAATGATTCTTCGATAGCCAAGCTTTTCTAGATAAACATCTCCGGTTGTCAAGTCTAATTTCTTTTGTATCTTACTCCAATATGTGTTGAACGCAGTAATAGTACAGTTTGTTCCATTTACCCATTTTATCGGACAATTAGTGATTCTTGGCAAGTGAGTAATTTCAGACGGTCTAAAAACTGTACTCACTTGCCTAAATTAGATATTGGGTCCTATTGTAACCGTTTACATGTGGACTCTCTTACAATCATTTGAAAGCGTATGTGATGAAAAGTACATTACGACAAAATTGACTTCATTGTCACTTTTCCTTTTTGATATATTTCTCAAGTATCTTAAAGGGGGTATCGATGTTTTGCATTTGGTATATTTTGATTATTTTCTCTCTCTTGTATATCTTTTGTTATACAATACTCTGAAAAGTAATATTGCGAAAATGAGGGACGGTCACGGGGCGCATTTAATCGTTGAAATCACACTCGCTCAAACAATGTCATCGTGACGTCACTAGCACGTCACTAGGAATTATATTGACTAGACGATATTCGATTTTATAAAGATCATTTCAAAACTTTCTTAGGAGTTCATATGAATATTGACACTTACTATGGTTTTGCGCTAACCACTTAATGTGACATAATTCAGGATGTTGGTTGTTACATTTGTCACTTTATTTTCTTCCATTGAGTTTGGGTCACATGCAAATGAGGTGTAGGCAACCAAATGCAGTGAATTCTAAAAAATAACCCGTGATTCCACTGAACATAGGCTAGATAACAACTAAAAGCCACAATTAATTGATCAGATCACTATGGTGATTATATCTAGCTCATGTTTAAATATTAAATGCTCGTTTTAGCGTATTTTGGAGCATTTTTTTCCCTTATTTGCAGAAACATCGATACCTCAAATTTAAAACAACGAAATTTAACTGAATTCAACAATAGAGAAAAATAATCTATGAGTTTTCCAGGTAAACCTGCTTATTTTCAAATTTTAAAGTACACCATCTTTCTGAATCTCAAAAAAGAATAAAAATGTCAATGTTTTAAAAGCTGACATAGTAACAACTTTTTTTTGCACATAAACTAAATAAAATATCATACGAGAAAGCAACCATTTCGAACGCGTATCTGATTAAAGATATCGTATAGTTAAAGATCATTTTCTTTTAAAATTTTCTGACATTTCGATAAGTCATTTTAATATCTTAAAACAACAACAAAAAATACGTAACCCTTTCCTGGGAAAACAGGGATTTTATGTTGCTGTGAATTTATACATGAGAAAATATTGTGGAAACAGGAGAAATTGCTTGTAACAAGCAATTTCTCCTTTCTCCACAATATTGTCTACCACATAGGATGGTTTCGTTTCAAATTGCACAAAATTTTCATAATCGTCAGCAACCTCTTTCATTTTGGATGAGTCTAAAACTTCAAAAACGGGAAAGGATTAACACAACTACTGTAAAATGTATACGATCTGTTATCCATGAAGTCCTGTCTAAATTACAAAAACTGGATTTATAAGTAAACAATCTTTTCGATTCACATAAAGCCAATATCTTAAAAGCTGATAAAGTTAAAAATATTTGTGCGTTATATACCGGATGCCAAATTTGAAAACAACCATTTGAACGCGTATCTTTGCGTCAAAAAATGAGTTTTTTATTCCCTTTTTTTTTTTTAATATTTTCTGACATTTCGATACGTCAGTTTAACATCTAATAACAAACAAACAAAAAAACACCAGTAAAAATTCAAGTAAACTCAACCAGTCAGAAAAGTATACGATCACTGAAAACTTTAACAGAAAGTTGAACTGAAATATTTAACGGCATTCTTTTACAGATATTATAGCCAGTAATATATCAACATCGTAACTAAAGCTAATTCAAACTATAATTACTGCGTTTATGACTCCGATCAACAAAACTTCGAGCATAAATGTCTGAGTCCAAAGATCACTTCCGAGCTAAATTAATGATTTGATTGGTCAGTTGTCTTCTTAAACGACAAATGCGATCCAACATTCAACCTAGTTACAGTGCATTCTGAAGGAAAACTGTAATGATAATGGTGTAGCGCGATTTGATTTATGACGTAATCCTATTAGTATGTGTTTCGTTATATATCATTTATGACGCAATAAGACACATTTTATCCGGATCGCGGGCATTTCGATGACGATGTATTTGTCAATCGAAGATATATTCTAGATATTCTAGTCCCTGCTGATTGGGAATTATAAAGGCGCTATAGTACTCATAAAACACTTGACATGAAGTTATGCAATAAAGAGAAGGAATTGGAATATGCAATCAATAAATTTGAAATAAGTTAATATGAAATCTCCTATAACGAATCACAGAGAAACAAATATTTGAATATTGTATAATACTTCGGCGGAAAAAAGCGTGTGTGAAGTTTCAATTCGAAATCATGTATTGTAACTTTAGCAAGGATATTTCGCCCATGCAGACAAAATATCTGAAACCAATTTCCTCGGTGAAGGTTCGACCGGCGTTTTTTTATTATAAGGAATAAGGACGAACATACAATTATTACATACCAACGAATTTACCTCATAACATACTTTATGTACAAAATCGTACTCGACGGAAATAGATCCGTATGGGCATGTACTGAACTGATACGGGCATTGTTAAATGACGTCATATCCCTGGTAAAATGATGTCACACCGAGAAAAAACGTTCTTAGTATATTTCAAAAAGGTAAATTAAGAAGTACTTAATCTATAGTCAGAACTTGTTTTAAAAATAGTAAATGGAATACTATGCTGTAGTAGTGATATAAAGTCTCATATAGGAATCTTGTCGCCTAAGAAAATTCAATATTTTACTCGTCCTTCCCTCTCGTGATTTATCATTTTTTTCTACGCGGCCCGAATCCAATACATGGTTGTATCACTGCTGTAACATAATATTCCTATTGTATTGCATGCATTTTATACATATGTTGCATTACATCAAAATAAAACCTATATGTGAAAGGGTCGGAAAAACACGACTTTCTAATTTCTACTGTTTTACGATACTTTACGGACATCAACGCCTTTGACAATTTAATTTAACTCGGTTCTGTACAAATCATAACTGGTTAACAAAACCCAGAGAGCATTGTTTTAGCACTGAATGAACCTGTTTTGGTTTACATTTAGAATTAAAGTTACTCAGAATAGTCGAGCGTAACTTCTTTTGGATCTGTCTTAAATTCTATCTAGACTTGCTCCTCCAAATAGGGGATTGTTGCCCAAAGCATCCAGTATCATAATTTATAACATTAGCAATAAAGCCTGTCTTGCAGACAATCGTTTCTCTTTACCGGCGGTGATTTCACACTCCATAAATATATTCGAATTGAATTTCTCACTACAGAACAATACTCTTATACTCTCATTCTGTCATACGTTTGCATGTTATGTCGGGTTTAATCATAATTTTGACGATCGGTGAAGCTAGAATTTATTCAAGAGATGAAAAGATTTTTTTTTCATGGAGGTATGAACCGAAAAACCTAATCACACTTATGTATGAATCCGCTTCGCGTATTCATACAGTGTGATTAGCTTTTTCGGTTCATACCTCCATGAAAACAAAAGTGTTCCCTTCATTTCTTAAAATTTAATAGCATCCAGCGAAAAAAGCAAAACTTTACAAATTTTGATACCTTTTTTAATGGAACTATTTTGTGC
This sequence comes from Fragum fragum, assembly GCA_946902895.1. Lineage (NCBI taxonomy): Eukaryota > Metazoa > Mollusca > Bivalvia > Cardiida > Cardiidae > Fragum > Fragum fragum. Next base: position 14,791,920 of record OX336365.1, read on the forward strand.
GGAAGTATACAAAATGGCTGCGTGCTCAAAATTTGTTAATGGAGGTATAAATTAAAAGTTTTGACCAATCGGAATGCTCGTTTTTGATAGACGAAACTGAAAATTTAATTATTATGATTTATATAATATACAATCTATATCCAATAATGTAGCGCTGCAAAGTAACATGTTAGTGGAAATTACTTTTAAGAGACGAAAGGAATATTTTTTGTTTTCACGGAGGTATGAAACGGATTCATTGATAGATATGATTAGGTTTTTTGTTTCATACCTCAATGAAACAAAAAAAAACTTCTCTTCATTTCTCATAATTCATCAATATCGAGCGAAGAAAGCAAATATTTTACAAATTTCGAAACTTTTTATATGGAATTATTTTGTGCGGAAGCAAACAAAATATAATGTAGCTGCGTTCTCAAATTTTGTTCACGGAGGTATACATGTATTTTTTTTTTTTTTTTTTTTTCGACCAGTCAGAACGCTCGGTTTTGACAGACGAAACTAGATATGAAATTATTTTAGTTGAACCAAAGAAATCTTTTGTAAGTGAAATTCACGTGTAACATTATTTTTAAACAAAGGCCATCGCCAGATTACACATCTTTCCAACACAATTATCCCCCCTTTCATAGGTTTTGCTTGTTTGAATGAAGTTAAAGGCAAACTCTGGCAATATTTCACTCACATCTCTGAAACTGGAGCAGCTAACCACAGCTCATTGGTATTTCTCACACCAGTACTACCACTACATCCTTTTCGAGACACTCCGCTAGGTTTCCGATTATCCACCTATTGACGGAAGACAAATGTTTGAAAGGATATTCGCCGCGACCGAGGATCGAACCCGAGACCTCTTAATTGAAAGTCCAACGCGGTACAACTGTTTTATTGCCGCGGCACTCTTTCATAGCATTCCGAGAATACACGATTTGGCTTGGCGTATTACTCATGTACATGTGACACTAATTTGCTAATTGACAGTAAACGGTAACCGTTCTGTAAATACTATTGTGGCCAATCAAAAATTACCTAACACAAAGAGGTTAACAAGAGCCATTGTGATCTATATCTGTAACTTGGTAAAGTACATATACCTCAACCGTTAAGCAAAAAGGGACCATCATTGTAATGTGAAAGGTGTCGAACCTGGTCATACTGCGCGGACAACCAGAGTCGAAACTTTTCGATGTAAGTAGATTTTCAGAATGAAGAATGACCCCTCTGCATAGCTATGCATCCAATTTAGAAATCTATCATTGACCTGTGATGTAATTGATCTTTTTCCTCCCATTTTTTTTATGGAATCGCAAATTTCGACGTTTGAAGATGTTTCGTATCGATTATGATCTTTCTGACGAAAAGTACATGATTTATCGAAATAGGGAACTTGAATGACAAGAATCGGATCCAACTCCCAGCGATATAAGCTACGGCTTTTGCAATGTTACATGCACAGCGATATAGAGGGCGAGGGCTATAAATGGCCATCCCTACTCAGTGACGCTTCTGGACGCCCAGAGGAAAAACAATTGGGAAAACATTGTGTAGAATGAAGAAATTGCTTGTAACAAGCAATTTCTTCATTGGACAAAATGTTTTCTACCCCGAAAGTTGAAAAATCTAAAAATTCATAAATTTTAAACTGTCGTCTGCAACTCCTTTCAATTTGGACCAGTCTAAAAATTTGCCGTCTGGTCGTGGGTTAACAGAGAGAAAGGGTATCTTTCAGAAACAATTACGTTATAAAATAGTTATCCGTGAAAGCATCCTATGTTTTTCAAATATTTGTTTGTGTTGTTGCTTGTTTGTTTATTTCTAATGGGTTTTAATGCCACTCTGAACAGTATTTCAGTCATTTCTGGCGCTAGAGCACCTAACCATGGATCCCAGATATTTCTAAGAACGGTACTATCACTAAATACTTTCCAAGCCTCCAGCTGCACATCCCACTTAAGTTTACGATTATCCACCTAATTGAACGGAGACAAATGTGGGGGAAATCGCGAACGGGGATCGAGCCCTGCACCTCATGATTGAGAGTCCGAAGCGCTACAAACGGCGCTTTGGCCGCGGCCATATATTTGCTTGCTATTTTACGAAGATATGATATAAATTTCGCGCAGTCTAACAACGTCGTCGGTCACGGCGAATTTTCTTTCCGAGATTAGTCTCCCACAAATGGAACTTAAGTGGGATGAGCAGCAGGATGCTCGGAAAGGATGTAGTAGTAGTGCTGTGGGAGAAATACTATGAATCCAGGATAGGTATTCCAGCCGCCGCGATATGTTAAAATACTGTTTAAAGTAGCATTAAATCCAATTCAACCGATCAATCTAAACAATGTCGTATATTTTTACAAGTGGGACATTGTCCCTTTACCACGTGACAAGTCACTTGTACAGATAAATGGTACGCTCAGTAAATAATAGTGCGAAATAAACATAATGACAAAAAAAAGAAAAGAAAACCAGGTATCAGAGATGATATACAGATAGAACTTTGAGACAAATTATCGACGATGATTTATTCGAAAACGTTGGATTCATAACGGATCACTAGCCAGACCATGTGACGGATCGCTGGCCACGCCCACTGACTCCGCTGGCAACACCCACTGACTTCGACAGCAAGTTTCACTGCGATGTTAAACGGCATTATATTACAAATTTTATGGCCAGTAACATGTAAAAAAAAAGTAAAACCGTTGGTTAGCGACCTTATCGTCGTAACTACAGATGGAATAAGCTGTAGTTACGGCGTGTACGTCGCAAAACCAACAAAAAACTTTACATAGATCTCGGCCAATGTCGGGGTTCAAAGTACACTTCCGATGTAAACGGATGTTTTCAATGGTCGATTGGTTCTTTGATTGACAGCCGCTATAGGCCAGTTTTAACAAGGGGAGATCACTAGATACTATCCTTTAGTGCAGTGGTCTGATACTAGACGTAAGTGGTTTCCGTGGTCGCAGATACTAACTGTAGTTACGCACCTTCAGTTGCATACCATTGAAATTGAACAATACTACAAAATCTTTGTTAATCAATGGATTGTTTCGTTGACTACAGCGATCGTTCAATTGTCCGCTTTTAGATGCGAGATAATAACTATTCAATCTAGGGAAGAGAATAGAAATGTGACTGTTTAAGAAATCAAAGTACTGAAAGTACTGTAAGCTAGCAAAGCATTGTTTGTTTTGTTCAGAAAATTTCTTTGTCATGATAAAGAACCGAGGTAAAGCAACCAAGGATTTAAACAATTCCCAAACAATCCCTCCTTTTACGCCCCTCAATTTTCAAAATGAAGAAATTGCTTGTCACAAGCAATTTCTTCATTTTCCACATTGTTTTCTACATAATGAGATTAATACTTAGAATTTTCAACAATTTGAAATTGTCGTCTGCAACTTCTTTGAAGACTCTAATCAGAGTCATTTCGAACACGATTTGCTCAAGTGAGCTGAAAATCCCTAGGAGATGAACTTGTATGCAGGGTTTGCAATGTTCCTGAAATACAAAAGAATTACCTTTTATGGCGTAGACATTTAACGGATTCAGTGGTTAAGCCTCCAGTGGCAATTTGCATTCGTTGAATTTTGAGACGACCTCAAAATTTTGTCTATTAACTATAGCTGACGCTTTGCTAGCTAAATATAGCAAGGACACTATCTCTCCAGAAAGAGTAAATTATGATGCAATCAATCTTGCTCAGCGACCACTTCAATTAAACGACCATAATCATTATTTTCTAAAACTAATATATTTTATGACTTGGACGCATTTGTAAAGAAAACATCGTGACTAAATCCTATACTCTTGGGACTCATTAGAATCGACTCAATGAGACGACTCATAAGAGGTCTAACAACAAAGTGAGATTTTGCAAAAATGAACGCAATCGAATCCATCCCTCATATATGTCTGAAAACGTGTATTAAGCGACCATTCTTTAAGGCGACCACTTTTTGGCTGTCCCTCGAGTGATCTCTGAATACAACTTTTACTGTACATCCTTCTTACTTCTAAGCTAGAGAGCCGCCGTCATAGCACAGTCGGTAGCGCGTCAGACTCCTAATCTTCAATCATGGGATGCCCTAGGTTTGATCCCTGGCGGCGGCTCATATTCTTTCCGACATTTGTCTCTCACCAGTGGGTGGATATTCGTAAAGTGGAATAGCAGATGGAGGCTAGGTAAGGATGTAATGATAGTGCTAGTGTTAGATTACCAGGAATCCACTGTTAGGTGCTCCAGACGCCGCGAAATGACTGAAATACTGTTAAAAGCTAGAGATACGCGAGAAAGTAACTGTTCATTTTGTTGTTTCCATATTACATAGTTACGTCAGAAGATTGTACTTAGGGCCGATTTCGTCTAAATTAACACTTCAAAGGTACTGTACGGTTAATGGAAAAGACGTCTGCTCTAAATAGAATCATAATTACTGTCGTTAGTATGTCATTTACACCGAAAATAGAGAAAATAGCAGAACTTGATAATTTGCACATTGTTGACTTAATAAACAAATCAAGCTGCATGGTCTTGAAAAGACATATTTGGACTAAATAACATAAATCCTGTTTTGAATTGAAAAATCGAACTCTTCTCGAATGCCGAAAATGTCTTTTGTAAATGGGTGAATTCTTTAGACAAAGATAGAGAAATCATTTCTTACGTGAACTTACTCTGACCATACCAACTCCAAGGGGAGATAACCACAAAACAGCTCTGTCGGAAGTTATTCCGAACTTTGAATAACAACAGGAGAAGGGGGAATGGTGAAACGGGCTATTTAAGATACCAGACAAGATAAGTTTGCAGAATGTGTGTTGTAACCTTTACCTTAGACAAATACGTGACCAGAAAACCCAAAACGGACCTCAAAGATACTCGATAGATAAATTTCGATAAAGAGATCAACTGCAGCAGAGGTCAATCAAAAGTGGTATTTCCAAAACGAATGCATAGTAAGGTATATTCATCATTCTAGATTCCGAACTTCTAACAAAAGGAAGAAGTTTCAACCCCGGTCAGCCTGGGAAGACCGTGCAGCCTGACGAAGATCGATACTTTTCGGTGGACAAACACGCTTAAGTCGTTTAGTCTAATTATCGTTATAGATTGACGTCACGGGATAAACATTACAGCTCTCGACTGAATTAAGACTTTGATGAATGACAGTGGCGATTAGTCCGTTTTCAAGAAGCATTTATAAAATTATTCATTTTCGTATAATCTAATTTTTAGTTTCGTCTATGAAAAACGAGCGTATTGATTGGCCGAAAAAAAATTATCCATCCCTCCATAGACAAAATTTTGAGCCCGCAGTTATTTGTATGCTTCCACACAAAAATATTTCAATAAAAATTGTATAAAAAATTGTAGAATATTTGCTTTTTAGCTCACCTGACCATGTAGTGGTCATGGTGAGCTGTTGTGATGGGGCTTTGACCGGCGTCCGGCGTCCGGCGTCGACTTTTACCTTTTGTGCACTCTAGAGGTCACATGTTTGGCCTAAATGCCTTGAAACTTGGTCAGAATAGTTGTCTACATGATAGCTCGGGCGAGTTCAGAAATAGGTCATGTGGGGTCAAAAACTAGGTTACCTGGTCAAATCTTAGAAAAACCCTGCGTGCACTCTATAGATCACATTTTTTATTCAAGTGTCTTGAATTTTGGTCAAAATATTTGTCTACATGATACCTCGGACGAGTTCGAAATTGGGTCATGTGAGGTCATAATCTAGGTCACCATGTCAAGTCTTATAAAAACCTTTAGTGCATCTTAGAGTTCACATTTTTGGCTCTAAAACCTTGAATTTATACAAGAATATTTGTCTTTATCATAACATGTTTGAGTTCGAAAATGGGTCGTGCAGGGTCAAAAACTAGGTCACTAGGTTAATTCTTAGACAAACCTTGTATGCATTCTGGAGCTCACATTTTTGGCTAAAAGCCTTGAATTTTAATCAGAATGTTTGTCTACAGTATACCTCGAACGAGTTTGAAAATAGGTCATGTAGGGTCAAAAACTAGGTGATCAGGTTTAGTCTTAGAAAAACCTTGTGTGCACTCTTGAGGTAACATTTTTGGCTCAAATGTATTGAATTTTGGTTAGAATGTTTGTCTAAATAATACCTAGGTAGAGTTCGAAAATTAGATGTGTGAGTTCAAAACTATGTCACCATGTCAAATCTTAGAAAAACCTTGTGTGCACTCTAGAGGTCACATTTTTGGCTCAAATGCCTTGAATTTGGTTTGTATGTGATTTCTACCCTATTGAGTTGATTGTTTATCAAAATTAACGCTATTTGAAAATTTCGTCTGCAAAACCTTTCAACTTGGATAGGTCTAGAATTTTGCTAAACAGAAAATGGTTAATAAAGTAGGTAATCAGGTCAAATCTTATGTTAACAATCCTTTTTATGAAGTCACAATGCTTCTGGCGTAGATATCTTAAACATGATAAGAATGTCTTTCTAGTTAAGTCTCTGAGACCAGGCTTTAGTAACAAGTCTTGTTAGGACAAGATAAGGTCTCTTGTGCCATTTTACTTCTATGGTCATCGACTCAGATGAGCGCTTTAGGGCCAATGGCCATCTTGTTTGCTTGGTGTCTTTCAACTATAAGAAATGAATAGAATATATATATTTTCTATTTTGTTTTTGTCGTTGTTGTTGTTTTCGTGGGGGTATGAAACGAAAAGAACTAATCACACTTATGTATGAATCTATATTATTTTATTAGTTTTTTCTTTCATACCTCCATGAAAACAAAAATATTCTCTTCATCTCTTTAATAAAACGTATCAACTTGAACAGCATGATTCTCACTAAATTTTAGCTTACTTTGAAAAAGAAAAAACATATCCGCTGATTTTCGGCGTGGACATTCAAATGAGATGAGATATTCTTGCCGTCTGATCTTTGATTGAATGGGAAATCAATCTCTTCGACAACTCGTTTCGATTATGGCGCAAACTATGAAAAAATCGTCTGACACTATAACCCATTCCCGCACAGTGACGCTTTTTGACGCACCTCAAGAAAAAACCTTTGGAAAACATTGTGGAAAATGAAGAAATTGCTTGTATCAAGCAATTTCTCCATTATACACAATGCTTTCTTTCCAAAAGACAAAGAAATTTAAAATCCAAACAACCTGAAATTGCCGTCTGTAGCTTCTTTCAATTCGGACCAGTCTTAAATTTTGTTGTGTGGGAATATGTTAACTGTTTTGTTTCATTTAGTGTATATTTTATTTCATTTAATGTATATTTTTCACTTGTCTATTAATTATTCTTTTTACAATTTTGAAGCAATGTTACATTCTTTTTCACATAATTTTCTTACTACATCGAATAATTCGATTATGTATTCTCATATAATTCTTTAATCTTCCAGTTTTTTTGATCAATAATCTACTTTTAGTTTCAAGATTCAAGCGTTTCATTTGAGGATTTTTCGCCTCACAAACGCAAATTTGAGAACACAGCTATTTTGTATGCTTGCGCAAAGCAGCTACCTTATATTTTCATCAAAACTAGTGAAGTATTTACATATATATTTCCTTGGTGGCTTTACTTTATCAAGATACGAAGAGAATATTTTTTGTTTACGTGGATGTATGAACCGAAAAAACTAATCACACTGTATGAATACGCGGAGCGGATTCATACATTAGTGTGATTAGGTTTTTCGGTTCATACCTGCATGAAAAGAAAAAATACTCTCTTTATTTCCGATAATCTAATAGCAACGAGCGAAAAAGGTAAATTCTTTACAAATTTTGGTACTTTTTGTATGGGACTAGTTTGTGCGGGAGCATACAAAACTAGCTGCGTGCTCAAAATTCTTTTCATGGAGTTATGAATAATTTTTAGACCATTTAGAACACCCGTTTTTGATAGACGAAATAAAGATTAGATTACCAAGAAATTAACGATTTTTTTTTTCTATGAGGTATGGACCTTAAATTCATAATCACACTAACTTGTGAATCCGCTTCGCATATTCATACAGTGAGATTAAATCTTTAGGTTTATATGTCTATGAAAACTGAAAAAAAATATTCTCATCGTATCTTAAATGAGATATTTCATAGACTTGAATAACGCAAACAAAGACATCAATAAAGGGATAGACAGAAAATGACAGACATATTATCAACTAAGAAAGCAGAACAATGAATGGTAATGAACATTAATCCTTTACTGTATTGCAAAATTGTAGACCCGTCCAAATTCAAAGGATTCCAGACGACAAATCAAAGTTGATTTTATTTGAGTAACAACCATTCAGTAGGGTAGAAAACACAGTGGAGAAAAGACGAAATTTACTCTTTTCCACAATGTTTTTCTCAATTATAAAAAACACAGGGATCGTAAAAATCATGGATTGTACAAGACAGAGTTAACCTGACTTTTTATCTGAATGGCGGTTTTGTTGGGCAATATTGTTTGTTTTTGTTTTACGGTTTAAGATGCGCTTCAATTATAGGAATATATAAACAAATTTGGCGTTATGGCATCTCGATTAAAATGCGAAGAGCAAGTATGGTGTAAACTCAATTGCAGATTTCGTCTCAATAGACCAAAGCAATCTTTCTGCAATATTCGCTTCCTGGAAATCCAAAACTATAAATGGACAATTATCTCTCTGTTTGCATGACAACAAAATGGCTTTTATGATTTACAATGTAAATAATAACTGCATTATTCTCCAGTACAGAGGAAACAAGAGAATTAATGCTAAATTTCAATGATTCTTACTCGCCGGTACTTGCGTACTAACACGGAGAAAATTATAGATATAAAGAATATATCCTGCTACATTGTTTGTTTGTTTGTTTGTTTGGTTGGTTGGTTGGTTGGTTGGTTGTTTGATTGGGGTTTAACGCCACCTGTTACAGTATTTAAGTCATATGGCGGCTGGTGCACCTGACAATGGGTTCCTGGTATATCTCGCACCTTTAGGCTACCACTATTACATCTTTCCTAAATCCCGCATAGGTTTACGATTATCCAACCACCAAATGTCGGAAAGGATATGTGCAACTGCCGGGGATCGAACCTATAATTTAAGATTTGGAATCAAATGCGCTACCAACTGCGCTATGACGGCGGCCATTTTGCTACATTGACGATCTGAGTCCATGTATCTACAGTAGACTGCATCTTTATTTTACATGCTCTTATAACAAAAACTTTATCAAGCAATAAAAATTATATGTAGCTTTTCTCGATTGGGAAAAAATGTTCGACAAAATTGATAGAACCTTCCTTTTCCAAAAATTGATGAATGAAAAAGTCAGTTGTAAATTTGTTAAATCGCTTAAATCTATGTACGGAGTTGTTAGATCTTTTGTGCGATACAGATCAGAAGAATCTGATTATATTTTATCGCATATTGGTGTGAAACAAGGTGATCCATGAAGCAGCATTCTGTGTTGATTTTACTTAAATGATCTTCCCAATAATATCAATAGTAACATTAATGGTATTTTGTCTGTAAATTATCTAGAATTATTTTTATTGTTATTTGCCGACGACGCCGCTGTTTTTACCCAAAGTCCCACTTCTCTGCAGTCTATTATAAATGATATCGAAAAATATTGTGACAATTGGAAATTAGAACTAAATGTTGACAAAACAAAAATCGTGATTTTTGAAAAAGGCAGACATTCTATTTGAAAAATACAAAACTTGAAATCGTCAAATGCTTTAAATACTTAGGAGTTAATTTGTATAATGAAAAAAACACAGTCCGACATAGCGCAACGTTCGTCATTTTCAATACACAAATTATTTGTTAATTTTAACCAGATTGAATCGATTTGCCAACTTCAAGTAAATTGAAAATCTCAGCTAGGGATATTGAATCTGTTTTCATAAAATTTTGTCGAAAAATTCTTTTAGTAAAACAATCAATAAATCTAGATTCTATTTACGGATAATTAGGGCGTATACCTTTGTTTCTTCACAGGAAATTTATCATACTTAAATATTGTAAATTCGCTCTTGTATAACACATATCTAATGCTTTTAAATGATTTGAAACTGGAAATACTTATAACAACTGTAATTGGGCCTATCATGTGAAATGTATTGATAAATGTGGATTGCATTTCATTCGGCAAAACCAATTCACTGTTCCGATCAACTATGAAATTATCAAACAGCGGTTATTAGATATGTATTACCAAAACTAGTATTCTAGTATTAATAATTCCAATCGACTTCACACATACTCATTATATAAACACGAATTTCATTTTGAAAAATACCTTGATTTTGTAAAGGATAAGAGATTTCGACGTGCTCTTACCAGATTTAGACTCTCTTCGCATGATTTAGACATCGAATGCGGTCGATATTTAAACATTGAAAGAAAGGAAAGAATATGTAAATACTGCAATACAAAAAATATCGAACACAAATTTCACTTTCTACTTACTTGCCCTAAGTATACTGAAATCAAAACTAAATATCTAAAAAAAAATACTATTTTACCTGGCCAACTCTACAAAAATTTATAAATCTGTTGTCAAAAATATCGAAAACAACCGTTCAAAATTTGTCTAAATATATATATTATGCATCTCAACTTAAAAAATGATATGGTTCATGTAATATTATGTTCTTCTGTTAATTCATGTAATATCATCTGGGTTTTTTTTTTTTTTTTTTATTATTATTTATTTGCTGTAAACACTGTAAACATGCATGTTTAATGCAATAAACTTATTGTATTCTATTGTATTGTATTTGCTTTGAGCTGAGGCAGGAAATTTTGATGTTTAAGGAAACCGGAGATCGAGTGGAATATCAAATTTAATAGTATCACCTACGGCGTGAAAAAAAAGTTAATATTGTTGATATTACACTGGTTATATTATAGTTGTTTAATGACTATTCAAATGACCTAGGGTCAATAGTCACGTCATTAAGTTAACATAATTTAATTTTTACTTTCGTCTATCAAAATCAGCGTTCTGATTGATCGATAAAATTTATCTTTTAACTCCACGCAGCACGCACGCAGCAATCTTGTATGCATCCGCACAAAATAGTCCCATACAAAAAAGTATCAAAATATGTTAATCTTTTGGGGGGTTTTGCTCGATGCTATTAAATTATAATAAATGAAGAGAATATTTTTTTGTTTTCATGGAGGTATGAACCGAAAAACCTAATCACACAATGTATGAATCCGCTTCGCGTATTCACAGAGTGTGATTAGTTTTTTCGGTTCATACTTCCATGAAAACAAAAATTATTCTCTTCAATTCTTACAATTTAACAGCATCGAGCGAAAAAGCAAAAACTTTACAAATTGTGATACCTTTTTGTATGGGACTATTTTGTGCGGGAGCATACAAAACGCTGCGTGCTCAACATATTGTTCGTTGAGTTATGAATAATTATTTTCGACCAATCAGAAAAACGCCGGTTTTTAATAGACGAAACTAAATTTTAAATTATACAACGCTAACTTAAAAGTTCAGATTCAAGTAATAAAGGCACATAAATAAGCGGTGAAAGCTTGAAGGAGAAATTGCTGGAATATTTCTCTATCGACATGGAGTGTTTTTCTGCAGTACAAAATTTAATGACAGCGTCTGCCTGTCAGTTATTTGAACACAATTCGCGAGCAATCACGATTTGAAGACATTAATACACAGAAAAGCATGTATCAAGGCAACAAGCGAGAGACGACCAAACTGCACCTTCTCTAGTCAAGGATGGCGCCTACTACACATCTATTCGTAGATGATATATCCTTTTCATAGCAAAAAAAGCCAAAATTTCGTGTTTTTTCTCTCTTTTGTTATGGTTGCTAAATAAAGACTGTGATCGGCGGTACAGAAAGAGGATAAATCGATAGCTTAGTGTAAAAACACCATAAGTGTCTATACTTTGTATAGACACTAATGGTGTTTTTGCACTAAACCACCGAAACGTGATTAGTTAAAAGAAGATGGCATTGATAAAGGACTCATGAAATACCAGATTTATTAGCCGAGTCATCTGTTAACAGATACAACCGAAATTTGGTATTCTATGAAGGCAAAATTCATAATCTATCGGTGATATTGACTTAATCGACATCTTTTTTTTTTTTTAACTTTAGCGATGTTTGATGTTCCTTGTAACATTTAACGCCGTTGGTCACGTGATGTATGTTATAACGCCTACTAAGAATACACAACGTCATTTTAGCCATAACGAAAGACGTTTCAATTGGTTTCAGATCATTTTTATAGCTTTTACCTCTAGTATAACATCCCCCATGAAATACCAAAAATATTCGACGGGTTTACTTCACTCCCCTGCCGTATGTCATATAGAAACAGGAGCAGTCAAAGACAGGTTATGTTTTCGGAACAAGTACTTGTCATAAGAGACTTCATTTCTATTTGGATTTAGTTGTTTATTAGGTAAGTTATACTCTATCGAAAAATTCAGACCAATATGTGATCCATGGTATAAGTTGGAGTAATTCTTAACGCGTGGAGTACGAGTATATAGACAGGTGTATGATTTGTAGCGTTGGAATAATAACTAGAATACAAAAAATAAGATAATTCTGAAGATTTTATTGGTAAATATTTGAGAAAAAGTTATTCTTACATTGAGTCCCCCTTTTCGGAGCCTGAAATTGAAAATTACATATAGTACATGGTCTGCAACATTTGATTTATAAATTGATGACAAAACATCAATTTTTTTAACAATAAGCCCCGTTTTCGATGACGCAGCCTTCAATTGACAAACGAGGAAAATGGTAGCTTGACAAAATTAAAAGGAGTTTCATTTTGTTTGGTCAAAGTGTTTTGGAGCAATGGCTTTAGACGAACTGACAGAGAGATATGTAAAGCCACCATTAAGGCTACTTTTCCTATGCTCATTTTTGTAAATAATTACAATACGGTATCTGATTTATTACTTAAATTTGAAATTTCATTAAATTTTTACCATTGCATCAGAAAAAGTTAGAGAAAGACTTATTTCTACATTAAGTCATCCTTTTCCGTGACGCAGTCTTTAATTGAAGTTTCATCCAATTTGACCCAAGGGTTGTGGAGATTTGACTTCTGACGGATGATCGGACGGACGCACAGCGTGGCGACTATATACTCCCCCCCCCCCAAAAAAAAAAAAAATCGGTAAGCATGAAATAAATCATCACAAAATTTTCTATAGAATCGTTTCAGGACAAATAGCATCGGGTTTTGTCGAGAATAATTGGCTCTTAAAAAAAACGCGATCTTTGTAAAGAGTTGGACTGTTCTATCGTGGTCGCTTTATAAAGATGACCGCTTGACATCATACAAGATGGAGTTTAGTATTCACTACCCGATGTAATGGGAAAGTTCTTATGAATCAATGGAGCAAATGATAGGGTGGATTTTTTTAATGTTTTGAAACACCGAATTCAGACATTAAAACGATAATCTCCAAACAAAATGATGCCCAATTAATCTTGTTAAGATCACGGGATGCTAGAATCGTTAGTTTGTTATCATTTATAACTGTAACAAAATATTTCTTTGTTCATTTTAAGAGATGAAGATAATATTTCTTGTTTTCACGGAGGTATGAACCGAAAAACCTAACCACACTGTATGAATACGCGAAACGGATTCATACATAAGTGTGATTAGGTTTTTCGTTTCATACCTCCATGAAAACAAAAAATATTCTCTTCGTTTCTTATAATTCAATTGCATCGAGCGAACAAAGCAGCACAATTACAAATTGTGATACCTTTTTGTATGGGACTATTTTGTGCGGAATCATACAAAATCACTGCGTGCTCAGAATTTTGTTCATGGAGTTATGGATAATTTATTTCGACCAATCAGATTGCCCGTTTTTTGATAGACGAAACTAAGAATTAAACAATATAATTATACAAAGTCCTTTTGTTTTACTACTCTGGTTTGTGGCTCTTAACGTATTAGAAGTTGAATGTTCAACCTCATCGCTTTAAATAAAAGTAGTTCCTTATTTTCGTAGTGAACATTGATATCTAATCACAGTTATTTACACTTGGAGATCCTGGAATTTCATCGTCGGGAGTATGATAAACATGTTTACAGATTCATTTGGTTTAAAAAGCAAAAGATACTTGGATGGAACAGAAATTAAAGCAATAAATATTTTACGAGTTTCGCCTAATAAAGAACTGATAGGTTTACAGTACATTTCGATGATAAATCAGTCGTGCATTAATTCAGTGCGTCTGCTGCAATTGATGCGAGGCTATGTCTGCAGATGCGATAATTTGGGAACCTGTAATCAACTTACTAAACGTTATGAAAATCAGAAAATTGTGATAATTGACAACTCGCTGGCCCCGCCCACTGACATCATAGGCCCTGCCCCTTAACAGCATTACTTTGCAAAATTTATGGCCAGTAGCGTGTAGCAAAAAGGTAAAATGAATGGTTGGTGACTTAAACGTCGAAACTACAGCTTGAATAAGCTGTAGTTACGACGCTTAAGTCGCCAAACTATCAATAAAGGTTAACAAAAATAGCGGCAAATATCGGAGTTGAAAAGCTTAGGTCCTGGCTGAATAAATTATTTGATTGGTAGGTTTATTCCTTGATTGACATCCGCGATTGGTCAATAATCTAACCTTACGTCGGTTTCTATAAAACTGATTCCCTAGTGCTTAATCCTAAATAATTCATATGTTTTCTAAGCGTAATTTCAGAACAAAACAATGTTTAAACTTTTATTAAAGCGGCTCTTGAAAAGATTTCCACAAAAAAATGATATAGGAAAATCATCCGGTTTTTCCAATAGTTTTTAATGTTATTTTTACGATAAATATTCTTTCTTCCTATTAATTCTTCGAAATCGACTATATATTTAATTTAATGTGATGTATTCCCTTGTCCTACTGTGAAACATCGGAATTTATCGCATGAGGTCGCTAGTCATCGAGAATGTCGATAACGACTGAATTGCTAGCTGAAGCAAGTGACGTAATTGATACGTCATGAATCGCACAAATAAAGTAATTATAGGTGCAATTGACAGATAACGTATTAACCCATTGAATTACGATTCCAGTCGGGTTGTAATTTGTTTGCCCTTTCCCGTTCAAATACGGGATTTTACGTTCCTGTGATTTTATACTTAAGAAAACATTGAGGAAAAAGAAGAAATTGCTTGTAACAAGCAATTTCTCCTTTTTCCACAATATTTTCTACCACATAGGATGGGTTCTTTTCAAACGGCATCCAGTTTTCATTGACGTCTGCAACCAATTTCAATTTGGACTAGTCTAAAATTTCAAAAAACGGGAAAGGGTTAAATTTTTACCGTCACGTAACGTGAAATACTTTTGCTTCTTTTCTTACTTTTTATTTTAAGCTATGAACAGTCATTTTCATTATAAAATCAGCTTAACCGACTTGTTTCAAATGTCTAAAACCATATCAGTAAGAAATTTAAAAAAAATGAGAGCATTTTTCTTTCAAAATCTGCGCAAGAGCCGATTTAAGCGACCACTCATGATTCGCCAAAAATTTATTTGTACACGAGAATTGTCACTTTCAGTTATTATGCTTTTTGTGACATATATGAAGAATTAGTTTGTCTGCCTATATGTATTATTAAAGGATTCTCACATAACTCTATGTTGTTGAGACTCATTAGAATCGTCTTATTGTGACGATACTAATGAGATCCATCAGTATAGAATTTAGTTCTGATAAGTTAAAAGCAAAACTGTCCAATTTTGAAATTCCTTTATTTTGGAAAGGATATTTTAATAAAATTGATCGCTTAAACCATTCAGACACAATGGCGCTTTTTGATGCCCCTCAAGAAAATAAATGGGAAAACATTTTTGAAAATGAAACAGAAATGCTTGCAACAAGCGATTCTTCATTTTACACAATGTATTCTATCTAGCCAGAAAAATAAAGAAAATCGAAAATTTCTTAAATTTTCCATTGTTGTCTGATACCATTTTTAATGCTGGCCGGTCTAAAATTGTACCGTGTATTATCGAGTTAATAGTTGTGGTTGCTTGAGCAATATTGGCCGAATGTACATGTAATTTTTAGCTAACAGACAAAATTTTGAGGTCTTCTCAAAGTTCAACGAGCGCACAGTGCGATTGGAGGCTTTACCGCTAAATCCATGGAATGCCTACGCCATAAAATAGTTCTTATGTATTTCAAGAATATTGCAAACTCTATTCAAATTGTAAAAGAACTCTGTCAAAGGCATGCTTTTTAACCCATTCCCACCAAATTCCGCTTTAAAAGCACCTAATGAAAAAAAGCTTTGGAAAATATTGTGGACAATGAAGAAATTGCTTGTAACAAGCAATTTCTTCATTGTCCACAATATTTTCTATCCATCAAGGGAAAGATTTTCTAGATCAAACCATGCTTTGCTAGCTTAAAGTACTTACAGTACTTCGATTAAAGTAAAAGATAGAGGATAAGAAATATGAGCGATAAATATTCTACGAATTCCGCCTTATAAGGTATTGACAGGTTTACGGTATATATCCCGATGATAAATCAGTCTCGCATTAATTCAATACGTCTGCTGCAATTGATTGTACCAAGATAATCTAGACAATTTCTGCACCTAAAATGCAACAATGAATAATTGGAACCCATAAACAAGCTACAACAAACGTTGCGCATAGGTTTCAGATTGCCAATGCATTTGTATTTGAAAAAAAGAAAAAAGTAAAACCAATTCTTTTGTTCGGAGGTGCCCAAATGACAATCTAGGGGTATTTTTTGCAACCTTTACAGAGGGATACCAGATAATGCAACATGCAAACTATACAATGTATATTCTCTAGGACTATGGTTTATCAATATAATAATTCTTAAGATTTTCTTATTTTTTTTTTTTTTTTTTTCTTTATACTTTTGTGCCGAAATTCCGTTGCTAAAGGAACTAAAGTTTTAATCAGAATTTAACTCTTTTAAAATTCCGGTTGATCCTCACCAAATGAACATCAACACCTCTACAAACTTTTAGCTTAATTGGCTGACTGGTTTTGAAGAGATATTAAAAATTGTTGACGGACAGGCGAAAGGACGATGACCGATCACAAAGCCTCACCATACATTTTGTGCTCAGTTAAGCTTAAAAGGCATAACTTTCTTGTCCGATCCGCGTGTAACTTTCTCCGTCATCTTCTCTTGTAAATTCGTGTATTTCCCCAAGGGCATGTGCTTTAAAAAATTTCAAATTAACAACACTCCATCTGATGCGAGGAATTAATAAAAAATCGTTTAAGGATCAGTGCATGGTCTACTTTAAGTATAGTCAACGTCTCTACTTACAGGAATATTGCTTAAAAAAGCAAAGGAAAAAATGTGTCAGAATTTAGATTCTTGTCGAATAATCTTTTACCGCTAGGAAGATCAGTTTATATTGTTTTGTAATATCGTCACATTTCTGTAATTTATCGATGCATATTTTGTATATTTTAGATCAAGTCATTTTTTGCACTTTTGATTTTTTATACCTTGTAATATATTAGGAAAGTCTCTCGAAGACATATAAACCGTCGACGATCAACAAATTTCATTAACAGCTGATTGAAGAAGAGCTCTCAACTAATTCTGCAAGTTATGTTCAACCATATTTTGCTGGCAGCTCTTGTGTTACGGCTTAATGGTCGCTGTGAGAATTATCATCTAGTCACGTCTACCTATGTATCGAATGGCACTTAAAGGGGTTTGGGGAAAAGAATCATAATTTAAATACATTTTCATTGTGTCTAGCGTCAATTCTTTTAAAGATTTCATATCTTTATATAAGTATTATAATTATGGAGAAATAAGTACCCATGTTTAAGTTCAATCTCATTTTCATATCATAAGATGACAGGGAAAAGCTTAGTATTTCAGAAAGATTTTCCTCGTGGGTACGTTTTGTCCCTCTTTATCCTACCGAAGTTGAGTAGAAATTTCAACTATAAATACTTGACGAATTCCACCTTATAAAGTAATGACAGGTTTACGGTATATATCCCGATGATAAATCAGCCGTACATTAATTCAATACGTCTGCCGCAATTGATTACACCAAGATAATCTAGACAATTTCTGCACCTTATGTGCAAAATGCGGATAATTGGAACCTATAAATAAGCTACCATAAATGTTATACAAAAATCAGAAAATTGGGTTTCAGATTTCCCATGGTTTTCGTAATAGACAGTTTTCAAATTTTGTTTCGATCTTCATCCTTCAATTTCTATATCATTATTTTTCCCTGTAAAATCTTCTGACATTCCAACCATTTGCGTGTATAAAACTGTCAAATTTGGATTTATCAATTCTAGGTGATTTTATAATCGTTTATAACGAGTTTTAAAGAAATAAACGATTGTTTGTTTTAAATACCCATATTGATTATGATTTTGACACTATGTTCTCTAAGTCTCTTTTGGAAATTCATCGAAAGTTTCGATATATTGACCAGTCTGAAAGGCCGATAGTTTTAAGGTAAAATACCTTTCCAATAAAGAAGACACGACTTCGACTTCCGGGACTGTTCTTTGTCTGATAATTTTATTATTATAATTAGTTTCTTTAATAAGCCCGTACACTCCAAAGGCAGCATAATCGTGAGCGAACCATCTGAAATCTAAGAATTTGGTTCCTAGTCAGTTTGAATTAGATTTGAAAGTACTACAAACTAATTTGTTCTACAATTTCTTAACCACATTCATCCTGAATATTTCTGCTTTAGCAAGCAGGTATAAACTAATATCAGACTGCACAATTTAATCCTAGTCTACAATACCTGCTTGACGGTTGAGGGCAACGTTATTTGTAAAGTTAGAATTTTGAATCGCGCCCGACCCCATCAGTTCTCTCAGTACTTTGATTTAAATTCATTACTGAAAATGGGCTCTGTTCAGCATGGCAAGGGTTAAATCATTTCGATTTTCCCCCGTCTATATTCCCCAATAACTACGTTACAGCCAGAGGTGATTTTGCTGGAATTTAATGCTATCTATGCATAAACCATTGAAGTTGTATAAGACAGCTATTAAAAGGACTTTTTAAAAGCTGGTTCCCTTTTTCTGGTGCCTCAACCTAAGTGGCTCTCGGATACAGGTTTTGCATGTTGACTAGATCATAAGGGTAGATCTCATACACAAGTTAAATATATATTGTAAGATAACATTTAGGTGTCTGAAAATGGCTATCCTCGAAGGGTGGGTCTCTTATAAAGGTGGTTGATCGCGAAGGTTAACTGAATTTATTAATTTCCACACAGAAAATGTTCGATTGAATTTAGTTTTCACTAAAAAAAATGCAACCAGAATCACGCTATCAATCTTCCGTTCTATAGAGTATTTGTTTGTTTGTTTGAATGGGGTTTAACGCCGCTTTTAATAGTATTTCAGTCATATCGCGGCGCCTGGGGCACCTAACAATGGATTCCTGGTATTTCTCACACCAGTACTACCATTACATCCCTTCATAGCCTCCAGCTGCTATCCCACATAGGTCTACGATTATCGACCCATTGGTGAGAGACAAAAAGTCGGAAAAGATGAGTGCCGCCGTCGGGGATCGAACCCGGGACCTCTAGATGGACTGTCCTACGCGCTCTGTAGAGTAGAAAGGCCTCTTACTAAATTATGACAGAGGCGGTAATGTTTTTTCCGGGAATGATCTCGACCAATGATACCATACCGTCAGATACAGATATAAATGCAATACAAAACAATACACTACGAATTGATTTATTGTAAATTAAGGCAACTTACCTGAAGCAATTTACTTTCAAAACGAAGATATTTGTAGATATATTTAGCCCCCCCCCCCTTTTTTTAAGAAAAAAAAACACTTAGAAATGCAGGCTACTGTTTGAGTTATTTATTATCAATTTTCTCAATCAACTTTGCTGTAAATGCTGCCGATTTTGTTACACAGATACTCCATGTGTTTTGAGGCTTGAATGTTCTCTTTTCTATTGACATTCACGGTTGACATATACTATAGATGTACAAGTTAAAGTGAGTGATCAAAGATCAAAACTGACCATACCTGTAGACAAAACTGACATTTGAACATTCACTATAACTTGTAGATCTATATCAATAATGTTGAAACTGATAGTGCATCTATAAATAGATCACCCTTCAATAACATCCATGAATTTTCTAAAACATCCTTAAGAACTTGCATGAAATACCAGGAATCTATGGTTCTGTGCTATGTTTAGAGATAATTGAGTCGTGATAAGAGAAAAATGAAGAGAATACTTTTTTATTTTGTTCTAATTGGGATATGAACCGAGCAGGTTAATCACATTAAGTTTTTTGGTTCATACCTCAATGAAAATGAAAAATACCGTCTTGATTTCTTATATCCTAATGTCTGCATGCAAAACGAAGCAAACATTTCACTAATTTTGAGTAAAGTTGTTTGGATCTTCTACTCAGCGCATGCAAAATAGGCGCGTGCCTAAAATTTTGTTCATGGGGGTATTAAAAGAAACTTTCAGCCAATCAAAAGCGCTTGAATCTAGATAGACGAAACTAAAATAAAATCATAATAGTGTCAACTTCCATTCAAACCCTGTATCAGTTTTTAACTAAATTTTGAACTTACAATATTTATCACCTAATAATGACAGTGTCAAAGTTTTTTCGTGATAACAAAATGGGACGTGAGGTATCATATATCAAAATAGTCTCAGAATAAAACATAAGTGACACGTTATTATCGTCTTCTACGATGCAGACCGACGTCTCGGGACTGTTTAATTTGGGATTATATCTTAGGGCAATGAATACATTGATTAAGTAAACGTTATGTCTGGGGACTTTCAAATTAGTTTCTACAGGCATCCGATACGACGTAACAATGATTTTGAGAGAATCAACAGACAATTCACGTGTCGTTTAACTGATGATCTAATTTTTTGTTTCGTCTATCAAAAACGAGCTTTCTGATTGGTCGAAAAAGATTATTCATAACTCCAAGAACAAAATTTTGAGCACGCAGCGATTTTGTATGCTTCCGCACAAAATAGTCCCATACAAAAAGGTATCAGAATTTGTAAAATGTTTGCTTTTTTCGCTCGATGCTATTAAATTATAAGAAATGAAGACAATATTTTTTTGTTTTCATGGAGGTATGAACCGAAGAACCTTGTCACACTTATGTATGAATCCGCTTCGCGTATTCATACAGTGTGATTAGGTTTTTCGGTTCATACCTCCATGAAAACATAAAAATTATTCTCTTCATCTCTTAATTGACTCTGTTGAATGCTGCTTACACAGATGTAGAGATGTTAATGCCATCTAACAAATCTTCTACACAATGACGCCTTTTTACGCCCCTTCAGGAAATCATTTGGGAAAATAGTACGTTAAATGAAGAAATAGCTTGCAACAAGCAATTTCTTTATTTTTCAAAATGTATCCACTAAGAAAGTTGAAAAAATCTAAAATTTCATAAATTATCATCTGAAACTCCTTTCAATTTGAACCAATGTAAAATTTTGCCGGCTGATAATATGTTAAATGCGAAAAAATGCGACCGATGCATTAACCGATTATCACAACAGCCTGCATTTTAACACTATGAACACCATTTTGGAAAAAGAGGGCCTGCTTTTTAAAAGGATGCGTCTCTTTTTGGTATAATGTTTTAAACCTTTATGGCTCTAAGTTAATTGTCTATTCAAATTCACTTTGATTTTCGAGCTCTTATATTTTGATCAGTCTAAAATTATGTCGTGTGGTAATGGGTTGATGGATAATTGAGGTTGCATGTTTCAAAAAAGTTGCCAGAATTCATCTATTCATAGAAAATTGATATTTCCTTGAAAGGGGGTATCAGTATTTTCTTTGCTGTTGTAGATGGGATGGGGCGGCTTTTGTTGTCGTTCACGTCACGGATTTCAGGGGTGTCGGGGGTTGGGGGTTGGGGTTTGTTGTGGTGGTGATTGTTTTATTACAATATTCTGACAAGTAGATTTGCAAAATCTGAGCTTGATTACAATTATTTTCAGAAAATCGCAATGAATTGTTGGACTGTTTAAAAGTATTGCGTCTCAAAACCACCGCCATCGTGACTTCACCTGGAGTTACATTCGCTTGGCGATTTTCGATTCTGTATAACGTCGTTGTCGTTCTAAAATGTCGTAACTACAGCTTGATTGAAGCTGTAGTTACGTCGGTTTAGAACGACAACGACGATAATTCCATTCAAACTGTCTTAAGACATTATATATTGATAAAAGCACAAATATTTATTTTTTTTCCAAAACACGTGATGTACTTCATGATATTGGTTGTTGCCCTTGTCCGGTAGAATTTGGGTTGATCATATACAAATGAGGTCTCGCGGAGTCGACATTCGAATGTCGTGAATTCTAAATTAATGCAAGAGTGAAAGATACCAACACATAAGCCGCTCTCAATCAGCAAATAGCCACACTATTTGATCCATAGTTAAGTAATTCAAAACACTCGTTTGGGTATATCTTGGAACATTCGGACATTTTAACTATCCTATGTATTAGAAATATCGGGGCATGTAACCCCTATTTAATATTTGTTATTAGTCTTGTAAACATGCTTTTAGCAGATGGGCAGTAATTACTTTTTCATGAAAAGACTTAACACGTTGAACAATACTGAACTCTTGTACATTTTCTGCATGTGGAATGGCCAATTGTGTCTGACAATGCATTATACGGATGTTACATCTTACGGTTTCGAATATTTTGCAGAAACGTGTATTAGAAAAGGGAAATTATAAATATTTCCCTTTGATTTGGGCTGGTAAAAGTTTTCTCCCTTTACTTAATTGGATTAAGGCTAACATGTTTTAGCAATATGCAAATAAAAAGGCTTCCCTTTATCAATTGCACCTGAAATCTACTACTTGTGACTGCAATAGGAGAATGGACCATTCTTGATTTCTTAAGATAAATATTTCGAAAAAGAGACTGGATAGTACACAAGTGGTCATGCTAGGTAATTCGGGAATGAAATTGCAGTCAGGTAGAATAGCCGCTTAACAGTCGTAAGTTCATAAAAAGCGAAAAAGTAGACAAACTGTCCTATATTGTTGGTAGTACAATTTCCTGTCATCTATAGTATATGGTAAAGGGAAAATATTTTTATTATAATGAATGGTATGTTTTCCTTGTGAAATATTTCATTCTGCTTTTTGTGAGTGAGAGATTTCGTATAAATGTGTGTATGTGTTATTTTTTTTTCTTTTTACCCTATTTACATTGTACTTATTTAATTTCTTTTTACAATCATCCCTACAAACCCTGATCAAAGCTCTGTTTAAAGGAGATTGACCGTGAAAGATTAAATGAAAACTATAACTTTCAGGGCCTGAAGTTATAAAACTGTTTTGCACTCTACTGAGAGTTTACTTTAACCCTTTAAGAAAACATTGTAGAAAAAGAAGAAATTACTTGTAACAAGCAATTTCTGCTTTTTCCTAGGTGTTTTCTACCCTGCTGAGGGGTTATTTATCAAACTAAATCCGCTTTCAATTTTCGTCTGCAAAACCTTTGAATTTGGACAAGTCTAGAATTTTACAAACGGGAAGGGTTTAGCGGCTCCGAAACAGATTTTCTTAAAAAATGATTCAGGAAGAGTATCTGCTTTTTCAAAAGTTATTTTAATGTCATTTTCACGAAAATGTTCCTCATTCGTGTTCAATCTACTTGATTAACTGTATTTTGCAAAAGTATATACTCATAATTGACACATCATTGGCCCGCCCACTTGCTTCGTAAGCCCCGCCCATTCTCTCCAGCAGGTAGTCCCGCTTCGAGCTTAAACGGCGTTGTTTTTGAAAGAAATATGGCCAGTAGCGTGTTACAAAAAGTGGCATATTTGGTTGGCGACCTAAACGTCGTAACTACAGCTTGGATAAGCTGTAGTTACGACGTTTATGTCGCCAAACTAACATAAAAGGTTAACGAAAATGGCAGCCAATGTCGGTTTTTAAGTTAAAAACTTAATTTTGGTATCAATAACTGATTTCATTGGTCGACTGTTTATTTGATTGACAGCCGCGGTTGGTCTATCGGATACATCAGAATTTATCGGATGAGGTCGTTAATCTTTGAGTAAAGTCGATAACGACTGAATTGTTGGCGGAAGCTTATGACGTAATTGATACATTATGGAAACCACAAATAAGACACTGTTCGTCGAATTGGAAAGGCAACGCATTTACCCGATGAATCGGGCTGTACCCATTGACTAATTTGGCTATACTTAACGCCATTTATTACGTGACCTTTTTTTATTTATTTATTTATTTTTGTTGTGAATTGTCAATTTCAGAACAAAATCAGCTTAGTGTCCGTCTTTCAACTGTCTGAGAGCATTAGAATTACAGATTTTGAAGTGAAAAGCCAAAATTTCCCAACCATAGTCTGTTACAGAGCCGATTCATACTTTGCAGTGGAAATTACTATGTAATATTGCGTAAAGGTTGCGGTTGTGGCTTGAAAATGAAAGATGATTGTTACCTGTTACACTCAAAGACCAGTTAAAGGAGATTTTTAATTATTTTGAATTTTGAGTTAATTCTAAACTGAAATTAAAAATATTCTTATACTACACCAAAGGATCACAAGCATAAAGATTTTTATTTAATATTGTAAGATTCAATAACTTTAGTTTAGTTTCATAGATCATAAATCCAGCGATATGATAGGTTACTATTATCATATTGTCAATGATAAAAAGACGGTCGTAGACAATATAGTTCCCCTAGAGTAGAGTCTCAAACTCTAGTACTTTTTGACTTAAGCCTTGATGGTATTACTATATAAGAAATGAAGATAGTGTTATTCCTTGGTATAAAGAACTTATAACATAGCCATACTGTGTTATTATGATTTCTAGCTTCATGCTTGAATGAAAATTGAAAATAGTTTGTGTTTTTTTAAACTGAATGTTTGTGGTACTCGTTACAATGAATTTATTTTTAAAAAAGAGTCATACAGGACTATTTGGATAAATCTTGGTTCTTACTTGCTACGGCGCTAAGCGATTGTATTTGCATCATACATTTTTAAATATCAAATATCACTTCTAGATCCAGCTTGACATCGTACATATAAACAAAGAAACAAATGGAGGATCGCTGGTCACGCCCACTGAGTTCCGACAGGATGTTCGATTTTGCTAAACTTTTGCTGAATTAATGGCCGGTAAGGTGTAACAAAAAAGAGAAATGGTTGGTTGGCGATTTAAACGTCGTATCTACAGCCTGAATAAGCTGTAGTTACCGCATTTAAGTCGCCACATGAACAAAAATAATTCACATAAATGTCGGCCAATGCAGATGTTCAAAGTTCTATTCTGTAATTTGATTGGTCGTTTGATTCTTTGATTGACAGTCGCGATCTGTCAATCATTTCTAGGTCTTTTCTTACATATAAACAAGACACTACACGTGTGCACGCGGAAATATTTGTAAACAAACAGTTTTTACGGGATAACTTTAAAGTACTTATGCATTAAAAAGTTTTCCATCGTTACGAAGATTTAGGTGTTTCTTTTTTTCCCCATTTTGTTGTGTAAGAAGAGATGTGATAAATTGAACAAGATCGTCACACTTTTTAACACATAACCTTGTTAATTTATTACCTTATAATTTTGACTTCCAATGAATGTCCAAGAAAGAATTCAATTTGCATCCCACAATAAGAAAGCCATTGTCACAATATGCGCTGCCCTTTTGCGTTAAGACATCCTTTTCTGTGATGAGGCATGATACAGCAATACCCCAAAAACCACGACAGGTCAATTGACTGGGAACATACTGTGAATTTTTTTCTAAATTTGTCTATAAATGTAGGAGGAGATATTTTAACAAGAATCTTTTCATTAATCCCCCTTTTTCTGTGACAAAGCCTAAAACAGTAAATCATCGACAGTATGCGCAAGGTCAGGAGACTAGGAACACTCTGTAAAAAATCCATTTTAATTCGTCTATAAATGTGGAGGGAGCCATGTAAACAAAAAGTGAACTGACGGACGTCGGTAGGGACGGACCTACAGAGAAGGATTCCCAAAATATACATTCAACTTGGGGGCGTATAAAAACGCTACCCTTGGTACTTACCTCAAGTATCAACATACAATCCTAACGGTCTAAAATCCACATTCAATCACAAAGCTAATGTTCCAATATTCAACTCCGGGCTATCTAAACTGATTGCAGAATTCATCTACATATTTAGTCTGAACTAGATGACAAAATCATTTGTTCTGGAATCAAAAACTCGGATATTTTAGATCCCCTCGTTACACAACCTGGTCCAGCTGTTACCATATCTTCAATCACGCTGTACTACGAGTTTCGTCAACTACGCATCTTGAGTTCAAACTCGTGACCAGTCGATTGTCTTTGCGTCGGCTTAACTCATCAAGATCAGTCCTCTGCCACTATGTTGTTCGGGCGTCGAGATCGTAATCTGTGGGAATCTTAGTCGCGCCGCTTGACACGTATTCAAGTGAACAATTTTAGAGCCCTAGCCCAGTACCTGAGATACTATGACAGTAAGTTTGTTTGTTTGAATAGGGTTTTACGCCACTTTCAACAATCTTTCAGTTATATCGCGGTGGCTGGAGCATCTAACAATGGAATCCTGGTATTTCTCACACCAGTACTACCATTACATCCTTTCCTAGCCCTCAGCTGCTATCCCACATAGGTCTACGATTATCATAGTTTATGTGTAACGTTATCTTCCAATAGGTACTGACCTCTCTGATTTGAGCGTGCTGGTTAGTTACATTCGTAACAGCTCGGCCGATTCCGTACAAATTACATGGAACTACTTTCAAGGCAATATATCAGCGCTAATGCAACGTTAATTCAGTTTTTTAGTCTTCTTGTTCGGTACGTCTTGTCAGAGCAAAGGTAAGGTGGATAAGTTTTCCACTTATAAAAAAAAATCCTTATCATTTTTTTTGTTTTCCGAACTTATCAATTTGGAATAAATGCCGGATCGATGACAAGGTCAATTCGGCTTCTGCAAATATCCTTCCCGAAATTTGTCTCTCAACAATGAGTAGATAATCGTAAATCTAAGTGGGATAGCAGCTGAAGGCTAGGAAAGGGTGTAATGGTAGTACTGGTGCGTGTTATACCAGGAATCCATTGGCATGTGCTCCAGCCGCCGCGATATGACTTAAAAGATGTTAAAAGCGGCGTTAAACCCTATTTAAACAAAAAAACGCAGGCTGATCAGCTGCAGCCGTTAAACGTCAGTGATTGCTTAATTGCCATAAAAGGTTGTTTACAGGAAAAACCAATCTATTCTAAAGGTGCTCCCATAACTAACCCCTAATCTATAATTACACGATTCCTTTTCCTTTTATAATCGAAAATAATAGTTGTGATGGTTATTCCTTTTATTTCTCTGTAAATATTTTTTAAGCTCAAAAGAAATGAAATTAACACTGCAAAATATGTAGCCTGATAGAAGTCTATGTGGTTTGCGACGTTTTTAACAATTTACTAGTTATATCCTGGT
Source organism: Fragum fragum (assembly GCA_946902895.1). Lineage (NCBI taxonomy): Eukaryota > Metazoa > Mollusca > Bivalvia > Cardiida > Cardiidae > Fragum > Fragum fragum. Next base: position 14,819,472 of record OX336365.1, read on the forward strand.
GATTGTTCGTTCAATGAAATTCATGTTCAATGGGATTCTAAGCCGTACAAGGTTAGGATAAAGTTCCTTGTCAAGCTAGTTCAGCTGGAACACGAACACTGGTTTTCCGCGTAAGATTTTGTGAGAAGTAAAACATATAGCTCATTCTGTGTTACAGTCTTGCCCTAAAATGATTTACTTTCTCTCTGCACTGAGACACCTAAAAGTGTACTGGTCTTTTGAGAAAGTTACACATATTCTTTAACAGACTATTTGTAGACATGTAAAATCCCGTATAATAATGTGCTGCAGACAAAAATTAATCAAAGTACTGAAAGTACTGTAAGCTAGCAAAACATAGTTTTGCAAGTTATCTTCTTTGCTAAAGGCTATCATGAAAAACAAAACAGGTTAGAGTAACCCAGGAGTTAACCCATTACAACATGACAAAATCTGAGACTGTTTCAATTTGAAAGAAGTTGCATACGACAATTTCAACTCGGTTGAATATGGAAAATCTTTCCAGTGATGGGTAGAAAACATTGTGGACAATGAAGAAATTGCTTGTAACAAGGAATTTCTTCATTGTCTACAATGTTTTACAAAGCTTTTTTTCTTTAGATACTTAAAAAGCGGAATTGAGTGGGAATGGGTTAAGTAGCTTGCTTTTGAAAGAGTTCTCTACACTTTGAATATAGTTTGTAATACTCCTTAAATACATAAGAACTACTTTTTATGGAGTAGGCATTCAGTGGATTTAGTGGTTAAGCCTCCAGTGGCAGTTTGCAATCAGTGAATTTTGAAACGACCTCAAAATTTGTCTCTTAACTAAAGCTATCAAAGCTGTCGCTTTGCTAGCTAAAAATGAAATTCTTTGATACAGTCCAGAAAAGAAAATATAATATTACAGGTGTGACTACCTACGTCATTACCTTCATCATCGGCCACATATTCTTGCTAGTCTATTTTTTAGCGGTTTTGTAGGACAAAACCGGTATTTCATATCGATCAACCGGAAACAAGTTTTCACGAATTTTCCACTCATTTCCACGCATGCTCATAAACTTGAAGTGAAAAACTATGTGGTCGCCTCCATCTTGTTTCATCGCTGATGAAGAAAATAACTTACTTGCTGAATGCCAACAGCCTCCTTTTAGTCATAAATATCAAGGAAATTGGTTTAAAAATTCGACTTAATATATCCATAGTAAATTGTTTAATGAACTGTCTAAATGAGAGAAATAATCTCCTCGCGTTTCAAGATAGAGTCTAGGTCAGTGGTTAGTGGAGTAAGCGAATACATGTAAACAAACTCCTAACCCTGTCTGTTAGTTTTGACCTGGCAGGACTGAGCAAATTTACACCCCGTGTTCGCAGTATGTGCTACAAGTTACAACCCTGTTATAGTCGTGATTCAAGCGCCTATTTAACCCCACCGAATAAAACATCCTTTTACCTCTCGAATTGGACTATATCTTTGAAACGAACATGTACGTAATAATAATATGCTCGAAGCAAACAGAATTGAATGTTAGCTTTGATTGCTTTAACTTTTATCATTTAACCTTTTACCACACAACCACACATTTTCACGCACTGATGAAATGATATCAGAGAAAACGTTGTGATTAAATCAAAATAGCGATTTCGGCAAACAGTAAAAGGGTCATGATTAATTGATTAGGGTTTAACGCAACTTTTAATAGTATTTCAGTTATATCGGGCGGCTGGAGCTCCTAACCATGGATTCCTGGTAGTTCTCACACCAGTATTACCACTACATCCTTATCGAGCATCCAGCTGCTCATCCCTCTTACGTGTACGGATACGTGTTGGCATTGTTGAGCGCGATTACTGATAAGCCAGCAAAACCGCTCTCAGGACTTTCAGTCCTTTGATTTTGTCTTCGACCTATCCGAATAAGTTAGTCTAAATCATTTCTCCGTCGTGTAAAATATGCCTTGGTTTAATAGCGTATTTTTTGGAGCGATGACACCACCGACATCTAAGGACTGCGACAGTTAAAATAGCCGTTATGAAAAATTCTGTTGAAGCGTTTAGAGCTGCTACTCTGTTAACACAAAGTCATTTCGCAGAGCAAATATTTTTACCATTACCAGATGAAATATACATTTCAGTGAATTGTGTAATACACTCGCTGTATTTTTGTAATACACCGCTCAAAATGGCGACTATCTAAAGTCCTGCTTAATGACATCGTAGGTTGTCTACCCTGTCATTATGATGGGGAGACATCGAACATTAAGAGCTACTTCTCTCAAAATGTTTTTCAAATGTCGGATCTATGGAAATCTTATTTTATGTTGGTAAGGTTCAATTATATATTAAGCATCAGTTTATATCATTTCAGGTGAAAGCATCAAATCATGTAGTAACATACTTGTTTTGGTAGCTGTTGGGTTATCATGCAGCTATCTTGTTGGTTATACTACCTGTTGATTGCAATAGCGGCAATATGTAAAAAATAAAGATGTTTCATAAAATACGAATGAAAAGTGCATTCCCAAGGGCATGCATTGCATGTGCAAAAAGAATCATATTCTCATCTAATATCGATTTGGAAAAATGCACTACAGGCTGTATAGATGGATCTTTTAAACACATTTGAAATATATTTTTAAAAGCTTGAAACCATAAAAGAAATCTGATATGTTTATTCACCTTACCGCACAGACAAAATCTCTGGGAGAAACACGTCGGGCAGATGTAAATAAACTGCTGAACAGTGTTGAAAGCAGATTCAAGGGAACTCTCGTGTACTCTGTATCACTAGATGAAAGAAATAAGAGTTTTAGAATTGAAAAAAAAACATATATAAAAACAAATCCTCGTGGAATGTGGCATGCAAAGACATCAATATGCGCCATTTTGGAACAGTCGAAATCATTGTGGTAGTTACCTTTTGAAATACTAGCGGAAAATAAAATCTGAGGCCGCCTTGGAAAATTGCCGAATTGACCTGTTTTCTATTCAAGATCAACATGTCGTCATATATGCCCCACCGAGGTCACCTAACTCTTTTCAATGAGTGGTTTGTAGACCGCTGTGTAATGATAGAAATAAAGTTTAAATTGAAAATAGAAAGTAATATGCGGAGTTTACTATGTAAAAACTTTCAAATTACTTGTAAGAATAAGTTTCCAGTTGAAATTACTCATAATTTCTATATGCACTTGTTTTACACATGTTATTTAAAGATGTGAAACTTTCCATATTTTTTATTTGACATTTTCAAATTAGAAACCAAAAGTACAATCGTTTATTTAAGAGATGAAGAGAATATTTTTTGTTATCATGGAGATAGGAGCCGAAAACGCTGTATGAATCCGCTTGAATTCAGTGGGCGGTATTATTTCAAGAAGATATTCATAGTGAATATTTTAGAGATATGTAATATTATATATGAATCGTATGAAAAAGTGTCGTGGCAGGTCTAATCTCTAATTGGGATAAATGGTTCATTTTTTAAAACGAAATAAGGTAAAAAAAAACGATGAGAAAAGTATCAAAGCAGATGGATAAAGAGACCATACGCCTTGTATATCTGATAATGTTTTCAAGTATTTTCTATACTTTTAGCGTCTGATTGTATATGTGGAAGAAACATCGATCTGGTACCATTACAGTCATTTATTATGCATTCTGTGGATCTCTCAGACGATTATTCGAATGCTGATTTTATCTAAAATGGTTTTGTTCCGTCATTCATTGGTAGCTATTTACATTCTAAGTGGTCGGTGCAAAATAACATTAATAGCCTTTACGTTATATTGTCATTTAGGTTCAGCTTGGAGCTTTAGCTTTCGGTTCTATCAATATTTTATTGTTTTGTTTGCCTTACATATAAAATATCGAATTGATTCAATAGCGTTTATCGCCTCTTCGAATAATTTTGTTCGAAGGAAGTTCATATTCATTAATTGATTGACTGTGTGATATGTTAAGTCCCACTAAACAACTGAGGTCATTATGTGAACGGTTGAAAGTCTCATTCAAATGACAAGAGAAGCCGAGGTTGAACCTGAGATCCGACACTGGAGTCAAGCGCGTTACCACTGGAAATCAGATTTCAATATATAAGATGTAAGCATATATTCTATAGACTTAATTATTTGCCCTTTTGTTCTGATATAAGTCGGCAGTGAGATTAAGACTGTTTACTTTAAGGGGCCCTGAAAGTGGGTTAAGCGTCGACTCCGATAAGACTGTCAATTCAATCGAGTCTCTTCACTTGAAATTTCGAATGGGAATCTACGCCGTTTTTAGATATCTTTCGGTATCACGCCACAGTTCACTTTTTTCCTTCGCTTGCTAAGCATCACCAGTTATAAACTTGGTATCGGAATGAGTTGCATAAGGACATAACCTCGTGACTAGCAGCGCGATCGGAACCCTAACCCTCGACACCTTTAAGCTTACTAGTTTAACCAGTTTGCCAGTTTTAGTTCCCCTTTATTTTGAGTTCATAATGGTTCCCTTATCGTAAAAACATCCTTGTTTGTTATTTTCACATCTGAATTGCCTTTATTGGAACCCTTCTTTTTGTCAATATTTGTTTCAGCCCCAGCCGCGGCAAATTTTCTTTCCGACATTTTTCTCTACCATCAAAGGGTGGATAATCGGTAACCTAAGTGGGATGCACAGCTTGATGTTCGGGAAGGATGTTGTGGTAGTACTGGTGTGAAAATACCAAGAATCGATCATTAGGTGCTCCAGCCTCCGCGATATGACTAAAATATTAAACTACATTCAATCGATCAATAAGACGCGCTGGTGAAGAAAAATTCAACCGTAAGACCACTGTTATTACCCAGTCATTTTGTTAAGCACCTCAACCTGAAAATGTTTAAAAGATATCGATGGTTCAACGCGAAACAGTTGTAACCGCATAGGCAGTTACAACTGTTTTGCGCTTACCCATCGATGCGGTCAACATCAATTTTGCTGTTTCAAGAGTAAATTTTAGAACAAAGTCGAAGATAAGACAGATCGAGAAATAAATATTCAATTTCTTAAAAAGATATCAATTGCAAATACCAATTCATTTTTTCTTTGAGTTGTGACATATCTTCTCTAAATGTGTAGCTCGTGGACTTTAATCCTTTCCTGTTTTTCCAAATTTTAGACCTGTCCAAATGCAAAGGATTTGCAGACGACAATATAAAATTGATTTTATTTGGAAAGTAACCATTCAATAGAGTAGAAAGCAATTTCTTCTTTTTCAACAATTTCTTCTCGAGTATAAAAACACGGGGGCGTAAAAGCCAGGGATTGAACGGGAAAGGGTTAAGCGGCTCGTGATCAGATTTTCATGCAATAGGATATAGGAAAATTATTTGCTTAACCCATTGTTTTTTTTATTTTTTTGGTTTTATTTTTTCGCGATTAATAATCTTTCTTCGTGTTAATATAATGTGATATATTCTCTATGCCCTACATTTAATCGGATGAGGTCTCTAGTCTTCGGATAATATTAATTACGACTGAATTGCTAGCGGAAGCAGTGACAAAATTGGTACGTCATGGAAACCACAAACAAGGTACTTTTTGGTGCAATCGACAGATTACCTTGAACTGTGACCTTGACTAGGGAGCTATTAAAAAACTGGGAACGTAACCTTAACGCTGACCTTACCTTGATAACGATATACTTAACACATTACCTGACAAACATTTTTTTAGACTTGTCCAAAATGAAAGAAGTTGCAGGCGATAATTTCATATTGGAGGAATTTAGAAAATCTGAGCCTTTTATGGTAAAAACATTGCGGACATTGAAGAAATTGCTTGGTACAAGCAATTTCTTCAATGTCCGCAATGTTTGCCAAAGCTTTTGTCTTGAGGGGGCGTCAAAAAGCGTCGTAGGCATTAACGTTGGCCATTTGTCTGCTTCCTAAAATATTGAAATATTAAGTCTATGACAGTTAATGGTTGAGAGGAGGTAGCCTTTCTTTGAACCATTTCAAAACCCGTCCTTTTATTTTCTTTCTGAATCTTTTAGTTATGAATTAAAATTATTAAGCTTTAGATTTATCCTAGCCGCCGCCATAGCGCAGCCGGTAGCGCATCAAACTCCTATCTTCAATAATTGGATGTCGTTGAATCGATCCTCGGCGGCGGCACATATCCTTTCCGACATTTGTCTCTCACCAATGGGTGGATAATCGTTAACCTAAGTGGGATAGCAGCTGGAGGCTAGGACAGGATATAGTGGTAGTACTGGAGTGAGAAATACCAGGAATCCATCCATTTTTAGGTGTTCCAGCCTCCGCGATATGACTGAAATACTGTTAAAAGTGGCGTTACCCCCATTCAATCAATCAATCATTAGATTTATCCGAATTATTTTGGTCAAAAGAAATTTTATGTCAATCAACTACGGGCGTTTGAACCACATGCGTTTGTTTTGTGATACTTAAAATTGTTTTTATTACAATCCATACGATTATACAATGTAACATTTAGACTTCTTTGATAGTGCATGCTAAACTCTGTGTAAATTTTATTAATAAATGTTTAAAACAATTGCCTTCGATTTGAATTGCTTGGTTTAACCTACCCGAGTAGCGACACAGTGCATCACTCCTCAGTTTACTTATCTAGATGCCGAGAATGTTATTTAGTGTAAATGTCACAACATTAAAGAAAACTTCGTGAAAATGTGAATTAATCTTTGAAATAAAATGCGATGACAATTTTAAATGGTCAATTTTTTTAAGATCTTTGTCCCTTTTGATAGAATACAATGTGGAAAATGCAGAAATTACTTGTCGCAAGTATTTTCTTCATTTTCCACATTGTTTTCCAGAACTATTTTCTTGGGGCGTGAAAAGAAAGGATTGTGGGGAAATGGGTTAACACACTAAAGCGATGTAAAACGCCATCGGTCTTTCTTGGTCATTTTTTAAAGCTCGGCTGTTTTCGGAGAAAACCCGAGGTATTGTGATCACATTGGCGTCGTTCGTGTCGGCGTTGGCGTTGGCGTTGGCGTGACAAACTTTAACCTTGGTCATATCTTTGTTGTTATTGAAGATATCCTCATAAAACTTAGCATGTGTATTGACCATCATAAATGCTATCTAGACTACCAAAGGGGATAACTCTAAAAGCGTTTTGTAAGAGTTGTGCTCCTTTTCCGACTCTTGTCCCACGTATCTGGGTTTCCTTTACGTTAGATAAGTTCTACTAAATTCACGATGAATTTAATCTAATGTGATACATTCCCCATGCACTACTTTGAAACATCGGAATTTATTGGGTAGTCATCGGCTAATATCGATAACGATTGAATTGCTAGCGGAAGCACCAATGACGTCATTAATGCTTTATGGAAACCACAAGGCTATTTTCGGTTTGATCGACAGATAGCCTCTGTGAATTCTGGTTCGATTCGGGTTGTCCCTTCGTTGATTTATGTGGCCCATCGTATCGCGAAATATTTTTGCTTTGCTTCTTTCTTTCCCTTGTTTTAAATTTATGAACAGTCGTTTTCTTTACAAAATCAGCATAATCACGTTCATTTCAAAAGTTTCAGAGAGTATAACCGTTAGAAATTTGAAAATTGAAAGTATATTTTTTTTCTTACATGCCTCAAGAGAGGTTAAATAAGGTAATTAAGTAGAGCGTTTCAAACACAGGTTTATTGGCCGCCCAGTTGTCACGAGGTACAGTCAATCATATCGTGAAATTTACAAAAAAAATGGTTTTAGAATGAAATGGAATGGAAAGATGTAAATGCGTTTCTGAACGTTTTGTTTTGGAAGTTTTTAGAAGTTTAACATGCGGCTATATCCCTAAAACGAAATTATTTAAAAAGCAACAACTTGGCAACCACATTTGTGTCAGTCGAACTGGGTTATAGAAATATTTTACTTGTTTTATGTTTGGCACAATGTCCCCTAAGAGTTAAAGGAAGCACAGTAAGAAATCAAAGTACTGAAAGTACTGTAAGCTAGCAAAGCATGGTTTTGTTGAATGATCGTCTTTGTCTTTTGTAGGACAGAAAACTTTGTGGACACTGAAAAAATTGCTTGTTTCAAGCAATTTCTTCTTTGTCCACAATGTTTTCTAAAACTTTTTTCTTGGGATTTTTAAAAAGCGGGACATTCAATTAATTTAGCGGTTAAGCCTTCAATGGCGGTTTGCACTCATTGAACTTTGAGAAGACCTTTAAATTTTGACTGTTAACTTAAACTATCAAAGCTGACGCTTTGCTAGCTAAAACGATATTCTGTACAGAAATTCCCTCATTTTACTCTTGCATATGTATCTACATATTTCGAATTTCTTTTTCAAGTGGTAATGGGCTAACAAACTTTTCTCTAGCTGTGTTTCTCGGCTGTTATTTGATCGTTTCACTTTATATCACAGCAATTTGGAAACGGCTGAAAGGGGGAAAAGTTCACAGTTCTTTTGAGGGAAAAAAAACACTCTGACGTGAACAATTGTAGATAAAAAAAAAAGTGAAAATTAAGCTTTTTGCGTTTTCGAAATCGGTGTGGAAATATTAAAAGCAATTTCTCCCTCGCCCATACTCTTTATTTTATTGTCATAAATAAAGGTTGTTAAAAGCAATAAATGTGCAGAAATGGCTATAGGATATAGATAAAAAATGGGGAATAAAAAGGAAAGCGATTTTTTATTATGTAAATCATGAAAAAATAAAAACTCATTTAGTGATCTTATCTCACAATGATGTATTGAAAAAGCTACCTATATACGATAAAGAAGGAAAAAACATGTATCAATCAATCAATCAATCAATCAACCAACCAATCAATCAACCCTAATTAACGCCAGTAAAATTCAATGCTATTGTACCGGGTTTTTTTCGAGTGGAAAACATCAATCTCAAACATTCTGACTAGTCATATGGTTAGAGATGGATATGTCAAAGCGGTTTTGGATTAAAGACATTAGACCAGATGCTGTTAAAATTTGAATGTTTCTGCTTGGCAAAAGATGTTTATCTCCACAACGCTTTCTTGTTGTTGTTGTTGTTGTTGTTGTTGTTGTTGTTGTTTTATGTATTATATTCTATTGAGATAATCAAAACTATTCACTAGTCATTTAAAATTCTTCAGAATGGTTTTAATAGGAACCTATGACAATGCCTATGGAAAAGATTCTGAAGCTTGCAAAATTACATGGTCAAATTTTCATAATTATGTTTCCTTCTTTTATTGATTTGGTAAAATGTTTTATTTTGTTGTGCATATCAACAAGTATTGTCTTTGTAAGTCAGAATGACGAGTAAGATGAAAGATCAAATTCATTTTCTCATTTATTCCATTACCTTTTAAATGGATGAGTGAAATAGATACTTATTATTAATTTGACCAATCAAACACATTCCAGTTCAGCTCATCCAATAAAATTGAATCATGTGAATATATTGCATAGTCGATTCGGAGCACACCTCGTTCAATTCCAAGAATCAAATCTCGGACGTATATAGACTGTATATTTAGTATGACAACTGTCCATATCAAGCTTCTTTGTTGGTATGGCGATTTAAACGTCGTAAAGGTAGCTCATTCAAGCTGTTATTACGACAGTTAGGTCGCAATCCAATAACTTGCTTTTTGTCCATATATTCTGCAAACTAACGCCATTTAATATTTCAGTCGATTTGTTTTGTCGGATGTCAATAGAAATGGCCAGAGACCCGTCGGTTTCGTTATTGTATTAACTGTACACGTGAACCTATCTCATAACATTTTGACAGATTTTATAAGTAAAGGACTCATTTGTTATCCATTCTTTGTTCATGTGAAACTGGTGGAGTTTTTTTATCATTGAGTGAGTATAGTAAAAACAAACGTTTGTATTCGAATATAGAAAGAATTCATTCATTTAAATCAGTTCAATTAATCTGTACGTCTGTTGTCTGTTGTTGTTATTGTAGAAATAATTTACCAACCGCGCCCGTCAATAACATAATCAGTAGACCAATGAAATCATTCATTTCGACTTGAAGTCAACTTTGAACACAAACATTGGTCGTCATTTATGTAAAGTAATTTTGTTGCTTTGGCGACTTAAATGTCGTGAATATATCTTATTCAAGCTTAAGTTACGACGTATAGGTCACCAACAACCGTTATATTTGTTTTGTTAAAAGCTACTGGCCAAAACCTTTGCAAAAAACGCCGTTTAAAAAGGAAGTGGAACTTCCTGTTGGAGTCGATGGGAGGGGCCAACGAAGAAAGTGGGAAGGGCATGCGAATCGTCAATTGCTATAGCGACAACATAATGAAGCATTGAAGCTAAAAATGTACAAAATTCAACAAGAAATAAATAGTAATGTTAATTAGTATTATTGTATTCCTGGCAGCGAAATCTAAAGTGTTTTTTATATAATCACTGGAGATGACATCGATTTTCACTCTAAAATTCATGAATACTTTTTATAAACAGGCCTAGTGGCAACTGGTTAAAACTCATAGCTAAAATTATCAATGTTTAAACCTGAGGTAAAGTAGTCTTTGTCCATATCCTCTGGGTTAAAAAAAGCTTAAATCACAGATTTACCAGATTTAAAGAAGATATGACGGAAGAGACCTGTGGGAAAGCAAGAGAATGTATAGTGGACTTACATTCAACTTTAAGACTTCAAATCAGTTCAAACACAGTAGAATAAGAAGAAAAAAATGTTCATAACTTTTTTATTTAATTTAAAATTTTGCCTATCAAAAACAGGCGTTCTGATTGGTGAAAAAATAGTCATACCTTCATATACAAAACTTGAGCACGCAGCTATTTTTCATGCTTCCGCACAAAATAGTCTCATACAACATTTGTAAGGTTTTTGCTTTTTTTGCTCGATGCTATTAGATTATAAGAAATGAAGAGAATATTTTTGTATTCGTGGAGGTAAGAATCGAAAAACATAATCACATTGTATGAATACGCGAAGCAGATTCATACATAAGTGTGATTTGGTTTTTTTTTTTTTTTTTTGGTTCATACCCCAATGAAAACAAAAATTATTCTTTTTATCGCTTAACCCATTCAAGCAAAATCCCTCCTTTTTACGCGACTAAAGAAAACAGCTTTGGAAAACATTGTGGAAAATGAAGAAATTGCTTTTATCCAAAACGTCGAAAAAATTTAAAATTCCACCAGATTTAAATTTTCATCTGCATTTTTTTTCAATATGGACCAGTCTAAAGAATGTTGTGTAGGAATGGGTTAAATGGACGAAAGAACCGTTCTATTACAATAAATAATCTGATTGTCTTTGACTTTGACTCATTCATTGTGTTCCGTAATTTACATAAGTAATACCAGAAAACTGATGGTGTTGCATTTAATCAATTCCTACTCAATGACACTTTTGGACGCCGCTCAAGAAAAAATGCATTTGAAAAATTAAGAAACTGCTTATTACCAATGTTTTACGATGTTTTCTACCCTAAAACACTGAGATTTTAAAATTCCCTCAACTAAAAATGTTCGTCTGTAACTTCTTTGAATTTGGACCAGTCAAAAAATTTTGTCGTGTGGTAATGGATTCAAGTGACAAACAGTCACGCCTAACCTGCATGAGCTGGGTTTGAACACTCAAGTAAGAAGACTGTGTGAAAGAAGACTGCCTATTCCTTGATTCTAACCATGTCGATGTATTGAAAATGAATGTCCAATCGATGTATTAACCCTTGTCATGCTGAACCCGGAATATTCCGGTTTTGGCAGGATGTGTAGACCAAGATCAGCCTGCACGTATGTGCAGTCTGATCTTGGTCTACACCTCCTGCTTGTATTTTCCTGCCAGAGTTGTTATTGAAACTGATTTCCAAAAGAAATATTGATTTTTGAACAACAAGTTCTATCAGTGCTTTCAGCCCTTCGATTTTACAGAAATTCAGTAAGGTAATTTATACAGCATGATAAGGGTTAATAATCCCGGTGCCTTTAGATGGATGGTTATATTGTCGTCCTTAGGTACAGTTTAAGTTTCGTCCAAATTTTATTCCTTCCTGACACTACAAATCTCTAAGTGTCTTTAACCCATGACCAGACTACAACAATTTAGTCTAGTCCAAACTGTAAGGAGTTGCAGACGACAAATTTAAGCTTATAAAATTTTATTTTATTTGTTGTTGGTGGTGGTTTTATTTTTTTTTTTTTTATTATTTTTTTTTTCAACATTCTTGATGAAAACATTGTGTAAAATGAAGAAATTGCTTGTCACAAGCGATCTCTTCATTTAACTTAATGTTTTCCCAATGGCTTTTCTTGAAGGGCGTCCAAAGCATTATTGTGTGGGAATGGCTTAAAATATTCGCTTCTTGCAAGCAATTTCTTGTTTGTTTGTGTTTTTTTTTTGTTTTTTTTTTTCACAACGTTTTCCCTATTGTTTTCTTTGAGGCGTCCAAAAGCATCATTGTGTGGGAATGGGTTAATAAACTGGTTATTTTTTATATGAAAAAAATCTCACTCGAATACGTTGTTTTGCGATAGACAAAAAAAATCGACCTTCGAACTCTTTTTTCGACGCCTAACAATGCGTTCCGGAGAGAAATTATTCATATCAATTATAACCAGTAAATTCTCTATACAAAAAATTCGAATTGAGAATTTATCATCGACAACCTATTTCTGATGTCAAAAAATAATTTTGGTGGTACAGGCTTATAATTCAGTTTTTAATTTCGTCTATGAAAAACGAGCGTGCTGATTGGTCGGGAAAAAAATCATAACTCCATGAACAAAATTTTGAGCACGCAGCAATTTTTCATGCTTCTGCGCAAAATAGTCCCATACAAAAGGTATCAAATTTTGTAAAGCTTTTGTTTTTTCCTCGATGCTATTAAATTATAAGAAATGAAGAGAATATTTTTTTGTTTTCATGGTAGTATGAACCGAAAAACCTTATCACACAATGTATGAATCCGCTTCGCGAATTCATACAGTGTGATTAGTTTTTTTCGATTCATCCTTCCATGAATACAAAAACTTTTCTCTTCATCTCTTAAATAATTTCGACAACAAAATTGACCAATCGCGGCTGACAATCAAATAACCAGTCGAACAATTCAAATAGACAAGAATTAAGTTTTGAACTTAAAACCGACAATTGCCGCCATTTTTGTTGGTTTGGCGACGTAAGCGTCGTAACTACAGCTTTTTTCAAGCCGTAGTTACGACATTTAGGTCGCCAACTAACTTTTTTTACTTTTTGTTGCATGCTATTGGTCATAAACTTTAGAAAATAACACCGTTATAAATTGAAGCGGATGTACCTGTTGGAGTGAAAGGTCAGGGCCACAGGAGTCAGTGAGCCGGGGCAGCGATCGGTCAATTTAACAGTTTTTCTGTCATCTTATTATCTTATACACAATTCGTGTGCCTTCGACTTTTGCTAAAAATCTTAATATTTTAGGTAATGTTCTGGACTGGTACCGTTGACGTTAGTAGTACAGCGTTACCAGTCTAGGATATTACACACTGGCCAATGGAGTCCACAGACTCCACTGGCCCCGCCCACTGACTCCAACAGAAAGATCCACTTTGATAGTAAACGGCGTAATTTTTCAAAGTTCACTTTCGGTCAAAATGAAAAATTTGATAGACCGTTTTGTGTGTGTTTGTGTGTGTGTGTGTGTGTGTGTGTGTGTTTTGGTTTTTTCTTTTGTTGTTGTAGTTGTTGCTGTTGTTGTATGGGAGGGTGTTGTTGTATTGTTTTGTTTTTAATTGACAGCCGCGATTGCTCGGGGAAAAGGAGTTTTGGTGTAACTTAGATAAAATCTAAGATCGTTTTTATAGAAAAACATACGCGAAAAAAGTCGGACCTTGACATTTTATGAATAACAAACGACAGTGACTAATTGTGTCAGTTTAATACATCTAACTGTCAGTAACGGATGAATTAGAGAAGTAGGTCACAATTTTAAAATATAAAGGGAATATAATGTTAAGATAGAGATACAACATCTTGTATTTGCTTTGAGCTGCAGAGCAAAATTTTTATATTTCACGAGACCGAAGGTCGAGTCGAATATCAAATTTTCCTCCGCAGCGAGAAACAAATACGAGGTATTGTTTAGCAATCGTAACGTAATATTCAATTTATCATATACCTATATTTATCAAATAAATATTATGAAATAATAATAAAAATCTGCATTTCTACAAGCACTTCCTTTACCATTCTTAATATGTTTATTCTTATTTATGACGTCATCTGTAGAAAGCGAATGACGTCATCTTAGACTACCTTATATGGAACCGTGTTTGACACTGTCAGATACGGATTTTTTTTTTTACGGGACCGATTTTGTCTATGTTTTGCCAGAAATATTTATGGGTATGAATTAAAGCTTCTTAACCCTTGTCATGCTGTATAAATTACTTTACTGCTGTAAAATCAAAGGGCTGAAAGCACTGATAGAACGTGTTGTTCAAAAATCAATATTTCTTTTAGAAATCAATTTCATAAATAACTCTGACAGGAAAAGTTCAAGCAGGGGGTGTAGACCAAGATCAGACTGCACTTATGTGCAGGCTGATCTTAGTCTACACCTCCTGCCAAAACCGGAATATTCCGGGTTCAGCATGACAAGGGTTAATTAATAGTTTATAGGTTATGGAAGAATTTTATAGTTACCAAAAAAATGAAGGACATCCTAGGGGTTTTTAAATACAAAGGAAAACGTCTCATAATTACCTTTTCATCAGTGAAAACGCGGAAAGCCTGCTAAGTGGGATTTAGTTCGCCAGAATTTTAAGTACAGAACAGTTGTCTGATACGATTTCGCGTATTTTCGACTTCGATTTATTGTCAAGCTCGACCAAGCACAATGAGCTTAACCCATTCCTGTTTTTACAAAATTTTAGACCAGTCCAAAGCCAAGGGTTTTGCAGACGAAAATTGAAATTGCATTTAATTTGAAAATTATTCATTCAGTAGGGTAGAGAATACTGTGGAAAGGGAAGAAATTGCTTGTTACAAGCAATTTCTACTTTTTCCGCAGTGTTTTCTCAAGTATACAATCACAGCGACGTTTAATTCCGGGATTACGCAGGAAAGGTTTGAGCAAGTTTTATGATAATCCGACGTCTGTCGTCGAAATCAATGGTTCGGTTACCGTAAAAGCCAGTTATCTATCAATATATCTCGAAGAGTACTAGCATATATGTCTTGATGAATTATCGGAAGAGTTCTGAATAGGTTTATTATGAAATGTTTCAATAGCTAGATTGTTTCATCAAACTTGCAAAAGCCCTTGTTGATCTGGCTTGCGCTCACGCCACTTATCCCATACCTGTTCAATCCCTGATCACTGTGATTTTATGATTGAGAAAATATTGTAGAAAATTAAGAAATTGCTTGTGACAAGCATTTTTTTTTCTTTTTCCACAATATTTTCTACCGTACTGAATTGTTATTTTTCAATTCATATCCACTTTAAATTTACGTCTGCAAAACCTTTGAATTTTAGGGCTCCCCCTGGGAAATTTTATTCTTGCGCCAATGAAAATGCCAATGGCAAAAATTTGGGGCCAATCGGTATGAATAAGTGAATGAAAGAAATCAACTAAATTGAAAACAAATAACCTAGTTTTATATATATTATGTCGGTTAAATTGGGAATGGGTTAAAAGGTGTAAAACGAAAGAATTGTGATTTGAAAATAAAATTCCAAGAACACCTAGAGCTATGCTGGACGACTGGTCAAATTTTTGGTAACCCATAGTACTTTGATTACTAATATAAGCAGTACTTTGCTTACTAATTCCGATATTTCTCATTTCTCGGAAATTCACTTGACTTGACTTGATACTAAAATCATCAATAGATGAGCAAAATATTGTCTTTGCTTTCTATACGGCACTCTAATGAATCTCAAAAAGTGGACGAGGAATAAAGATCGTCAATTCTTTAGCCCAAGCGATGTGACTCTCCGCCATATTGGTTTACATGATGGTAGCCCATTATTTGGACAGGTCTTAAATTTCATAAATCCAGAAAGTGTTACAACTAGTCAGATTTTGTTATCTCGGGTATAGAGGCCAATATCGAAAAGTGGTCATGTCATTTCCTAGATAAATCTTGAGGGCTCCCCATGCTCAAATATCTACGTTAATTAGAAATTAGTTATTTTGGTTTTCCTAGTCTAAGACAATGTCTTTTGATCATCGTTCGCTCGTTTATCTAACTTCGATGTTGAGTAATTCTGTCATTTATCATTTTGTATTGTAATTTCAGCTATTCTATCGCAACAATGTTACGCTGGTTGGGTGTGCTTCTTCTCGTTGAGACAGTTTTAGCAGCAAGGCGTATCATAGATTTATCACATACACTAGATGAAAATGCTCCAAAGATTCCACTCGATAGTTTCGGGTTTGATCAAAATATGTCATGGTACAAGAATGTGCAGCTGCTTGCAAAGGAGTATCCCGATCGAGAGATGTGGTAATTAACCCCTGTCATGCTGAACCCGGAACATTCCTGTTTTTGCAGGAAATATAGACAAAGTTTATCATACACATGTGTGCAGAATTATCTAAGTCTATACCACCGGTTTCTCCATTTATAGTCAGAGTTAAGTTCACAAGAAATATCGAACCGATTCAGGCTTTCAATCTTTTGATTTTGTTTAATTCCAAATTATCTATCTGTCTTGCAAAGGTTAATAAAAAGAGCTTTGAAGTACTTGCTATTCTTATTCACGCAAAATTGAACTATAGTTAAATACGGGGACTAATCTTAGAGTAAAATGGGGGACCATGTGTTGCTCAGTGTTTTTGGTGTCAGACTCTTAATTTGAGTGACCTTGAGAGTAGCAAGCTCAAACCGTCTTCGTTACCTCATTTGCACACGACCCAACTTCAACAGAAGAAAACAAATCGGCTAGCGAATGTTTCTCACGGTGACTTTGTTTCGAGGAGCGGGCGAGTTGAAAGCGTCAGACCAATCGGTTTGACACATTACGTGAGTGTCCCACAGTTCATTACAACTTTCCGCGAAACATTATTAATTAGATTTGTCACAATTAATTTTTTTATACTAGCAACGTAAATATAGACCAGGGCATACTCTGGACTGAAATTTCTTTTAGCCAGCCTTTTAGCCAATCTGAAAATTCTTTAGCCAATTTGGCTAAACTGTAGCCAACTTCTCAGCCGTTGTAGAACTTTTTAAAATTTAAAAAGATTTTTATTTTTTTTTTTTCCAAATTTTCTATAAAAATATTTTTTTTAGGTTAATAAATTCTTTTATTATTTTTTTAATTTTTTTAATATCATGTAAATTAATTCAACCCATTCCCATACAATCCTGATTTGAGCCCTATTAGACAAAGGATTGAACTTGACAAAAAGTACGAATGTACCTGGTACGAATGAAATCGCCATTTTGACGTCAAATTCTGATATTCTATGCTGAACAATGTACGAATATAAAGGTAAATCCACATGAAAAATAACGATTTTGAGCTGCAGTGATACCACTCTTTAATTACAGACAGGATTGTCGAGCAAATCGCCTTTTTCGTTAGTCGGACAAAACTGTGCACCTTGACCTCTTCACCTTCGTCTTACAATGATTTTTATTGTGCGGTTAAGATGGCGCTTTTTCGCGGTTTCTGTCAAATCGATTTTCTACCAATCAAATGTCTCATGCAACGAAAGTATGACGTAATTGTGTCTCAGTTTCATACTTTTCAACAGATTTTATGATATGCAGCTTTATGTCCTAGATTATTGATATTCAAGGTAATACGTTACTGTAATTTGTAATTTAATGAATATTCTAAAAGCAAGATGGATGAAACAGATCGATGTTGGATTGGACGGTGATATTAGCCCTATAAGGTGAGCGAAACACGACTAACAAAAATATGGTCTAGTCACCAGACAATCCAGATTGTCTTTCAAGATTGGTACGTGACTGTTGCTAAAATTGTTTAATGTTCATGTAGATTATTTAGTGGTCTTTACATTTACGCACCATTAAACATAGAATGTCACCAATCGACGTCAGCAAGGCGAGTGCATTCGTACCAGGTACGTCCATACTTCTTATCAATTCCAAATACTTCTGTGGTATAAACATTTCAATTGTGACAAGTCCCAGTGAGATGAACTGTTAAGGAAACACCATGTTTTTATTGTTATAATTGATCTCTGATTTTAGCAAATCTACAACACCGAGACTGACAGTGACGAAAACACGTGTTTACTAGTCTTAACCAATCATATCCATGTATAAAAATCCTTTTGTGAACAATGTATGCACGTGACCTTAATTCTCTTGAGTGATGCTTTTGTATATTTCAGAATATTGTTCTCAGTTGAAATAAAAAAAAAACATCGATAAAGATCCTCAGGCACCAGTGAATGACTGATTGATTGATTGATTTAATTGGCTTTAATGCCACTTTTAATATCTAAGTCATATTGCGGCGGCCGAAGCACCTATCAATTGATTCCTGGCATTTCTCACACCAGTACTACCACTATATCCTTTCCTAGTCTCCAGATGCTCATCACACTTAGATTTACGATTATGCACCCATTGGTGGGAAACAAATGTGGAAAAGGACATATGTGGCGCGACCGGGTATCGAACCCTGGACCTCAAGCTTGAGCGTCCAATGCGCTACGAACTGCGCTGTGGCCAGGGCCTCAAGCACTAGTAAGTCTCGAGAAACCCTCATAGTATATCATTCTATGAGCAAAAATTAATCTTTGATGGCTCACTTAAACTTGTTTATCTATAACCGATCGTTACTGCGGACGATACGTCTAGGATGAATGTTGTGTATGGTTTGTTGCGCTATTAAAAAAGAAAAGATTTTTTTCAACAACTAGTTTGAAAGACCACGAAATTGAGTAGTTTTGATTGTTCCATTTAACAGGTTAGAACTACGCCGTGTTGAGTTTTACGAACACCAAGGTACTCATATTGACGCACCTAATCATTTCGGTAGAGGGAGACAGGCTATGCACGAGATCCCACCAGAAAGGCTTATCGGACCAGGTGTAATCATTGATGTACGAGAGCAAGCTAAAGCTAATCCAGACTACGCAGTCACCGTCGATGATATTAGGGGTACAAGTCAATTTCTCATTTTTGAGCTCCTGCTATGAAATTTAAACGCGGCCAGTTTGTTACAAAACGATGTATTGCATGTACTAATCTTCGTAGGAAAATATAATCTGTCAAATATAATTGTTTGATATCCAAGGTCAGTAAAGCTGATTTCATGCGCATCTTGGCTAATTCCAGCCCCTTTCGACGTTTCTTTCATCGGCAAAAATTGCACACAATAATAATAAAACTACCTGCAAAACTAAAATGTTGCCTTTCAAGCATAAAGCATGTTGAAAATCAATTTCTAAAATTCCAGAAACTATAAACTTATTTCATTAAATACTGACGACATGCTTTTTGCATGCCCGGAAAGTTTAAACTCAGTAACTATTTGTAAAAGGCTTTTTGTCATTTCAATTTTAGCTTACGAAGACGAATATGGTCGAATACCAGCAGGCGCTATCGTTATCATGAACTCTGGTTGGTCAGAGAAATACCCTAATCAAGAATTAACGTTTGGCTCGACCAACTTTAGTGATTTTAGCACGTTCCATTACCCAGGTTGGAGCATTGAAGCTTGTCGGTTTCTAAATGAAGAACGCAGGGTAGGTAAAAGGGAGCATTTCAATTTCCTTTTAGATAATCAATTGACGCATTTCCACACAATCCCTCATTTTTACGCTCTCAAGAAAGAAGCTTTAGAAAGCATTGTGGAAAATGAATAAATTGCTTGATACAAAAAGCTGAAAATAAAATCTAAAAATTTCACCAGCTTGAAATTGTCGTCTCTATCTTCTTTTAGTTTGGACCAGCCTGAAATTATGTTGAGTGGGAATAGGTAAATGCCTACTTATTTACTTTCTCCGAAAATGCAGTTCGACAACAACGTAGCTTTATCTTGAATAAAATGTACTTACGACGTTTTCGTCGCCCACAATGCTTGAAAATGACTGGTTCAACAGTTCATTTCCTGTCCCAATGAATGATTTTATTGGTTAATCGACGGATTGATTGACATCGGTGATCCGTCATTTGTCGGGGAGAAGTGGCAAAGTGTTGAGAGTGTATCACTGGTAATGAGGTCACGGGTTTGAGTCTCATCATAGCCGCATGGGTTCATAGGCAACACACTCAACAGTCATCATCTGTCTTTTGTTTGTTTGAGTGGGGTTTAACGCCTTTTTTTTAACCGTTTTACATTCATACCCCGGCGGCTTGAGCATCTAACCATGGATTCCTGGTATTTCTCACATCAATACTACATCCTACATCCTTTCCGAGCCTCCAGCATAGATTTACGATGATCAACCAATTGGTGGGAAACAAATGTCGAAAAAGGTATTTGCCGCGACTGGAGACCGACCCTATACTTCATGATTGATAGTGCAGCGCGCTACCAACTGCGCTATGGCCACGGTTATATCGCAGGTGGTAGGACGTTGCACTCTTAAACGTGAGGTCTATTGGTCGATCCCCAATCGAGGTAATTATCCTTTCTAACATTTTCCAAAGTTGTAAAACTCGATAGCAGTAATAAGTAGCCTTTCTAACATAGACGAAAAACAACTGGATCGAGTGTTTGAGGGTCGAAAAATATTAAGGGGAAATGAGCGGTAAGCTCCTTGTCTTTTGGGTTTGTCATCTGTTTATATTTGAACATAGGAGGGATGCATTCAATCAAATTGAAGTAAATTTATACCTAGCTAAGAATTTAAGCCCGTCTGTACACAAATTTTAGCTCGTCTGTCTAAAATTTGGGGTGGGGTCGATTTTTAACAAGCTTTACGCATTCCCTGATCAAAATGCAATATTGAAAAATATGTAAAAATATTCGTAGAACTGAAAATATGTCAATCATGAGAATTGTTTTTTTATAATATGAGCTAAATTAAAAGGAATATAATGTTACAGTTGTGATATAAAATTCTTGTATTGGATTCGAGCCGCG
Organism: Fragum fragum; assembly: GCA_946902895.1. Lineage (NCBI taxonomy): Eukaryota > Metazoa > Mollusca > Bivalvia > Cardiida > Cardiidae > Fragum > Fragum fragum. The sequence goes on from OX336365.1 coordinate 14,840,462, forward strand.
AAAGATAAAACAAGCTAACGAGTTTTGTCTAAAACCAGCCTTTTTATGATAACATTAAATTCGGCGTGACGTCGCCGAATCTGTATTTGTTCAGTTCAGGGCTGATACTGATTTTATTTCTGTCTAGTCCGATTATGTCCGCGTTAAAAGAATGTATTTCATAAGGATATTGACCGTCCGCTGGTCCAGCCCACTTACTCCATTTACCATGTCAATCAAGTCCGACAGTTGTCCCGCTTTGATTTTAACGGCGCTCTTTTGCTACAAAGCAGTTGGTTAGCGATCTAAACGTCAAAACTACATCTTGAATAAGCTGTAGTAAAGACGTTTAGGTCGCAAAACCAACAACAATATTGAAAAAATGGCGGTAAATGTCGGAGATCAAACTTCACTCCCGGACTAAATGAATGATTTGATTGGTCGACTGTGTCTTTGTTTGACAACCGCGATTGGTCAATTTAGTAGGTAACGTTTAACATTTTTATGAAACTCACTAAAGCATTGGTACATAATTTATCAAAGCATCGCGGTTACAAAAATTAGCCTAGCTTAGTTATTTTACCACTTTCATGGTTAAATTGTTTCATTTAAGATTTCCGTGCTGGGCGTTGACACCACGTCTACGGATCCAAATCAGGTTGGTTATCTGGACTGTCATCGATATTTACAGCCGTTGAACGTTCCCCTGCTCGAGTATGTCGGCAATCTTCACAACTGTCCTCCGAATGGCACCACAATATTTCTAGGGGTACCAAAGATACGTGACGGTACCGGGGCACCAACACGGATCTTCGCCGTCATTGATGACGTCTACCCTTGCGATGACACCTCGAGCGTCACAGCTCACTTTTCTTTTATTGTTTTGTTGTTATCAGCCCTTGTGCATAAAATGCTGTAGATGAAAGATAACAATGTAAGATTAGTGTCTGTTGGACATAAATTGCTGCCAAAAGCTGCATAAAGACTGAAAAAACATAACAAGATAAGGTCATATCTTTATGTCTTTCCCGAGTTTGCGAATGAAACTTTTATATATGAGCGCATGCGTGACATTTCAAACAATTACACACGTGCGCCAAGTAAAGACTTAGATCAGCCTGTGCATCCGCACAGTCTGAACAGTCTTCACTCTGTAGATAGATAAGGACCCAAAGCTTCTTTAAACAACCAGCGAATGTTCTAATTGCCCCGATTGGCTGCCCAGCGTGCTCAAAGTGTGCGTGTCACGCACATGCGAAACGGTTGGAAATGTCACGCATAGGCTCATATGTGTGTGTAACTAGGTGAATAATCAGATTTGCCTGTTGTTCCTCGCACGGTGCTCAGGGTCTTCAATTTGCGCTCTCTTTATTGATTGATTGATTGAATGAATGGGGTTAAACGCCTATTTTAACAGTTTTCAGTCAACTGGCGGCGGCTGGAGCATCTAACCGAGGATTCCTGCATTTCTCACACTAGTACTATCAATACACCCTTTCCGAGCCGCAGTTGCTCATCATTCTTAGGTTTACGATTACCCACCCATTATTGAGTGACTTATGTCGGACAGGATATTCGCCGCGGCCAGGGATCGAACCCAGGACCCCTTGACCAGGAGTACTACGCGGTACCACTCCGCTTTGGCCGCGGCCTTCTGTAGATTTATACCGACTGAAAGAACCTTCAGACAACTATCGAGTATCTAAATTGCACTATGTTAATGTCAAGGCAGGGCAGTGGCTATGTTACATTATTACGTACATGTGAGATTGGGGTTTCGCTGCTAATGAAAAGATCGATTGACCAATAAAATCGTTATTAAAACTGGAAGTGACATGTTGAACTCACTATTTGTTTCATACATTTTCAATAATCGATTCATTAATTTATATGTCGAAACTACAATTTATCCAAGCTGTAGTTAAGACGTCCAAACCCTTTCCTATTTTTTTCAACAGGAAAGCGTTAAGTCGGCCGAAAACGATTTGCTTGTTTTTGTTTTATATCCAAGGTCATACATTTCGCAAAATAGTGCCATTTCATTTACCAGACAAACTGTCTTGACAGAGGCAAGTGGGCGTGGTCTGCGTTTGATCATTTTTTATTTTTTTTAATGATTAAGCTGCTATTTTATTTCAAAAGAACTAAATATTCTCGCTTTAGCCCTTTCCTGTTCAATTTCTGGTTTAAACGTCCCCATGTTTAATTATTGAGAAAACATTGTGGAAAAAGAAGACATTGCTTGTGACAAGCAATTTGTTCTTTTCCACAATAGTTTTTGTCCTTTTAAATCATTTTTTTCGGATAAAATCAACTTTAAATTGTCGCCTACAAAACTTTTAAATTCAAACAGGTCTAAAATTTTGAAAAACAGGACAGGGTTGTTAAGAGGCGTTTGCCGTTGTACTTTCTTAAATTTGTATTTTAACAAGAGGAACAAATCTGCAAAGGGAAGCCAAAATGTCCATACTATAGCCTCATTCAAATTGTAGTTTCGGCACTTTGGTCGCCCAGTGACGAAATGACAAGTTTCGAATATCGAAACAGTGTATCGAAACGCGATGAATAATGAGCGGCAACTTTTTCGAGGACAAGGGAAGTCATCCGGTATTTACCTTTTGTATGAAAGTAAGGGATATCAGCCCCTGATCTTTATAAAACTTAATTTTTGAGTTGGAATGCGGAGCAATTCAAACTTAGATTTAACAAAACCGCAAAATGAACACAAGACAATTTCATTTCGGTTTTTTATAACACATATCACGTGATACCTTAGATATGAATACACCTCGGGTACTTCTCATCTCAACTTGCCACTGACATTCAGTTAGTTGTAGTCGAAGACAATAATATGGCACGTGTAAAGGATGACATAAAAATTCGTTTAGAGACTTCTAAACATGCTTGAGTTTGCTTTGAATTATTGCAAAATAAGGTAATAATCAGCGCAGTAATTTGCTTTTTGTGATTCGCCGTCCCGTATTTGGTTATCACGTGATCTCAAGTGAAATGTGGTAGTCATGTGACCATAGATAGACAATGTTTATAAATATGACTCAGGTCGCAAATGTATTTTTACAATAATCACGCCGCCCAGTGCTTTAAAACATTCTAGAGCGATTAGGGGGGATCGTAAGCATCAAGCAAACGCGATTATTGTGGGATTAACAGCTTTTACACAATAAAAATGAAATAGATGCAAACGAAAGTAGAAGAATTTGAAATTTAGAATGTAAACATATCAACTTCCGGTTTCTACTTATTTACTAAATAATTACGCTTTGTTTTGTCGTTATTTACAAGTTTAATTCAATAATTACACAAAAAACCTTTAACAAGTGTCATCTAGCTTTAAGCTTGGTCCTTCTTACTTAAGATTTTTCACGGTTCTAAAGCCGAATAACGAATAAGGAAATCGTACTACTACAGGGCGCCGAAGATAATTTCATACTATCTTCATCACATTATAGGAATTTTTAGGAAAAGGGTAAACCTACCATGTGCAAACAAAAAAGTTACAATAACATTTTTTGTTTTGTTCTTTTTTAATTTTGAATTTAACTCACAACGCTTTATAAATTCTTTTTCCTAAGTCTAAACCGGTATTTCTTATCGATCACCCTGAAACACGTTTCCGCGCACTTCCGCGAATTTCCACGTATACTCATAAACTTGAAGTGAAAATCTACGTGATTTTAGTATGATCGTTACAGAATTGGCCGAGTTCAGGGTCAAATAATTATCGAGGACATTGATTTCTTACTGTAGAAGCTGTAATTCTCTGTTTTCAAGATTCTTAAAGGAGTTCATGTATTACAGTTGATCAAAAGGAGAATGCTATGTTTGAAAATTCTAATTTTGCTGTGCCTGACACGAGCTAATAACCCATTCCAACACGATAAAATTTTAGAAATAGCAGACGACAATGGTAAGTTTATGAAATCTTTAAAATCCTGGTCTTTGTGGACAGAAAATATTGTCGATAATGAAGAAATCGCTTGTAACAAGCAATTTCTTCATTTTCCAGAATGTTTTCCAAAGCTTCCATAATGAGGGTCATTTAAAGCGTCACTGTCTCGGGATGGGTTAAGACTATGCTAGCTTTTGATTTCTGTATGTGGATTTATGTTTTTGTGCGTTATTCACGCACATATGTACACGAATGGGAATGCTGGTTAAAGATTACAGGAGAGAGGCTTACTCGGAAAGTAATACATGAATTTGAACCGAATTCCACAGTTATGACCCTTTCAGCGCATTCCAACTTCTCAGTACTTTCAGTCCTTTGATTATTGTTCAACACGAGTGTGATTGGATCTTTATCCTTCGAAATTAACTAGGTCCTCAGATAATTAGAACCTATAGAAATTCGGTCATCCAAAATTAAGAATGCCAATCGATAAATTTGTAAGACATAGATCGACTGTCTTAACGATATCTTTGACCCCTCTCCAGTGGATCCTGCCATTATCGAACATTGGCAGCACAGGCAAAGTTCATACTGCATATACACGCTGTAAAACGCTGCTTGTTTATTTTTTCCTTCTGTGAGATGAGCAATAAAACAGAATTTCTAGCTCCTGCTCTCTTACGATTTTGTATCACACCGTTTATCATCCAATGCTAGTAAGTTTTCAAACAACCCACCGAATGGCATTGTAACAAATTGGCAAATTTTTCTTCAGCGTCGTCTATACATCATGCGTCTTCAATAATATTTATGCAAAAGCTGAAAAAAATGGCTTTAAAGATGGAAGTAGGCTAGCGAAAACATGAGGCCGATGACGTAAGATGTTACGTAGGTTGTCAACGTTGAACTCGGAAAAGTCCCATTTTCATCGGTTTATAGATCAAAATTTAGACGGGGTTGTTATGTCACCTGACAAAAACCGATTTGCTTCTACGATTACATAATGCAGGTCAAAAAGTTACAATTTATTGCCTATAAACCAATTGACAAGTGACATTTATACACGCTAATTGGTTGGAACAAGCGACCCTACCCGATAAATTCCGATGTTTCAAAGTAGGGCACTGAAAATAAATTACATTAAATAGAATTTTATGTACGTTTAGTCGGTTTTACGCGAAGAAAGAATATTGATCGTGAAATTTACATCAATAACTATTTAATTTACAGATAATTTCCTATAGCAAATTTTCATTAAACTCTGTTCAAGAGGCGCTTAAAAGAATTTTGCTTGAAAGCAAGCGACAGTTTATTCATGGTGCAACACTTGATTATATTTGGTCAGACCCCACCGGATTTTCGGCCTGTTTATGGTGCTGTGGCAGATTACAAAACATATGACCTTTTCAGTGACTTATCCTCACTCATAGATCGTTTTTCTTTTAGGCCAAAATTTATAGGTCATGAATGATGTGGGTTTGTTTGTGTGTTTTTTTTTGTTTGTTTGTTTGTTTGTTTGTGTTTTTTTTTTTTTTTTTTTTTTTTTTTTTTTTTTTTTTTTTTTTTTGTTGTTGTTGTTGTTGTTGGTGGTGGTGGTGGTTTTGTTTTTGTTGTTGTTTGTTTGTTGTTGTTGTTGTTGTACTTTTTTGTTTTTTGGTTTGTTTTTTTTTTTCTCTCTCTCTATTCTAGCCGTTGTAGAAGCTCGGTTAGTTAGGGTACGCCCTAATTAATTTGCCGTCCTCTGGAATATAAAGTCAAGGGCGGAGACGGCTAAATCAAGCTTAAAACTGTAGAATATATGCAAGACTCGCGAAAAAGTAAACATTTAGGCATGTCGGTCACTAATGTGCACTGAAAATGCTGTTTTCGTATCGGACTACCTTTTTGTAAAAGCACTCCTATACAACGACCTCCAGAAATAAATTCCAGTAAGGTCACTCCATTTGTAACAGCGTAACAAGTTTAGATTTACTCCATTGTCATTCACACTATTAAAGCGGCTTATCTGCTTTTCCGGTAATTATTAACCCATTCCAACTCAATCCCTCCTTTTTACGCCCCTCGAGAAAAAAGGGTTTGAAAACATTGTGGAAAATGAAGAAATTGCTTGTATCAAGCAATTTCTTCATTATCCACGATGTTTTCTATCCAAAAAGACGAATAAATTCAAAATTCCATTAACTTGAAATTGTCGTCTGCAGCTTCTTTCAATTTGGACCAGTCTAAAATTTTGCCATGTTGGAATGGGTTAATGTCTTTTACACCATAAACATTCTCATATCCGGGGGTATGAAAAGAGCTCCTCGGAGGATTTTGTCCCGGAAGAGATAAGAATGAAACATTGAAATACTTTAAATGATATGCGTAAAACATAATTGAAATGGTTTTTTTTGTTTTTTTTTCAAACATAAAGAAATGTAGGATCCAAAACCTATGTCTTCAGATGTATACGTGCAATAGTTACAAACAATAGAAAAGTGATTGATCAATCAAATCATTCCATTGGCTTGGGAATAAACTTTGAACTCCGATAATTATCTTTTGTATTTTTGTATTTACAAGATGGTAAAAAGAAATGTAATATTCATTGTATACTAATGCCCTGTGTTTGTTTGTTTGTTTAAATGGGGTTTAATGTCACTTTTAACAGAATTTCTGTCATATCGCGACGGCACGAGCATTACACCATAGATTCCCTGTATTTCTCACACCAGGACTACACGCACTACATCCATCTGCTCATCCCTCTTAGGTTTACTATTATCCACCCCTTAGTGAGGGGCAAATGTCGGAAAGGATATTCACCTCGGCTAGGGATCGAACCCGGGACCCCATGTTTAGGAGTTCGACGCGCAATCAAGGCTACACTATGGTCGCGGTCACTAATGCGGTTTGCATAAAGAAACAACCCTCAAGAAATAACGAAAACTGTTGGAGACTTACCGAATATTGAATCAGAACATTTAACCTATTATCAAACGGCAAAATTTTAGACTAGACCAAATTGAGAGATGTTGCAGACGTCATTTTAAAGTTTATGAAATTTTAGATTTTTTCCATTTTGTCGGTAGAAAGCAATGTGGAAAATGAAGAAATTGCTTGTAACAAGCAATTTCTTCATTTTCAAGAATGTTTTCCGCAGCTTTTTTTATGGGGGTAGGGGGGGGGGCGTCTAAAAGGGTCACTGAGTGGTAATGGGTTAAACCGATCTGCTGGTCAACAATATAGATCGTTTGACTTTAATGTGAAATGTTTCAAAATGAAGCCTATCGTGATATACATAGTCTGGCTTCCAGAAATTAAATCTTTCCGTGGTTGGACAAGGGTATCAATTGACCAATCGCGGCTGACAGTCAAGGAATCAATCGACCAATCAAATTATTTATTCAGCCCGGACCTTAGCTTTCAACTCCGACATTGGCCGACATTTTCAGCTAGCAAGCGTAAGCCTGATAGATTAAGTTAACAGACAAAATTTGAGGTCTTCTCAAAGTTCGACGAGTGCAAACTGCCACTGGAGGCTTCACCACTAAATCCATTGAATGGCTACGCCATACAAAAAAGTTCTTATGTATTTCGGAAATAATAGCAAACTCTATTCAAATTATTGAAACTCTTTAAAAGCATGCTATTTTACCCATTCCAACTCAATCACTCTGTGTATGCTATTCAAATAAAAAGATTTTGAAAACATTGTGGAAAATGAAGAAATTGCTTGTGACAAGCAATTTCTTCATTGTCCACAATGTTTTCTACTCTACAAAACCATGCTTTGCTATCTTACAGTAACTTCGGTACTTTGATTATTAAACATTCTTGTTGGTTTGGCGACTTAAACAAGCTGTGGTTGCGACATTTAGGTCGCCTAACAAACATTTCACTTTTTAGCTGGAAAAGCGTCAGCTTTGATAGCTTAAGTTAATAGACAAAATTTTGAGGTCGTCTCAAAGTTCAACGAATGCAAACAGGAGGCTTAACCACTAAAACCATTAAATGCCTACGCCATAAAAAGTAGTTGCAATGTTGAAAACTCTGCATGCAAGTTCATCTCCTAGGTATTTTTAGCTCACTTGAGCACATCGTGTTCAAAATGAAACTGATCAGAGTCCTCAAAGAAATTGCAGACGACAATTTCAAATCGTTGAAAATTTAAATTGTCTATCTCTTTAGGTAGAAAACAATGTGGAAAATGAAGAAATTGCTTGTAACAAGCAATTTCTTCATTTTCCACATTGTTTTCCACAACTATTTTCTTGAGAGGCGTAAAAAGGAGGGGTTGTGTGGGAATGGGTTAACTCCTTGGTTACTTTAACCTCGTTTCTTTGTCATGATAACGTTTGACAATGGAGATTACTGAACAAAGCGATACTTTGCTAGCTTACAGTGTTTTTCAGTACTTTGATTTGTTACATGCTACTGCGTGGCCATGAATTTTACAAATTAACGCTTTACAAAATCGAAGCGGAACTTCCTGTCGAAGGTCATGGGCGTGACCTAGGGAGTCAGTGGGAGTCCGCAGGACTCCAAAAAGAAGTTTTTGTTCAGCGCTAGCCACAAACATTGACTTGGATTTAAAGAGTTATACATGAGGAAAATATCATTTTTGTTTGTTTGTTTGAATTGGGTTTTGCGCCGCTTTCAACAATCTTTCAGTTATATCGCGGCGGCTGTAGCACCTAACAATGGAATCCTGGTATTTCTCATACCAGTACTACCATTACATCCTTTCCTAGCCTCCAGCTGCTCTACGATTATCGACCCATTGGTGAGAGACAAATAGTCGGAAAGGATGAGTGCCGCCGTCGGGGATCGAACCCGGGACCTCTAGATTTACAGTCCGACGCGCTACCAACTGTGCTATGACGGCGGCGAGGAAAATATCATGATAAAGGTTCAAACAAAAACGGCTATGATATTCAATAAAGAGAAAAACCGGATCTATTAGACTCAGCACATTCTGCAGAGTAATGAGCCACTATTATTGGGAGGATGGTTGACTGACCTTTCACATCCTGTTTGTAGGGTTTGTATTTCAAGACCATATATCGAAGTACAATGGCCTTAGTCTGGCCGGCAGGCCCTTTCAAAATATTTTAATTGAATTATCTAAAGGGAAACGAATATCAGTGAGCTAATAACATGTAAATCCATTCTCTTGTGTGTAACAAGAAATGGTCTGGTGTTTTTGTAGTGGTTGATGGTGGTGGTGGTGTTATTGTTGTTGTTCAGCAACTGTCGCGTAAGCTTGGATTTGAGAGGAAAGAAGAAAATAAGATAATTTTCTATTTAGTAATATGCAAATCAAGCGAAGTGGTCTCTTGTTTTTGGTTACTGCTCGCAATCTTACCGAAATAGGAGCTGAGTTTGAAGAGGTAAACCGTTTTACCATTTAAGTACACGTTTAAACGTAAAAAAGATTCTTGACAGGTGTTTGGCCTCGGTCATTACGTTTTGACAGGTGTTTGACCTTATTCACTTACAATTTGATTGCCCCCAATATCTTTACAAAATGTACATTGTAAAGTAAACTGTTTACATTGTCAAGCACATAAAACATGTATAAGCCAACCAAAAGATATTGGCAGTGATGTTAATATGAATATCACGATTATGCATTTTTTGTTTTCTTCTTCTATTCCGCTATTCCATCTTTCCTCAGTCTTTCTTTCTTTCTGTCTTTCTTTCTCTTTTCCTTCTTTGAAATGACCAATTCAAACTCGTGTAGTTTGCTGATTGCAACTTTTGTATTTTAAAGGAGCATTATACAGGCTAACAATATTGGCAGGGATGTGTATATGAATATACAATAAACAGTGAAATTATAAAAATGATAAACTCAACGATTAGGGTGGATTTAACCCGGCTTTTGTTCATCTTGCGCTACCGAATGTCGTCATCGCTGGACCAAAGACACTTGTGACGTCATTAGGTTGTCATGTATTTCACGTGCGAAATGACGCTGTTTTAGAAAAAGATCCCACAAAAGATAGTATTTTGTATATTTTTGCATTAGACAAATAAAATTATTGCTTGTACATCATGTAAGATCGATTAATTTTTCATTTCGTGAACAACTAAAGTATACTTTTTCACTTTGTTGTTCACTCATTGAAAGATAAACCGAGCTTACACTGAAACAAACAATTATCCTCTATATATTGCTGTTTTGTGACCTTTTAGACCAATACCATTCAACAAATTTTAGTCTAGTCCAAATTGAAAGGAGCTCTAGACGACAATCTGAAATTAAGAATTTTTCTTAACTATGGGTAGAAAATATTGTGGATCTTGCCGAAATTGCTTTTTCCGGGCAATTTCTTCATTTTCCACATTTTTTTCCAAAGCCTAAGTTCTTAGAGGCGCTCAAAAGCCACATTTGTGTGGGAATGGGTTAAATGGACGGAAAGTGTCTTCTTGCTCCCGTCCAATCTTCTTGAGAAAAAACCGATTAAATTCTATACATAAAAGATATTGAAGGAGAGGTCATGGAATACCTAATTTATTAAACGAGTCATTCATAAACCGATAAAAACGATGCTCTGTCGAGTTTTTATGTGTTTTAGATGACGAGTTTAATAAATTCGGGAGTTTACGTATATGCAATCGGTATTCTATTCGTAATTTTGATATGTCCCTAACTTTTTCTATAAATCGTTAAAAACTAATAAAGCTCATCGATATAATGATATTTCGCGAAACAGATAACGTCGTTCGAAAAATGGCGCCATTCTGACTGTAGCGAAAAGGCGTTTCCATATGTTTCGAATTCATTTTCAAATTCATTTAAGAGATGAAGAGAATTCATACAGTGTGATTAGGTTTTTCGGTTCATACCTCCATGAAAACAAAAATTTTTCTCTTCATTTCTTATAATTTAATAGCATCAAGCGAAAAAAAGCAAAAACTTTACATATTTTGATACCTTTTTGTATGAGACTATTTTGTGCGGAAGCATACAAAATGGCTGCGTGCTCAAAATTTTGTTCATGGAGGTATGAATTAAATTTTTCGACCAATCAGATCGCTCATTTTTGATAGACGAAACTGACAATTAAATTATTACACTAGTGTAATATCACATACGTAATATTTATTTCTCTCCCGGACCGTAGGTAATATTATAGAGACATAATCACAATGGTTCGATTTTACTTAGAACTTACTGTTTAAAACCGAGTGGTATTTGAAATCAGATAACCTATGGAGATTGACAGTTAGAAATCTTTTACAACAAAGAACGTTTTCTGCATCCCGTTACATCATATTTCATTTCCGAGTCCGAAAAAAACGGGATCCTTTTCGACATTAGTCTCTCATCAAAGGGTGGATAGTCGTAAACCTAAGAGGGATCTAGGAAAGGATGGAGTTGTAGTACTGGTGTGAGGAATACCAGAAATCCATTGCTAGGTGCTCCAGCCGCCGCTATATGGCTGAAATACTGTTAAAAGTTGCGTTAAACCCCATTCAATCAACCAATCAACTGATTTCGGTCTCGGTTATGTAAGGTGGAGACATAAAATAAAATAACGCAAACGGACAAATTTACATAGCGGCTTCACCGAGACGGTGATTAATATGTGTGCAATGTCTGTATCATGATTATGAGACGGAAATAAAATACCGGGTAAAGGGATATGAGTACATCCTGTAAAAGCGGAACAGTGCAATGGAAAACAGAATTATTATTTTAATTATAATTTCATTTTCATTTTGTTGTTATTTTTGTTTGCTTAGCCAATTCTTGCGAATCAAGAGATTTTGTTGAATACTTATCTAGTCTCACTTTCGGTTTTACGATTAGCATTCCAGCGGCAAGATGTGTGCAAGATATGAAATGTATCAGATTCCCCAAGCGTGTCGTGTGCAAAATGTTTCGGATAAAAAGATTAATCAAGTACATTTATGAAGGATTTACCTACCATCTAAACACATATTTGGATACTTTGGAAAAATTCCTCAACATAGAGAATACAAAGTATATCAAACACGTGAAATTCACTGTGATCATCAGAACACTTTTTCGTAGTATTTTACTCATTTCTGATGGAGCAAATTTGTGCATAAACAAACTTGACCGATTAAACGGAGCATAAATAACCTGGGGCCATGTAAAAAGGCGAGATAATTTGCTCTCCGTCGAAGAGCCAATGGAGATTTCAATCGAGTGGGGTTAAAATCCAATTTTAACAGTATTACGGTTATATCGCCGAGGCAGGTGTATCTTACCATGACTTACTATCGTTTTTTTCACCTACCTTAGTACAACTACAACATTGGATTCGAGCCACCAGTTGCTCATCCCGGCCACCCAGGTGTACCTTTATATCGTTTTTAGCTAGAAAAGCGTCAGCTTTGATAGCTTAAAATAACATACAAAACTTTGAGGTATTCTCAGAGTTCAAATGACTGCAAACTGTCACTGGAGGCTTAACCAATAAATCAGTTGAATGCTTACGCCATAAAAAGTAGTTCTTGTGGGTCTGATCAGAGTCTTCATAATACGCACTGCTTTGTATAGCCACATGAGTTAACTTTATTCAAATTTCTGAGGATCCATTCAAAAGCATGCTATTTAACACATTCCAACACAATCCCTCTTTTTAAGCATCTCAAGAAAAAAAGATCTGGAAAACATTGTGGGCATTGAAGAAATTGCTTGTAACAAGCAATTTCCTCAATGTCCACAATGTTTTCTAACCTACAAGGCAATGGTTTTCTTATATCTACAATTTTTTTTTTTTTTTTTTTTTTTGTTTGTTTTTTTTTTTTTTCATGTATATATAATGATAAACTTTGCAAAAGAAGATATTCTAACAAAATTATGCTTTGCTAGCTTACAGTACTTTCGGTACTTTGATCAATTATTTGTTTCTCGAAGTTTCCTGATGGCACATTTTTGCGTGACGGATCACGTATCAAAAGGCTAAAATCAGATCGTCTTTATTCGTTATGAGCAATCAGTGCTTAGAGTTGGACGGCGAGGCTATCGTCTTTATCCGACAACTAGATCAAGGTAATGGACATGTTGTCTTTTTTGCATGTATATTTAATTTTTTTATTATTTCATGTACGGATCTATCGAATGAATAATAAAACCATAAAAATAAACCAAAAAGAATTAATTAAATAAGAAATAAAGCATAAATGATTTTAATAGTTTACATTCTTTTGAAGATCAAAATTAAGCCATAACTTACAAAAGAGGTACATCGAAAATAAATACGGTAATTAGCAATCAGTATCTACATGTATGTATTTGAAAATAAAAGTGACTTTAAATTTAAGATAAGTCAATGTAAATAGAAAGAATGAAAGAGAGAAATAGAATACCGTGCACAAAAGGGAGTTTCTATAGGAAAAGCGAAAATTATCGACCTAGTAAGTAGGACTGCCTGATTTGTGCAAACTTTTCACTCTTTGTTTATGATGGCCATTATAGCTTATATGCATATTTTCTTATTACTATATGAGCACATGCGTGACATTTCCAACACATGTGCGCAAAGTTAAGACTCAGATCAGCCTGTGCATCCGCACAGTCTGACCAGAGTCTTTACTCTGCGCTCTGTAGATAGATACTGACCCAAAGCTTCTTTAAACAATCAGCGAATATTCTAATTGCTCCGAATGGCTGTCCAGGTTGCTCAATGTGTGCGAGTCACGCACTCGCAAAATGGTTGGAAATGTCACGCATAGGCTCATATCTTATTGGCCCCTGCTTGGTCTCGCCTCTTTTTCGAATACTAAATTTGAGCAGTTATCTGGATTAACTTTTTCCGTCTTACGGATCAGAATACTGCCCCTTTCTTATCATCTCATTATCTTTATGCCCCCGCATCGAAAGATCAGGGGCATATTGTTTTACTGTTGTCCGTCTGTCCGCCTGTCTGTCCGTCGTTCAGTCTTTCCGTCTGTCGGTCGGTCTGTCTGTCTGCAAAGCTTGACCAAAAAACTTAATGTTGTAAATTACTATCAGCGCCTATTCAAGATACAATGCTCATATTTGGCATGATGATACATCTCCAGTGAAATAAACCTATTGAATATTTTTTATTTTACTGTGTGATATTACACTAGTTTAATAGCTTTGTAAACGAACTGAAGCCTATGGTAAAGAGCTTTCGTAGGCTTGGAATTGCCGTCACCTTTCACATGTCATGACGTCATTTTGCTGACGGGTAAGTGTGGGGATTTATCGATTTATCCCAAACATTTCCGTCATACCATGAAATAATATCGAATTCGTGGTCATAGATACGGAATTAGTTGAACCCGTATTCTAAAACAGACAAGACTTGACAAAGCCTCGTTTATATCTGTTTATAGATGAGTCCTGTAGTAAATTCGATATTCATGATATCCTGTATTTATACTTTTTTAAAACTGTTTCGTTACTGTTTTATGTGCAGAAAGAATGTTCGTCGAAGTTTTTAGCTCAACAAGCTGAAAGCCATCGAGCTAGTGTCATGGCGTTGTGTCCATCGTGCGTCCTGCCGGCCTTGCATCCGTAATTTTTTGAATCAACCAAATTTTGCAGTGATTATCGTATGACCCTTTATCTGATTCCTTCAAAAATGTTGATTGGTTGAAAAAACACGGCTTTGATGGGCGAGGCTCATTACCATTTTTGGTGAAAGCTTTAAAAATCTTTTTCTCAGAAACCAGTAGCTTGATATCAATCAAATTTCACAGGAATCATCATTTAGTGACTTTTTATCAGAATATTTTAAAAAAGAATTGTCAGATGAAAAACAGAGCTGAAATAGGCGGGGATTATTCTAATAAGTAGTATATAGTGAAAACTATTAACAAATAAAAACAAAAAATCAGAAACCATTAGAATGATTTCAACCAAATTTCAAGAATTATCCTTTTGAGACCCTTTTTCAGATTACTAAATGAATTTGATTAGAAGTGAAAAAAATAACTTTTTGGTGGGAGGGCTAATTTCCATATATGGAATATATTCTTAGAACTTTGAATATCTACTCGGAATTCTGTAAATGGATTTCAACCAAATTTAGAAGAAATTTTCCTCATGTGACTGTCTGAATCCTTCGCATAATTTTGATCAGTTGAAAAACATGGTTTTTATTGTCACGACTTATGTCCATATATGGCATACAGTGAAAATTTTGAAAATAACCTTTCAGCTGACTTAGTAAATGAATTTTACGTGACGCAACTTGACTTGTAAAACAGTGATAAGTTTTAAATAT
Organism: Fragum fragum; assembly: GCA_946902895.1. NCBI lineage: Eukaryota > Metazoa > Mollusca > Bivalvia > Cardiida > Cardiidae > Fragum > Fragum fragum. The sequence continues at coordinate 14,855,570 of OX336365.1, forward strand.
TTGTCAAGAACTATTTTAGTTTATATTCAACTCCTAAAAACACCATTTGCTTAATCAGTACATTCGGGCCTGGTGAGCGATATAGGTGCTCAATCGCCTCTAGTTCAGTTAACTGTTAGGGCTTAATCGGCATATTTGATGTTGACTCAAGAAAAACATCCTCAATTCCAAATAGTCAAGAAAATTTAATACAGTTTTCAAAATTCCAACACATCTTTACTGAATTTTGACGCATCTTACAAAAATGCACAACCCGCCTTCGATGGAACTGGAACTTGTAACCATTATACCCAGATTCCGAGTCGAGCGCGCCAAGAACTCGGTCTATTTTGCATTTAAAATACCAACCACGCTCTCTTTTGATACTTTCGCCGATAAATCATTATCCAAATTTTCAAAATGATAACCTCACTTTTCTGACAGATTTAGACCTGCTATCGTTCATGTCAAAGAACGTAACGGTCACCTCAGCGACACCAAAAAAACTGATGACGTCATAACGTTTTCATGTAAGTCGCACACATAAATCGCGCATTTACATATCATTGTGTTAGAAAAATCATGTTTTCTTATTAATAAAAGAAATAGAATAATCGTTAGTTTCAGTGTTTGATCGTAATTATCTTTTACTTCGTGAACACCAAAATTTATATTTCCACCACTCGTGAAAATAAAGCTTTATTGTTCAGTCAGAGATCTTACATTGAAACAAACAATTATCCTATATATAATTTCAGCAAAATCGCCGTGAAAATGTTGCGCTTGTTGATCCCGATGTTCCTAGCTCAGTGCGTTGTATCAGCCAGACGTATTATAGATCTGACTCATACTTTAGATGAAGACAATCCAAGACTACCTCTCGACGGCTTTGGTGTTCAGGACAACTTTACCTGGTTTAAGAATACACAGCTGCTTGCGAGAGATTATCCAGATCGACAGATGTGGTAACGTATTTTGCTGAATGTAATCCTTATCTAAATGCACATTAAAATCACCTGAAAGACCTGAAAGTACTGGAAGTAATAAATAAGGGTCAAAGATTATTTGAAAATTAAATTTATGTTGAAAGAGGGAATCAGGAGGTGTAGACTAAGATCAGACTGCACTTATGTGCAGGTTGATCTTTGCCTATACCTTCTGCAAAAGCAGGAATATTCCGAACTCAGCATGACAAGGGTTAAAATCTTACAAGAATCCTATCTCTGATCGGACTGCATTAGGAAGACCACCTGCCGACACACCTGATTTGTTTGTTTGTTTGTTTGAATGGGGTTTTACGCCGCATTCAACAATCTTTCAGTTATATCGCAGCGGCTGGAGCACCTAACAATTGAATCCTGATATTTCTCACAACAGTACTACCATTACATCCTTTCCGAGCCTCCAGCTGCTATCCCACATAGGTCTACGATTATCGACCCATTGGTGAGAGACAAATAGTCGGAAAGGATGAGTGCCGCCGTCGGGGATCGAACCCGACACATCTGATGATGTCGTATTTACACTGTTTACGTACCGCGATATTCGTTTCTTCGTTATTTCTGTAATCTAATTTTTAGTCGGAAATGAAATACGAACACGATACACGCGTTGTGTTACCGCGACGGAAACAAACGATAAAGTTGTTCATTTCGACCGGAACTGAACTTTGAACTCCGGCATTGGCCGACATTTTTCTTAACTTTTTTGCTAGCTTGATGAATTAGAAATCGTGACTACATCTTATTTAAGCTATGGTTACGACGTTTTGGTCGCAAATCAGCAATTTTACTTTTTTAAATGTAACTGGCAATAAATTTTGCAAAAAAACGCCGTTAAATATCGACGCGGATCTTCCTGACGGAGTCAATAGGCTGGCCAAATTGAGTAAGTGGGCGAGGCCATTGATTGGTCAATGTATCGTGTTCCTGAACGATACGATTGCTTGTAGAATCTGTAATTTGTTTGTTTTGTTTAAATGGGGTTTTGTGGCAATTTTAATGGTATTTCAGTCATATCGCGGCAGCTTGAGTAACTAGCAATGGATTCCTGGTATTTCTCACACCAGTCCTACCACTACATCCTTTCCGAGCCAAAGCTGCTCATCCTACTTAGGTCTAGGATTACTAACCCGTTGGTTTGAGACAAAAGTCGGGAAATATATTTGCCGAGATCGGGTATCGAGCCCCACAGATTCCTACGCGCTACCAACTCTACCATGGCCGCACACCCTGTTATTGTAACATTATTCGTGCATACGTTGTTGTAATATGGCAGAGGCTGTAACGTAGTTCTGGGTAGGTGACAGGTTAACAATCTACAGGGGTTCAAATGGATAGTTCTACTACGTAGAATAGATGCAACAAAAATAAAGCGTGTTGTTCATTTTAACACAGGTTAGAATTGCGCCACGTCGAGTTTTATGAGCACCAGGGGACCCACATTGATGCTCCCAGTCACTTTGGAAGAGGGCGTCAAGCTGTCCACGAGATCCCACCAGAAAGGCTTATGGGACCTGGCGTGGTTATAGATGTACGAGAACAAGCGAGAGCCAATCCGGACTACGCTGTCACTGTAGATGATATCAAAGGTAAATGAACACGTGCATGAAATTTCTAACACTGTACATGTGCGTAACATGTCAAACAATTTTACATGGTCATGACATTTCCGAAAGTTTAACACATACAGTGCGTTTCCAACAATTTTACATGTGCGTTAAATGTCAAAAATACTACATGTGCGGTACATTTCCTACAATTCTATATGTGCAAGACATTTTAAACACAATATTGCAAGCAAATTCGCATAAGGCCAAGGCCTTAAACATTATGGATATTGGCACACTGCATTTAGAATGCTTCTAGTCATCATTTTTACAGGGCGCAAATGTAATCGACTGTGCGGGGTTTTACGTCCTTCCAAAGAACTTGGGTCGTATAGAGATGATCGCCAGATTTAACATCTTATCATAATGACTTGAGATCGGGGGATTAAACGTAGTGCAGATACCGATCAGTCTGTGCGGGTGGACACATTGTGCACACGTTCTGTTGTTGAAAATTCCGTCCTTGGAATCAAATCTAAAAACTTTTAATTAAAAAGGCATGAGATATGTGATATGAGAAATAAGTAAACGAAAGTGTGTTTGCGTAGTTTTAAACGCCGCTTTGTGTGGTCTTTTAGTTATACCACGACGAAGGTAAGTTCTTGACGTGCATCCTTAGTATCAACAATACAAGGCCTAGAATCTGAAAACACATACCATTTTGACAAGCGCGCCCAGCAGATTTCGAAATCGTTTCAATATGCTTCCCTCATATCCCGAGTCCACCGCGACGACAAAATTTTAGACCGGCCAAAATTGAAAGAAGATGCAAACGACAATTTAAAGTTTATTTTGAACTTTTAGATTTCTTCAACTTTCTGGGTAGAAAACATTGCAGAAAATGAAGAAATCGCTTGTAAAAAGCAATTTCTTCATTTTCCACAATGTTTTCCAAAGTTTTTTTCTTTGGGCGTCTAAAAGCGTCACTGAGTTGGAATGGGTTGAACGCTGAGCTCCTATGAAAACTTTGTAATGGTAGGAGAAACTGTCGTTTACGATCATTTTTTTTCTCGCCCTTCATGGAAATTGAATAAGAGAGAGTGACGTACAGTGAAATTCCTTTAACCGTTAGATATCGTTATTTGTTGTCAACCTTTGTTTGCAAAAGATGCCGGATAAAGTACGTTCATCAAGGAACAACCATGACGAATTTCATATAGATCGATACAGCACAAAATAACCCAAATTGAATCACCGAAATTGCAAATTTTACAGGGGTAATGAAAAAGCGAAGAGGGGGTTGCATATCTTTAATGGAACTCAATCAGGTCAATCATGATTCTAAACTATCAGATCCACAGTTGACCACAAAATGTAGGGGTTTCCGTTGTCACTAAATACAGCATATCGCTAACACATTACTAATAATCAAAGTACTGAAAGTACTGCAAAGCTAGCAATGCATTGTTTTTTTATATAATCTTCTTTGCCATTTGTAGGGTAGAAAACGTAGTGGACACTGAAGGAATTGCTTGTTACAAGCAATTTCTTCATTGTCTACAATGTTTTCCAAAGCCTTTTTTGGGGGATTCTTAAAAAGCGGGATTGAATGGGAATTGGTTGTATAGTGTTCTCTACAATTTATTTAAAGTTAATTCATGTGGCCAGTCAGTTTGAACGCAATTTACTCTGGTATCATAAGAACTACTTTTTTGGCGTGGACATTCAGTGGATTTAGTGGTTAAGCCTCCAGAGGCAGTCTGCACTCTTTTGAACTCTGAGAAGACCTCAAAATTTTGTTTGTTAACTTAAGCTATCAAAGCTGACGCTTTGCTAGCTAAAAAATCATTCTGCCCGAAAATGCAAGATCTAATACGGATATTTATTTCAAAAATATTCGTTTTACGGCGACTTAAACGTCGTGTATACAGCCTATTCAAGCTATACGTACGACATTTAGGATGGTTATCGACGATCTTCTTTTTCTTATTTTAACAAAATAGCGCCTTTTGATAAATCGCCGTTGGGCGAGCAAAAAGTCTCAACTAAAGCTTTAATCAAGATGTACTTACGACATTTTGCATGCCCAATGACGATATTAGACAAACCTCAGAGATACAGATAGAGGGCGTATTTCGTATTTTAGAATTGGATATTTCACCAATACTGCCATAAACCCTTTGTTGTAGGTACTCATTTGAATCAACTCGACGAGACAATTCAAATGAGTACCCACAATATAGGGTTTCGTTGAGAAATAAGGATTTTAGAATCTCGTTATCCTCTTTCATCTGGACCACTGCAAACTTCATTGTCGGGGTCAGAAGACTAAGTAAGCGGTTCGTCAGAGGAGCCGTACTCATCATTTCCGTAATGTTTTACAGCCTATGAAGACAAATACGGTCGTATTCCCGAGGGGGCCATAGTTATGATGAATTCTGGCTGGTCCGAGAAATATCCGAATCCAGAACTAGTGTTGGGATCGACCAATTTCAATGATTTCAGTACGTTCCATTATCCTGGATGGGGAATCGAAGCATGTCGCATGTTGAACGAAGAACGCAAGGTTAGATACAATAGATGGAGAAATAAGTTTTATAAAAAAAATCTAAGTTGTATACCTGAATTGAAGTATCGCCTATCAAAAGTAGGTCAAAAACTCGATTGACCAATCAAACGATTCATTTTGACAGGAAATGAACACCGAACTCCAACAATCAAGCGACTTTTGTTGGCTTGATGATTTATACACCGTAACTATGAATTGTCAAAGCTTTCAAGCTGTAGTTAAGACATTTAGAGAGCCAAGAAACGATTTGGGCTTTGCCTTATATCCCTCACCATATATTTTGAAAACTAACGCCGTTTTATAACACAGTCGAACTGCTGTCTCGGAGGTCAATGGGCGTAACCAGCGATCCGTGTATCAAATCCCTAATTTCGATGCAAACAAGACAAAACTATAATCATCTTCTATCTTGGTTAAAATTGCGACATTTTGTTTTATCAACGGATTCCAGAAATCGAAATTATATGCAATTACATGGGTATATTGTAGATGTAAGAAAACAGAAACTATTGTTTTTTAATTTTAAGCTCACGTGAGCACAGCCTGCACATGGTGAATTTTTGTGATTTTTTTAATTTTGTCGTCTGTCAAGCGCAGTGCCACGTCAACAATTTAATTGTTTAAAACATTTTTTAAAACTTGGTCTGAATGTTTAACAGGTCATAAGAATGGACCCTATTAAAATTTGGAATATATGGGGAAAGTGGCTTTAATGACATTTCACCGTTTACTATCTAGAGACTAAAGATATGGCTCAATCTTCATGAAACTTGGTACGAATAATTGTCAGGTCATTTGGATGAACTGCGATAAGAATATGGACGTCCTTTAGAAAATACAAAACATAGGCCTGACGGAAATTCACTGTTTCCACTCTAGGGGCAAAACTTTTGCTCAGTTTATAAAATTTTGTCAGGTGTTTGCTAGATCATATGGTTTAATCCAATTTAAAATGGAATGATTCCGTTTAAAGAAACAGGAAAAGGAACCTCAAAACACGTTGTCTTTTACACTCCTGGTACCTGAATTATTGCTTAACCTTGATGAAACTTGGACAGAGTGTTCGTTTCGTCATAATTATGACTCCTGTCGAAAATAGTAATGTCTGAATGACATCCGGGGGAAGGTAATTATCTCTAAAACTTCATGAAACTTGGTCAGAGTTTTTGTCAAATGTAACCCATCGAAAATGACACTGTTTCGTAGAAAAAGGAAAAAAGGATGGTTCATTTTTATCATTGTTACTTTTATAAGTCTTTATTTACAAATAAAAAGTGCCAAATCCATGTTTTATTTTTTCAAAAGAGAACTCAGATGAGCGAGATAGGACCATTTGGCCCTCTTGTTTTTGCGAAGTAGTTGCTTTCCTTGTGTTGTGTGAGTTGTTTTTATATATATATATTTTTTTTTTTTTTTTTTTTTTTTTTTTTTTTTTAATTTCATAATTTATCTTCCTTCATATTCATTAATTTCTTTATCATCCACATAACTTCATTTGGTTTAAAAAATCGCAACTTTTAACTTCAGATTTCTGTACTTGGAGTTGACACCACCTCAACAGATCCAAACAAGGTTGGGGATCTAGACTGTCACAGATACCTACAACCCCTGAACATCCCTCTATTGGAGTATGTAGCTAACCTAGACAATTGCCCACCTAACGGCACCACCATGTTTCTTGGTGTACCCAAGATACGTCATGGTACCGGTGTACCCACGAGGATATTTGCCATCGTGGATGACGAACCTTGCAAGGATATGTCTGCAGCTTCCACATTCAACTGCTCTGTTAGCCTGAGAGTTATTATCTTTCTCGTTCTGTGTGTCATGTATTGAATTGTAAGATTGACGAGATATTCTTCACTTTGTAATCAAATGACACAATGAACGCTTAACCACGGTTCTTCGGTGAGCTATCAAAATATCGCAAAACAGCTTGACCAAGCTGTTGTTACGTCATTTCGGTTTGCTCATTAATATGCAATTTTTTACAAATTGCAATACCAAAGCTCTCTCCCACAAAAACAAGTATCTCAATCGATTGTGCAAGTTGTGTATTTTTAGCTCACCTGAGCACAAAATGCGAGGTGAGCTATTGTGAACGGTCGTTGTCCGTCGTCGTCCGTCCGTCTGTCCGTCAGTCCGTCTGTCCGTCCGTCCACAATTTCTTTAAAAATCTTCTTCTCCTAAACCAGTAGGACAATCAAGCTGAAACTTTGCAGGGATGTTCCTTGGGTGAAGTTCTTCAAAAGTTGTTAAAAGAATCTAATTCCGTCAAAAACTCTGGTTGCCGCGGCATTTGAAAATGGGAATCTTTAGTAATTCTTTAAATGTCTTTAAAAATCTTCTCCTCCTAAACCCGTCGGCCAATCAAGCTGAAACTTTGCAGGGATGTTCCTTGGATGAAGCTCTTTAAACGATGTTAAAAGAATTTCATTCCGTGAAAAACTCTGGTTGCCGCGGCATATGAAAATTGGAAATTTTAGTAAATCTTTGATGTTGTTTTTTCATAGACTACAAAGCCAAAGGCCTTTATAATTTGTAAAGAGCTTAATCATATGGTTCTCTACGAAGTTTTTAAATATATATTCTCTGGAGTCAAAAATGGCCCCGCCCCAGAGGTCCGAAGTTTGGAAAAATTCTTAATAAGAGCAATTTCAAAATGCTTCTCCTCTTAAACTATAAGGTATAGGATATTCATATTTGATATATAGCATAACTAGATGGTTTTGTACTATATCACAAAAAAGTTTCATCCAAGGGTCAAAAACGGTTCTGACTAGGGGTCCAAAATTGGGAAAAACGCAAAATTTGAGTATGTTGGAAAAAAATCTTCATTTTAAGACGGGGAGCATTTATATTTTGAGTGTAGCATAGCCTGGCTGTTTCCTATCAATTTTGATTAAATTATGCCTGTAGGTTAAAAAACACCCCTTCCCTGGGTGTCCAAGGTTCGTAAAAAAGCTCAACTAGACCATGTTCAACAGTCTTCTCCTCCCAATCTTCAAAGTCTAAGGCATTCATATTTGATTTATAGCATAACCAGATGGTTCTCTACTATGTTAGCTAAAATCTTAGCCCTTGGATAAAACATGGCACTGCCCCAGAGGTCCAAAATTTTGGAAAACACCCAATAAGAGCAACTTCAAAAGTCTTCTCCTTCTGAAATATAAGATGAAGGGCATTCATATTTGGTATGTAGTATGACTAAATAATTTTGTACTATGTTACAGGAAAATATGCTCTTAGGATAAAAAATGTCTCTGCTCCTGGGATTGAAAATTGCATAAATCGCATTGAAAGGATTCTTTTTAAATAGAAATGGAGAAATTGCTTGCTTTCTCACAATGCTTTTTTAAACCTTTTTCCCTGAGGGTGACAAATTCTGGGATGGTTTGGTAATCGATTAAACTATGAAACCAAAGGCATTCATTTTCATTTAAAGGCATTATTGGATTGTTTTGTACAAAGCCCAAAATCTTATATTTGTTTTATTTATTTTGCTCAAGTTGTGTCTTTTTTATACAAAAAAGTACTGTAATTTGCAGATGCCTCAGGTGAGCGATTTAGGACCATCATGGTCCTCTTGTTTATCATTTTATAATGTATAGTATTTGTCATATTCACTACGAATGTAGTACTTTCATAATAAAACTGTACTCGAACTTGAACAAAATATCGCCCTATCACTACGAGATCACAAAATACCGTCTATATACTCGTCCGTCTTCCTAAGAAAGGTGTTCTTCTAAACCGATTGATGGACCAAATCAAATTGTTTGTCTATTGAGACCGGAAGTTAAAACTTAATTCCGACTTTTACGCATTTTGCAAGACTTAACTGTTGTAACTACAGCTTAAATAAACACGAAACCGCGAACAATTGCTACGTTGGTTTTTTATGTTTTTAGTGCTGTTATTTTCTTTCTTTTTTTTTAATTGATTGATTGAATGGGGTTTAAGGCCACTTTTAACAGTATTTCAGTCATATCACAGCGGCTGGAGCACCCAACAATGGACTCCTGATATTTCTCACACCACAACATCCTTTCCGAGCCTCCAGCTGCTCATTCCAATTAGGTTTACGGTTATCTACCCATTCGTGAGAGACAAATGTCGGAAAGGATATTTGCTGCGACCGTAGATCGAACCCTGATATTTCGTTTTGCTTTAGGTTCCTAGTTGAAAATTATGAAAAGTAACATCGGTTGATATTTCATTCGATTTGACCTACCGGAGGTTAGTAAGCGTTTTCAGCGCCCGATCAATTGATCAGTCCTGTTGAACCCGTGTAGGTTTGGTCTTATCAGTTTAGTTTAACCTCTGACAGAACCCAATAGAACCATGGAATGAAACATGTGAAAATTTGTTGGCGATAAAATAATTTAATTTTAGTTTCGTCTATCAAAATAGAGAGCGTTCTGATTGGTCGAAAAAAATATTCATAACTCTATGAACAAAATTTTGAGCTCGTAGCGATTTTGTATGTTTTCGCAAAAAATAGTCCCATACCATCAAAATTTGTTATGTTTTTGCTCTTAGTTCGATGATATTAGAATTATAAGAAATGAAGAGGTTATTTTTTTTTCATGGAGGTATGAACCGAAAAACGTAATCATACCTATGTATGAACCCGCTTCGCGTATTCATACAGTGTGATTTGTTTTTTAGGTTCATACCTCCATGAAAAAAATATATTCTCTTCATCTCTTAGATAAATAAAGTATAGAGGTTTCAGATTAGAGCTCTGTCATAGCAGTTTTCTCTCTGTGATAAAACGATATGGTGGTCTGGTGTAAAAAAAGATAGTATAATAATCAAGAGACTTTAACAAAATGTCGCTCGGTTTCCCGAATTGTAATCCTGCCCGTACATTCCCTGATTCTTACGTCCTTGAAACACTTTTAGATTTGTTTCAACTTTCTAAGAAGAAAACATTGAGGAAAATGAAGAAATTGCTTGTTACAATCAGTTTCTTCCCTTTCCACGATATTTTTTTAATTGTTTCCTTGTGCAAAAGTGTCATTGCGTGGGAATGGCTTAAACTAACGATTTGTAAAATGGTTAATTTTGTGAATGACCACGGATATTTGTACATGTTTCTCAAGGCTCCATACTAATTCATCTCCAAAACAACACGGCAACAAGAAAATATGTTTAGAAAACAATGCGGAAAATGAAGAAATTGCTTGTTACAAGCAATTTCTTCATTTTCCACATTGTTTTCTATCTAAAGAGATAAATATTTTAGAATTTTCAAAAATTTGAAATTGTCGTTTGCAAGTTCTCTGAAGACTCTGATCAGAGTCATTTTGAGCACGATGTGCTCAAGTGAGCTAAAAATATACATGAGGTGAACTTCTCGCATAGTTTGCAAAATTCCTGAAATACATAAGAACTTCTTTTTATGGCGTAGCCATTTAACAGATTTAGTGGTTAAACCTCCAGTGGCAGTTTGCACTAGTTGAACTTTGAGACGACCTGAAAACTTTGTCTGTTACCTCAAGCTATCAAAGCTGACGCTTTGCTAGCTAAAATACTTTTAACCGTACAGTATGCGTTTGCTTCCGATGTTGATATTGATTACGTTCATTTTGTTTGTTTGAATGTGGTTTTACGCCGCTTTCAACAATCTTTCAGTTATATCGAGGCGACTGGATTACCTAACAATGAAATCCTGGTATTTCTCACACCAGTACTACCATTTCATCCTTTCCTAGCCTTCAGCTGCTATCCCACATAGGTCTACGATTATTGACCCATTGGTGAGAGACAAATAGTCGGAAAGTATGAGTGCGGCCGTCGGGGATCGAACGATTACGTTTATGATAAGTTGTTAATGTTGTCAGTTTGGTTCTATATTTGTTAAACGCATATGAGGAAGGGGTTCTTACATAGTCGTAAAAAGGGTGTCAAATTACTTGAAAATGTTTTAAGACTAGGTTACGGTGAAAATTAAACTGTTTACATATATCATATAATACCCATCATTTTAGTTTCAGTCAGTCCCAACTGCTCTGCAAAAAATATTCAATCCTTCAGTTTGTTATTCGAGGATAGCGAGTTTTTCAAGAGGAATATCATTTTCGCATATGAGGAAGGGGTTCTTACATAGTCGTAAAAAGGGTGTCAAATTACTTGAAAATGTTTTAAGACTAGGTTACGGTGAAAATTAAGTTGTTTACATATATCATATAATACCCATCATTTTAGTTTCAGTCAGTCCCAACTGCTCTGCAAAAAATATTCAATCCTTCAGTTTGTTATTCGAGGATAGCGAGTTTTTCAAGAGGAATATCATTTTCGTATTTTGATAATTCGAATTAGACTAAAATTGATTTCTCTTGTAAGGTAACGATTTGATATATAGAGTATTATGTTGTGCACGTGTTTCTCGCTCTTGTTTTATGTTGTTTTTAAGACTTCCTGTCGATTTCAAGGGGTGTGACCAAAGACGTAAGTGGGCGGGGGCCTGTGATAAGTCAGTCGTGGACACCTAGTTGAAGACTCAGGGCATTGTCTTTTTCGCTGTACTAACTGTGCAGATGCCCGAATCAGAATGCTTAAATTTGAATTCCATTCTCATTCTGTATCACTAAATCGTCTTCTACTTGGGTCTGATAACCTGAATTTTGATGAAAATGCGTTTTAATATTCGAATCGGTTCAATGTTTCGTGAAGTAATAAAGCCCGTTCGATAATATTTGCTGTATCATTACTCCCCTTGACGTCTCATTTATTTCTTGATTGACATTGATTTTCTACTTAAATTTTATCACAGAATTTGTATAATATTAGCTTTTTTCCTTATCAATTTGTTATATAAATTAACATTCCCCCATCCTAACTGTTGGCGAAATCATAATGATTATAATGTAGCCTGAGCTAAATGTAATATCGATTTGATTTTTAAGTTGGAATGCGGAGCAATTCCAATTTAGATTTAACAAAACCGCCAAATGAACACAAGACAATTTCATTTAGGGTTTTCTATAACACATATCACGTGATCTCTTAGATATGAATACAACTTTGGTTACTTCTCATCTCAACTTGCCACGGACAATCAGTTAGGTGTAGCCGAAGACCAGAATATGGCACATGTAAAGGATGATATAAAAGTTCGTTTAGAGACATCTAAACATGCTTTAGTTTGCTTTAAATTGTTGAAAAATAAGGTAATAATCAGCGCAGTAATTTGTGGGGGTCTTTTTGTGATTCGCCGTCCCGTGTTTGGTAATCACGTGATCTCAAGTGACATGTGGTAGTCATGTGATCATAGATAGGCAATGTTTGCAAATATGGCTCATGTCGCAAATGCATTTTTACAAAAATCGCGCCGCCCAGTGCTTTAAAGCTTTCTAGAGCGATAAGGGAGTCATAGGCATCAAGCAAACGCGGTTATTGTGGGATTTGCAGCTTTTACTCAATGAAAATCAAATAGATGCAAAACGAAAGAAGAAGATTTTGAAAAATAGAATGTAAACATATCAACTTCCGGTTTCTACTTATTTACTAAATAATTACGCTTTATTATGTCGTTATTTACAAGTTTAAATTAATAACACATCAAACCTTCAACAAGTGACATCTACTTTTCAGCTTGGTCCATTTTGCTTAAGATTTTTTACGGTTCTAAAGCAGGAAATTGCGCGACTACATGGCGCCGAAGATAAATTGATACCATCTTAATCATACCATAGGAATTTTTAAGATCTGGGCAAAACTACCATTTGCAAACAATAACGTTACAATAAAATTAACGTCTTTTTTTTTTTTTTTTTTTTCTTTTGAATTTTACTACGCTTTAAATATTCTTTTTTTCCTAAGTCTAAACCGATATTTCAAATCGATCACCCTGAAACAAGTTTCCGCGCATTTCAGTAATACTCATAAATCTACGTGAGTTTAGTATGATCGTTACAGATTTGGCTGAGTTGAGGGCAAATAATCATCGAGGTCATTGATTTCTTGTAGAAGTTATTATTCTCTGTTTTCAAGATTCTAAAACGAGTTCACGTATTACAGTTGATCCAAAGGAGAATATTATGCTTGAAAATTCTAATTTGCTGTGCGTGACACGAACCTATAACCCATTCCAACACGCTTATATTTAAGACCAGTCCAAATTCAAAGAAGTAGCAGACGACAATTGTAAGTTTATGAAATCTTTAAAATCCTGGTCTTTTTTGACAGAAAACATTGAGGATGACGAAGAAGTTGCTTGTAACAAGCAATTTCTTCATTTTTCCACAATGTTTTCCAAAGCTTTCATAAGGAGGGTCATTTAAAAGCTTCATTGTCTCGGAATGGGTTAAGAAAATGCTAGTTTTTTATTTTATGTTTTCGTGCGTTATTCAAGCACATATGTACACAAATGGGAATGCTGGTTTAAGTTTAAAGGAAGGTGGCTTACTTGGAAAGTAATAAATGAATTTGATCCGAATTCCATACTTATGACCCTTTCAGCGCATTCCTTTGATTAAATACTGATCTTACTTTAATATGAATACTAGATGATAATAAAGTAACACTCGGGTATACCAAACCTTATTGTGCAGAAATTATGGCTAGACCCTTTTGCATAACTTTTATTTTGTACAAATGTTTACATATATGAAATAAATAAATAAGATTCCCCGGTTGTGTCGTGTGCAAAATGTTTCGGATAAAAATATAAATCAATGAGTAGAATTGAGGATTTACTTATTATCTAGATCTAAATTTTTGATGCTTTGAAGATACGTCTCAACATAGTGATTCCAAAGTATTTCAAGCACCTTAAATTCGTTGTGATCACTCTATGATTTGTCAAGTAATTATTACCCCTGTATGAAGGAGCAACTTTGTGCATAAACAAATATGATCAAGTAAACGTAGAATGAATTGATCGTATCCATAGAAAAAGGCTACGGGCCAATATTTAAAGCAGTTGGCACATTCAGGCAAAAAATAAAAAAAAATACATTGCATTACATTTTTTCTATGATAATACAAAAATGCATAATTTCGCGTTGACTCAATCACCACGGATTTGTAGATAAGAAAAAACTCTTTCACAATCGAATTTCTCACTTTAAGGAAAAAAACATATGTGGATACGTCTAAACTACATGTATATGTCATTTGTCCTTGGTTCAACCCTCGGCGACGGCACATATCCTTTCCGACACTTAGGTTTACGGTTATCCACCCATTGTTACAAAAAATAGAATAGCTGGTTGGCAACCTAAAAATATCTGCAGCTTTATTCTTCCCATGTATTCCACCGTTTGTAATAAAATAGCTTTTGTTTTTCACTCAACGAAAGATAAACCTTTGTCATGCTAAACCTGGAATATAACTGTTTTTGCAGGATGAATAGACAATTAAAGATCAGCCTGCACATAAGTGCAGTCTGATCTTAATCTACTCCACCTGTCTTATCCTTAGAATGGGTTCGATCCCCGGCCGCGGCACATATCCTTTCCGCCATTTGTCTCTCACCAATGGGTGGATAATCGTAAACCTAAGTGGGAAAGCAGCTGGAGGCTAGGAAAGGATGTAACGGAGGTTCTGGTGCGAAATATCCCAGGATTCCATCGTCAGGTGCTCTAGCCGCCACGATATGACTGGAAATTTGTTTAAAGCGGCGTAAAACCCTATTCAAAATTAAATGCCTACTCGTCAAACGAAAACAACAGAAGACTTGGATTTACGAAAACTATCGACACTGGTCATACTGTGCTGACACCGAAGACTGAACGAGGTCTTTACTTTTCGCATATCCCAGGTGTTTTTTCAGTTCTTTTGAATCAAGAATTGTTGGTTTACCTCGCGGTAAGTTAAACTTTTTAAACCCATTTTCATAAAACCCCTCCTTTTTACGCCCCAAAGAAACCAAGAAGAAAATCTTTTGAAAACATTGAGGAAAATGAAGAAATTGCTTGTATCAAATTCTGTCAATTTGAAATTGTCGCCTGCCACTCCTTCCAGTTTAGACGAGTAAAAAATGTGTCGTCTGGTAATGGAATAAATACTATTTCTGATTTACTTCTACTGGATCCTATCTATATATCCATCTTTCTATCTATCTATCTATCTATCTATCTATCTATCTATCTATCTATCTATCTATCTATCTATCTATCCATCTATCTATCTATCTATCTCTCTCTCTCTCTCTCTCTATATATATATATATATATATATATATATACTAAGAGATTGTCAAGATGTGGGGTTATTTTCAATATCAGACCTTTATTGTGGGGTGCGAAAAAGTTGCGGGGTGTTTATAACACCCCACTTTTAAAAACATGTTAAAACACTTTATAATGCCATATATTATCGATCTAACTTGTTTTTGAAAAATGAGGTTTTATATCGAAATTATATATATTTTTGACAGAGTAGCCTCCCTTTACCTATGCTAGTCACTAGAATTACAAAGCATACCGCATACCCTGCGTCACGCCTGGTGTATATATTTCACCCCATATTTTTACCTTTGAAGAAAATATCCTAGTATTTGATAGTATTAGGTATTCACAAAATAGTTTTTACTTTATTTGAGTAAAGAAAATTTATAAAACTGTATTTCAAGAAAAAAAAGCGAATTCCTTTCCTAGGAAAAATAGACAGGGGTGATTTGAAAAACATATTATGGAAATAGATAGATAATATGTGTTTCCCCTCTTTCCTTTTATGTTTTCTATGTTAGTTTTATTCCTTATTCCACTGATTGACACTATCTAATTTGTAACCTAAACAGATTCCACATGGAGTAAGCATCAGTAAGCCGGTATAGCCGTCGTCAAAAACTTAATCATTTATGCCTAAATTTCATTTCACGTGATCTACGGTTAGTTAAGAAATGATCAGGTAATTTCATTACTCGATATGTTGTTAGCCCTTTTCTTTTAGATTTTTGTCTGAAAATAAAGAAGAAAAATACCCACCAGTGATTTTTCGAAAGGTCTTCCGTCATAAATTCATAAATGTTAAAGTATGGTTTAGATAGATCTCATGGAATAAATAGGTAAAAAGTTCGTTTACAACGTTCTATATAACAATCCACAGAATGTGGTGAATCGCCTTATCTAAGGGTTTGACCATTTCCTGTAAAATCCTTGGTTTCTACGTCCCTGTGATTTCGTAATTTGGAAAACATTGTAAAAAAAAGAAGAAATACTTGTAACAAACAATTTCTTCTTTTTCTATAATATTTTCTACCCTAATTAATGATTATTTTTCAAGTTCAATCCATTTTCTTCTGCAAAATCTTTGAACCTAGAAAGGTATAAACGTTTGCATGACAGGAAAGGGTTTTAGAAACACGAACAGTAAATCCACTAACATTCAGCTTCCAGGTGCTAATCAATGCCATGCTCGGTCTCAAGGGTATACTTTAAATAAACCGATACCTCTTATGAGAATACACAAAATGCCTCAGACGGTTAGCCTATCGCAACACAATCTGGCATCTTGACGCACTAAATAAACGTCGTCTTGAAAAAAAAAGCGCGTGAAAACGATGAAATTGTTGTTACACGCATTTTTACCTTTTCTCGCAATGTTTCTACCTTGTTGATAACTATATTATTCATTGTTATAGAAATGGAAATATCGCATGGAGCTTCTTTCACATTGAACCCTAGTAATATTTGTCCCCTTTTGGTGGTTTAATTCCTTTAAGAAGGGTCGGAGCACATTTCATAAAACTTTCTATCCAAGACACGCTCAATTACTTATGCCATTGCTGATTTCCAGGTAGAAATGCGATTCGCTTAATTTTCCTGTATTGAACTTGAAATATCAATTATCGCTGTGTAGCCCAGTCTGGTAAACGAGAAACGTATCTTTTTTAGAATGGCTGTTGAAAAGGGATATTCTCAATAATTTAATGAAGTCAGTGGGTGACAAAAATTCGAATTAAAACGCAAAGAAAACTTAAAAATTTGCAAGAATGCAAAGCAACTTCCGATCGCCGTCTAAAGATGGAAAGCGCCTGTCAATAAAAGAATCAATCGAACAATCCCATCATTCATCTAGACCGGAAGTGAACTTTGAACTCCGACATTTATGTGAAGCATTTGTGTTGGTTTGGTGACGTAAATGTCTTCACTACAGATGATTCAAGTTGTAGCTACGACGTTTAGGTCGCCAACCAACTATTTTACTTTTTGTGCTATACTACTGACTATGCATTTTGCAAAGTATTGCAGTTCACCAAAACTTCATGTCTCAGCTCTGTGGGCCTGGCCTGTGATCCGCCAACTCTGGTTAACCAGTAAATCGATACATAAGAACTGTTGTATATGGACAGGTAACACTTGCCTAAAGGATGTTGAACATTTCTCATGATTGCCGGAGTTAATTAACATTTATACATTAATCAACTATCCTATTACCTTCAATTGTTTAGGGTGCGGTAGAGGCTAAAGATACAACTAAAGTTATTTTTTAATGCTGCCAAGTTTGTTAATCAATAGCGGAAGCGATTATTGTAACAAAATGTGAGGTATTGATGCATTAAATTTTTGTGAATGCCTCTCAGAAGATATAAACTTCAAATTTTAGATTTGTATTTTCTATTTTTGCTTTTTTAGTTTTCTATATGTAAACTTAAGCGACAAGATCTGTGCTCGGTCTTTCAAATATGTAAACATGTTTTTCAAGGTGATATGTGCATCTACTGCAGATTTCAGCTTACGGATTCCAGGTAAATGATTGCCGACGCCGTAAAATTACAATTGTTTGGTGATAAGCGTCCGTCACAGATTCATTCATAAGCAAAATAAGAGCTTTAACTTGTAAAAAAATAAATGTATCCACGAAAAATAATAATGTGTACAAAGGAGCACATTCACATTAGATCAGCAAAATTGTTGAATGGGCGGTTGTATTTGTTTGTTTGTTTGAATGGGGTTTTACGCCGCTTTCAACAATCTTTCGGTTCGATTCCCGACGGCGGCACTCATCCTTTCCGACTATTTGTCTCTCACCATTGGGTCGATAATCGTAGACCTATGTGGGATAGCAGCTGGAGGCTAGGAAAGGATGTAATGGTAGTACTGGTGTGAGAAATACCAGGAATCCATTGTTAGGTGCTCCAGCCGCCGCGATATAACTGAAAGATTGTTGAAAGCGGTGTAAAACCCCATTCAATCAATCAATCAACAATCTTTCAGTTATATCGCGGCGGTTGGAGCACCTAACAATGGAATCCTGGTATTTCTCACAGCAGTACTACCATTACATCCTTTCCTAGCCTCCAGCTGCTATCCCACATAGGTCTACGATTTTCGACCCATTGGTGAGAGACAAATAGTCGGAAAGGATGATTGCCGCCGTCGGGGATCGAACCCGGGACCTTTAGATTGACAGTCCGACGCGCTACCAACTGCGCTATGACGGCGGCCTTGGCGGTTGTAAGGAGATCCTTTCAACAATATATCAGTTAAACCGTAATCACCGGAGCATGTCATTTCCGTTAAATTGATCTAAAGGAGTGAAACTATTTTTGTGATATGACCTACGAGCCGGGAGTGAAATAAATCTGTTGTCTATTTTTGATATTACACGGCAGACATTACACTGCGAAATGTGTATCGATATATAATTCTATCAATTTTAACGATTCATTTTACAAAAAGACTATCAAATTCGTGATCATAAAATCCAAAATTTAAAAACCATATCCTTGTAACTCCCTGGTATTTAAGCCCCTGTGATTTTATAATTGAGACAACATTGTAGAAAAAAGAGAAATTGCTTGTTACAAACATTTTTTTTCCTTTACACAATGGAGAAATGGAGAGAAAAGGGGGAACACACAGATATAGAAAAAGAGAGAAGGGAGAGAAAGAGAAATAAGGACAAGGAGGGACAAAGGGAGAAAACGAAAGAGAGAGATGAGAGAGAGAGAGGCAGAGATAGACAGACAGGCAAAGAGAGAGAGAGAGAGAGACGGAGAAAGAGACAGACAAACACCGACAGAGAGAGGTGAGAGACAGAGATAGATTTTAGCCTATTAATGGATTAATCTTTCATAGCATATTCAAGACTGCTGCCGACCGGTAGTTATCACTTTCAGTGGTCAATCCTTCAACAGACATGTTTTTTCCTGTCAATGATCGTTACTCATTTTTCCTCAAAGGTGATCAGGTTATTTCACCGTGACATTATGAATAGCACCGAGATAAAACATTGTAAAAATCAATTTTTCAAGTTAAGATTGAGTTCTATAATTTTGTACAACTCTGATTGGTATTAAGAATGACTTTCATTGATGACTTTTGGCCCTAGCAATTTTAACCAACGTGACCAAAGTGTTTATGCGGCGCTATCAACAGAAAAAGGCACAGCTTTTTTCTGACAGTAAAAAAAAGAGATCAGACTTCAAACACTTTAGGGAAATATCTCACGTTTTTCATGTCGTTGACATTTGAAAAGACTCGATAAACAGTATCACATTATTAACGCTGTTACTAACGAATAAATACATAGTTCAATCGAAAATCTCTCGAGCGAGATTTATTTTGAATAAAGCAATCATTAATATGTTGGTTTAAACATGTGCGTGCTCCATTTTTCTCGACTAAGACTTCTTATCTTTTCTTATGAAGTGTTAAAAAGTAATAATAATTATAATAATTGTTCATTTTCTATGTAAACCGCAATTGATGCTTAGATGACAGGAAGTAGAAACTTAACGGAATAAGTTTTGCTCTTATTTGTTCTTTGCAGTTTGATATATTTATTGTCACACGCGTTTTAGAAGAGGGAAAACCCGCATAGCGTCATTTCCTCAGATAATGTTAATAGTGATAATAGTGGCAAATGACGTAGTAGTATCACAATAATGTTCCTCGAGGAACTGTTTAAACACTTTACAAAATCACTCTATTTTTCAATAATTCTTGATGAAGGCATTTTTGCCGAAATATTGAAAATTAGAGTGATTTTGTATAATGAAGTAGTAGTAAATGCCATTTTTATTTACGATGACGTCGCTAGATAAAATGACGTCATAAAGTCTATATCTCAGGGATAAGGTCAACGTTTTTTTTTTTTTTTGCAATTGATATTATTATTTGAAAAGAATTTTATAATGCATTATACGTTATAGTGCGTGAGCGCCTCGGTAGCTTTAGATTAATTTATAGGGATTTCTTTAACTAAGTTTTAAGAACAAAATGCATCTTTCAGAAAAAGATTAGTATCAATATAGAGTTATTCGTCTTCTGAGATCGTTGATATCTTCAGAGCCGAATAAGGGTTTAACGCTCTTGGTAGCGTTAAAAGCGTTTTCAGGGTCTCCGCAAAATTAAAGGCCAAAATATCTGAAATGGCGCTCGCATTGCACGTTAAGTATTTATTCCTTTTATTATTAAAGTATACAATAATGATTTAGTATTTCAAACGCATACACACACACAGAGAGAGAGAGAGAGAGAGAGAGAGAGAGAGAGAGAGAGAGACACACACACACACACAAAACCCCCCAAACAAACACTGAATGCTTTACATCCTTCATGGTATGAGACCACCATTTCGTTTACAGCATACTGTGGTCGATAATACTTTTCTTTTGATTTTAACTCGAAAATTCTCAAATAGAATATATGTATATATAACGCCCAATGATTACAAATTACTAATACTGTAACTTAATGCAATCTGAGAACTTAAGGACAGTTTAAATTAGCCTTATTGATGTGTATTAGACTATCTATCGACAGCTTAGAAGAAAAAAAAAATACAATAAAGATGAGCTTTGCAGAGCGGCACACATATGCCCGAAAAGACTTGTCAGTAAAAAACACTGTATACATGTATTTGAACTCTTTTATTAAGTCAAGTGTAGATAAGTCCAGTGTATTTGAACTCTTTTATTAAGTCAAGTGTAGATAAGTCCAAAACGAATTGAGGTATAAGAATGATTTTTGTCTCATGCTTAATAAGACAACATAAAGATTGTGATAGGTTTCAGTTCATTCCAAATGAAACTGAAGGAGTTGTTGCGCGCTAAGAACTTGAATAATCCTCGCTATTGGATAAGGATAAAAAATGTTCGACCGTGAAAACGGTCTAGGAACTAAGGTAATATAGATATGATAACTTTAACGAATAAGATGATTCTCCCATAAAAAAAGAAGTCTCGCAGCTCGCAGTGTAAGCTTTCACATTTCTCGATGCCTGACTTTCGAACTGTCAAACCGATTCTTTTCTTTTGACCAGTCACAGACTTTAATACGTGACCTATCAAACTAGAAAGAAGAAACCAATGTATGCATATGCGTGTGTTTTTTGAATTATTGGTTCAAATTTAAGCATAAAGAAGGCTACTTTTTACTTTTGAAATATAAATTTGCGAGTGCATGAAATGCACATGTATATAATGCCTATTATAACAAAACAACATGTGTAAAGGAATGTAACATGAAACTTGTGTGGAAAGTTTTAGACATCCTTCTTTTTCAAGAATATAAATTAATTAAAGGGGAATATACAGCAGTTCCTAAAAATCTATATCAAGAAAAATATCGGATTTAAGGAATGTCAAAGGCAATTAGAAATTCGAAGATATGAATAAATTAAGACAGGACTATCTTTTGCCATTAAATACAACTACCGAGGCAAACAGTCTGGCCGTTGGTAACCGTGTACATTCTATACTGTTATGAAGAATAGTCCAAAATGATACTTAATGCGAAATGAATCCCATATCAATGTGCAGAAACCTGAAATTTTAATGATAAATGTATCGTATTATTATTGTAAGAGAAAGCATTCTATATATCGTCTAAGGGGTATTATTTATTTAGCATATCCTGTCCTTTTTAGTATGGGGCGTTATTGAGATAATGTCGGGTCGATCTGAAATTATATGATACTAGTCTTCATTTATTTATCTATATATTTATCCATTTTTCTTCTTGTCAATAAATTCCTTTAATATTACAGAAACCATATATGACTGTTTTTCTTCATATTTAAATGCGTTACACAAGTTGCACTGAATAAGTCACTGCTACTTTACTTGGAAATGGGCTCTCCCTTATTCAAACAATTTTCCTTTTTTACCGAAAAACAGCTTTTTCATGAAGTTAAATTTATTATGAAAAACGCCTAGTTAGAGCATTTGCAAATACCCTCCCTTCCCAATGGGAAATGAATTCATAGTTGGTATATAATATGTCCAGATGATTCTCTATCAGTGTTAATATTGTTATACCAATCGGGTCAAAAATGGCCCCGCGCTAGAGGTCGAAAGTTTTGAAAAACTTTCATTGTAAGTTATTTCGAAGTATTCTCTTTATCAGACGCTAATTCATTAATGGTACAAATTAAAAGAATTAACAATTATTCAGTTTGGGTTAAAATTGTAATGGAAGTACTTTTGAGGGTTCAAAACATTAAGGAAAATGAAGAAATTGCTTGTAACAAGCAAGGTCTTCTTTTCCCAAAATGTTTTCCAAAGATATTTTCCTTGAGGCCGTGTCGCGACGATAGCGCAGTTAGTAGCGCTAGAGACTCTCATTCATTATGTCCTGGGTTCGATCCCCGGTCGAGGTAAATATCCTTTCCGACATTTGTCTCACTCATGGATATCGTAAACCTAAGTGGAATTAGCAGCTTGAGGCTCGGAAAAGTTGTCATTGTAGTTCTTGTGTGAAAAATATCTTGAATCTACTGTTAGGTGCTCCGGTCGCTGCGATACGACTGAAATACTGTTAAGGTGGCGTTAAATCTCATTTAAACAAAAAGGCTTTAGGGCGTGAAAATACGAGATTTTATGGTAATAGACTAATGGACTAATTAAACTACAGAACCTAAGGTTTTCATTCTTAGCACTTGAGCACAAAGTGCGAGGTGAGCTATTGTGATCGATCGTTGTCCATCGTCCGTCGTCCGTCCGTCTGTCCGTCCGTCCACAATTTCTTTAAAAATCTTCTCCTCCAAAACCAGTAGGCCAATCATGCTTAAAGTTTGCAGGGATGTTCCTTGGGTGAAGATCTTCAAAAGTTGTTAAAAGAATTTAATTCCGTCAAAAACTCTGGTTGCCGCGGCATTTGAACATGGGAATCTTTAGTAATTCTTTAAATATCTTTAAAGATCTTCTCCTCCTTAACCAGTTGGCCAATCAAGCTGAAACTTTGCAGGGATGATCCTTGGGTGAAGCTCTTCAAAATATGTTAAAAGAATTTCATTCCGTGAAAAACTGTTGTAACCGCGGCCTATGAAAATGGGACATTTTAGTAAATCTTTGTTGTTGTTGTTTTCATAGACTACAAGGCCAAAGACCTATATATTTTGTATAGAGCTTAATCATATGGTTCTCCACCAAGTTTTTAAATATTTTATCTCTAGGGTCAAAAGTGGCCCCGCCCCTCAAGTCCGAAGTTTGGAAAAATGCTTAATTTGAGCAATTTCAAAAGATTTCCCCGCTTGAACTATTAGGTCTAGGATATTCATATTGGGTATGCAGCATAACTAGATGGTTTTGTACTATATCACTTAAGGTTGTCCTCCTAGGGTCAAATACGGCCCTGCACTAGAGGTCCAAAAATTGGGAACAACACAAAATTTGAGTATGTTAAAAAAAAATCTTCATTTTAAGGCGGAGGGCATTTATATTTTGAGTGTAGCATAGCCTGGCTGTTATCTATAAAATTTGATTAAATTATATCTGTATGTTAAAAAACACCCCTTTCCTTGGTGTCCAAAGTTCGTAAAAATGCTCAATTAGACCACGTCCAACAGTCTTCTCCTCCCAATCTACCAAGTCTAAGGCATTCGTTTTTGGTATATAGCAAGAACAGATGGTTCTTTACCATGTTAGCTAAAATCTTAGCCTTGGGATAACACATGGCACTGCCCTACAGTTCCAAAATGTTGGAAAACATCCAATTAGAGCAATTTCGAAAGTCTTCTTCTTCTGAAATGTAAGGTGAAGGGCATTCATGTTTGGTACGTAGCATGACTGAATAATTTTGTAATATGTTATAGGAAAATACTGTTATTAGGATAAAAAAAACGTCTCTGCTCCTGGGGGTCGAAAATTGCATAAATCGCATTGAAAGAATTCTTAAATAGAAATGGAGAAACGACTTGTCACTCCCTTTCTCACTGTGCTTTTTAAACCTATTTTTCATGAGGGTGACGAATTCTGGGATAGTTTGGTAATGGATTAAACAATAAAGCCAAAGGCATTCATTTTTATTGTAAAGCATTACTGGATTGTTTTGTACAAAGCCCAAAATTTTGTATTTGTTTCATTTATTTTGCTCAAGTTGTGTCTTTTTTATACAAAAAAGTACTGTAATTTGCAGATGCCCCAGGTGAGCGATTTAGGACCATCATCATCCTCTTGTTGTATGTAGCATTACAAGATGGTTTTGTACTTGGCCAAAAAAAAAAATAATTTGTTATATGTATTCGGCTCCAGTTGTGTCTTTTTTATACAAAAAAGTACTTTAATTAGAAGATGACCATCTTGCTTTTTTATAAATACGTCTTAACCTGTTAATAGACAACAAATTAAAGAGTTGTCCAATTTCAAAGAAGGTACAGATGATAATTCATAGTTGATGATGTTTTATGGTAGAAAGCATTGTAATAAGTAATTTCTTTAATTTCCATAATGTTTTCTAATTTTTTGTTTTCTTTGGGGACTTATAAAAACACGATTGTTTGGGAATGATCTCGGGCCTTGTTAAGAAAAGGGATAGTATCGAGAAAAATAGACAGGATAAGATCTTATTTGCCAGAACAGTCCTTTGAGTGGTAACTCAGTTTCAGTAAAAGTCTTTTCGCGCGTTTATTTTATGAAAAAACATAAGGATCACTAAAGTGAAAGAAATATTGCACTTTGTACAAATAATAGAAGTACCCATGTTTCCTTGAAAAAAGGAGATTCTGAATTATTACATTTTCTACTGATTTTCAGCATTGAATGCATGGCTTATTGGTAGTTCTGAAAAGCATTCTCAATCGATGTGGTCAGAGTTTTATTGCCCACAATATTGTAAAACTGACCTTCGATCCTTAATGGGTTTCATGGTGATTGGACTTCTAACAGTTTACGATGGTGCAAATTCTTAGCGGGTTTCGTCAGTAAAAACCAGCTCTGTTATGCTTGTTTCACCTTAATAATCTTAACCATGACCTGAACATGTCACGAAAATAATGGATGATAACAATTTATCTTCTCAGACAGAGTTTTTAACATTTCCCTTTTCTTTTAATATTCTTGAACCATTATTTAAACTATTTTGACAGCCTAAAACTTAACACGACGTCCTCAGTTGTATGAAAGTATATATCGCTGTTAGTTTTTTTTTTGGTCTTCAACAAACCGATATTGAGTTAATAAAATAAAGTAGCAGTTTACTTCAGTAGCATCCTCCTATTGACTCGAAGACAGATAGATGGTACTTGTTTGTTTCGGTGGAAGACCGATTTATCTTTGATTGAGTTACCAACAAGAGCTAAATTTCGTGAATTGGGGGCTACAAGAGAAAATATAACATATGTCTTGCGCCAAATTTAAAGAAACGACTATTTTACATGAAAAAATATTGTTCTTTGCTTTAACGCAAAAAGGGAAAATATGTGACCTTTTATTTGCAGAATTTCTAAAACCCCGTCATTTCGCTCGTGAAACACATGGCAACCTGATGGTGTCATCAGTGTCTTTTTGTCCTGTGTAGGTGACAATCACTTTTGAGCGGTTAACAAAAGCAGAGCTAAATTAGTGAGTTTATCGTTTGAATAATTTCCCTATTGTTTCGGTGAAATTATCGAGTAATAATCTAGCAAGGAATCTCGATAACCCACTTGAAAGCCTTAACGAATTACTTTCATGCTATTTTCATACGGTTACATTTTAACATCACCCAATTAAATTTCAGTAAAATTATTTTTTTCTCTTATGATGATCTAAATAGTGCAATTTCATCACAATATTTTGTACCTTACTCAAATAATTTTCGTCTGCACCTTCTGAGAATTTGAACCAATCAAAATTTTTGTCGTTTTGGAATTGGTAAATTGGACTATGTCTGATACAACATAAGAAAGACTGATGAGGAATCTAAATGCATTTTTAAAGGAATTATTTCCCGCCTATTATTTCGTCTTTTTAAATCTTTATCAACCATCAAGCACTTAAACCTTCGAACGCTGGCATCTGCATGCGGTGTTTTTGTTTACAATTTGATGCATTTTTGTATGAGAAAATCAATTTATTAAAAACCATGGATGTTGTTTAGACCGTTTCGTTTTAATTTGAAATATAAAATTGGGGGTACGTAAAATGAATATCAAAACCCCGAGACAGTGTATAACCAATATTCATGTGGCGACTTTTTCACAAAAAATTGAACTTGAAAAATTGTGGGGTGTATAAACGATATATAACACCCCATGTTTTCGGAAAGAACGGAATATTGATATAGCCGTGTCATCGTCTGTATTTGCTCCTGCATCATTGTCCGAAAACGTTGAATTTTGGAATTACTCTTGAATTGACCAATCGCTGGTCCAACCCACTGACACCTTTTTACCCCGCCCATTCACTCCGACAGAAACTTCCACTTCGATTTTAAACGGCATAATTATGCAAAATTTAATGCATGCAGCATGTAACATAAAGAAGAAAGGTTGGTTCGCGACCAAAGAGTCGTAGCTACAATTCGAATTTAAAGTATTTTTTGTATGAGAAAATTGATTCATTTAAAACACATGGATGTGGATGAGACTGTTCCGCTTGAATTTTAAATATAAAATTTTGGGAATGTAAAATAGATATCATAATTACATATAACCAAATTTATTGGATGTCTTTTTCCCTAAAATTTGAACTTGAAATGTATGGGGTTTATAAACTTTACATAACACCCCAAAATGTCGGAAAGACCGGAGTATTTCTTCTAGAAAATGTGGGGTATATAAACTATATAACACCTCATAATAATATTATATATCCCAATATTCAAGTATTATAATCCAATGAGGATTGTTTTTATATTTTTTCGATATATAGACAACCTTTCCATTCCGGGTAGGAGATTGTAAAGATATGTATGTTTAGGGTATTGTAGTTTGAGAAAATAATTAGATATAAAATATATGACTATTTATAAGGGACTTGAAATCTCTTGAATTTGACATTAAATAATTGTTGGGCAAATAAGATATGTGTAACGTACCATTATTATTAATGAAAATATTCTGAGTCCAAGTGCAATAAACATCCAAATAGACATTTTATGAATCAAATTACCATAAATTGTGCATTTTGGAATTTATAATCAACAGCGATTTACTTGGCCAAAGAATAATGCAATATAATTTGGCTGGTATAATAAAACATGTAATGATTGGGAGAAAAAAAAAGATAGGTTATTATGTTTTATTTCACTTTCTTTAAAATCAAACATTACCTTGGCTACGCTTCGCCTAGGTCATATCGCTTTATGTAATGAAACTATCTTTTCAAATTACGATTTTAATTCTTTTATTATTCAAGAAGAAAGTACGGGGCATATATAACTAGACATATACATTAAACCTTATTAGCTCCCACTAGCTCCTTAGGTAAAAAACTCAACTTAAAACTTCGAAATCTTGGGTTCGATCACTAAGCAGACAAAACTGACATCGGGCATCAGTTATATGGGCTTATGCTACGATGTTTTCGGAGAGAGGCCGGAGTAATAGTAAACCGAAATTGTCGTCTGCGTTTGCGTCAGCGTCGTCGATAGTAATCTTTGGCATTTGTAACGTTTCTGGTATTAATGAACACATTTACATAAAACGCGGAATATACATTCACTACCAATTTTCAATTTCGCCCTTCCATTTCTGTGATTCATTTAATCCATTCCCTCGAAATCCCTATTTTTAGGACCACAAAAAAGATTAGGGAAACAATTGTGAACAATGAGGAAATTGCTTTATACAAGCAATTTCTTCCTTTTTACAATATTTTCTACCTAAAAAGACGGAGATTTTTTTTAAATTTCTAAAGCAAATAATTTTTTCGTCTGCACCTTCTGAGAATTTGAATCGTCAACATTTTTGTCGTTTTGGAATTGGTAAATTGGACTAAGTGTGATCCAACATTAAAATGACTGATATTCATGATAGATGTGTCTGTCGTTATTGGATGAGATAAGGTCGAAAACGTGTTTTTTTTTTTTTTTTTTTTTTTTTTTTTTTTTTTTTTTGTTTTTTGTTTTGTTTTGTTGTTTTTTTTGGGGGGAGGGGAGAAGGTGGAATCGGATGTATTCCAAAAAAAGACCGAAGTAAGACTATAGTTTGGTCGTTGTCTGTGTTTACGTCCTCATTTTCGACCGAAAGTCTCAGCATTTGGAATATCTCTGGTAATACTGGAATTCTTAACTTGAAACACGCAATATATCTTCACTATAAAAAGAAGAAATGCATTTTTTAAAGAATTATTTCCCGCCTATTATTTCGACTTTTTAAATTATTATCAACAATCAAGCACTTACCGTCGAACGTTTGCATCTGCATTCGGTGCTAAAGTTTTCAATTTGATGCATTTTGGGAAAATCGATTAATTAAAAAACATGGATGTTATTAAGACCGTTTCGTTCTAATTTTAAATATAAAATTGGGGAACGTTAAAAAAATATCAAATCCCGTAACTGTATATAACCAATAATAATGTGACGACCTTTTCCCTAAAATTTGAACTTGAAAAATTGTGAGGTGTATGAACTATATAAACTATATATAACACCTCATAATTTCGGAAAGACCGGAATATTGCTATAGCCGGGTCACGTCTGTATTTGCGTCTACGTCGTCGTCCGAAAATCTTAAATTTTGGAATTGGTCTGGAAGTAATCAATCGCTGGTCCAACCCACTGACTCATTTTTGCCCCGCCCATTCACTCCGACGGGAAGTTCAACTTCATTTTTAAAAGGCGTCATTATGAAAAGTTTATAGCCTGCAGCATATAACAAAAATAGGGAAGGTTTGTTCGCGACCTAAGCGTCGTAACTAAAACTTGAATTAAAAGTATTTTTTGTATAAGTAAATCGATTCATTTGAAACACATGGATGTTGATGAGAGCGTTCCGATTTAAATTGAGATACAAAATTGGGGGAATGCAAAATAGATATTTTAATTACATATTACCAAATCTATTAGATGGCTATTTCCCTAAATTTTGTACATGAGAAATTATGAGGTGTACAAAATATATATAATACCCCATAATTTCGGAAAGACCGGAGTATTGCTACTAGAAAATGTGGGCTGAATAAACTATATATAACACCTCAAAATAATATTATAAATACCAATATTCAAGTATTATAATCTAATGAGGATTGTTTTATATTTTTCGTTATATTAGGTGACCATGCAACTCCGGGTGGGAGATTGTAAATATATATATATGTTTAATGTATTGTTGTTTGAGAAAAAAAGTTCGACTTTAAATATATTACTGTTTTTAAGAGACTTGAAATCGCTTGAGTTTGAGATAAGAAATTTGTTGAGCAAAAAAACGTAGATGTTGTTAAGACCGTTTCGTTCTAATTTGAAATATAAAATTGGGGTACGTTAAATAAATATCGAACCCCCGTAACTGTATATAACCAATGATAATGTGACGACTTTTTCCCTAGAATATGAACTTGAAAAATTGTGGGTTGTGTAAACTTTATATAACACCCCATAATTTCGAAAAGACCCGAAATATTGCTATAGCCGGGTCACCGTCTGTATTTTCGTCTATGTCGGCTTACGAAAATCTTGAATTTTGGAATTACTCTGGAATTAACCAATCGCTGGTCCAACCCACTCACTCCTTTTTACCCCGCCCATTCACTCCCCATTATGGGGTGTATAAACTATATATAACACCCCATAATTTCGGAAAGAACGGAATATTGCTATAGCCGGGTCACCGTCTGTATTTGCGTCTTTGTCCGAAGATCTTGAATTTTGGAATTACTCTGAAATTAACCAATCGCAGGTCCAACCCACTGATTCCTTTTTACCCCGCCCATTCACTCCGACGGGAAGTTCAACTTCATTTTTAAAAGGCGTCATTATGAAAAGTTTATAGCCTACCGCAAATAGCAAACATAGGAAAGTTTTGTTCGCGACCTAAGCGTCGTAACTTAAACTTGAACTTAAAGTATTTTTTGTATAAGTGAATCGATTCATTTAAAACACATGGATATTAATGAGACCGTTCGGGTTTAAATTGAGATTGGGGGAATGTTAAATAGATATTTTAATTACATATTACCAAATTTACTGGATGGCTATTTCCCTAAATTTTGTGCTTGAAAAAATTTCGGGTGAATAAACTATATATAACACCCCATAATTTCGGAAAGACCGCAGTATAGCTTCTAGAAAGTTTGGGATGTATAAACTATAACGCCCCAATAATATTATAGACCAATATTCAAGCATTATAATCTAATGAGGAGTGTTTTTATATTTTGTCGTTATATGAGACAAACATTCCATTCCGGCTAGGAAATTGTGGAAAATATGCATGGTTAATGTATTATAGTACTTTAATGATATAACCACAGCCTTTCTTTAAATCTCCGTCACTAATCAAGGCAAGATATCAATTGTCTATTTTGCTATGTATATAACATTAATTTGAATTTCTGTCAACGTTTTAGCCTAAGAATAATTCAATATGATATGACTGGTATAATAAAAGATGTAATGATTGGAAGATAAAAGGTTAATAGGTTATTAAGTTATATTTCACATTCTTTAAATTTAAACATTACCCTCGGCTTCGCTTCGCCTTGGTCATATCGCCTTATGTAATGAATCGATCTTTTCACATTACGGTTTATTTCTTTTATTTTTCAAGAAGAAAAGTACGGGGCATATATAATTAGACATATACATTAAACCTTATTAGCTCCCAGTAGCTCCTTAGGTTAAAAAACTCAACTTACAACTTCGAGATCGTGGGTTCGATCACTGAGCAGACAAAACTGACAAACTTATTGTCTTTAAGATAAAACTTTAAACGGATACTCTGCGTGACTTTGCTATTCATTGATCACTCATAAAAACGAAGAGGGCCTCTCGGTTTTTTCTTCCGGTAAACTTGCACTATCTCCGTTACAGCTATTCGTCTTCTCGGGCATCAGTTATATGGGCTTGGAATCACTTGAATTTTAGATAAGAAAATTGTTGGGCAGATAAAATATGTATATGTTAGCGTTATTATTAATGAAAAGTAGTTTGAATCCAAGTGCAATCAACGATCAATTAGAAATTTGTAACTAATATCTATGGGATGACTTTTTCCCTAAAATTCGACCTTTAAAAAAAATATGGAATGCATAAACTATATATAACACCCCATTATTTCGAAAAGGTCCGGAGTTCTGCTTTAGCCGGGTTATCGTCTGTATTTTCGTCTGCGTCGTTGCCCGACAACGTTGAACTTTGAAATTTAACGCCAGATAATTACATTAAACTAATAATCATATTACGACTTTTTTCCCGAAATTTTGAAGTTGAAAAATTACGGGGCGTATAAACTATATATAACACCCCATAATTTCGAAAAGGTCCGGAATTCTGTTTAGCCGGGTTATCGTCTGTATTTACGTCTGCGTCGTTGCCCGACAACGTTGAAATTTGAAATTTAACGCAAGATAATTACATTAACCTAATAATCATATGACGACTTTTTCCCGAAATTTTGAAGTTGAAAAATTATGGGGCGTATAAACTATATATAACACCCCATAATTTCGGAATGACCGGGGTACTGCTAAAGCCGGGTCATCGTTTGTATTTGGGTCTGCGTCGTTGCTAAAAAACGTTGAATTTTGAAATTTAACGCACAATAATCACATAAAACTAATAATCATGTGACGACTTTTTCCCTAAAATTTGAACAAATAGACAGTTTGTAGATTAAAGATAAAACTGATTATACTTTTTTTTCGGCATCTTTGGTAAACACATGCACTCGACCCGGTCTTTAATAATATATTGAAAGCCTTCTCTTTTCTCTTTCTAAATAATGAAGGCAAGAAATAATCGTTGTATTTTACTTAGTACATTTTGGTTGAGTTACCTGTCTGAATATTACACGTTTTTTTAAATGTAGAAAACACGCAAACTTTGACTTTGAACAGACGTTGCTATCAGATAAACTGTCCGGATAAATAACTTACTGGAATCTTTCGCTCTTCATTTTTTGTCGTCTATTGCATAAGACATATAATGACGCAATATAAATGAATGACATCATAATTGGCGTGTCATTCATAAAATGTTTTGTTATTGGATAGAAAAAGGTTGGTCGGTAATTAAGTTGTATTTCACATTGTTACATTTTACAAATAACCTGTTGCATCGATTCGCTTTTATCATTTTGCGTATGTCATTCATAAAATGTTTTGTTATTAGATAGAAAAAGGTTGGTCGGTAATTAAGTTGTATTTCACATTGTTACATTTTACAAAAAACCTGGCGCTACGCGTCGCTTTTATCATTTTGCGTAAATGGAATTGACCAATCGCTGGTCCAACCCACTGACTCCTTTTTACCCCACCCATTTCACCGACTGGAAGTTCCACTTCGATTTTAAAAGGCGTCATTATGCAAAGTTTATAAACCGCCGCAAATAACAGACATAGGAAAGTTTAGTTCGCAACCTAAGCGTCGTAACTAAAACTTGAATTAAAAGTATTTTTTGTATGAGAAAATCGATCCATTTAAAACACAAGAATGTTGATGAGACCGTTCCGGTTTAGATTGAAATATAAAATTGGGGGAATGAAAAATAGATATTTTAGTTACATATTACCAAATTTATTGGATGGCTATTTCCCTAAATTTTGTACTTGAAGAATTATGGGGCGTATAAACTATATATAACACCCCATAATTTCGGAAAGTCGGGAGTATTGCTACTAGAAAATGTTAGTTGAATAAACTATATAACACCTAAAAATAATATTATAAAAACAAATATTAAAGTATTATGATCTAATGAGGATTTTTAATATTTTGTCGTTATATTAGATAACCATTCAACTCCGGGAAGGAGAATGTAAAGATATATATGTTTAATGTTTTCTAGTTTGAGAAAAATAGTTTGACTTTAAATAAGTGACTATTTTTAAGAGAAATGAAACCGCTTGAGTTTAAGATATAGAAAATTGTTGGGTAAAAAAATGGATGTTGTTTAGACCATTTCGATCTTATTTGAAATATAAACTTGGGGTACGTAAAATAAATATCAAACCCCCGTAACTGCATATAACCAATATTAATGTGACGACCTTTTCCATAAAATTTGAATTTGAAAAATTGTAGGGTGTATAAACTATATATAACACCCCATAATTTCGGAAAGAACGGAATATTGCTATAGCCGGGTCACCGTCTGTATTTGCGTCTTTGTCGTCGACCGAAAATCTTGAATTTTGGAATTACTCTGGAATTAACCAATCGCTGGTCCAACCCACTGACTCCTTTTTACCCCGCCCATTCACTCCGACGGGAAGTTCAACTTCATTTTTAAAAGGCGTCATTATGAAAAGTTTATAGCCTGCCGCATATAACAAACATAGGAAAGTTTTGTTCGCGACCTAAGCGTCGTAACTTAAACTTGAACTTAAAGTATTTTTTGTATAAGTGAATCGATTCATTTAAAACACAGGGATATTGATGAGACCGTTCGGGTTAATTATGGGGTGTATAAACTATATATAATACCCCATAATTTCGGAAAGACCGGAGTATAGCTTCTAGAAAATGTGGGATGTATAAACTATAACGCCCCAATAATAATATTATAGACCAATATTCAACCATTATAATCTAATGAGGAGTGTTTTTATATTTTGTCGTTATATGAGACAAACATTCCATTCCGGCTAGGAAATTGTGAAAAATATGCATGGTTAATGTATTATAGTACTTTAATGATATAACCACAGCCTTTCTTTAAATCTCCGTCACTAATCAAGGCAAGATATCAATTGTCTATTTTGATATGTATATAACATTAATTTGAATTTCTGTCAACGTTTTAGCCTAAGAATAATTCAATATGATATGACTGGTATAATAAAAGATGTAATGATTGGAAGATAAAAGGTTAATAGGTTATTAAGTTATATTTCACATTCTTTAAATTTAAACATTACCCTCGGCTTCGCTTCGCCTTGGTCATATCGCCTTATGTAATGAATCGATCTTTTCACATTACGGTTTATTTCTTTTATTTTTCAAGAAGAAAAGTACGGGGCATATATAATTAGACATATACATTAAACCTTATTAGCTCCCAGTAGCTCCTTAGGTAAAAAAAACTCAACTTACAACTTCGAGATCGCGGGTTCGATCACTGAGCAAACAAAACTGACAAACTAATTGTCTTTAAGATGAAACTTTAAACGGATACTCTGCGTGACTTTGCTATTCATTGATCACTCATAAAAACGAAGAGGGCCTCTCGGTTTTTTCTTCCGGTAAACTTGCACTATCTCCGTTACAGCTATTCGTCTTCTCGGGCATCAGTTATATGGGCTTGGAATCACTTGAATTTTAGATAAGAAAATTGTTGGGCAAATAAAATATGTATATGTTAGCGTTATTATTAACGAAAAGTAGTTTGAATCCATGTGCAATCAACGATCAATTAGAAATTTGTAACTAATATCTATGGGATGACTTTTTCCCTAAAATTCGAGCTTTAAAAAAAATATGGAATGCATAAACTATATATAACACCCCATAAATTCGAAAAGGTCCGGAGTTCTGCTTTAGCCGGGTAATCGTCTGTATTTTCGTCTGCATCGTTGCCCGACAACGTTGAACTTTGAAATTTAACGCCAGATAATTACATTAACCTAATAATCATATGACGACTTTTTCCCGAAATTTTGAAGTTGAAAAATTACGGGGCATATTAACTATATATAACACCCCATAATTTTGAAAAGGTCCGGAGTTTTGCTTTAGCCGGGTTATCGTCTGTATTTTCGTCTGCGTCGTTGCCCGACAACGTTGCACTTTGAAATTTAACGCAAGATAATTACATTAAACTTATAATCATATGACGACTTTTTCCCGAAATTTTGATGTTGAAAAATTATGGGGCGAATAAACTATATATAACACCCCATTATTTCGGAATGACCGGGGTACTGCTAAAGCCGGGTCATCGTTTGTATTTGGGTCTGTGTCGTTGCCAAAAAAAACGTTGAATTTTGAAATTTAATGCCAGATAATAACATTAAACTAATAATCATATGACGACTTTTTCCCGAAATTTTGAAGTTGAAAAATTACGGGGCGTATAAACTATATATTACACCCCATAATTTCGAATTGACCGGGGTACTGCTAAAGCCGGGTCATCGTCTGTATTTGGGTCTGCGTCGTTGCCAAAAAACGTTGAATTTTGGAATTTAATGCCAGATAATTACATTAAACTAATAATCATATGACGACTTTTTCCCGAAATTTTGAAGTTGAAAAATTATGGGGCATATAAACTATATATAACA
Organism: Fragum fragum; assembly: GCA_946902895.1. NCBI lineage: Eukaryota > Metazoa > Mollusca > Bivalvia > Cardiida > Cardiidae > Fragum > Fragum fragum. The sequence goes on from OX336365.1 coordinate 14,891,216, forward strand.
CCCCGTAATTTCGGAATGACCGGGGTACTGCTAAAGCCGGGTCATCGTCTGTATTTGGGTCTGCGTCGTTGCCTAAAAACGTTGAATTTTGAAATTTAACGCACAATAATCTCAAAAAACTAATTTTCATGTGACGACTTTTTCCCTAAAATTTGAACAAATAGACAGTTTGTAGATTAAAGATAAAACTGGTGATACTTTTTTATCGGCATCTTTGGCAAACACATGCACTCGACCCGGTCTTTAATAATATATTTAAAGCCTTCTCTTTTCTCTTTCTAAATAATCAAGGTAAGAAATAATCGTTGTATTTTACTTAGTACATTTTGGTTGAGTTACCTGTCTGAATATTGCACGTTTTTTAAATGTAGAAAACACGCAAACTTTGACTTTGAACAGACATTGCTATCAGATAAACTGTCCGGATAAATAACTTACTGGAATCTTTCGCTCTTCATTTTTTGTCGTCTATTGCATAAGACATATAATGACGCAATATAAATGAATGACATCATAATTGGCGTGTCATTCATAAAATGTTTTGTTATTGGATAGAAAAAGGTTGGTCGGTAATTAAGTTGTATTTCACATTGTTACATTTTACAAATAACCTGTTGCATCGATTCGCTTTTATCATTTTGCGTATGTCATTCATAAAATGTTTTGTTATTAGATAGAAAAAGGTTGGTCGGTAATTAAGTTGTATTTCACATTGTTACATTTTACAAAAAACCTGGCGCTACGCGTCGCTTTTATCATTTTGCGTAAATGGAATTGACCAATCGCTGGTCCAACCCACTGACTCCTTTTTACCCCGCCCATTTCACCGACTGAAAGTTCCACTTCGATTTTAAAAGGCGTCATTATGCAAAGTTTATAAACCGCCGCAAATAACAGACATAGGAAAGTTTAGTTCGCAACCTAAGCGTCGTAACTAAAACTTGAATTAAAAGTATTTTTTGTATGAGAAAATCGATTCATTTAAAACACAAGAATGTTGATGAGACCGTTCCGGTTTAGATTGAAATATAAAATTGGGGGAATGAAAAATAGATATTTTAGTTACATATTAACAAATTTATTGGATGGCTTTTTCCCTAAATTTTGTACTTGAAGGATTATGGGGCGTATAAACTATATATAACACCCCATAATTTCGGAAAGTCGGGAGTATTGCTACTAGAAAATGTTAGTTGAATAAACTATATAACACCTTAAAATAATATTATAAATACCAATATTAAAGTATTATGTTCTAATGAGGATTTTTAATATTTTGTCGTTATATTAGATAACCATTCAACTCCGGGAAGGAGATTGTAAAGATATATATGTTTAATGTTTTCTAGTTTGAGAAAAATAGTTTGACTTTAAATAAATGACTATTTTTAAGAAAATTGAAACCGCTTGAGTTTTAGATATAGAAAATTGTTGGGTACAAGAATTGGATGTTGTTTAGACCGTTTCGGTTTTATTTGAAATATAAACTTTTTTTACCTAGACATTTTATGAATCAAATTACCATAAATTGTGCAGCGATTTAATTGGCAAAAGAATAATGCAATATAATTTAGCTGGTATAATAAAACATGTAATGATTGGGAGAAAAAAAAAGATAGGTTATTATGTTTTATTTCACTTTCTTTAAAATCAAACATTACCTTGGCTACGCTTCGCCTAGGTCATATCGCTTTATGTAATGAAACTATCTTTTCAAATTACGATTTTAATTCTTTTATTATTCAAGAAGAAAGTACGGGGTATATATAACTAGACATATACATTAAACCTTATTATTAAAACTGACAAACTAATTGTCTTTCGGATGAAACTTTGAACGGATACTCTGGGTGACTTTGCTATTCATTGATCACTCTAAAGAACGAGGATGGCTCTCGGTATTTTCTTCCGGTAAACTTGCACTATCCCCGTTACGACTATTCGTCTTTTCTTGCATCAGTTATATGGGCTTATGCTACGATGTTTTCGTAGAGAGGCCGGAGTAATAGTAAACCGAAATTGTCGTCTGCGTTTGCGTCAGCGTCGTCGATAGTAATCTTTGGCATTTGTAACGTTTCTGGTATTAATGAACACATTTACATAAAACACGGAATATACATTCACTACCAATTTTCAATTTCGCCCTTCCATTTCTGTGATTCATTTAATCCATTCCCTCGAAATCCCTATTTTTAGGACCACAAAAAAGATTAGGGAAACAATTGTGAACAATGAGGAAATTGCTTTATACAAGCAATTTTTTCCTTTTTCACAATATTTTCTACCTAAAAAGACGGAGATTTTTATAAATTTCTAAAGCAAATAAATTTCGTCTGCACCTTCTGAGAATTTGAACCGTCAACATTTTTGTCGTTTTGGAATTGGTAAATTGGACTAAGTGTGATCCAACATTAAAATGACTGATATTCATGATAGATGTGTCTGTCGTTATTTGATGAGATAAGGTCGAAAACGTTTTTTTTTTTTTTTCTTTTTTTTTTTTTTTTTTTTTTTTTGGGGGGGGGGAGGCGGAATCGGATGTATTCCAAAAAAAGACCGAAGTAAGACTATAGTTTGGTCGTTGTCTGTGTTTACGTCCTCATTTTCGACCGAAAGTCTCAGCATTTGGAATATCTCTGGTATTACTGGAATTCTTAACTTAAAACACGCAATATATCTTCACTATAAAAAGAAGAATCTAGATGCATTTTTTAAAGAATTATTTCCCGCCTTTTATTTCGACTTTTTAAATTATTGTCAACAATCAAGCACTTACCCTCGAACGTTTGCATTTGCATTCGGTGCTAAAGTTTTCAATTTGATGCATTTTGGGAAAATCGATTAATTAAAAAACATGGATGTTATTAAGACCGTTTCGTTCTAATTTTAAATATAAAATTGAGGAACGTTAAAAAATATCAAACCCCGTAACTGTATATTACCAATAATGTGACGACCTTTTCCCTAAAATTTGAATTTGAAAAATTGTATGGTGTATAAAATATATATAACATAATTTCGGAAAGACCGGAAAATTGCTATAGCCGGGTCACCGTCTGTATTTGCGTCTACGTCGTCGTCCGAAAATCTTAAATTTTGGAATGGTCTGGAATTAACCAATCGCTGGTCCAACCCACTGACTCCTTTTTACCCCGCCCATTCACTCCGACGGGAAGTTCCACTTCATTTTTAAAAGGCGTCATTATGAAAAGTTTATAGCCTGCCGCATATAACAAACATAGGAAAGTTTTGTTCGCGACCTAAGCGTCGTAACTTAAACTTGAACTTAAAGTATTTTTTGTATAAGTGAATCGATTCATTTAAAACACATGGATATTGATGAGACCGTTCGGGTTTAAATTTAGATATAAAATTTGGGGAATGTAAAATAGATATTTTAATTACATATTACCAAATTTATTGGATGGCTATTTCCCTAAATTTTGTACTTGAAGAATTAAGGGGTGTATAAACTATATATAACATCCCATAATTTCGGAAAGACCGGAGTATAGCTCCTAGAAAATGTGGGATGTATAAACTATAACGCCCCAATAATAATATTATAGACCAATATTCAAGCATTATAATCTAATGAGGAGTGTTTTTATATTTTGTCGTCTTTTGAGACAAGCATTCCATTCCGGCTAGGAAATTGTAAAAAATATCCATGGTTAATGTATTATAGTACTTTAATGATATAACCTAAGCCTTTCTTTAAATCTCCGTCACTAATCAAGGTTAGATATTAATTGTCTATTTTGCTATGTATATCACATTAATTTGAATTTTGTCAACGATTTAGCCTAAGAATAATTCAATATGATATGACTGGTATAATAAAAGATGTAATGATTGGAAGATAAAAGGTCAATAGGTTATAAGTTATATTTCACATTCTTTAAATTTAAACATTACCCTCGGCTTCGCTTCGCCTTGGTCATATCGCCTTATGTAATGAATCGATCTTTTCACATTACGGTTTTATTTCTTTTATTTTTCAAGAAGAAAAGTACGGGGCATATATTATTAGACATATACATTAAACCTTATTAGCTCCCAGTAGCTCCTTAGGTAAAAAACTCAACTTACAACTTCGAGATCGTGGGTTCGATCACTGAGCAGACAAAACTGACAAACTAATTGTCTTTAAGATGAAACTTTAAACGGATACTCTGCGTGACTTTGCTATTCATTGATCACTCATTAAAAACGAAGAGGGCCTCTCGGTTTTTTCTTCCGGTAAACTTGCACTTTCTCCGTTACAGCTATTCGTCTTCTTGGGCATCAGTTATATGGGCTTGGAATCACTTGAATTTTAGATAAGAAAATTGTTGGGCAAATAAAATATGTATATGTTAGCGTTATTATTAATGAAAAGTAGTTTGAATCCAAGTGCAATCAAAGATCAATTAGAAATTTGTAACTAATATCTATGGGATGACTTTTTCCCTAAAATACGAGCTTTAAAAAAAATGGAATGCATAAACTATATATAACACCCCATAATTTCGAAAAGGTCCGGAGTTCTGCTTTAGCCGGGTTATCGTCTGTATTTTCGTCTGCGTCTCTGCCCGACAACGTTGAACTTTGAAATTTAACGCCAGATAATTACATTAAACTAATAATCATATAACGACTTTTTTCCCGAAATTTTGAAGTTGAAAAATTATGGGGCGTATAAACTATATATAACACCCCATAATTTCGAAAAGGTCCGGAGTTTTGCTTTAGCCGGGTTATCGTCTGTATTTTCGTCTGCGTCGTTGCTCGACAACGTTGAACTTTGAAATTTAACGCCAGATAATTACATTAACCTAATAATCATATGACGACTTTTTCCCGAAATTTTGAAGTTGAAAAATTATGGGGCGTATAAACTATATATAACACCCCATTATTTCGGAATAACCGGGGTACTGCTAAAGCCGGGTCATCGTTAGTATTTGGGTCTGTGTCGTTGCCAAAAAACGTTGAATTTGAAATTTAATGCCAGATAATTACATTAAACTAATAATCATATGACGACTTTTTCCCGAAATTTTGAAGTTGAAAAATTATGGGGCGTATAAACTATATATAACACCCCAAAATTTCGGAATGACCGGGTAACTGCTAAAGCCGGGTCATCGTCTGTATTTGGGTCTGCGTCGTTGCCTATAAACGTTGAATTTGAAATTTAACGCACAATAATCACATGAAACTAATAATCATGTGACGACCTTTTCCCTAAAATTTGAACAAATAGACAGTTTGTAGATTAAAGATAAACCTGATGATACTTTTTTTTCAGTATGTTTGGCAAACACATGCACTCGACCCGGCCTTTAATAATATATTTAAAGCCTTCTCTTTTCTCTTTCTAAATAATCAAGGTAAGAAATAATCGGTGTATTTTACTTAGTACATTTTGGTTGAGTTACCTGTCTGAATATTACACGTTTTTTTAAATGTAGAAAACACGCAAACTTTGACTTTGAACAGACATTGCTATCAGATAAACTGTCCGGATAAATAACTTACTGGAATCTTTCGCTCTTCATTTTTTGTCGTCTATTGCATAAGACATATAATGACGCAATATAAATGAATGACATCATAATTGGCGTGTCATTCATAAAATGTTTTGTTATTGGATAGAAAAAGGTTGGTCGGTAATTAAGTTGTATTTCACATTGTTACATTTTACAAATAACCTGTTGCATCGATTCGCTTTTATCATTTTGCGTATGTCATTCATAAAATGTTTTGTTATTAGATAGAAAAAGGTTGGTCGGTAATTAAGTTGTATTTCACAATGTTACATTTTACAAAAAACCTGGCGCTACGCGTCGCTTTTATCATTTTGCGTAAATGGAATTGACCAATCGCTGGTCCAACCCACTGACTCCTTTTTACCCCGCCCATTTCACCGACTGGAAGTTCCACTTCGGTTTTAAAAGGCGTCATTATGCAAAGTTTATAAACCGCCGCATATAACAGACATAGGAAAGTTTTGTTCGCGACCTAAGCGTCAAAACTAAAACTTGAATTAAAAGTATTTTTTATATGAGAAAATCGATCCATTTCAAACACAAGAATGTTGATGAGACCGTTCCGGTTTAGATTGAAATATAAACTGGGGGATTAAAAAATAGATATTTTAGTTACATATTACCAAATTTATTGGATGGCTATTTCCCTAAATTTTGTACTTGAAGAATTATGGGGCGTATAAACTATATATAACACCCCATAATTTCGGAAAGTCGGGAGTATTGCTACTAGAAAATGTTAGTTGAATAAACTATATAACACCTAAAAATAATATTATAAAAACCAATATTAAAGTATTATGATCTAATGAGGATTTTAAATATTTTGTCGTTATATTAGATAACCATTCAACTCCGGGAAGGAGAATGTAAAGATATATATGTTTAATGTTTTCTACTTTGAGAAAAATAGTTTGACTTTAAATAAATGACTATTTTAAGAGAATTGAAATCGCTTGAGTTTAAGATATAGAAAATTGTTGGGTAAAAAAATGGATGTTGTTTAGACCGTTTCGATCTTATTTGAAATATAAACTTGGGGTACGTAAAAAAATTATCAAACCTCCGTAACTGCATATAACCAATATTAATGTGACGACCTTTTCCCTAAAATTTGAATTTGAAAAATTGTAGGGTGTATAAACTATATCTAACACCCAATAATTTCGGAAAGACCGGAATATTGCTATAGCCGGGTCACCGTCTGTATTTGCGTCTTCGTCGTCGTCCGAAAATCTTGAATTTTGGAATTACTCTGGAATTAACCAATCGCTGGTCCAACCCACTGACTCCTTTTTACCCCGCCTATTCACTCCGACGGGAAGTTCAACTTCATTTTTAAAAGGCGTCATTATGCAAAGTTTATAAACCGCCGCACATAACAGACATAGGAAAGTTTTGTTCGCGACCTAAGCGTCGTAACTTAAACTTGAACTTTAAGTATTTTTTGTATAAGTGAATCGATTCATTTAAAACACATGGATATTGATGAGACCGTTCGGGTTTAAATTGAGATATAAAATTGGGGGTATGTAAAATAGATATTTTAATTACATATTACCAAATTTATTGGATGGCTATTTCCCTAAATTTTGTACTTGAAAAATTATCGGGTGTATAAATTATATATAACACCCCATAATTTCGGAAAGACCGGAGTATAGCTTCTAGAAAATGTGGTATGTATAAACTATAACGCCCAAATGATAATATTATAGACCAATATTCAAGCATTATAATCTAATGAGGAGTGTTTTTATATTTTTTCGTTATATGAGACAAGCATTCCATTCCGGCTAGGAAATTGTAAAAAATATGTATGGTTAATGTATTATAGTACTTTAATGATATAACCTAAGCCTTTCTTTAAATCTCCGTCACTAATCAAGGTTAGATATCAATTGTCTATTTTGCTATGTATATCACATTAATTTGAATTTTTGTCAACGATTTAGCCTAAGAATAATTCAATATGATATGACTGGTATAATAAAAGATGTAATGATTGGAAGATAAAAGGTTAATAGGTTATTAAGTTATATTTCACATTCTTTAAATTTAAACATTACCCTCGGCTTCGCTTCGCCTTGGTCAAATCGCCTTATGCAATGAATCGATCTTTTCACATTACGGTTTTATTTCTTTTATTTTTCAAGAAGAAATGTACGGGGCATATATAATTAGACATATACATTAAACCTTATTAGCTCCCAGTAGCTCCTTGGGTAAAATACTTAACTTACAACTTCGAGATCGTGGGTTCGATCACTGAGCAGTCAAAACTGACAAACTAATTGTCTTTAAGATGAAACTTTAAACGGTTACTCTGCGTGACTTTGCTATTCATTGATCACTCATAAAAACGAAGAGGGCCTCTCGGTTTTTTCTTCCGGTAAACTTGCACTATCTCCGTTACAGCTATTCGTCTTCTTGGGCATCAGTTATATGGGCTTGGAATCACTTGAATTTTAGATAAGAAAATTGTTGGGCAAATAAAATATGTATATGTTAGCGTTATTTATAATGAAAAGTAGTTTGAATCCAAGTGCAATCAAAGATCAATTAGAAATTTGTAACTAATATCTATGGGATGACTTTTTCCCTAAAATTCGACCTTTAAAAAATTATGGAATGCATAAACTATATATTACACCCCATAATTTCGAAAAGGTCCTGAGATCTGCTTTAGCCGGGTTATCGTCTGTATTTTCGTCTGCGTCGTTGCCCGACAACGTTGAACTTTGAAATTTAACGCCAGATAATTACATTAAACTAATAATCATATTACGACTTTTTTCTCGAAATTTTGAAGTTGAAAAATTATGGGGCGTATTTACTATATATAACACCCCATAATTTCGAAAAGGTCCGGAGTTTTGCTTTAGCCGGGTTATCGTCTGTATTTTCGTCTGCGTCGTTGCCCGACAACGTTGAACTTTGAATTTAACGCCAGATAATTACATTAAACTAATAATCATATGACGACTTTTTCCCGAAATTTTGAAGTTGAAAAATTATGGCTCTTATAAACTATATATAACACACCATTATTTCAGAATGACCGGGGTACTGCTAAAGCCGGGTCATCGTTTGTATTTTGGTCTGCGTCGTTGCCAAAAAACGTTGAATTTTGAAATTTAATGCCAGATAATTACATTAAACTAATAATCATATGACGACTTTTTCCCGAAATTTTGAAGTTGAAAAATTATGGGGCGTATAAACTATATATAACACCCCATAATTTCGGAATGACCGGGGTACTGCTAAAGCCGGGTCATCGTCTGTATTTGGGTCTGCGTCGTTGCCTAAAAACGTTGAATTTTGAAATTTAACGCACAATAATCACATGAAACTATTAATCATGTGACGACTTTTTCCCTAAAATTTGAACAAATAGACAGTTTGTAGATTAAAGATAAACCTGATGATACTTTTTTTTCAGTATGTTTGGCAAACACATGCACTCGACCCGGCCTTTAATAATATATTTAAAGCCTTCTCTTTTCTCTTTCTAAATAATCAAGGTAAGAAATAATCGGTGTATTTTACTTAGTACATTTTGGTTGAGTTACCTGTCTGAATATTACACGTTTTTTTAAATGTAGAAAACACGCAAACTTTGACTTTGAACAGACATTGCTATCAGATAAACTGTCCGGATAAATAACTTACTGGAATCTTTCGCTCTTCATTTTTTGTCGTCTATTGCATAAGACATATAATGACGCAATATAAATGAATGACATCATAATTGGCGTGTCATTCATAAAATGTTTTGTTATTGGATAGAAAAAGGTTGGTCGGTAATTAAGTTGTATTTCACATTGTTACATTTTACAAATAACCTGTTGCATCGATTCGCTTTTATCATTTTGCGTATGTCATTCATAAAATGTTTTGTTATTAGATAGAAAAAGGTTGGTCGGTAATTAAGTTGTATTTCACATTGTTACATTTTACAAAAAACCTGGCGCTACGCGTCACTTTTATCATTTTGCGTAAATGGAATTGACCAATCGCTGGTCCAACCCACTGACTCCTTTTTACCCCGCCCATTTCACCGACTGGAAGTTCCACTTCGATTTTAAAAGGCGTCATTATGCAAAGTTTATAAACCGCCGCATATAACAGACATAGGAAAGTTTTGTTCGCGACCTAAGCGTCAAAACTAAAACTTGAATTAAAAGTATTTTTTGTATGAGAAAATCGATCCATTTAAAACACAAGAATGTTGATGAGACCGTTCCGGTTTAGATTGAAATATAAAATTGGGGGAATGAAAAATAGATATTTTAGTTACATATTACCAAATTTATTGGATGGCTATTTCCCTAAATTTTGTACTTGAAGAATTATGGGGCGTATAAACTATATATAACACCCCGTAATTTCGGAAAGTCGGGAGTATTGCTACTAGAAAATGTTAGTTGAATAAACTATATAACACCTAAAAATAATATTATAAAAACCAATATTAAAGTATTATGATCTACTGAGGATTTTTAATATTTTGTCGTTATATTAGATAACCATTCAACTCCGGGAAGGAGAATGTAAAGATATATATGTTTAATGTTTTCTAGTTTGAGAAAAATAGTTTGACTTTAAATAAATGACTATTTTTAAGAGAATTGAAACCGCTTGAGTTTAAGATATAGAAAATTGTTGGGTAAAAAAAAATGGATGTTGTTTAGACCGTTTCGATCTTATTTGAAATATAAACTTGGGGTACGTAAAATAAATATCAAACCCCCGTAACTGCATATATCCAATATTATTAGGGAAGGAATCCAAAGATTCAAAATTGTGTGTTCAATCAGAGACCGAACACACAATTTTAGATAAACCCAACATACTTCAAAGTAAGGATTGAAATTTTATTCAATATAATTACAGAGTGCTTTGTTATGATTATTTAATGGTCTGGCAGTAACTGGGCGTGACTCCATCACCAAATAATTGACAATCAAATTACAAGGGCTTAAGCAGAGTGGGCTGCCGACCAAATTGGCTTTTAGGACAAGCCCCAATAATCCTACGATTGAATCACTTATTTTGTAAATACAACTTAAGCCCAGATTCAAGCAATTTAAATGTAATTAGCATTGCTAGCCAATAATTAATATCTTCAAATCACATAATGATAGCACTTTTACTACACAAACCTCGGGAGTATCGATGGCTCTTTATCTTTCTTCTTAGGTAAGATTGTGCAGCAAGGCGGTGAAAGTCGAATTATACAGCCTGAAAATTACACAAGATTCCCCCCCAAATAACCAGCGATTATAACATTTCATTCATAATTGCCATTAATGTGACGACCTTTCCCTAAAATTTGAATTTGAAAAATTGTAGGGTGTATAAACTATATATAACACCCCATAATTTCGGAAAGACCGGAATATTGCTATAGCCGGGTCACCGTCTGTATTTGCGTCTTCGTCGTCGTCCGAAAATCTTGAATTTTGGAATTACTCTGGAATTAACCAATCGCTGGTCAAACACACTGACTCCTTTTTACCCCGCCCATTCACTCCGACGGGAAGTTCAACTTCATTTTTAAAAGGCGTCATTATGAAAAGTTTATAGCCTGCCGCATATAAAAACGTAGGAAAGGCTTAATCGCGACCCAAGCGTCGTAACTGAGACTTGAATTTAAAGTATTTTGTATAAGTGAATCGATTCATTTAAAACACATGGATATTGATGAGATCGTTCGGGTTTAAATTGGGATATGAAATTTGGGGAATGTAAAATAGATATTTTAATTACATATTACCAAATTTATTGGATGGCTATTTCCCTAAATTTTGTACTTGAAAAATTATCGGGTGTATAAACTATATATAACACCCCATAATTTCGGAAAGACCGGAGTATAGCTACTAGAAAATGTCGGATGTATAAACCATAACGCCCAAATGATAATATTATAGACCAATATTCAAGTATTAAAATCTAATGAGGAGTGTTTTTATATTTTGTCGTTTTTTGAGACAAGCATTCCATTCCAGCTAGGAAATTGTAAAAAATATGCATGGTTAATGTATTAAAGTACTTTAATGATATAACCTAAGCCATTCCTTAACTCTCCGTCACTTATCAGGGCAAGAGATCAATTGTCTATTTTGCTATGTATATTACATTAATTTGAATTTTTGTCACCGATTTAGCCTAAGAATAATTCAATATGATATGACTGGTATAATAAAAGATGTAATGATTGGAAGATAAAAGGTTAATAGGTTATTAAGTTATATTTCACATTCTTTAAATTTAAACATTACCCTCGGTTTCGCTTCGCCTTGGTCATATCGCCTTATGTAATGAATCGATCTTTTCACATTACGGTTTATTTCTTTTATTTTTCAAGAAGAAAAGTACGGGGCATATATAATTAGACATATACATTAAACCTTATTAGCTCCCAGTACTCCTTAGGTAAAAAACTTAACTTACAACTTCGAGATCGCGGGTTCGATCACTGAGCAGACAAAACTGACAAACTAATTGTCTTTAAGATGAAACTTCAAACGGATACTCTGCGTGACTTTGCTATTCATTGATCACTCATAAAAACGAAGAGGGCCTCTCGGTTTTTCTTCCGGTAAATTTGCACTATCTCCGTTACAGCTATTTGTCTTCTCGGGCATCAGTTATATGGGCTTGGAATCACTTGAATTTCAGATAAGAAAATTGTTGGGCGAATAATTATTAATGAAAAGTAGTTTGAATCGAAGTGCAAGCAACGATCAATTAGACATTTATAACTAATATCTATGGGATGACTTTTTCTCTAAAATTCGAGCTTTAAAAAAATTATGGGGTGCATAAACTATATATAACACCCCATAATAAAAGGTCCGGAGTACTGCTTTTACCGGGTCATCGTCTGTATTTGGGTCTGCGTCGTTGCCAAAAAACGTTGAATTTTTAAATTTAACGCCAGATAATTACATCAAACTAATTTTTCCCGTAATTTTGAAGTTGAAAAAATATGGGGCGTATAAACTATATATAACACCCCATAATTTCGGAATGACCGGGGTACTGCTAAAGCCGGGTCATCGTCTGTATTTGGGTCTGCGTCGTTGCCTAAAAACGTTGAATTTTGAAATCCAACGCACAATAATCACATAAAACTATAAATCATGTGGCGACTTTTTCCCTAAAACTTGAACAAATAGACAGTTTGTAGATTAAAGATAAAACTGATGATACTTTTTTTTCGGCATCTTTGGCAAACACATGCACTCGACCCGGTCTTTAATAATATATTTAAAGCCTTATCCTTTTTCTTTCTAAATAATCAAGGTAAGATATTATCGGTGTATTTTACTTAGTACATTTTCCTTGAGATCCTTGTTTGAATATTACACGTTTTTTTAAATGTAGAAAACTCGCAATCTTTGACTTTGAACAGACATTGCTATTAGATAAACTGTCCGGCTAAATAACTTATTGGAATTATCGATTTCGCTCTTCATCTTTTTGTCGTCAATTGAACTAGACATATAATGAAGCAATATAATTGAATGACATCATAATTGGCGATTCATTCATAAAATGTTTTGTTTTTGGATAGAAAAAGGTTGGTCGGTAATTAAGTTGTATTTCACATTGTTACATTTTACAAAATATCCTGGCGCTACACTTCGCTTTTATCATTTTGTGTAAATAGCCAATTATTAATAATGACATAATGGATCGATCCTATCTCATAACACTTTTAATTCTTTTTTCTTTTAAAGGTAGGTAACGATGTTTTTTTCATGTCACACATTTTGATTATATCTATTTCCTCTCATATATTATTTAAATACAATATTCTGAAAAGTAGAAAAACAGAGTATTTCCCTAAAAGATTTCGTAGGCTATTAATCTTTTTTTAGATTAGACTGAGACAGATGCAAACAATAAGAGGTCATTGTCAAGGTGCGAATAACCGTTGGAATCTCGCATTTTGTTTAAATTACATTAAACCAACGTCATCGTTATGTCATCAGTAGTTATGTTCGCTATCCGATCTTTGATTCTGTAAAGATCAGTCCAAAACTGTCGTAAGCGTAATAACGAATATAAACACTTATCATAGTTTAGCGCTAACTATTTGATGTGACATGATTTAGGATGTTGGTTGTATCGCTCGTCAATTTGGTATCATCCGTTGATTTTGGATCATATGTAAATGAGATCAAGCGATGTAGACAATCGAATTCCGTAATATCTTTAAATAACCTGGAATTCCGCTGAACATTTTCTTTATAACCACAAAAAGCCACTTTAAGCCTTCACTATTACCGCCAAGACAATATCTGACTCAAATTTAATTATTAAATGTTCGATTGAGCGTATCTTTCGACACTTGGCAAATTTTTCTTGTCTAGGTTTTAGAAACAACGATACCCTCCTTTAAAGCAGATAATTATTATGTGCGTCCTAACCAGCTCCCATTAGCTCAGTTGGTAGAGCAAGTGATTTCAAACCCCGAGATCGAGGATTATCCCGCCGGTCTGTCCAAACAACCTTACTTATTGTTTTGCGGATGAAATATTTAGCCTGTGCTCCTTGTGTCGGTGCTATCTATCGAGCACGCTACAGAACAAGGGGGGACTATCAGCAGTATACTTGCACTTTCCCCGGGGCATCGGTCATATGGGCAAGTGTTACAGCGGCGTGGATAAATAAACGGAAATCCACACACACTCATACGATAAGTGATGAATGTTTTCTATTTTGTATGAGACAACAATTGTATTTAAACTATATAGCTATTTTTGACTGTTGTATTTTGTTTGTTTTTAGATCAGCTATTTCGGGAAAAGACTGGAGTATTGCTTTAGTCGGGTCATCGTCTGTATTTCCGTCTGTGTCGTCGTCCGAAAACGTTAAACACATTCACTTGAAACTCGGATTAAATGTTCACTATCTAAATAACAATCTTAATGCAATAATGAAGTTCAAGGAATAATGTGCCTTTTTATACTTTCTTTATCCCCTATAATGCTCTTAAACCGACCAGCGTTGGTAACTGCAAACGGTACGCTCGTTTTAAATTTATTTAAAAAATTTAGGGAGCAAATAAGATATACATTCGAGCTTCCGTAACCATCCTTTTTCATTACTTATTAGATCGACCGAGAAGACATCTAAAGTTTTATAAGTAAATATGTAATATGAATTGTTGTATGAGAAAATCATTTTATTCAAAGCTCGTGGCTTTCGATTTTTCTTTTTTCCTAAAATTTGAACTAGACAATTGAGGGTTGTATGTACTATATAACGCCCCATAATGAAAATATATATACTTAAACTAACGTATTATAATCAAGTAAATAATGTTTTTATATTTTGTCGTTCTATGAGTTAATCATTCCATTTCGGATAGGAAATTATAAAGATAGATATATATATATATATTTATTTCATGTATTGTAGTATGAGAAACGATTTGATTTAAAACACATGAATGTTTTAAGAGACTTTTTAAGAGACTTTAAATCGTGATTAAATTTGAACTCGATATTCGTAGGGCGTATTATAAATGTAAAACGCACTATTTTTACTAATAAACAATGATGAGTAATCAAGTGCAGTCAACAAAATAGAATACTACTGATAGATTAAATAATGCTTATTTGAATTTTATCGACAGCTTTGGCAAAAAAATACCATGGACCCCGATTTTTTATAATATCATAATAATATAATTTTTTAAATGTATGTGTAATTCGAGGTCATTATATGAAAGAACCGTTGTATTAAAAATATGATTGTTTGTTAGACTGTTGTTTGTTGTTTATCTTCAGCTGGGCGGTTTTCGGAGAAAAAGAAATGTTGCTAAAGACTTATCACTGTCTACGTTAACGTCTGCGTCTTCCCGAGAAAACTTCGGCATTTTGGTATATCTCTGGTTTTACTGAACACATTCGTGTCATTGGTTGGTTGGTTAAATAGGGTTTAACGCCACTTTAACAGTATTCCAGTCATATCGCGGCGGCTAGAGCACCTAACAATGGATTCCTGGTATTTCTCACACCAGTAATACTACTACATCCTTTCCCAGCCTTCAGCTGCTATCCCACATAGGTTTACGATTGGTGAGAGACAAATGTCCCATTGGTGACAGACAAATGTCGGAAAGGATATGTGCCGCCGCCGAGGATCGAACCCATAACATCCCATTATTGAAGATCAGGAGTCTGAGGCACTACCGACTGCACCATGAAGGCGGCACACATTCATATGATAGTCGGAATATTTTTTTCTGTATCGAAAGAACAATCTAAATACATTTTTGAACGAATTATTCCCCTATTCGATTTTCCGTTTATCCACTTTCAAGCACTCAAACCGCCGATTGTTTTTAATTTGGTCTAGAAATTTGACCACTTACTTCGTTTGTTCCTCCGGTTGATTTCGACAGGAAATTCAATTTTGATTTTAATACGCGTTATTTTGCAAAATTAGGCGCAGAGAATGGTTAGTAGCCGACCTACACGTCGTAACTACAGCTTGAATTGGCTGTAGTTTCGACGTTTAAATCACTTAATCAACAAAAAAACTGAACTTAAATAACGGTCAATGACGAAATTAAAACTTACTTCTGGTCAAAATTAATGATTTAAGTAGTCGATGATAATTTGACTGAAAGTCGTGATTGGTCAATTATTTTAAGCATTTAAGATATAAATTTAAACTTCCAAAATTATCCTTTTCTATTACGTATCATATATTCCTGAGCATACGTCCGAAATTTTAATGACAAAAGTGTTATTTGTATTGTTCTATCAGAAAATCATTTTATTCAGAGGAAACGGCTTTTGCAAATGAGATATGTATATACAACACTCCCTTATTACATATAACCAATAGATTATAATTCAGTGATAAATGTTGTATTTTTGTCATTGTATTAGACAACCATTTCATTTGAAGCATATGGATGTTTGTTTGACTTTTTAATAATTTTAACAGGAAAACTGAGAAGAGTATAGGAAGTACAAATTTGAACTCCAAAATTATCTTATTTGCATTATGAATCAGATATAATTGTGGATACATCTGAGATTATAATGACAAATATGTCATATATTTTGTTGTATGAGATTAAAATTTCATTTGAAGCATATGACGGTTGATTAGATATTTTCTTTGGAATTTGACTAGAAAGTTGACATAAAACATAAATGCCCCATATATACCCCATAATAACGTGTAACCAATATACATGTAGTATCATATAGTGATGAATGCATGAGTGATGTCATATTGTGTGACAACCATTTTACTCCTGGCATGAGATCTAATGATAAATATGTTGTATGTATAGTTGTAAGAGAAACCCGATTTATGTAAAAGATCTGTACTTTTGTTTAATACTTTAATTCGTCGTTGATTTTAAACTAGAAAATGAGAGGGCTTAAAAAAAGTAAATAACACCCCGTAATTCCAAATAACCAGTACATTATTACTAATTGCAATGAACGAACTAATAAAAGACAATTCATAGATGGTTTTGCTGTTGATGATACAGTTTGCAATATCTTTCGACAACTGACACAAAAAGCATACTGTCGAAGCCAATTGTCGATTAATCAAATTCAGCCTTTCCTTTGTCCTTTGTGAATAATCAAAATGAGATCATCTGTGAATTTCGCCAGGGTACATTTAGATAGAATGGTTTGTTTGCATTTTACACGTTTAAAAGGGAGAAAAACTCGCCGCTGTGGTTAAAACTGAAGTGATGTAACTTATTTTATAATTTTCTTTTTATTCTGATCTCTCGAAAATTAAATTGACAATCGAATACAATTAATCTATGACGGTGTTATTTATTTTTTAAAGATAATTGCTATGCATCATTCACAAGTTAAATCATATACTGCACAAATCAGTAGAAGATGATTGTCAGATATCTAGCTAAGAGTAAACGGGAAAAAATTAAAAAATATAAATAACCCTTCACAGGTTTGATATTATAAAATATATCCTATGGTATATTTTTATGGATATTCCGACACTCGGAGAACTTGCAAAGGGCCAATAAATTTGATCCTTGTGAGGCTATGCAAGTTTTTCAGGGTAGACATTTTTCTGCTCTGTCCATATCAACTTGATGGGTGACAAGTCGACGGTGCGAGAAACATAGTAAATACAGTTTCTCCAAGCGATTTTTGCAAGAAAATCAAAATGGGTTTGTTTTTGTTTGGACGGACAGATGAACAGACAGACTGTTCTACAAATGAATATATAATATAAGAATATCTAAACGGGTGGAAATATTTGGAGGGTAAATGTAAGGAATCAAACGAATCGTTGAAAAAAGTTATCGCTTAAAGTGCGTTTTTTGTGGGTTTTTTTTTTTTTTTTTTTTTTAATTTGCAGACGGACGGACAGTAACAATAGATTAGATACGTTTGGTGTTTAATATATAGTCAACATACGACAAAAGCTATGGGGCATTATATATATATAATATATATGACACATAAGTGGGTTTCGTATTTTCACCACATAAGTGGGTTTAAATCAGAGCGCCCCATATATCCGACAATGTCTATATATATATATATATATATATATATAAATATCTATATATCTATCTATCTATCAATCTATCTATCTGTCTATCTATCTTTCTATCTATCTATCAATCAATCTATCTATCTTTTTATCTATCTATCTATCTTTCTATCTATATATCTTTCTATCTTTCTCCCTTTCTTCCAAACATTTGTCTGGTAGCGTATCCGTAAGGTTCCTTTTTGCGTGCTGGTAAGGCTTCGAAAGGATAAAGACGACGGATCATTTATGCTCTAAATAAGCATTTTGTTGTCTCGAGCGGAACGGTGAAACTGTCTTTACTGAACGTTATCTTGATCAAGGTAAGTTACGTTTGTCTTTTTTATATATTTGGTTGTTTGTTTGTTTATTTGTTTGTTTGTTTGAATGGGTTTTGCTACCAATTTTTCAGTCATATCACGGCGGCTCGAGCACCTAGCAATGGATTCCTTATATATCTCGCACCCGCACTACTATTACATCCTTTTCCTAGCCTCCAGCTACTATCCTACTTAGGTTTACGATTATTAACCTGTTGGTGAGGGACAAATGTCGGAAAGAATATGTGCCGCCGCCAGGGATCGAACCCATGACACCCAATGATTGAAGATTGGGCGGCGTATATATATTTGTTTGTGGGCGAATCTGTCAAATGACACGATAAGAATGTAATGAAAAAAAACGCACAGTTATTAAGAATAAGTAAGGTAAATAGATATTTGAAATTGTATAAATTCTTCATGTCGCTCATAACTGTGGTGCTTATAGAGAAATAAACGTGACCGTAGATTAACAATCAATAAGTAAGTTTTTACAATTCAAGGCCTCTAGCGCCAAGATACATATTCCTTACAACATAATAGACATGATATCCATCACAATTTAAGATATAAGATATTTAAGTCATTATAAACCTTCTTTTTGGAAGGAAAAGTTAGTATAGTAGATCACTTCCGATCACGCTCTCCAACCGTTCTAAACATCCAACATTTGGGACAGACATTTCAAAAATGATGTACACGTGGCTATTTAATACATTAACAAAGCTTTAAAAATATTTTGTAATTGCTAAATTCTATGTAGCTCTAATGAATTTTTAGCAAAATAGATTAAAAAGAGGACCATGATGGTCCTAAATCGCTCCCCTGAGTATGATGGTTCATGGCTTATGATATAAACAAAATAGCAAAGCTCTCTGTCTAATTATTTTGGAGAAGATGTTTAAGGATTTCTCTTTTAATTCTAGGTATATTGATGATCCAACAAAATAACACTAATTTCCTGAATATGGTAATGCTTTGAAGTATAGACATCAATACATACCAAGTATAAAAGCTCTAGGCCTAATGGTTTAGGAGAAGAAGGTTTTCAAAGATATCATTATTTATTCCTAACTAAAATTAGGGATTGCACAAAAAGGGCTAATTTTTTTAAGTAATTTGGTAGAGGGTTAATGGCTGATGATATGTACCAAATATCAAAGCTCAAGGCTTTATGGTTTGAGAGGCAAAGATTTTAAAAATTTCCATCTTTATTCCTTTGTAAAATCAGGGATCACAAAGAAAAGGGCTAATTTTCAGCGTATGATAATTCTTTGAAGTATTTTGGTAGAGGGTCAATATATGATGATGTATACCAAATATCAAAGCTCTAGGCCTTATGGTTTGGGAATAGAATATTTTTAAAGTTATCCTTCTTTTATTTTGTGTAAAATCAGGGATCGACCAGAAAAGGGCTAATTTTCAGAATATGGTAATTCTTTGAAGTATTTTGGTAATGGGTCAATAGATGATTATTTGTACCAAATATCAAAGCTCTAGACCTTATGGTTTTGGCGAAGAAGATTTTTAAAGTTTTCCTTCTTTTATCTTATGTTAATTCAGGGATTGACTAGAAAATGGCTAATTTTCAGAGTATGATAATTCTTTGAAGTATTTTGGTAGAGGGTCAATATATGATGATGTATACCAAATATCAAAGCTCTAGGCCTTATGGTTTGGGAAAAGAAGATTTTTAAAGTTTTCCTTCTTTTATTTTGTGTAAAATAAGGGATCGACCAGAAAAAGGCTTATTTTCAGAGTATGATAATTCTTTGAAGTATTTTGGTAGAGGGTCAATAGATGATGATGTATACCAAATATCAAAGCTCTAGACCTTATGGTTTAGGAGAAGAAGATTTTGACAGTTTTCCTTCTTTTATTTTTGTAAAATCAGGGATCGACCAGAAAAGGGCTAATTTTCATAATACGATAATTCTTTGAAGCATTTTGGTAGAGGGTCAATAGATGATGATGTATACCAAATATCAGAGCTCTAGGCCTCATGGTTTTGGACAAGAAGATTTTTAAAGATTTCCTTCTTCATTTCTAGGTAAAATCAGGAATTGCCCAGAAGAGGGCTAATTTTCAGAATATGGTAATTCTTTGAAGTATTTTGGCAGAGGGTCAATATATGATGATGTATACCAAATATCTAAGCTCTAGGCCTGATGGTTTGGGAGAAGAAGATTTTTAAAGATTTCCTTCTTTATTTCAGTGTAAAATCAGGGATCACAAAGAAAAGGGCTAATTTTCAGAATACGGTAATTCTTTGAAGTTGTTTGGTAATGGGTCAATAGATGATGTTGTATACCAAATATCAAAGCTCTAGGCCTTATGGTTTGGGAGAAGAAGTTTTTTAAAGATTCCCTACTTAATTTCTATGTTAAATCAGGGATCGCCCAGAAAAGGGCTAATTTTCATAATACGGTAATTCTTTGAAGTATTTTGGTAGAGGGTCAATAGTTGATGATGTATACCAAATATCAGAGCTCTAGGCCTTATGGCTTGGGAGGAGAAGATTTTTTTAAGTTTTTTCACTCCGTTGCCATGGCAACCAGAGTTCTTCATGGATTTCAATTCTTTGATTGTTTGATTGTTTGAATGGGGTTTTACGCCGCTTTCAACAATCTTTCAGTTATATCGCGGCGGCTGGAGCACCTAACAATGGATTCCTGGTATTTCTCACACCAGTACCGCCATCACATCCCTTCCTAGCCTCCAGCTGCTATCCCACATAGGTCTACGATTATTGACCCATTGGTGAGAGACAAATAGTCGGAAAGGATGAGTGCCGCCGTCGGGGATCGAACCCGGGACCTCTAGATTGACAGTCCGACGCGCTACCAATTGCGCTATGACGGCGGCTTTTCAATTCTTTGAAGTATTTTGAAAGAGCATGACCTAAGGATCATTTCTGTAAAGTTTTGTTGAATTCATGGTAAGTTTAGGAGGAGAATATTTTTTTTTTTGTAATTGTGAACGGACGGACGGACGACGGACGATGACCGATCACAATAGCTCCCCCAGAACACTTCGTGCTCAGGTGAGCTAATAAAAAAGTCTGATACGAATATATACTATGCAGATTCATTTATCGTAAATAACAGGCACATAAAAGGCTGACTTAGAATACTGTTGACCAGTAACAATGCAATGCAATTTTTTCATGCACTAAATGCAATCTAAGACACAAAAAAAACCGATTTCACTATTACTTAAAAGTACATAGAAGACCGTATTTTTGAGTTACCATGCATTAAAGATTTACGTAAAACGAAAAGAGATTCAAGCTAGGCAAAAAGAATGTTTTGAGTCTACATCGATTTTAGTTTTACAGAGATTCTAAGAATATTTTTTCGCACCTAAAACGTAGCACTTATAAAAGAAGAAAGCGAATAAATTCATTCTTTTATAGGCATTGCATTATATAAATTAATTTTCCCTTAATTGGCAAAGACTTAGTTCATTTATTTGACCTTATAGCTTTACGCGATTTCTCATATTACGGACATATTATAACAAAGTGAAATTCATCTTCATTAGTATAAATGTATATCAGTAAACAATTCTGTGACTTCCTATGTAATGAACATCATTGTAAAAAGGGAATGACAGAGAGAAAGAAAGAAATATCGAGGCTTAATGGGCCTTCCTAGGAAGTGCGAACAAAATATCATTTTTTGTCAATCCGAATGCGCGTGCGCTGGTTTAACAGGGTTGAGTTTTCAATTTTTGATAACGAATCAAGAATAACCCATCATTATTGTGTGTTGTTTTTTTTCCCAAGATGTTGTTAGGCCACCCCATCATGAAGGCCTCGGGATGAACTATCAAAACCAGTGACCGACCGCAGTCCACCAGTCCGTTGGTTATCTAAAAGATCATCTTCTCCCAAACTAAAAACCACAACGAGTTATTATACTTGGTAACCGCTTATGACCCTCTACCGAAATACTTTAAAAAGTATTCTTCTCCGAAAATCAGCTCTATGGGGCGGGATCCCACAATTTATAGATGAACAAAGGGGGGAATCTTTCAGAATATTCTTCTCCAAGACTATCTTATTTAGGTATTTGTTTTATTTGAGTGGGGTTTAATTTTATGAAAACCTTAAAAGGAGCAAGCGTGCGATTATATCATTTGTTTGCGTGTGAGGCGAAAAATACATGTGAAATACTAGGAACCTTGTATTTTTCTTCTCTTTAAATTTTGAAATATAAGTTAACTTACCAACTTAATGTTTTTAATCAGTTGGCACCATTCTTTGAAGACAGAGAAGAATTAGTATTCACTAAATCTTATGAGCAGTTAGAGAGCTGTATCAGCTTAAACACGCTGCATCAACTTAAACACGCTGTATCAAGTTAAGCACGGTGTATATCCATAGACGACATATTTTATTTCCGGGTTTTATACGACAAATTTCATTACCAGATCTGCATAACACGCGCTTTTATTTTCGTCAGGGGAAAAACCAAGAAAAGGCAATAATTTCACCGCGTGCGTGGCTTTACCAGGACAGCAACACTTTGTGTGCAATATATCGGATTCCCCCATAAGTAACTTGAATTTCGCCCTATATATTCAAATCACATATCCGAGTATCTACTTGCAATTATGGATCCTAAGTTGAAGATGAAGAACGTTATCTTTTTCGAAGTACCAACTATGCCGAACGTTTACATATGAATTAATTTTTCGGTTTTATAAAGTCTTTTTTGTAACCGACTGAAAGCCTTAATTGTAAACATGCGTTAATTTTCGAATCGTTTCAACAATTCATAAAAGATTCAAAACACCTCAACTAATATTGTTTGCTGTATCATTATTGTATTTGCTTACTCGATCACTTCCTAACTGACATCGATCCTTCCTTCAAAATCTAAAATTTGAAAAAAATGATAAAATTTGAATAATGTTATCTGTTCTTCTATTTGATTTGATTAGTTTATCAAAGTCCTGCCATTGTAATTGACCAATCGCTGGCCAACTAACTGCGTTGGCCTCGCCCGTTGACTCCAACAGTAAGTTCGGCTTCTATAATCTAAACAGTGTTATTTTGCTAAATTTGTGGCAATAAGCGCGCAACAAAAATTAGAATTGTTGTTTTGCGACTTAAACATCGTAACTACATCTTGAATTAGCTGTAGTTACGGCGTTTAAGTCGCCAAGCAAAATAGTTCAACAAAAATGGCGGTTCAAAGCTCATTTCTGGTCTAAATGAACGATTTCATTGGTCGACTGGTTATTTGACCGACAGCCGCGTTTTGCCAACTGTTGTCGTAATTATAATGTTGACTCTATTGCTAGAGCAAAAGGTAATAATACCTTTGGTAATAACTAGCTTTAAATATGAAGACTAGATGATATGAAAGTGTAACTTAGGAAACTGATAAACCTAAGATGGCAGAACTTGTGGCCAGAACCTTCTTCACAACTTTTTTTTACAATTACAAATATTTTGGATAAGAAATATCAATTGATTGCATTTTAAGACTCAAGTGATTCCTATCCTCAGATACCCCGAAGTCTCCTTAATTTCTACATCGATGTAGCGTAGCAGATAAGAAGTACCCGAGGTATCCGAGGATGAATATCAAAAATGTGGAATTCGTTGTGAACCCAATAGATATTATCATGTTATTTTTACGCCTGTCTGATGGATAAATAAGTTTTGGTGGAGTAAACGTAGAATAAATGAACTGTGGCCATTGTAAAAGGCCTCCGGTCAATGTGTAAAGCAATAAGCTTTTTCAGTCGAAATCAAAATGAGCCTGTGCCCGACATTTCCAACCATTCCAGATGTGCACAAAGTACAGACCCTGATCAGCCTGTGCATCCGCACAATGCGCTCTGTAGATAGATACATTTCCAAAGCTTCTTTGTGCGATCATAAAATGTTCTTTATCTATTGAGTGGCGGTCCGGGCTGCTCAGTGTCTGCACTTAACGCATATGCTATATGGTAGGAAATGTCTAGCAGTGGCTCAATATATGTTGTATTGCATTTTGATAAAAGCTCGTAATAGCGTATAGTGTCGTGATCGTGATCATCAGGGAGTGTCTGCGAGGTCCCTTTTCTCGAGCCTTATCAAAGGAGTAGTAGGAATGGATCATTTTATTTTCTTGATAAGCTTTTTGGGTCTGGAGTCAGGAGATGAATCTGTTGTTTTTGTCCGACATCTAGGTCAAGGTAATGAACATTTTTTTGTCTTTTGTATGCATTTGTGTGCTTGATTTATTTATGCACGAATCTCTCGAATAAAATAATCAAAATGTGAAGAAGCATATATTTAAAAGAATTAGATAAATTAGATTTTTAAAAGCATGTATTTTATTCCCTCCATAATTGAAGATAAAAAATAAAGAATAATATACAAAAAAGTACTTACAGACGAATAATTGTGACCGTAAATTAACAATCAATCAATATCTACGTGTATAAAACAACAGTACATGTGACTTGCTTTGTAGCAAAGATCAATGATGCCCGCTCCAAGATATTTCAAAGAATTTACTCTCCTCGGAAAAGTATCTCTAATTTACGGCATTCCAAATTGCATATACGAAATCAAAGTGCCGTACGCACTGTAATTGGTCGTCACTGAGAAATTGGACATATCGCTGCATTCCGACTTTAGAATTAGGGTAAAACAACTTTAATTTCTATTACTTTCACAACACGTTGGTTCTATCCTAGTGTATGATATTTCCGTGAATGTTAATTAGTTAATTAGAACCAATATTATTTTACACGAACGTAAGACCCAATCTCATTAAAATCATCTCTACGAGACCACTACGCTATCTCTCCGTTACGTAGATCTGAGGACCAACCATCAAAGGTCATCTTCATTGACCCTGGAATTCCCGTGCCGTCATGAAAAAGCGTATCTAAAACACGCCCAATCAACGAAGACGTAGTAAAACTGAATTGAAAACGCCCTAAACATAATGGCGGCGTCAAACTTTTGTCGCTTGAAACCCAAAATAACACCAATGGACATCTTGAAGTGTCAAAGAGGAGATAAGAAAATAATTTCTACCTAGATTTTTGTTCAAACTGTCCTTTAGTTGAGAAATGGATTTATCCAACAGCCATAGATGGGCAAATCAGACCCTAGGTTCGGGTCCAAAGCGGTCATCTCTCAATCTCGGAGGCCACAAGGTTTGTATTACTTTTGACTTATTAATTTGAATTAATTCCTTATTG
The DNA here is from genome assembly GCA_946902895.1 of Fragum fragum. Taxonomy (NCBI): domain Eukaryota; kingdom Metazoa; phylum Mollusca; class Bivalvia; order Cardiida; family Cardiidae; genus Fragum; species Fragum fragum. Next base: position 14,916,849 of record OX336365.1, read on the forward strand.
TTAATTACTACATGTAATTGGTAAGAAATTTTAATTCTACTCATAATTTTATGAAATGTGTGAATGCAGAACTGGAAAAAGGTTTCACGACAATGTTTTCTTTGGCACTACTAATGTGATTTAATGAAAAAAGGGTGAAAATAATGTAATCTTTTTCTGATATTTAGAATCTGCTCAGACACAACCCATTTTATATAAAAACTAAAAAGAAAACAAAATGACTGAAACCAGAGAGCAGAGAGCATTGATATTTGCTCCAAGTGAACTTCTGATAAGTTTGTCAATAGGATATTATGCCCTTTTGGTCTGCCCAGGCACATAGAAACAAAGAAGAAACCTTCAAAAATCATCTCAGAAATCAAAAAGCATTGAGCATGAATATTTGGTATCAGATCATCTTCTAGTGGACCTCTTCAAATTTGTTCATGTGATACCACATCCTATTTCAAAAAAATGAGTTAACCCATTACCAAACAGCAAAATTTTAGACTGATCCAAATTGAAAAAGATGGCAAAAATTCAAACGTTGTGCAAATTTTAAAAATAACTGCAAGATAGTAAAGAAAACATCTTGATAAAAGATTAAAGTGTTTTTTACAAGCAATTTCTCCTTTTGTCACTATGATCTCCAAATGTTAGATAATGTTGGAATGATTTGGAGGAAATCTTTGAAATTTCTCCTCCAAAACCAGAAAGCTTAGAATATTTGTTTATTTTATGTTAGATCTCCTTGTTAACTTCTACAAAGTGTTCTTGTGATGCATGATATACATACAGATGGAATAAGAAAGATAAAAGAAAACCTTTTCTAAAGCAAGAATGTCTAGAGCATTGATATTATTTTTTAGCATAGTTGCTAGAAAATCTCTCCCAAATTTGTTTTTATAATGATACTAGGGATTATATTTGGACCCTTTAACTTAGAGAAAAAACAAAGATCTTGAACAATATCTTCTTTTGACAAATCACTATGCTTAAAGGTTTCATATAATGCATGCCATGGGGTATCAACAAATGTCTTATCACCCAATTGCCCTGTCTGTAATTTTTCTAAGCTCTAACACAGGTGAGCAGCTCAGGAGGGATGTCCCTCTTGTTTCCTAACCATTGTCATGCTGAACCCTGAGTATTTCTGTTTTGGCAGGCGGTAAAGAGAAAGATCAGCCTGCACAAAAGTGCAGTCTGTTCTAAGTCTGCACAACCTGTGTGTCCCTTTCAAGCCTTAGTTTCTATGCAATTATTTTTCAAAAGAAATATTAACCCAAAATTAGTGTTTACATTGCTTTCAACTCTTTGATATTACTGCACTCAGAAAAGGATTTTAACTCTTGTCATGCTGAATAAGATCTTTTTCAGAATTGCATTTAAATCAAAGGGCTGAAAGCACTAGTAGTACTTGTTGTTCATTTATTAATATCTCTTGTTTGAAAAGGACAGGCAGGAGGTTTAGACTACGATCAGACTGCACTTATGTGCAGGATGATCTTTGTCTATACCTCCTGCCAAAACTGGAATATTCTGGTTTCAGCTTGACAAGGGTTAATTTAGCAAGACAAGGGTTTAGGACCATAAAAAGGCAGGAATTTCTATTATCCCATTACCACACATTCCCCTTTTTTACACCGCTTAATAAAATCCTTTGGAAAACAATGGGAAATTGAGAAATTGCTTCATTATCCACCATGTTTTTTACCCTAACAGACAATTATTTTAAAAATTCTACCAACTTAAAATTGTTGTCTGCAACTTCCTTCAAATTGGACTAGTCTAAAATAAATTGTTTGGTAATTGGTAATGGGTTAGACTTTAAAATATCATAAGAATTTCAAATGCCAATAACTAGTGCCTTCAAATTTAGGCCTATTTAGATTTACTTGCTTCATGCCAGATCATTTCTTTGATATCAAGGCCTTTTCTTTATTGAAAATTGCTGTTTCAGGAGCATTCATGTTTAACCCATTCCCACACAACAAAATTTTATACTGGTCCAAATTGAAAGAAGCTGCAGACGACAATTTCAAGGTGATGGAATTTTAATTTTTTTTGTCTTTTTGGATAGAAAACATTGTGGATTATGATGTTTTCTTTCTGGGGGAGCGTAAAAAGGAATATAACCAATACAACAATCAGATTTGTCATTCCTTTTACACTAGACTATTTAGGTTAGCTGAGCATAGAGCTCAAATGAGTTATTGTGATCACACTAGTGTATGGCTGTTATCCACATTCTTCAATTCCTTAAACATATCTTCTCCTTGGCTCCTGAGACAGTAGACAGTGGGACAATCTTTATGAAACTTGGCAGGTTATCCTTGGGTGAAACTTATGTAGATTATTCAAATGTTTGAATTCAAACCTTAAATCTGACCGTCAAGACAACAAAAAGGGTGAAAATGACGAAATCATCAAAAATCTTATTCTCTAAATTAGAAGGCCAATGGCTTTGGTATTTGGTATACAGCACCTCTTTCAAGTTTATTCACTTTTCCGCCCAACCCCAGTTCACCATATATTTTACAGTGAAACAAAGATGTTAAACTTTTATAACTTTCTCCACTGAAACCAAAGCATTGATATATAGTAATTGGAATCTCTGGGTTATTAAAATCTCCACAAAGCTTGTTAATGTGTTATCCCTTGAGACATGTTTTGGTTCTACCCAGACATGTCCTATCAAAGAAGGAAATCTTTTTCTCAAAAGCAGAAAGCTTAGAAAATTGAGAATTGGTATTTTTAATCTCCTAGTGAACTTGTACAAAGTTTTTTCATGTGAAGCCCCATAGGTCATATTTTATGCACCTCCAAAGCCCTCACTGTATACACAGATACTAAGAGGGTCAATCTTTAAAAATCTTCTCCAAAACTAGACAGCATAGAGCATTGATATTTAGTTGGTAGCATCTCATAGTATATTTATTTTCCTTTCAGGGACGTAGCAATGGGCTATAATGGTGGATCTGATTTTAATCAGATTGACGTAAGACCTTGATGCAACATGGGTACCGACAAACAAGCAACTTTTTGTGAAAACTAATTTTTTTCAAAAATTCTCGATTGTTAAATAGTCATGGTTAGATTTTTTTTATAAAGCCAAAACAGAAAAATTATGGAAATATGATAACTTAAGTTTAAGAGCAAATGCTGAAAGCAGGTTCATGAAATTTCAAAACCCTCTCTTTTTCTGGGTAGACATTAACAAGTTCCTTAACAGCGCTGATTATAAACAAAGGAAAAAACAATTGATACTATTCTTTAGACAGCTTGAAAGCATAATAATCAAATTTGCCCTCCAGAAGAGCTTTCAGTACTTTGATTTACTTATGGTGGTGGGAGGAGGATTATGACCCAGCTATGTAATGGCGACAGACGTAAAGAGTCACCACTGTCCATGTGTGAGTGGATTCGGGTGGATGGATGTGTATTTGTGTGTGTCCAATTCTTTTCCGGAGCATGTCATGTACATTAGTCGACGGATTTCAAATTAACTCGTCACAGTTACTCCCCTTGAGTAATAGTGCCATGCGTTAAAGTCTGTTGGATAATATTCAAGGTCGTAGCTGAAGGTAATGTGACAATGATTTATTTTAGAACATCCGTGTCTGTGATACATTTCCAGTTTGTTATGAGAAACTTTTTTTAAGAAAATTGCTTTTGATGTGCGAATGAAACAGAATTTCCCCTAATTCGGTTCTCCACTGACAATTTGACATTTTGATTCCAAGATTTTACTAATCCTATAACCATATTTTTGCCAAAATTCAAGGGTGGTCACGATCACTGGTTCCCCCAGCACCACCGCCTCTGGATCCACGCATGCTTTTTCATACATATAATTTCAGTAAAATCGCCTCGAAAATGTTGCGCTTGTTGATGCCGATGGTCCTCACTCAGTGTGTTGTATCAGCCAGACGCATTATAGATCTGACCCATACTTTAGATGAAGACAATCCAAGACTACCTCTAGACGGTTTTGGTCTACAGGAAAACTTTACCTGGTTTAAAAATACACAGATGCTTGCGCGAGATTATCCTGATCGACAGATGTGGTAATGTATTATAGAAAGAATATTGAATGAGTTTATCAAACGAGTCATCTAATAACAGATCAAAACGAGCTTCAGACGAGTTTTTATCTGTTGTCGATGACGAGTTCAATAAATTCGGGGTTTTGTGAACACGAATTTGATATATATATTCTTAATTAAAAAAAAATCACTAAAAATATATACAATTCATCGATATATGAATTCCGCGAAACGAATATGTAAAATTACGTCTTAACATCGCGTTAGTTTAGTCAACTCTGAGCTCGAGCCTGTGATCTTGAGTTTTGAGGTCAAATGCTCTATCGTACATTGACCTCGATCGTTAGCAACCTATTTGGTACTTTCAAACAATATGGCTTACGGATCTGGTGCTTAAACTCTCCGTACCTTAAGCCATATTGATGCATACAGTTGCAAATACAAATGATAAATCGGCTGTCAATCAAAAAAATCCGTCGACCAATGAAATCATTCAGACTGGAAATTAACTTTGAACTCTAGCATTAGCCGTCATTTATGTGAATCATTTTTGTTGGTTTGGCGACTTGGATGTCGTTACTACTGCTTATTACAGGTGAAGTTACTATGTTTAGGTCGCCAAACAACCATTCTATATATTCAATACATGCCTCTGGCCATAAATTTTGCAAAATAACACCGCTTAAAATCGGGACTACGTGCTGGAGTCAGTGGTTGAACCCCAACACGAGGTTCGACTAAATTCATTAAACTTTACAATTTGCAAAATTTCTAACAAGTAAAAATTTAAAATTCAAAATGCGCTTTAAACGATGAATTGGCTTTTGAAACGCCAATTCAATAGAATAAGCAATCTTTCGAGCCCGTCAAATATATCTACATGCATGATGCTGTTATATACGACTTAAATAATAGATATGATACCATGGTACCGTGTCTAATATGGTATAAAATACAGATAAATGATTTCATTTTAAGTATCGTCTAACAAAAACGGACATTCTGATTGGTCCAAAAAAATTATTCAGACCTCCATGAACAAAATTTTGAGCACGAAGCCACTTTGTATGCTTCCGCACAAAATAGTTCCATACAAAAAAGTATCAAAATTTGTTTTTGTTGTTGTTGTTTAGCTGTTAAATTACAAGAAATGATCAGGAGTGATTCTGAACGACACATTTGTACTTTCTTAATTTGAAGTTTATTGATTTACAATTTACAAATACATTCTATCGCTGTACAGAATGTTGTTCATTTTACTATAGGTTGGAATTGCGTCATGTCGAGTTTTATGAGCACCAGGGGACCCATATTGATGCACCAAGTCACTTTGGGAGAGGGCGGCAAGCTTTACACGAGATCCCGCCAGAAAGGCTTATGGGACCTGGCGTGGTTATTGATGTACGAGAGCAGGCGAGAGCCAACCCGGACTACGCTGTCACTTTAGATGATATCAAAGGTAAATGAACTTGCGCGTGAATTTTACAACAATTTTACACGTCCGTGAAACTTCCAACAATTTCATATATGCATGACAATTCTTGCAATTTTACATGTGCGTGACATTTCCATTATTTACTTATGTGCGTGACATTTTTCAATAATTTCAAATTTGCACGATATTTCCAACTATTCTACATCAAGCACTGAGACACCTTGAAATTGCATAATGATTATCCGCTGATCGTCTAAGTTTATCGTTGAATCAGTAGCTAGTGAAGACTATGGTAGGAACATGCGGATGCACAGGCTGTTCAATTTTATATGGCGCTGATGTGGAATAGTTTAATTGCGATATATTGACTAGAAAAAGCGAAAATCAATGCAGATTACACTGTCACTAAAGGTGATAACAAAGGTAAATGAGCACGGGCGTTACATTTCCAACAATTTTATAAATGAGTAGCGTTTTCCATATTTTACATATATGTGACCTTCCGACAATTTTATATGCGCATGATATTTCCAACATTTTTTACATGGGCGTAACACTTTCAAAATTCTATGTGTGCATGATATTTCCAACAATTTTAACATGGTCGTAACACTTTCAAAATTTTATATGTGCATGGCGTTTCAACCAATTTTACATGCGAACGACATATTCCACTTTGGTGACATTTCCAATAATGTTACATGTGGGTGACATTTTCAATTAGTTCAACGATTCGTGAAGCGCAAACATCAAGGCCCTATCCGTATACTGGTGATACCTAGCAAATACGTGAATAAGTTAAAATCGTCGTGATGTAGATTAATTGATTTATTGATTAATTGTGGTTTAACTTAACTTTTCACAGTATTACAGTCATATCGCGGCGGCTGGAGCAACTAACAATGGAATCCGTTTTTTACACCAGTTATACCACTACATCCTTTCCTAGCCTCCAGCTGCTATCCTACTTACGATTATCCACCAATGGGTGAGAGACAAATATCGGAAATGATATGTGCCGCCGCCGGGGTATCCGGGAAAAATTAAAATACATGTAAATGAGTGTGGGGTACACAGTTTGTTTGTTTGAATGGGGTTTCACGCCGCTTTCAACAATCTTTCAGTTATATCGCGGCGGCTGGAGCACCTAACAATGGATTCCTGGTATTTCTCACACCAGTACCACCATCACATCCTTTCCTAGGCTCCAGCTGCTATCCCACATAGGTCTACGATTATCGACCCATTGGTGGGAGACAAAAAGTCGGAAAGGATGAGTGCCGCCGTCGGGGATCGAACCCGGGACCTCTAGAATGACAGTCCGACGCGCTACCAACTGCGCTATGACGGCGGCTGGGGTACACAGTGAAATAGGTTTAAGCATGAATCTGGTTTAAGCATGGGATATCGTTATCTAGGTTTTTTTAAGTCGACTTGTGGTTGTAAAACTAAAACATACCAGATAAAGTGCCTTCACCAAGGAATAGACATGAAGAAAAGGGTACACATAACCCAAACTAATTCACCTGTTTTATGAATGTAATAGGGGGAATGAAAAAGTGAAGAGGGGCTTATAAATATTCAGTGGGTCACAGTTTATAATCCAAGTTAGATCTACAGTTGAAAACAACATGGACGGACTTTTTCTGACATTAAATATATTTGTTGACCAATGAAAAGAAATTATCAAAATCGCAATTACGACATTTATTTCAAACAAAATATTATGCGCTTTATTGAGACTTAAATGTCGAGACTTCGGGTTATTCAATCTGTAGTTACGACGTTAAGATCGCCAATCAACGAAATGCTCTTTGATATATTTTATCAAAAAGAAGCGTCATTTGATATATAACACAAACTCCATTGTCAGAGTTCAATAGGCGTGGTCAATGTTCCATCAGTTAAGCTATACTAACCATTTTCGTGATATTTTACAGCCTATGAAGGCAAATACGGACGTATTCCAGAGGGGGCCATAGTTATGATGAATTCTGGCTGGTCCGAAAAATATCCAAATGCGGAATTAGTGTTGGGATCGACCAATTTCAATGATTTCAGTACGTTCCATTATCCTGGATGGGGAATAGAAGCATGTCGCATGTTGAACGAAGAACGCAAGGTTAGTTATCATAATAAATATTCCATAAGTACAATCAAAACCTATGTTGTGTACTTGAATTGATGGATCTACGCAGTTGATCAATAACTCGATTCATCATTCATACCATTCATTTATATAAGTAATGAACGTCTAACTCCGACCTTTACTTTTGTTGGTTTGATGATTTAAATGCCGTAACTATAGCCTATCCAAGCTTTTAAGCTGTAGTTAAGACAAATACTTTGCAAACTAAAGCCGTTCGATATCTCAGTGGACTGCGACCCGTTATTCAATCCCCAATCTCGTTGCAAAGGAAAACACATATATATAATAATCTTTTATCTTATGCAAATTCATGGGCGTCTTACAGGTATGATCGATTTTACTTTTCAATTTTAATATCTGTCGGCCGTCATGCGCCGTACCGCGTCAACATTTCAATTGTTTAGGATCTTTTTTCAAACTTGGTCAGAACATTTACCAGGTCATAAGAATAGACTATATTGAAATTTTGAATATTCCCTTTAAAATTACAGGAAAAGGGATCTGAATGACATTTAACCGTTTACTATCTAGGGACCACACATGGCTAAATCTTAACGAAACTTGGTCAGAATGCTTGTCAGATCAATGGGATGAAATCCTAGGAAAATGTGGAAATACAAAAATGGACCTACATGACAAGTCACTCTTTCCACTCTAGTTGCTAAAAATATGGCTCAGTTTATTAAACTTCATCAAATGTTTGTCAGATGTTTGCCAGATTATATGGTTTAATCCAATTGAAAATAGAAACATTCCGTTTATAGACACAGGAAAAGGAACCTTGAAATATGTTGTAGTTTACACTCCTGGTACCTGGATTTTGGATTATAATGATGATTCCGCTTGAAAATAGAAATGTAGCAGAAAAGGGTTTCTTAATTACATTGTAATGCTTACATTCGGGGGGGGACAATTATTGCTAAAACTTATTGAAACTTGGTGGGAGTGTTCGTCAGTTTAAAATGATGAAACCCGTCGAAAATGAGAATGTTCCGTAGAAAAACGAAAAAAGGTAGTTCATTTTTATCATCGATAGTTTGACAAGTCTTGTTACTCCTTGTCTTCACAATTATGAAGTGTCAAATCCACTTTTATTTTGTCAATGAAGAATTCAGATGAGCGATCTACGACCATCTTGTCCCTCTTGTTTTGAGAAGTAGTTTCCTTCTTTGTTGTGTGTGTGATTTTTGTGTGTTTTTAAAGGGGGGTAACTTATTTGTGTATTCATTCACACAACTTCCTTTCGGATTAAAAACCGTAACTTTTAACTTCAGATTTCTGTACTTGGAGTTGACACCACCTCAACTGATCCAAACAAGGTTGGGGATCTAGACTGTCACAGATACCTACAACCCCTGAACATCCCTCTATTGGAGTATGTAGCTAACCTAGACAACTGCCCACCTAACGGCACCACCATGTTTCTCGGTGTACCCAAGATACGCTATGGTACCGGAGTACCTACCAGGATATTTGCCGTCGTGGATGACGCACCTTGCGAGGACGTGTCTGCCGCTTTCTCATTCAACTTGTCTGTTAGCTTTAGTGTTCTTATTTTCTCTTTTTGTTTGTCATGCTTGAAATTACAATAACTCTACATCTTCGGTGAGCTACCACAATATCGTAACTACCGCTTGAACCGTAGTTACACTATTTCGGCTCACAGACGAAATGCTATCACGCAAAAAAGATACACGAGGTATTTTTTAACCATCCAAAAGCTCTAGTACGTCTTTATCTTATCACGTTACAAATACGGGATCTTCTATGGTTGTCCGTAGTTTATCGTTTTTAGATTAAATAACTTGTTTGTAATGAGGTGCCCTCCTAGGTGATCTTTGTCTAAAATATTTAAAAAGGGAATTGATCCAGCAGAGGTCAACCAGTGCTTTAAAATACATATTCTAGTTTATAGTAAGTCAAGATTCAGAAATATCCTCAAAGAGCGAAAAGTGGCGATTCTTGTCAGCCCGCTTAGGCTGACCATGAGCGATACTTTCCAACTTCCTTAACTTTTTTTTTCTTTTTGAAAATGGCACCACATGAAAATCTATGTAAAAGCTATGTAAACATACAGGATAGGATTTTAGAATTCGAATTTAAATCTAATTCAATACATTACTAATGCTTCAGGAGTAGATTTTTTACGAGATGCACTACAAAGGATTAGTGCCGTCTTTTCCACGATAATTGTAAAAGTCCTCGTAAATGCTTCAGAAGTACACGTAAACAACAACTATGTACACTTGTAATGCAATTGTGATTTATATTTAAATATATTCTTTTTACATTGATTGGGGAATAAGTTCTTCTAACTTAAATTAATCCGACTCGATCCTGCTTCCTGTAGAATATACCTGTACTTATGTTGGCAATTGTCAGAACAAGAATCAGCAACCGCTCCCGGGAATCGAACTCGGGACCCTTTGATCAGGAAGCCAATGCGCTACCTCTGGACTAACGGTGTGGTGTCCGAGGTCCAGCGTATGTCGTCGTTGGGCATGTAAATGTCGTAACTACAACCTTATTCCTTGGGTTTACAAAATATCGTTACTACAACTTTATTCAATCCGTAATTACGACAATTTCCACGCCAAATGGAAATGGTTATCCATTGAATACATTTTGTAGGGGTATGACTTGCTCTTAGTATGTTTGTACGCATATAAACTTAATTATATGAACAAAATGCATTATTAAAACTATTTTCGGTCTTTTCGCATATTCCCAAATCAATCTAGCAATTTCATCAGAAGATAGCAATAATGTATACTAGACGTGCATTTATAAATATCTCTTGTAGGAAAATGGCTTCTTTTATAAGAATTTAATTGTACTGTAAATATTCATTTCGCAAATGTTTTTATACCGAGCTTGCCTATATAATAGTATTCAGATTTATGTATTATTTCACTTTTGTATTATGTCGATTTTGTGTATTGTGTTCATATTTGTACTCAAACTCAGACAAAAGCTTAGTCCAAGAAATAGGGATCAAAAAACCAGCCAACACCCGTCCACCTAGCTCTTGAAATGTCTTAATCATTAAATGGCATAAGTACAGCTTGATTAAACGTTAAAAACCAACCAACACCATGGCTTTTAGCTCACCAGAACACAAAATGGGCTGAGGTTTTATCAATCCTTGTCCTCCCGTTTGTCCGTACATTCGTTTGTCCGTTTTATTCCATGAATAACTCTGGTCGCATTGAAATTTCGAAAATTAGAGTGACTTTTTTCAGAAACTACAAGGCAAGGAGCATTCATATTTCATTATAAAGCTTAACCACAGTATTTTCTACCAACTTTGCTATTTTGTAAACACTGTTTGGTAGATGTCAGATATGGCCAAAAGTTTGGGACATTAATCAATTGGAGTGAGTTTAAAAGATTTTCCTTCTGAACTTTAAGGCCTAGGGCATTCGTATGTGGTGTTTTGCATTACCTAACGGTTTTGTACTTTAAGTAAAATGTTTGCCCAAATCGCCAAGAACATGTCCCAGAGGTCCAAAATCGGAAAAAAAACGCTTTATTTGAGCAAGTTCTAACAATTTCATCTTACACATTATCAGACTTAGGAATGCAGCATACCTGTGTTGAAATCATGCACCCCGGAGTGTAAAAGTGTAAAGCGACCCTACCAAGAGATCCAAAAATTGAAAAAAAGACTCAATAAGAGTATGTTCTAAAGTCTCCTCTAAATTATATGGCATAAGGCATTCATAGGTGTAATAAAGCAGAACCAGAAGGTTATCTACCAAGTATGTTATATACCCATAGGGTGAAAAATGGCCCGGTTGCAATGGTCTAAAATTTGGAAAATTAATAAATTATATCAAGGTCTAAGTTTTCTTCTTAACCGTAAGCTTCAGTGCATTCAATTTTGGTGTGCTGTACGGTTTTGCACTTTTTCTTTCACTTAACGCCACTCCACTGGGTTCCAAGTACAAATATGGTAAATAAAACATGTAATATAAGCAAGTATTTCTTAACAATGGTCCAAGGGCATTTAAATTAAGTATTCCGTATAACCTACAGCTTCCTACCGTGCTTGATCAAATCTAACATGCTTGAAAGTTTATGCCCCTTTGGGTAAAAAAAAGCCCCTGCCCAAAGCGGGTTAAAACCAAGTCGAGCAAATTCAAAAGCCTCCATAACTGTAAGGACGAGGGCATTCATATTTTTATGTACCTTTGTATCAAAACTTTCAAAATTTGTCAAACCTATGCTACCGGGATTTTAAAAAAATGACCCTACCAAATGGATAAAAAGTTGGGGAAATCACTCAACTATAGTAAGCTCAAAGAATTGGGAAATCTTGGGAGATCTTGCAGTTGTAATTATTTGACTCCAGTTGCATCTTCTTCTATACAAAAAGTACTTCAATCTACAGATGAATCAGGGTGAACTATTTAGGACCATCGTTATCCTCTTGTTAGTTGTAAAAATGAAAATTAACGTTTTCTGATATCTCGGTCGATTTGACTTGTCGGGGGTCAGCCAGATCCCCGTCGATTGATCAATCCTGTTGAAGCTGCCAGGCTGTGAAGGATTGGTTTTCGGATACAGCCGTGTTACTCCTAATCGGAACTCCGAGTTCAAATGTACGAATCAAACCTCGGATGTACATAGGTAGGCTATGTTTAGCTCACCTGTGCACGAAGTGCTCTGGGTGAGCTAATGTAATCGGTCATCGTCCGGCGTGCGTCCGTCCGTCCGTTTGTTCGTCCGTCTGTTCACAATTACAAAACATACTTCTCCTCCTAAACTGACCAAGGAATTTTAACAAAACGTCACGGAACTGATCCAAAGGTCATGTTCTTTCAAAATACTTCAAAGAATTGAAATATATGATGAACTTTGGTTACCATAGCAACCGAGTGAAAAACTTAAAAATTCTTCTCCTCCAAAACCATAAGGCCCAGAACTTTGATATGTGGCATAGATTATCATCTATTGACCCTCTACCAAAATACTTCAAAGAATTACCGTATTTTGTAAAGTTTGCCTTTTCTGTGTGATCCCTGATTTTAGTAGAAATATAGGAAAACTTTATAAAATCTTCTTCTCCCAAACAATAAGGCCTAAAGCTTTGATATTTTGCCTAAATAATAAATATCTTTTGACCCACAATTAAAGTACTTCCAAAAATTACCGTATCTTGGAAATCAGCCTTTTTCTGTGAGATCCCTGATTTTACATGGAAAAAAGAAGGGAATCTTTGATTTTTTTTCTCGCAAGCCATAATGCATAGAGCTTTGATATTTGGTATGAATTATCAAATATTGACCCTCTACCAAACTATTTTAAAGAGTTACCGTACTCTAAAAAAATAGCCCCTTTCTGTGTGATCCCTCATTTTACACAGATAAAAGTAGGAAATCTTTGAAATTGTTTCTCTACAGCCGTAATGTAGAGAGCTTTAATATTTGATGTGTGTCGATATCTGTTGACCTTTTATCAAAAAACTTTGAATAATTAACGTACTCTGAAAATCGGCCATTCTCTGTGTGATCCCTAATCTTACATACGGATGAAGAAGGGAATCTTTGAAAGTCTTCTTTTCCCAAACCATAAGGCCTAGATTTTAATATTTGGTGTATAGCAATACCTATTGACCCTTTACCAAAGAATTACCATACTCTTAAAAATAGCCCTTTTCTCTTTGATCTGTGATTTTTAATTTTTTTTCTCCCTATCTATAATACAGAGCTTTAATATTTGGTATGTGTCAATATCTATTGATCCTTTTCCAAAATACTTTAAATCATTAACGTACTCTGAAAATAAGCCCTTTCCTGTTTGATCCCTGATTTTAGAAAAGAATAGAGAATTATATCTTCTCCTCCTAAACTATTATGAGTAGAGCTTTGATATTTGGTATGTATCAATGCCTATTGAACCTCTACCAAAATACTTCAAAGAATTACAGTAATCTGGAAATTAGCGTTATATGGTGGATTTTCAATATATTAGGATTACAGAAGAAAATCTTTAAAAGTCTTCTTATCCAAAATAAATAGGCGTGGGGCTTTGATATTTTGTATATATCATAAAGCCTTTAGTCATCATACTAAGGGGAACGATGTGGCAAACTTCCAAAATGGCGCTTTCCGCTATGGAAAGCAATTCTACTCCAAAACCAACCAACCAAATAAGCTATAACTTTCCATGTTGTATATAGAAACTGATATGGGAATCTTAAAGATCTTCTTCTGACAAACTATATGGCATAGAGGTTTGATGTTTTTTATGTTGCATTACCTAGTTGCCCTCTACAAAAGTTGTTCAAGTAAATTGCCTTGAATGTCATATTGGCTCAGCTCTGGTGCACTTTTTCCATAGAAATAAGGAAGGAAATCGTTAAAGTATTCTGATATTCATAAGGCCTAGATGTTTAATATTGTGAAGATGCATTCTCTGGTAGCCCTCCTGTAATTTTGATAAAACAATTCCCCTGGGATACCATTGGGGGATCTGTAAGCTTCAACCTTTTTCGTATAAAAACAAAGGTGGAAATCTTTAAAAATGTCATAACAAATCCTGACACTTTTGTTTTTGCATCCTGTGTAGAGCCTTCTGTTACTTTGTTAAACCAATGCCACTGAGGTGTCATTTGGGATTTGTAGGCTGAAACAAGGATGTAAATAGGGGTGGCATCAGGTGGAGGCCCTTCTATAATTTTGTTTAAAAAAATGCCCATGAGAAGCTATTTGGGGATCTGTAGGTTTCACTCTATTTTTCACAGAAACAAAGATGAACGCCTTTAATTATCTCCTGAAAAAAACACGAGGGCTATAGATTTTTCACTTTTGTTTTTTCGTCATCTGATCGCTATCTTCAAACGTTTTTGGAAGAAAGCCTCTAGGATCCCGATTAGTTTTCTTCAAGGCGCAACCAACTTTACAAAGAAGCAAAAGGAATCTGTGAAAGCCTTCTCCTAACAAATAATAAGACCCAGAAGTTCCATAGTAATATGTTTCATCACCTGGAACGGTTTATCTCTACGGAAGTTATGGAATAATGCCCACTGTCCTTTTTTGGTTACACTGCGTGTTAGTTTATCTAAAAAAAAAACGGAGAAGAAAATCTATGAAATTCCCTTCAAGAAAAAACATAACACGAAAGGTTCATATTATTTATTAGGCATCTCCTTCTTTCACCAATTATCAGACGAAAAAAAAGGACTCTTTCAAATTTAAAGACTACAAATTTTAGGTTATGAAATGTTGGAGGTTTTATTTTTTTCTTTTTGGTAGAAAACATTTTGGACAAAACTGAAATCGGTTGTAACAAACAATATCTTCGTTTTCTACAACGTTTTCTGTAGCATTTTTTGAAGGCAAAAAGCGTAATTCTGTGGCAATGGGTTAGAAGGTGTTTGAATAGCGTTCCTAAGGTGTTATCATGGCTTTGCCCTGATATACCCTATTTACATTTGGTTTTCGATTGTTATTCGGGTGAGCGAGTTGCGAGTTATGTTGTTGATGTCGTCGTTGTTGTTGTCTTCGGTGTTGTGGAAATCAGGTATCTGTAATTTTTACCAAATAATCTGTATTCTGTCTGTAAACCGTAACAAACATCAACAACTAAGTCAAGGTAACTAGAACGATTAAGAAATGGAAAAAAACGAAACAAACTGAAACAAACACGTGGCTAATTATAGATGCAGTAGGCTCGTTGCAAAGACAACTTAACGATAGGTAATTGACAGTTGTGAAGTAAACACACGATCTTTTCACGATGCAGACACGCGAATGCAGCATGATTATGAAAATAAATAAATCAACCAAATTCCCACACAATGACGCTTTTGACGCCTCCAAGGAAGCAAGCTTCGGAAAACATTGTGGAAAATGAAGACTGTGTTTGAAAGAAGCAATTTCTTAATTTTCCACAATGTTTTCTACCCAGAAACTTGAACAAAAATTAAAAATTTCGTGGACTTGAAATTGCCATCTGCAACTCCTTTCGATTTGGACCAGTCTAAAATTTTGCCGTCTGGTAATGGGTTAAGAGTGCATACGTATTGCGTAACGTAATATAATCTTTGTTTGAAATAGAAATTTCAATTACCTTTACCTCATAAAATAAACTTTGACGCACTAGAACATATAAAAAGAGAGCTCCGTGGTGTAGTGGTAGAATGCGGAACTAGGAAATGGAGGGTCTCGGGTTCGTATCCCGCCCGGACCTTCGAATTTTTTCTGGGCAAAAAAACTTTTCTCCATATTGCTCCTCTCAACAAAGATGTATAAATGGGTACCTGTGAGGGTTTTAAGCCAATGCGCTGTTACTGTCAAGCGCTGTATGCTAACTCGAGCTGGTTTTTTTTTTTTTTTTTTTTTTGTAAAAGAGGTAAGACGACTCTTTTAAAAAAGAGTTTTTGTCCAGCAGAGGTCAACCAACAAATTATTTTTTTGGTCTAAATAAGTATGTGATAAGGTAGAATGAGCATTCTAGATCGGGCAAGCCTGGCAATCTGTGCAGTCTGACCAGGATCATTACTATTAACACTTCTCGGGTGGCGCCTTTTCTCTTGACTGGTCGCAAATATTTGTATAAAGTTGGCAGATCACTGCCCGCGCCCACTGTCTCCAACAGGAAGTTCGTTCGATCCCCGGCGACACATATCCTTTCCGACATTTGTCTCTCGCCAATGGGTGGATTATCGTCAGCCTAAGTGGGATAGCAGCTGGAGGCTAGGAAAGGATGTAGTGGTAGTACTGGTGTGAGAAATATCAGGAATCCATTGTTAGGTGCTCCAGCCGCCGCGATGTGAATGAAATACTGTTAAAAGTGGCGTTAAATAACACTCAATCAACCAACAGGAAGTTCAATTCAGATATTTAAGAACGTTTAAAAAATGAAATTGAAAAAGCTGTAGTTATGACATTTAACCCATTCCCACACAATGACGCTTTTTGACACCCAATCAAGAAAAATAATTTGGAAAACATTATGTAAAATGGAGAAATTGCTTTTGAAAAGCGATTTCTTCATTTTCCACACTGTTTTCCACCCAGAAAGTTAAAAAATCTAAAATTTCATATACTTGAAACACTCTCCTGCATTTCTTGTCAATTTGGACCAGTCTAAAATTATCTTATGTGATAATGGGTTAAGCCGTTAAACGATAAACAAATGTTTCACATAAACGTGGATCAATGTTGGAGTTCGAATTTTATTCCAGTCTAAATTCATGGTTTTCGACAAATCCAGATTTTTTAACAATATATAGGCTAACTGACCAGTCGCGGCTTTCAATCAAGGAATCTATCGGCCTATCTAATCATTAAGTTTCTGGTCATTTGAGCAGAAAATGTTGCTTCAAACAAAGCAAACATTTTTTTTTTTTTTTTTTTTTTTTTTATGTATATAAAATATTACCATGTTATATAATTTTTGACACATGTACATTACAAAGATATTACGAAGGCGTGAATATTGGCCAAGTTTCAATACATTGGACCCAAAAGTGTAGCCTCAATATTGCATTTTTTTCTGAAAAAAAAATACCGAAAGTTATTGTATTTAGGTGAAGACAATTGAGCCAAAGATGCAGGGTGTTGCGTTCATCCTAGGTTTTCTTAGATTTGACACAGTCACCTGTGTTGTTGTTTCGTAACGTAATTAAAAAAAATGTTATCATATAAACAAATGGTTTGACAAAGTTCAAAGGAACTGGGGCTAAAATGCCCGATAATTCACTCGAGGTTGATCTAATTTATCATAGTGACCCGGCTTTTGACCTCGTATTACCCAATATCGAACTTGTCCGAAATATCACAGAAACAGACATTTTGTCCAATTTTAGACACACAGACATTATCGTAGAATATAAAGTTCACGTGTAGATGACACTTGCTGGACAGCAGATTCGCCAAAGATGGCCTTGATCACTTTCATTTTAAGCGAGGATGTTTTTATTTACTGATTTATTAATAATGGGTGGACGAAGATTGACAGATGAAGTAGAGAAAAAAGTAGGTAAGACGTGTGTGTGTGATTAAGTTATATCCCAAAACTACTTTGAAAAATGCAGCATGAAGAGATCAGTAAAAAGTAGTGGATCAGCAGTTCGATTTTCAACTTTTTATCGCACAAAGCGGAACGCTGTAATTGGCCGGAATCATCTCCATGATCAACTACGATGACAATTTGTCAGTTCCAGCCGGATTTTTGGCAATCATTTTACATATAGCATTACACGTGTTCATTACGCTGTGGTAGATTTCACAACCTTCGTTGACATGTGATCTCTTTAATTGCTCCATCCTTACTCACAATGCTGTTTTCTCGTCGGACTACTTTTTGTAAGGAACTACTTTTACCCTAATACGACCTCCGGAAGTAAATTCCAGTGAAGTCACTCCAATTACAGTCGTAATTGAATATAAAAACAGGCGACTCAAAACTATGAAATCGCAATTCAATATCCTCATAACTTTACCTTAACCCATTACCATTATGATAAAATTTTCACTAGTCCAAATTCAAAGAAGTTGTAGACAGCAAATTTAAGTTGGTGATTTTACTTTCTTATTCCCTTGTCTTTTTAAGAGATTAAGAGAATATTTTTGTTTTCATGGAGGTATGAACCGTAAAACCTTATCACACTGAATGAATACGCGAAACGGATTCATACATTGTGTGGTTAGTTTTTTCGGTTCATACCTCCATGAAAAAAAACATATTCTCTTCATTTCTTACAATTTAATAGCATCGAGCGAAAAAAAACACAAAAGCTTTACAAATTTTGATAACTTTTTGTATGGGACTATTTTGTGCGGAAGCATGTAAAATCACTGCGTGCTCAAAATTTTGTTCATGGAGTTATGAATACATTTTTTCGACCAATCAGAATACTCGTTTTTGATAGACGAAACTAAAAATTAAATCATTGAGGTTTGAATAAAATAGTGTGCACAGTGAAAAAAATGCTTGTAAGAAGCTCATTTTCAACATTTTTTCCAAAGCTGTTTTTTCCTTGGGCGTAGAAATCGTTCTTATAAGGGAATGGGTTAAAACCTAGTTTGCGATTCAATCTGAATGGCAATCTGTGTGATTTGATGCATGTTAAGAATACATGTATTGCATATTTTGTACGGTACATGATCTTAAACGTCGTTTTACCCTGAATAGAGGACCGAATCTCGGTTATTAATTAGAATATCAAGGTAAGTGAACGATTTATATCTAGATGGAGTTCAATATGTTTACCCCATCGACGTCGTTTCTAAGTTGACGGCTCGCTAGCCACGCACACTGACTCCGCTGGTTACGCCCACTCACTCCGCTGGTCACGGATACTGACTCCGACGAAGCCAGGGCTTTAAGACGTCCGCCTCGTTACCCCTCTTTTCTATTTCATTTTATCTTTTTTCATTTATTTATTTATTTAATATTTTATTTATTCATTCATTTATTTTCATTTTTATTTTTTGAAGTCAACTACAGATATGCAGGGCTTCCTACTGTTGATTCCGTGTGTCCAGGTACTATTTGCCAGGAGTATTGTAGATCTGACCCATACACTAGACGAAGACACGCCCACTTATTCTCTACGGAGCTTTGGAGTCGAAAATTTGACTTGGTACAAAAATGAGCAAGTGCTTGCTACACTCTTCCCAGAACAAGGAGTCTGGTGAGGACATTTAAACACTTGCCCTGTTGAGAATGTGACCTTCTTTTTCTTTTTTCGCAAATTTAAAGTTTTGTCAAATATATCTACAATGTATTTTGTGTTCAAATATTTTTTCGACGCAAAAGTTGCCAACCAACGGAAATATTTGACATGAAGATCAGAGGTCAAATTGACACTTCTGTTCGAAACGATTGATCTGATTGGTCAATTGAGATTTCGATTGACAGTGGGGATCTGTCAGTTTTAGTGCGGCCATAAGTGTTTATGACTATATCCGGGGCCAGAGACCAAAGCGCTGTTGGTATCGCGTAGGACTCCTAGTCATGTGTTCGATCCCCAGCCGCAGCAATTGGGCTTTCCGACATTTTTCTCTAACCAATGGGTGGATAATAGTAAACCCTAGTGGGATGAGCAGCTGGAGGCACGAAAGGATGCAGTGGTAGTATCTGGTATGAGAAATACAAGGAATCTATGGTTATATGCTCCAGTCACCGCAAAATAACTGAAATACCGTTAAAAGTGACCTTAAATCCAAACAATTAATCTGTCAATCAATCAAATATTTATCGAGCTGTATTGTGAAGGGTAAAATAAGTACCATGTACATCTATTCCTTCGTCAGGATATCGTCGGTGTGATTCTAAAACCTTGTAACGACAGCTTCATTCAAGCTGTAGTTACGATGTTTTAGTATTTACATCGAAGATATAGTGTTACACTTGTCATGCATCACAAATTAGAACACGGCATTCTTCAAATTACTAAATACACTGCAGAAAAAACTTAAACCTGTTCCTTCACAATAACGCTTTTTGACACCCCGAGAAAAAACTTTGGAATACATTGTGGACTATGAAGAGCTTGCTTGTTACAATGAATTTCTTCATTGTCCACAATGGTTTCAACTTTTTTTTTTTTTTTCGATTCCATCAGCTAAAAATTGTCGTCTGCAATATCCTTGAATATGGACCAGTCAAAATTTTTGACGTTTGGTAACGAGTTTAATGATATGAAATAAACTTTGACGGGAATAAAAAGAGACCTTCAACCCGAAAGAAAGACCTTTCTTTATTAAAAGAATTCTTTTCTTTCTATAATATAGGCTAGAAGCACGCAAGATGGAGATCTACGAGCACCAAGGCACCCATATCGACGCACCAAGTCATGTAGGGAGAGGCAGACAACAGTTACATGAAATCCCACCAGAAAGGCTTATCGGGCCTGGAGTGGTCATAAATGTAAGAAGCCAGGTAGAAGCCAATCCGGACTATCTCGTCACTGTTGACGATATAAAAGGTACCAGTAAAACTTACTCAAAACAAGTCAGACCAGTTAGCTCATTTGGTAGAGCACTCGACTTCAAACCTCTAGATCGCCGATTCGATCCCTGACAGACCAAACTAACTAACTAATTGCCTTTCGGACATAAAGCTGTAGTTACGACATTTTGGTCGCGCAACGACGATGTCATGATAATAAGTAAAACATTTTACTTCCCTTTATAACTTCTCGTATTATTGTCTAATCCTTTACAACTTATCTTCTTTTATTGAAACTTGGTGAATATTTACGGCTGTCTTAATTTCTTTTTAATATTTTTTTTAAAGAATACGAAAGACAATACGGCCGTATTCCACCAGGAGCCATTGTAATGATGGACGCCGGCTGGTCCGCCAGGTACCCGTTCAGGGACTTGATATTTAACTCGGACGATTTCTTCAATTTCTCCACCTACCATTATCCGGGCTGGAGCATTGAGGCATGCCGTATGTTAAACACAGAGAGAGATGTAAGTCGAAGCAACGATATTTTTACGAGATTGTCAATATTTTCGAAAGTACACGTGTTTTGTATGCTTATAAGTAATTCAGTAATTCCTTGTTTCAAATTTACAACAAAAGCAAACGTTTTACTTTGCATATTTTTCTCCATTCAACATTTTCGGAAATCACAATTTCACGAACTTAACCCTTGTTTTGCAGAGCCCGGGATATTCCTGCTTTTGCAGGAGGTATAGATAAAGCCTGTACATACGTGCAGTCTGATCTTAGTCTGCACCTCCTGTTTTATTTATTTAATCCGAGTTGTTTATCACATTATTTACACAAACAAATATTGGCCAATAATTAAGGCCTTTAGGTGCTTTCAGTTCTATGATTTTAATGCAGTTCTACACAAAAAATTAATATATTCAGCATGACAAGGTAATCATTCTTGCAATGTGGACCAGTCACAATTTTTAGAGGGTTGTTAATTTCAATTTCAGATTTCTGTATTGGGCAAAGACGGCGCCTCCATAGATAACCAGCTTGGGTTTACAATGCGGACCGTTCACACCTTTTTAGAGGGTTGTTAATTTCAATTTCAGATTTCTGTATTGGGCAAAGACGGCACCTCCATAGATAACCAGCTTGGGTTTAGAATGTGGACCGTTCACACCTTTTTAAAGGGTTGTTAATTTCAATTTCAGATTTCTGTATTGGGCACAGACGGCGCCTCCATAGATAACCAGCTTGGGTTTCTAGATTGTCACCGCTATCTACAACCCCTGAACGTCCCTATATTGGAATACGTCGCCAATTTACACAATATCCCACCAAACGGAACAACAATCTTCATCGGAGCCCCCAAAATAAGGGCCGGAACAGGGGCGCCAACGAGAATCTTTGCGATTGTTGATGACAATGTCACACAATCCACCAATGCCTCGGGAGCAGTTACAATAATGCCGATCTTCGTCTTATTGTTAAATTTAATCAGTACTCTACTGCCTTGTTGCATTCAAAGAAGACTTATAAAATAACAATCGCATATATATTATTCGACTAACGCGTTCAAAATACGGATCGCCGCCGTCATTCAAAGAATTGACCAATTTCGTCTGTCAATCAAGGAATCAACCGACCAATCAAATCATTTCTTCAGCCCGGACCTGAAATATTAATTCCAACATCTGCCGCCATTTTTGTTGACCTTTTTTGTCGGTTTGGCGACATAAACGTCGTAACTACAGCTTG
Source organism: Fragum fragum (assembly GCA_946902895.1). Taxonomy (NCBI): domain Eukaryota; kingdom Metazoa; phylum Mollusca; class Bivalvia; order Cardiida; family Cardiidae; genus Fragum; species Fragum fragum. The sequence continues at coordinate 14,939,122 of OX336365.1, forward strand.
TTTAAGCTGTAGTTACGATGTTTAGGTCCGCAACCAACCATTTTACTTTTTTGTTATATGCTACTGGCCATTAATCTTGCAAAATAGCGCCGCTTTAATTCGAAGCGGGACTTTCTGTCAGAGTCAGTGGGCGTCGCCAATGCAGTAAATGGGCGGGGCCAGCGATTGCCGGTCAATTGACTGACCGATCATATCAAAAACCGAGCTGGTCTTTGAGTTCCGACATTGGCCGAGATTTACGTTAAGAATTTTGTCAGAAATGCCGTTTAATTTTTGGAATGCGAACTTCCTGTTGGAGGTCAGTGGGCGTGGCTAGTGATCCGTCATTTTCATCATCGAGAAAAGTGCCTTGCTTTACTTTTAGCATTTTGTCAATGTTTTGGATGATGTCAAAATTCTGTGACAATCTAGTGTGAAACTAACAAGCCTTTCCGTCAAGTTCCGTCTATAATGATATTTGTCTGGTTTGTTTGTTTGTTTGTTTATTCGTTCGTTTGCTTTTTTGTGTGTATTTGTTAGCTTATATGTTTTGTTTAATTTCTACTTTTAAAAAATCGTTTTCAACTTGCAAATAAACTTTCGATGATCGAAACGTTGTTGTTGTTGTTGTTATGTTTGATCTTGTATGGTTACCAAGAGTTGGATAAACCCACTATCTGACGGCAAAATTTTAGACTGGTCCAAATTTAGACAAGTTGCAGACGACGATTTATAGTTAATGAAATTTTGTATTTTTTCAACCTTCTGGGTAGAAAATATTGTGTAAAATGAAGAAATTGCTTGTGACAAGCAATTTCTTCATTTTACATAATGTTTTCCTTTTTGTTTGTCTTGAGGGGCGTCCAAAAGCGTCACTGTGTGGGAATGGGTTTATACGATCTTGGTGTGTCCCATTCTCTGGAAACAAGCTTTATAGAAAGACGAAATGATTTGTACGAATACCAACAGTGTCACATATAAAGGTCTATGGTGGTGAAATAGGCCGACATAATTGCCAAGTCTGCAGTATACGTAAAGATTATTACAAGTATCTCTGACATTGCAACTTGTCTGGGACTGATCGTAGGCCCTGACCGAGATATCTTGCCGAGCTAAGAAAAACAAGAGCCTTCAGAGACGGATTGTGCTTCCCCGGATGAGTTCTTTTCGTACAAATAAATCGACTGGGGTAAAAATGTTAAGGATTACTGTTCTAAAATGTTATTTTTCATTACATTCTGACTCCTCTATGAAGTAGATTCATGTAAATTCTTCGTGCAGAACTACATTTGATCTCGAATAAACGGCTATCATACCGTAGATTGATTGATTGATTGAATAGAGTTTAACGCCACTTTTAACAGTATTTCAGTCATATCGCGGCGGCTGTAGCACCTAACAATGGATTCCTGGTATTTTCCTCACCAGTACTACCACTACATTCTTTCCTAGCCTCCAGCTGATGTCCCACTTAGGTTTACGATTATCCACCCATTGGTGAGAGACAAATGTCGGGAAGGATATGTGCCGCCGCCGGGGATCGAATCCATGACGTCCCATGATTGAAGATAAGGAGTCTGGTGCGCTACCAACTGCGCTATGACGGCGGCCATCATACCGTAGAAGGCCCGCACAAAAATAGGGTTAACCCATTCTCACACAATAACGCCTTTTGACGCCCCAAGGAAAATGAAGAATTTGTTTGTTACAAGCAATTTCTTCATTATCCACACTGTTTTCTACCTAAATACAAACAAAAGGTGTCGGACAAGTTAAACATTTCGTTGTTGGTAATGGATCAAAGGTGAAAATATTGAGTTCGATTAATTTTATCAACCATAAGCTTTCCTTCGAATAGATTTTATATTACTGTTTAACCAATTTCCACACAATGACGCCTTTTGACTCCCTTCAAGAAAGCAAACGGAGAAAATATTGGGTAAAATGAATAAAAAGCTTAAACCAAGCAATTCTTCATTTTCTAGAATATTTTCATGGTTGATTTTTTTGAAAGGCGGTCAAAAAGCGTCATCGTGGTGTGGAGATTCGTACAAAGATATCGCGATTTTTTGACAACTTAGAGCCGGCCCTTCCCCTACAAAATTACAAAAGTAATAATAACAATGGCACGATCTTACCCTGTCAAATCTGAATTTTCTATGGATCATCTCTTTTCTCAGCTAGCACTGAGCCTTGCCAGTTTGGTCTCTCTTCTTCAAGGCAGTTGATAGTTGGCCAGAAATAAGGTGTGTTTCTTTCTGAGTTATACAGTAACAAATTACAGTTCATGTAATTTTTCTTTACACGCCGTGTAAAATTGGCAGTTGAAAGTTGGCCAGAAATGAGGTGGGTTTCTTTCTGAGTCATACAGTAACGAATTACAGTATATGTAATTTTTCTTTACACGCCGTGTAAAATTGACCGATCGCCTCTGTCATTTTGTAGATTGACATCAACCATGGATACTTGAGATCAATATTGATCACCTACATGTATTTATATTATCGAGTTGAGCATTTTATTAGGCGGCTACAAAAACACTGCAACCTCAGCTTAAAGATGTAGCCAAGACGTTTCGGTCTTAAACGGATTATTTGCCTTTTGTTTTATGTCCAGACCATATATTTCCAAAATAACGTCGTTTGATATTTCAGTCGTACACTCCTGTCCGAAACGGTCAATGGGCGCCGTCAGCGCTCGGATGGGATTCACGGCAGAGTTCGAGATAGGAAAATGTTCATTTAACCTTAGATAGATAGATAGATAGATAGATAGAGAGAGAGAGAGAGAGAGAGAGAGAGAGAGAGAGAGAGAGAGAGAGATAAAGAGAGATAAAGAGAGATAAAGAGTGATAAAGAGTGAGAGATAGAGCGTGCGTTTACATTTTTATAGGTTAACGCTTTTCTTAATGGAAATAAAATCAGTGACGGTACTTGCTCACATAATTGGTATAGTAAAGTGGCCAGCGGCTACCAAGTAATAGCCTAAATGAGCATAAGAGACTGTTAGAGACAAACAGTCTATAGCTTATATATGCAGATCAGATCTTGAATACTTTATGAATTATGTGCATGCATACAAACAAGTAAACCAGTAGAACGGGCAGACGTAAGTTCTGGCGTTCCGTATCAGTCCCCTTTGGCTGCCTTAACTGAGCTTCAAGGTCACCAACATTCTTGATAGACAGTCAGAGACCGAAACTAAACTGGGAGGGTTAAGTAGGTAGAGCTACACAACAGGCAGAGATTTAGAAACAAGAAACACAGTTATTTTCAAAAAGACGGGTTAAGTACTTTGATTCTCACTTCAAGTACTTTAATCCATGTGTATGTTAGAGTAGCCTTCCCTTGCTAAATATGGCGGTAACAACAGCTAGGTCCAGGTACTACGGAGATTTATATAAAGAACTTTCCAATCACAAGAGATTTGCATTAGTACAGTCTGTCGTAAAGTCTTCGGGAATAACTGCATTACTTAAGACCAAAAAATTGTCAGAATTTGACTTCGTCTAGTGTAGATATTCTTTATTGAATTGTAGTCTTACTGTAGGCCCATAAAATTTAGTTAGATAAGCGGTTTATGCAATATTCCTTAACCCATTCCCACACTTTCCCACTTTTTACGCTCCTCAAGGTCAACAAGCCATTGAGTAAATTAATAAAAATGCTTGTATTTAGCAATTTCTCTTTCCAAGATGTTTTCCAAATAGGCCTTCAAAACAATCCGTAGTTTTCAGAACAGTTCAACTAAGGGGAGTCCATGGGACTCCTAATTTACAAAATCGGGAAGTCTGAACTGTTATTTAAGAGTATTAGATTCCTTGAAGTTGTAAATTGATCAAGTAATGCAAAGTTCAAGCTACCCTATATTTTCAGGGTATTGTATCCTAACCCTAATGTATGAAGAAATAATTATGCCAATAAACTTACAGCTGTGAAGCATAGCATTAAAATCAGGCAGTAACTATGATCCAATGAGCATCATATTGGAAGACGCTTTATTATGGCATGTGACACGATGACACTGCCCAAAATAACAAAGTTTACAGTTCTTATACAAAAACAAAGAGTAGTCCTGCCTTATTTCTTTAAACATTGTGACTAGCATAAATGACCATGGTTTGCGCTGCCTGTTCCTTCTGGGAAATGGAAGAAATTGCTTGTAACAAGCAAATTTTCTTTTCTCACATATTCCAAAACCATTTTCATTGCCTGTTTGTTTGCCGATGGATTAAATTATAAAGCGTTAAGCATTCATACTAAGCACATGTATGTATTATTACTCAATGGTTTTGCACTATGCCCAAATTCTTATATCTATTTGGCTGAAGTTGTGTCTTTTTTTTATTATTTTTTTTCTAAGACAAAGTATTTGAATCCATTCCGACACAGTGACGCTTTTTGGCACTCCTCAATAAAAACAATTGGGAAAACATTGGGAAAAATTTAAAATTTTGTCAACTTTAAATTATTGTCTGCATCTCCTTTCAATTTGGATCAGTCTGAAATTTTCTCATATAAGAATGGGTTAATTAGCAGATGAATCAGATTAGCAATTTAGGATCATGGTCCTCTTGTATTTAAATGTGAATGAACTTTGTAATTTGAGCTACAACCGCGTAATTACTAATAAATTTTCTCCTTTGCACACAATAGTCCTTTCATAGATTTTTGTTAAAATACACATTCAGCTATGGAAATTATTGTCGGAAAAGGAGAAAATGGTACCGTAACCAGTATTTTCCCTTTTCTCACAATATATTCTTTCCTGAGTGACCATCATGCATCAGCCTTGTAACAAAACTTTTTAGTAGTGAAAATTGTTTTGCCTGTAACCCATTCGAGTATGAGTCAGACTTAAGTGTTGTGGTCAAGTGGTTACTGAATAATCATATTTACAGCCCTGTTGGTACTTTTTACTCTTTTTTTCCAGACCAAATGGACCCCCAGAGTATGTGATAATAAGAGACTATGGAGACAGTGAACTGAATGATGAAGACATTGAAAACGAACTGGAAAGAGCTCTGGAACAGAAAGCAGAAATCATTGTAATAGAGCCTGTAAATATAGGTGAAGAAACAGCCAGATGGATAAAAGTCGGAAATGTGCTCCACAAGACAGCTGTCTTATCTGGTTCAACGTGTTTAATTGGTGAAGCTGTAGATGAGAAAAGAGACTACTTATACTTTAGTTGTGGAATGTTTAGTATAGTGTGTGCAAGTATTTATTACTTCTCATGGCAACATGACCCTTGTTGTAAATACCAAGTTGAGGACAATGTTCAGAAACTGGAAACATTGCTCCATTCGGTTTCCAGTGCTACGCCAATCGTTCTAGTGAGGAAGGATGACAGTCGCAGAAAAACTCTTCATAATTTGATTGCTATTTTATCTGGGTTTGTGTGCGCTTGGAGGATTTATAATTGGATAAAAAGCTGATCTCTTTTAACCCATTACCAGACAGAAAAAATTAGACTGGTCCAAATTGAAAGGAGTTGTAGATGATTAAAGTTCACAAAATTTTAGATTTTTCCACTTTTTGGCTAGAAAACTATAAGTAAAATGAAGAAATTGCTTGTTGCAAGCAATTTCTTCATTTACACAATGTTTTCCAAATTGTTTTTCAGGGGGGCATCAATAAGCATCATTGTGTGGGAATGGGTTAGTGTTGGAACTTGAATTTGTTTCTGAATTTGCTTCCATTAATGCACAGGTTTACCCCAACTATTTTTATTGGTGATTTCAATTCGAACCAGACTTTTACCAATTTTTGTTTGTGGTAGAAATCTATAAGATTTCTATCTAAGAGGATGTAATGTCATTCATTAATCATTTCATTATGAAACCCTACTTTGTGGATACTCATTTAAATCGTCTGGAGAAGACAACTCCAATGATTACCCATAACATAAGGCTTGTGTAAATATTGTTAATGCTATTGAATGTAAAACAGGGCTTGTGCAAGCCTTTCAAATTTGGGAGTCATTGACCTATAGACTATGGAATTCTTGAGGTCAAGATGACAAAAGGTGCAAATCATAATTATCAATATTAAAGTTTCCATTTCAACAATTTTCTCGTTTATAAAATTTTGAAAGCAATTTTTGAGGGTCAAAACAGGTTTAACTAGATATATTTTGATTGTGGATTGTCAAAACCCTGGTTTGACCAATTCCCAAACAATGCTGCTTTCTCATGCCCCTTACCCAATTACCAGACAACAAAATTTTGGACTGGTCAAAATTGAAGTAATTTGCAGACAACAATTTTTAGTTGATAGAATTCTAAAAATCTTTGTCTTTTGGGGTAGAAAACATTTTGGGAAATGAAGAAATTCCTTGAAATCAGTAATTTCTTCATGTTCCTCAATGCTTTCCAAAGCTATTTTCTTTAGGGGTGTAAAAAGATTGGATTGTGTGGGAGTGGGTTAAGAAAACAGTTTTGAAAAACATTATGGAAAAGGAATAAATAGCTTACAATAAGCAATTTCTTCATGTCACGCAATGTTTTCTAAAAACAAAGACGCATTATTTTTTAAAAAAAACACATGAGCATGTAATTGTCATCTGCAATTTCTTTGAATTGAGCTAGTCTAAAGTTTTGTGTGGTAATGCGTCAAGAACAAAAGTGGAGTTCAAGTAAAATCTTAATTACCCCCCTCTCTCTCTGAAGCTCAGACCTTTATTGAAAAAGTGTAGTCTTAGCCCATCACCAGACCACAAAATTTTAGACTGGTAAAAATTGAAAGAAATTGCAGACAAAATTCAAAGTGTTTGTAATTTGAAAAATAATGACTGAATATGCTCAAATTGTTGGAAAATGAGAAAATTAATGGCTTGAAGCAAGCCATTTCTCCCTTAGCATGTCTTCCTTTGTATGTTTTTTCAGGGGTGTCAAAAGTTATTGAGTGGTAATGGATTAACACTTGTCATGCTTGATAAAATTTGTGTAAGACAATTGCCTCAATAATACCCAATTTTTTTGTAGATGACTTTCATTTAAACCTGGGACATACAACCCTCCATAAATTAGTATTCCTATAACCTATTTATGTACCAGATTTTAAAGTTGTATCTTAACCCATTCCCACACAACAACGCATTTTGATGTGTGGTTAAACGGAAAATACATGGACACATTAAATAAGGTATGTATTATATTGCATAATTGAAAAAGTATACAATGTCAAAAAATGACTTGCATGACTGTTGGCTTAATAAAGAAATGAGAACTTCAATGAAAATAGCCTTTATCTACTCTTTATTTTTTCATAATTTACACCTAAAGACCTTTATTTTCATACATTGAAGCCTTTATAAAAACTTTTATTTCTGTTTTGGCCTGCTAGGAGGCCTGCACATTATTCTTTGAAAAATAATTTGTAATCTACCCTGGCTAAAGGGTACAAGCAGGTGGTTTAGAAGGGAGAAGTAGGTGGTGTGAACTAAGATCAGACCTGGCTGCATGTATGTAAAGGCTTATCTTAGGCTATACTCCTGCCCAAAGAGAAATAGTTTGGGTTCAGCATAAAGAGGTTTTTAGAATTCCAATTGACTTTACTTATTTACCAATTCTTGATCCACCAATACTCAAAGATTTTGCAGAAGGAAATTAACCAATTACCAGACAAAATTGTACTTGTCCAAATTGAAAGAAGTTGCAGATGACAATTTTTTTCAACTTTCTTAGTAGAAAACATTGTGTTAGCCAATTCCCACACAACAAAATTTTAGACTGGTCCAAATTTGAAAAAGCTTCAGACGACTATTTCAAGTTGATGGAATTTTAATTTTTTTCATCTTTTTGGAAAGATAACATTATGGATAATGAAGAAATTGCTTGATACAAGAGTTTCTTTATTCTCCATGTTTTTCAAAGCTTTTTTCTTGAGGGACGTAAAAAGGAGGGATTGTGTATGAATGGGTTAAATGAAGAAATTGCTTGTTGCAAGCAATTTCTACATTTTACACAATGTTTTCCCAATCGTTTATATTGAGGACCTTCCAAAAGCGTCATTGTGTGGTAAACTAGTGGCTAAGTCATTTAGATTGGTACAATATGTTTCCTGTCTGCAATGCCGTAGTGCCTCAAAATTCAGGATGATGTGGTAATTGATTAAAATACAGTTGAAGGTAATGTACCTTACTTTTCCTAATAAATGCTCCTTGGGGCAATTCAAAAAACAGACAGGCAGCATTTATTTTGTACGAATTTTTGTTTTAATTAGCCCTTTCCTGTTTTGCAAACTTTTAGACCGTTCTACAATGTTTTCTTAGTTATTCATTCATGAAGATGTAAAAAACCAGGGATTGAACAGGAAAGGTTTATTCTGTTGAATGGATATTTCTGTTGTAATTTCCTCTCGTATTTGAGGGTAGTTTCCATTAGGCAATCACCAAAATGTTTATATGAAATAACCCCCAAAGTATAGGACAATCTTGGGAGGAAGCGCATCTATCAAGAGGAATACGATACCACATTGTACTATGTATAATTTCACTTAACCCATTACCAGACGGCAAAATTTTAGACTTTATCATTTTGAAAGGAGTTTCAGAAGACAAAAGTTTTGGAAATTCTAGATTTTTTAAAACTTCTGAGTAGAAAACTGTGTAAGATGAAGAAATTGCTTGACTCAGGCAATTTCTTCGTTTTACACAATTATTTTCCGAATTGCTTTCTTTTAGGGGCGTCCAAAAGCGTCACTATGTGGGAATGGGTTAAAACATTTAGCTCTGAAATAGTAACACTAGAAAAATCAAATTTGGAATGTAATTCAAGGGTTAATTATGATATTGTTCTAAGTGTCTATACTTTGTTTTGACACTTTAAACAATATTGCAATTAACCCTCAAATTGTTCTTTGTAGGACATTAATAAGTTTATGTGTTCATGAAAGTTATTTTGTTTATAATGTACAGATGGTTTAAATTTTTGATCAAAGATATGCTTAAGATGTGAATCTCTTGTTTATTAATCCACCACCCATTACCAGTTGGGGGACTATAGGTTTGCTCGATTGTGTCCGTCTGTCCATCCGTCACGCTTTTGTCTGGAGCATATCTCCTAAACCATAAGTGCTACAAACTTGAAACATTATACACTTATAGATAACAATGTGGAGAAATGTCATATTTGTGGTCCCCAACAAAAATTTCGGGGGGAGCATATAGTCGCCGGCCTGTGCGTCCGTCCATCGGTCCTTCCGTCCGGTCATCTGTCCGAAGTCATATCTCAGCAACCCCTGGGCCTAATTGGACGAAACTTCATATATTATCTTCCTATGAAATTTCCAAGACCTGTTTTTTTAATTTTCTTATTTCAAGGCAGCTTCATGTAAAAAGGGACGTTAATGTAAAAAAACAAGTTTTTTGCCAATTTCTCCAAGACTAATTGTTAGAATTTCATGAAATTTCATATTTGAGTAGCAAATCAGATCCCCTTGACCTTAAACTTACGGGAATTTTTCGTTTAAAAAATGCGTCATGGGAAAAGGGGCCTTACTGTTGTTTCCTTTACGTTAACTGTCTTTTTTCCCCACAAAAACTAAAATTAGCAATAACTTTTGATTGGTTACAGATGAAGTCTTTATATTTCACATGTGCATTGCCTGTGACAGATCCTTTCTGTTGGTACCAAGGTCAAGGTCATTATTCAAGGTCACTTCTCAAGGTCAAAATTTGGGGAAAAAAAACTTTAAAACTGGCCATAATTTTGCAATGGTAAGTGATATAGCCATCATATTTAAGCATTATTCATATGTTTATTACTTGTGACAAGACCTTTCAGCAGAAACTTAGATAAAGTTCTTGGTCAAGGTCAAATTCTAACTGATAAGTGATTGCAATTTTTATATTTTGTATATTTCCTACTCTAAAATAAATCAGTCTATTGTTTCTGCAAGACTACTCAAGTTAGTCTTCATTTTTTGTATGGAGACATTTTTCATTGATAACTTTGATGGTCAAGGTAAAATATTTAACCCTTTACCATATAATGATATTGAATTTTAATAGAATAAGGCCTGTGAAGCCAAACAGATTCCTTCAATTGTTGTCAAACTTCCAAATTCTTGTGAACTGAACTCTCAAACTATATTTGCATTCAGTAAGATGTTTTTTGTCCAATAATGGCATACAGTTTTGTGAAAAAGCCTTATTCGGGGAGCAAAATCCGTCTCTGACGGCTCTTGTTAAGAACAGTTACTCTAGCTGCCTATTTTTTTAGTTATTGCCCTTTGTTATTTTGACCTTCACATTTTATACGGAGCATATCTCCAAAACCATAAGTGCTAGGAACTTGAAACTTTATACACTTATAGATCACAATGTGGAAAAGTGTCATATTCAAGAACCATTACTCTAGCTTGCCTATTTTTTGAGTTATTGCCCCTTGTTAATTTTTACCTTTACATTTTTGTCGAAGTGTAATGTTCAATTACATGTACATTATTTTTGTCCAGAGCATATCTCCTAAACCAATATTGCTAGGAATATAAAATTTTATACACTTATAGATCACAATGTGTAGAAGTGTAATGTTCAAGAAAGGTTACTCTAGCTTGCCTATTTTTGGAGTTATTGCCCTTTGTTAAATCTTTCCTTTACATATTTGTCCAGAGCATAACACCTAAACCATAAGTGCCGGGAACTTGAAATTTTATTTTCTTATAGATCACAATGTGGAGAAGTGTCATGTACAAGAACTGTTATCCTGCCATTCCCATTGTTTGAGTTATTGCCCTTTGTTGTTTTTAATTTTACATTTTTGTCCAGAGCATATCTCCTAAACCATAATTGCAAGGAACTTTAAACTTTATACACTTATAGATCACAATGTGGAGAAGTGTCTTATTTAAGAATCATAACTCTAGCCTGCCTGTTTTTGAGTTATTGCCCTTTGTATTTTTTACCTTTACTTTTTTGTCCGGAGCATATCTCCAAAAACATAAGTGCTATGAACTTGAAACTTTATACACATATAGATCACAATGTGGAGAAGTGTCATATTCAAGACCATAACTCTAGCTTTCCTATTTTTTTAGTTATTGCCCTTTGTTAATTTTTTCCTTTACATATTTGTCCGGAGCATAACACCTAAACCATAAGTGCTAGGAATTTGAAATTTTATACACTAATAGATCACAATGTGAAGTGTCGTGTACAAGAACTGTTATCCTGCCATACCCATTGTTTGAGTTATTGCCCTTTTTTGTTTTTAATTTTACATTTTTTCCAGAGCATATCTCCTAAACCATAATTGCTAGGATCATGAAACTTTATACACTTATAGATCACAATGTAGAGAATTGTCATGTACAAGAACCGTTACCCTGCCATGCCCATTGTTTCAGTTATTGCCCTTTGTTGTTTTTAACCTTGTATTGTAAGATCCGTTACTCTCCTACAACTAATTATTAGTTAGTTTTAGTTTTTGCCCTTCGATTATTTTAAATCTTAAATTCGCAATATTTAACAGCCATGATAAATAGATCTCACGCTGAAACAAACAAATATCCTCTATTTAAACCTTTCACAAGCAATGAATTTTACACTTCTCCCAAATTAAATTGAAAAGGTTTACTATAAAAAAGACTTTTTTAATCCAGTGGGGGGGCTCCTGTATTGCATTCCAATACAACATGCACTTGTTAACTCTACTACCACAACATTAGCAAGGCTTCTAGTATCGTCATGGTGATAGTTGTCATGTTCACCTGCCAGTAATACCCGAAAGGGGAGTTGGGCAGTATATATAGATAGATAGATGTTGTCGTTTTTTGCCTGCATCTATAAACTTTTTCTATAGAAATTTATTCCTCAGAGAACATTTGTTGTATTTCAACAAAATTTCACTGGAACACTATCTGGCTGACCCTTTTTCAGATTCGGTTAGTAATTTCTTATTAGATGAAAAACATAGATTTTATGTTGAAATTTTCCTCTCTGAAACTAAAAAAAGAATATCAATTTTATGCTATAGGGATTCTCTTTGGGTTATCCATAATCAGAATCCTTTAATAAACTTTGATAAGTTGATAAAATTGAAAGCCAGCAAGATATTGTCATGGTGTTGTGTCGGTTGTGTGTGCCTGTAAACTTTACCTTGAAAATCTTCACCTCAAAAGTACAGCATTGATTTCTACAAAATTTCACATGAATGAACCTTCTATCAGGCTGCTTCAAAATTTCTATTAGAAAGAAAGCAGGGCTTTCATGGACAGGGCTAATATTGATTTACAGTGAAAATCTTCTCAGATGGTTGGGTTATATTCCATATACGGTATATAGTGAAATATTTGAAAAATTTCTTCTCAGGAGTCACTTACTGGATTATTACTAAATTTCACAGATATGATCCTTGGGCGACCCTTTGCCGGATGCTTAGGAAAACTTGTGATCAGATGAAAAACACACACAAGGAAAGGTTGTTTGGGTTTTTTTATCACCTTTAGTTGGTGCATCCGTCCAGGGTCCGTCATCCCTCAACAATTTCTTTAAATGACATCTCCTCCCAAACCACTTGACAAATTTGAAGCAAATTTGGCAAAAGGTGTAGAACCTTGATATTTTGCATGAAGCATCAGTATATTGATCACTTTCAAAATAGCTAAAATCATGATCCTCTGGTCCCCTGGTGGCAGAGCCCCAGGGGTTTGGATTTATATAGAAATAAAGAATGATTTTTAAAAGACATATCTTCTCCTCCTGACACAGAAGGCGTAGAACCTTGATATTTTGCATGAAGCATTAGTATATTGACCTCTTTGAAAATAGCTAAATTCATGACCCTCGGGGCCCAAGGGGAGGAGCCCTGTGGGAGGGGGGGGTTATATGTATGAAGTATCAGTTGGAGTAATTTAGATTTTTGGATCCCCAGGTACAGAGCCTATAATATATATAACGTATGGCCCACTTGTATCATAATCCTAACCTTAACATGAAATAAGACCGTTGAAAAAAAGAGCCTTTATCTCGGGTAAGGCCCCCAGGGCCACTGATCCTCTTGTTTAAAAATATAAAATCATATGGCTAATTTTCTGAGTAAGGATTCTATTAAGTATTGTTGTAAAGGGTCAATAGATAATGATAAAGATCATAACCCAAGGATAATTTCTATGAACTTTCATTGATTTCTTAGAAGGAGATTTTTTTGTAATTGTGAACAGACAGCCAGAAATTGACAGATCAAAATAGGTTACCCAGAGCACTTCATGCTCAGGTGAGCTAACAAAGCCTAATAGGATAGAAAACATCGTGAGAAAGGGAGAAAATGCCAAGTAGAAAGAGCTTCTCCTTTTTACCACAATGTTTTAAGGCTTATTTTATTCGCTGCCTCAAAATATGAGATTGTGTAGTCTTTGAGCTATATACTACTATAGTCCTATGAGACTGTTTATTTTTCGTGTTCATCATTAGGGTGTTTGCCCAAAAATGACAGGTTCATGGAATCACATTTTTATTGACAATCATTTCACATCCATCAATAATTAAATCATGATCAATTGAATTGGAAAAATGAAAAAAGAAATACACATGATATGAATACATCAACAAGAAGTATGACATGAATGAAAACAACAAGAGTACATCAGCCTTAAAGCGCTCACCTGAGTTGATGTCTATAGAATTAAATAAAAACTTGAGCTGTCGCCCTCAAGGGCTGACGAGAATACCCTCCACACCGCTAAAAAGGCTTTTCTATGAAGAAGTAGAATTTGAAGCTGTTTAATCACATGCATGTCATGGTGGGTGAACATTGCCAACCCTCCATTAAAAAGTTCAAAATGGCATAACTCTGAAACTAACGACTGGATCAAGATGAAAATTGCAGGTGCACAACTTCATATGATAGGAAACAACCTGATAAAATTTCAGCAAAATTGGTCAAAAAATGTGGGAGGAGAAGAGGACACAAAATTATGTCCACGGACAGATGGACGGACGGACGGACAGATGGACGGACAACCTGATTCCAGTATACCCCCCCATAACTTCGTTGTGGGGGGTATAATAAACATTACATAACCTTGCCACAACCAAACCTGTTAAAAAGTCTTGTCTCAGAAATTGAAAGTGGAAAGATGTTCTTAGCATGTTTCAAGACATTTATAAAGAAATGAAGTGTCTACATAGCAAGGAAGGTTTTAATATGACCTGACCTAGTGACCTACTTTATCATCCAATATAAAACATTATCAAGATATGGAGACAAGCATTCTGGCCAAATATAAAGATCTTTAATACAAATGTGTGGCCTTAGAGTGCAAGCAAGGGTGGGTTTTTTCCTATATTTGACCTACTGACCTAGTTTTTGACCCAATGTAACCCAATTTCAAAGTCTTCGCGGATAAGCAGACAAATATTTTGATGAAATTTCAAGATATTTGAGCCAAAAAATGTAACCTATAGAGAGTACATTAGATTTTGATAGATCTGACCAAGTGACCTGGTTTTTTACCCAATGTGACTCAATTTTAAACTTGTCTGGTAGAGAAACATTCTAACAAAGTTTCAAGACATTCAAGCTAAACATTCGACCTCTAGACTGCACATAAGATTTTTCTAAGTTTTGACCAAATGACCTAGTATGACTGAAGGGACCAAATTTTCGAACACATCTGAAATATTATTTAGAAAAACATTCTGACTAAGTTTTAAGACATTTGAGCCAAGAATTTAGCCTCTAGAGTGCAAACAAGGTAAATGCTGATGATTGATGCTGGACAACGGACTCAGCCCGGTCACAATAGCTCACCATGACAACTATGTGGGCAGGAGGATTAGTTCAGACTGGTTTATATTGTTTCCACATTAGTCAGGTTCCTTTTGTTTGTAACCCTGATAATAGCAATTCACTGCTTATTGCAACTGGCTTAATGCAAAAACATTAGATTTATAGAACAAACAGCTCCTTTTGATAGCAACTTCGGGTTAATTGCAACAAAAGCTTTGACAAATTGATGTTGTGATTAACAGGATTCCACTGTATTTCTTTGCTAAAACTTAGGCAATAACACTTTCTCATTTAATCACTGGTTTCCTAAAAATAAGACAATTGATCAAGTATTGTGTGAAAAAATTGCAAAAAGTGATTTTTCCACAATATTTTCTACCCTAAAAGGCAATTTTAAACTGATCTTACCTGTTAACACAGACCTGATTATGTATGGTATGCCTGCTATATTATTCAAACAAAAAAATGTCCATGTCCACTTTATCATATATTAATTCCTTAAACCATTACAACACAAGTATGTTTTCTGATGTCCTGTAAAAATGAGATCATGGAAAATTTTGTGGGAAAAGGAAAAATTGCTTGCCACAAGTAATTGTGGGATTGTGTTGGAATAAGTTTAGGAAGTGTTATAAATTTTATTGATATAATGTGACAAGCACTACTTTTAAAGGACATTATTTTAATGGACATATTCTTCGATGACATTTCTGTTGCCATAAGGCCCCTTTATGTTGGCAGCAAAGTCCTAGTTTGGACCCCTGTTCTCAGACATTCCTGCTTTTTCAAGACCCTCATGAAAATATTTTTTTGGGGGAAATGTGGAAAATCAAGAAATTGCTGGTAATTAGAAATTTCTTCTTTTTTGACATGGTCTTCTCTTAGAAAGACAGAGATGTTTAAACTTCTTTTAAATTTGATAGGTACTCAGCAACTTCTGTAAATCTAGACAAGTCTTGATTTGTTGTCATCCGGTAGAAGAATAATACAAGGTACTCAGTGACTTCTATAAATCTAGACAAGTCTAGATTTTTGTCATAAGAAAAAATACAGCACTATAAGAGGAAATATCAGAGTATCCCAAGAGTAAAACAATGCATTTGTATTCAAATGATATTCATCACAATGAAGGTTTCAGGAATGGAATATTAAACTTTGCTCCAAGTTACAGCCAAAATGTGGCCACTTAGGAAAATGGTTTCTTAATAAACCTTTTAATAGCATATACAGACAGTTGATATGATAACATATCAATGATTTAGCTCAAACAAGAGGGCAGTTGGCCCTGGGGGGCTCACCTGAGATAAAGGCTCTTTTTCTTTCAACAGTCAAATTTTATGTTAAGGTTAGGATTATGAAACAAGTGGGCCACAATTACATATAAAGACTATGAACCTGGGGATCCAAAATTCTAAATTACAAATTCCAAGGCTTTAGCGCTGATTTCAAAGAAGGAAAAAACTTTTTCCATGGGTTATAATTTCAGAAATAAGAAAGAAGTCTGTGAACTGCTGCTTCATGCCTATACCCCCCCCCCCCCTGGGTCTACCCCTGGAGACCCGAGGATCATGATTTTAGCTATTTTATAAGAGATCAATATACTGATGCTTCATGCAAAATATCAAGGCTCTACGCCTTCTGGGTCAGGAGGAGAAGATTTTTTAAGATTATTTTAAAATTTTACTTTTGTTGACATGGCAACCAGAGTTTTTAACGGATTTCAATTCTTTTAGCTACTTTTGAAGGGGACCACCTAAGCAACATTTCTGCAATTTGGTTCAAATCAGCCCAGTGGTTTGGGAGGAGATGTCATTTAAAAAAATCTTTCTTTATTTCTATATACCCCCCCCCCCCGGGCTCCGCCCCTTGGGACCTGAGGATCATGATTTTAGCTATTTAACGCTTCATGCAAAATATCAAGGCTCTTCGCCTTCTGGGTCAGGAGGAGAAGATTTTTAAAGATTATTTTGAAATTTTACTTTTGTTGCCATGGCATCTTCAGTTTTTAACAGATTTCAATTCTTTTAGCTATTTTTGAATGGGACCACCTAAGCAACATTCCTGTCAAATTTGGTTCAAATTGGCCCAGTGGTTTGGGAGAAGATGTCATTTAAAAAATTGTTCTTTATTTCTATATAACCCCCCTCCCCCCCCCGGGGACCCGAGGATCATGATTTTAGCTATTTTGAAAGAGGTCAATATACTGATGCTTCATGCAAAATATCAAGGCTCTGCGCCTTCTGGGTCAGGAGGAGAAGAAATTTTAAGATTATTTTAAAATTTTACTTTTGTTGCCATGGCAACCAGAGTTTTTAACAGATTTCAATTCTTTTAGCTATTTTTTTTTTTTTTTTTTTTTGAAGGGGACCACCTAAGCAACATTTCTGCCAAATTTGGTTCAAATTGGCCCAGTGGTTTAGGAGGAGATGTCGTTTTGAGAAATTCTTGATGGAAGACAGACGGACACCGGACAAAAGGGGATCACAATAGCTCACTTGAGCACTACGTGCTCAGGTGAGCTAAAAAAGTTGTAACTGCCTATATGTTTATAGGCAGTTACAACTGTTGCGTGATGAACCATCAATATACATAATTTGATAATTCCCATTTTATCCTATATTGTTCAAACTCCTCTTTTTGAGATGATTCTAATGAGTACCAATGGCAAAGGATTCGGTTTTGATGATTTTCTGATTTTTCAGAGCTTTAGCACATTGAAATGTTATTTTGATTATAGTCACTTAATGCTAGTGATAAATTAAAAGAGGTGGTCAAATGAACAAGATCAACAGTATACACTGTCTAATCTAAGCCTACACAATCTGCCATTGATTCATATTCCTCGAAATTCATAAAGGCTAAAATTCCAGAAAGAAGAGAAGGAAAGTAAATAAAAGACAACATGAAAAGAGCAAGTTACACTGTTGCTACCAATAGCTTTTTTAACCTGTTACCAAACAATCCCATATTTTTACATACTGAAGAAAAATATATTTGCTAAACTTTGTGAGAAAGGTAAAAACTGTTTGTAACCAGAAATTTCTTCATTCCGAATAATTTTTTATTCTACCCTATTTGGCAATTATTTTTCATTAAGTGCACTTCTTTCAATTAGGACTAGTCTAAAAATTTGATGTCTGATAAAGGGTTAAGCTGTAGTTTCCAGACTTTTGTATCCCTGTGATGATACACGCCATGTCTAATCAACTACAATGCACTTCACTATTTTTGAAGAATCCCGACTCTGTTGGACACTCCCTGAATGTAATTGTCGATCCAGACTGCGTTGTCACATCAGTTATACACACTCTGTCTATAAGAGACTTCATATTTTGAGGTGGAATCCAATAATTACGTAAATCAACAGGCCTTTCTATTACACCGTCACTGTCTCCGGTAAACTCATCATCAAATTCAGTGTCGGTATTGTCCAGTGATTCAGGCTCATGTTCAAGAATGCTAACACCCTCCAGAGATCCTGTGGATTCACGTTTCTTCTCTGTTTCTGTGATTGGTTTTTCTGATTTCACTGTTGTTCCCTTACCAGTTTTTGATTCAAGTTGAGATTTAACAGTCTTTTGAGTATTTTGTGAACTGAAATCTTCTGGTTGTATCTTTTTGCGCCTACCAGGTTTTTTAGTACTCATTTTGATCTTCATTAAACTAGATTGCTTAACACCCCTCCCTCTCACACTCCCTCTTCCCCTTGTCATTAATTGTCTTGGTGACTGAGATTTTCCCATGTTCTTCAACAACCCTCCTGGTTTGAGACTAGGTCTTCCCCTACCTAACCCTCTCCCCATACCCCTTTTCATCCCCCTTCCAGTCCCCCTAGGTCGACCAACTCCTCTACCCCTTTGTTTCATGGCATTTTGTAAGTGAGGTAAGTGTAGTTTTTTCTTATTGGGTGACCCAGGTGGTCGACCCCGCCTCTTGACTGGAGTCAGTTTTGGAGGGGGAGGAGTTACAGAGTCACTAGATTCATTATTGATTTTTTCCATAACTTTATCATTCTCAGTGTCACTCCCACTGTTATTACTGGATTTTTCAGGATCGGCTGTCTTTGACTCCTGTGAGGTCTCCGACATGGAATCATCTGTTTTAGACAAGGAGGCCAGGTCATCTCCAGACTCGGACATGTTATCACTCCCCTGCTTTTCTGTCTCGGCATCTGAGTGATCACTTGTGTCATTTGATGTTGATGACTGGGGAAAAAAAGGAAATCAAATGCTTATTGCAAAACTGTCTTAAGTACCTACATTCATTTACACATACAACAGTACTCTTAGGTACTGAAATAATCCATCAAAATATGACCATTAGTACTTCAAAAAATATATAGGATCTGCCCTGGTTCACTAGCTATTCATTATAGTTGGAATTACAGTCCATCTTGCCTGACTGTGAGTGATCACCTTCATTAACCCTTTCCTGTATAATCCCTGGTTTTTACGTCCCTTTGTTTTTATACTTGGGAAAACATTGTGGCAAAAGAAGAAATTGCTTGTAACAAGCAATTTCTTCTTTTTCCACAATATTTTCTACCCTACTGAATGATTATTTTTAAAATAAATTCAATTTTGAACTGTCGTCTGCAAAACTTTTGAATTTGGACCAGTATAAAATTACAAAAAACAGGAAAGGGTTAAGCAACCACTTCCATTAAGCAACCACAATCGAAATCCTGTTTTCAAAATCAACAACATACAAAAAGACATACCAAAGACATACTACACCTAAATTCAATGTTGTTTGAATTCATTAGAATCGTCTCATTGACATTTAACCCTGTCAAAGTTTTGGAAATTTTAGACTGGTCCAAATTTAAAGAGGTTGCAGACATCATGGAAAATTGGATGCATTTTGAAATGAAACCATCCTATGTGGTAGAAAATATTGTGGGAAACGGAGAAATTGCTTGTTACAAGCAATTTCTCCTTTTTCCACAAAGTTTTCTGAAGTATAAAATCATAGGGACATAAAATCCCGGGTTTGTACAGGAAAGGGTTAATCAATGAGTCTGAGAAACATAGGATTTAGCGAGAACTTTGTAATAATTTATGCCTGCAGTCGAATCAATCTTTTATTTATTTCACAAAAATGTGTCTTAGAGACCATTCTCTTGGGCATCCTTAATTTGGTCGCTTAATACATGTACAAGATTGTTATTTCATGTCTATCTCAAAACTAAGTGGTATTTTTTCATGCTTTTCATTGGATTAACAAGATTTTTTATGGATAACCACGTGATAATATCTGAGAGATAAAAACATGAAATTACTAAATGATAAACTCACTGTTGGGTAATTCTAGCCCTACTTTCATTAATTTCACACTGCTAAACTTCATCTAAGCAGAGCCTCAGAAACTGATGACGCCATGGATTTCACATGCCATGTTGCCCATTTTAAGTGATATTTTTGTATATCATCATATATTGTCTCTTTTTACATTAGCCCTTTACTAGACAGCAAAATGTTAGACTTGTCCATAATTTGACGATGTTGCAAGCAATAACTTTTTGTTAAGGATTTTTTTATTGGGGGGGGGGGGGCTTTTGTAATAGAAAGCAATTTCTTCATTATCCAATTTGTTTTCCAAAGCTTTTATCGGGGGGGGGGGGGGGGGGGGGTAATCTAAGGTGAAACGATATGCTCTATTTCTAGAAAAGTTTCTAAGTTTCTAGTATTTGTTAGGGGTGTTTCTGCAATTGTATACTGTATTTTTCCGAAATTTATAAAATCTTCAATTGTGTGCTTTCTTGATGTCACCTATCACGAATCTGATTAGGGTTGTGAAATGCTGCCTCCTCTAAAGATTCAAATCTATTACAACACAGGACCAAGTACCCATGTTGCATCATTTACTTTACCTTCATTTAAATTAGGTCAACTTTACAAGTAAATCAGAAGGGCTGTAAATTTCAACTTTTGCAAACACACAACGCTTAAACAATATTGAAGATTATACAATAATACCATTTGTAAATTCCTGAAAATCTGTATTAAGGTATTTTAATCCATTATCAGACCACAAAATTATAGATGCTGGTTGACTCAAAATTGAAACAGGTTGCAGACAATATTTCAAAGTATGTATAATGATTGTTTAACCCATTCCAACACAGCAAAATTTTAGACAGGTCCAAATTGAAAGAAGCTGCAGACGACAATTTCAAGTTGATGGAACTTTGAATTTTTAGCTCACCTGAGCACGTAGTGCTCAAGGGAGCTATTTTCATCCCCTTTTGTCCGGCTTCCGTCCGTCGTGCATCATGTGTTGTGCGTTGTCTGTCAACAATTTCTTTAAACAACATCTCCTCCTTAACCACTGGGCCAATTTGAACCAAATTTGGCAGAAATGTTCCTTAGGTGGTCCCCTTCAAAAATAGCTAAAAGAATTGAAATCGGTTAAAAGTCTGGTTGCCATGGCAACAAAAGTGAAATTTTAAAATAATCTTTAAAAATCTTCTCCTCCTGACCCAGAAGGCGTAGAGCCTTGATATTTTGCATGAAGCATCAGTATATTGACCACTTTCAAAATAGTTAAAATCATGATCCTCGAGCCCCAGGGGCGGAGCCCAAGGGGGGTTGGGGTTTATATAGAATTAAAGAACGATTTTTTAAATGACATCGCCTCTCAAACCACTGGGCCAATTTGAACAAAATTTGGCAAAAATGTTTCTTAGGTGGTCCCCTTCAAAAATAGCTAAAAGAATTGAAATCCGTTAAAAACTCTGGTTGCCATGGCAACAAAATTGAAATTTTAAAATAATCTTTAAAAATCTTCTCCTCCTGACCAAGGTTTACCATTATCCACCTGAACCCAGAAGGCATAGAGCCTTGATATTTTGCATAAGGCATCAGTGTATTGACCTCTTTCAAAAAACATGTAGTTAAAATCATGATCCTCGGGTCCCCAGGGGCGGAGCCCCAGGAGGTTGGGGTTTATATAGAACTAAAGAACGATTTTTTAGAAATGTTCCTTAGGTGGTCCCCTTCAAAAATAGCTAAAAGAATTGAAATCTGTTAGGTGTTAAAAACTCTGGTTGCCATGGCAACAAAAGTGAAATTTTAAAATAATCTTTAAAAATCTTCTCCATCTGACCTAGAAGGAGTAGAGCCTTGATATTTTGCATGAAGCATCAGTATATTGACCTCTTTCAAAATAGCTAAAATAATGATCCTCGGGTCCCCAGAGGGTGGGGTTAATATAGAAATAAAGAACGATTTTTTTAATGACATCTCCTCCCAAACCAACGGGCCAATTTGAAACAAATTTGGCAGAAATGTTGCTTAGGTGGTCCCCCTTAAAATTAGCTAAAAGAACTGAAATCCGTTAAAAACTCTGGTTGCCATGGCAACAAAAGTGAAATTTCAAAATAATCTTTAAGAATCTTCTCAACCTGACCCAGAAGGCGTAGAGCCTTGATATTTTGCATGAAGCATCAGTATATTGACCTCTTACAAAATAGCTAAAATCATGATCCTCGGGCCTTCAGGGGCGGAGCCCCAGGGGGGGGGGGGGGGAGGGGTTTATAGGCATGAAGCATCAGTTCACAGACTTCTTTCTTATTTCTGAAATTATAACCCATGGAAAAAGTTTTTCCTTCTTTTAAATCAGCACTAAAGCCTTGGAATTTGTAATTTAGACTTTTGGATCCCCAGGTTCATAGTCTTTATATGTAATTGTGGCCCACTTGTTTCATAATCCTAAACGTAACATGATATTAGACTGTTGAAAGAAAAAGAGCCTTTATCTCAGGTGAGCGCCCCAGGGCCAACGGCCCTCTTGTTTCATCTTTTTGGATAGAAAACATTGTGGAAAATGAAGAATTTGCTTGATACAAGCAATTTCTTCATTCTCCACAATGTTTTCCAAAGCTTTTTTCTTGAAGAGCGTAAAAAGGAGGGATTGAGTTGGAATGGGTTAACCCATTACAATTGAATTGGGTTTAACGCCTCTTTTAACAGTATTTCAATCGGAGCACCTAACAATGGATTCCTGGTATTTCTCACACCAGTATTACCACTACATCCTTTCCTAGCCCCCAGTTGCTATCCCACTTAGGTTTACCATTATCCACCCATTGGTGAGAGGCTTTTTATCAATTTTATCTTGATGGTGCCTAAAAGTGTCTTTGAGTTGGTATGGGTTACCAAATATCTTAATGTGTAGGAAAAATTGAAGAACTTGTCAATTCAAACAGCCACTTTTTCCTGACAATCTTTTCCTTCAAAACTGTATGCAAGGGAGAATCATATAATTTAATAGCATTACACATAATTATGTCAACATCACATCTGATGTTATTTTTGAATAGTCAATTCTGTATCAAAAGTCACAGTCAATACAATTTTTGTTTGTTCACAGGATTCAGCCCAGAATTTCCTTATTAACCAATTATCGGACGACAAAATTTTAGACTAGTCCAAATTGAAAGGAGTTGCAGATGACAATTTTAAGTTTATATATTTTTTTTTTCAAATCTCTGGATAGAAAATATTGTATAAAAATGAAGAAATTGATTGTTTACAAACAATTTCTTTTTACACAATGTTTTTCTAATTGCTTACTTGAGAGGCGTCCAAAAGTGTCACTGTGTGGGAATGGGTTAAGGGGCATTGGGGGAGGGGTCCAAGGGTAATAATTGGTTAGCCACTTAGCATCCATTCTGTTTAGTTACCTGCTGTTGAGCCTTTTTAGGTTTTGGTCCTCTTTTTTTCTGAGCTGCATCTGGATGCCTGAAAAATTGGAGAAGTAAGGAATATTATGCTATAGTTGAAATGCAAAGCCTTGTGTTGGATTTGAGCTCATAGGAAAATTTGAGTTTCACAAAACCAAGGATCAAGTAAACTATCTAATATTCCTATGTAGTAAGAATCTAATACAAGGTTTGTATCACAATTACATAACAGCATTCCATTATTTTGACTGTAAAAAAGTTCCTGAAAATTAATCTTAAACCTTTTTTATTATCCTAAAGATATTATTCTGTGTGACATCATTTTATTTGAAAATGAACTCATCCAACTCTACCTGTAGAACATGTCAAATGCCGATTTGTTTCTGTCAAATGCAATTTTGGTCGCTTGCAGTTGATGTATTTCATGAGGAAAGTTGGTAAGATTGTGGTAAATATAAGTTATAAATCTATTACACCTTAGTGGAGATCTATAAGGAGCCAGATTCAAGCATAGCCCTCACACTCAGATAAAAAAAAAGTACAAGTGTGTTAAATATTACAAATGAGAATCAGAACATAGGGTCATAATGATCATTTAGAAAAGACAAACAAGAGCACCTTTAAACAAGACAAATTCTTTTATCCTATTCCCACACAATCCTGCTTTTTTACACCCCCTCAAGAAAGGAGCCTTGGAAAATATTGTTAATAATGAAGTAATTGCTTGTGACAAGCAATTTCCTTATTTTCCACAATGGTTTCTACCCTAAAAGCCTTAGAAATTAATAATTTTATCAAATTAAAAAAATTGTTTCAATTTGGACCAGTCCAAAATTTTGTTGTATTAAAATGGGTTGATAAGAAAGCAGACTAAGATAAATCATCAAGAGTTACCGTAAATTACACCCAAACTTTAACCGTTGTCATGCTGAGCCCGGAATATTCGTGTTTTGGCAGAAGGCATAGACAAAGATCATCCTGCACATAAGTGCAGTCTGATCTTAGTCTACAACTCCTGCTTGTTCCCTTTCAGTCAGTTGTTTGACCCTTTCGAGTTGGAAATTTTAGACTAGTCCAAATTGAAAGAGGTTGCAGACGACAATGACAACTGGATGCTATTTGAAATGAACCCATCCTATGTGTTAGAAAATATTGTAGAAAAAGGAGAAATTGCTTGTTAAAATCACAGGAACGTAAACCCCGCATTTGAACGGGAAAGGGTTAAATAATCAATATTCAAAAGAAAAATTGACCCTCATTAAGACCTTCCAGTACTGTCAGTCCTTTGATTTTAAAGCAATTCTTTATAGAATTTCTAATTCAGCATGACAAGGGCTAATGTGTGGAACTTTAACCCAATACCACACAGTCCCACTGCTTTTAGTACCCTCTGGAAAAAAGCTTTGGAAATACTGTGTATGGTTTAAAATTAACAATTCCTTTATTTTTCCACCATGTTTTCTTCCTCAATAGACAAAGATTTCTAAAAGTACATCAGATTACCCCATTCCCACACAACAAAATTCTAGACTGGTCCAAATTGAAAGAAGCTTCAGACGCTAATTCAAAGCTCTTGAAATTTAGATTTTTTCAACTTCCTGGGTAGAAAACATTGTGAAAATTGAAGAAATTGCTTGGTTCAAGCAATTTCTTCATTTTACAAAATGTTTTCCCAATTATTTTATCTTGACAGGCGTCAAAAGGCGTCACTGAGAGGGAATGGGTTAAAATTGTTGTCAACAACTTGTTTAAATTTGGACCAGTCTAAAACTTGGTTATCATGTGTTGTACTAAGCCATTCTCATCCTTTTACCTTCTGTTAAATGCATCAATGAGTCTTTTATCTAGGATATTGTTCTCAGGCTCCCATGTGTTGTACCTGTAAATAGAAAGCATTGATGCCTTATAATATAAGCTCTAGACAAGAGTACCACATACTTGGATGCAGGTGCTGGGTAGTGGAATGCTGGTTAATGGAACAGGAATTGGGCCATTGATTTCAAATGTTATCTTATAAACTTTTACTACAACCTTTTATTTTGGCAGAGAAGCCTGCTTGCAGTGCACTTTGTCATATCAAAACGTATCATGAGAATAGGACAGTATCAAGTGATGTAGGCAAGGTCAAAGTTTAACCACTGACCTTCGGCTGTAACCTATCAGGATAGCACTCACACTAGGTGTTTTAAATATTATAAATGAGAATCAGAACACAAGGTCAAGCAATAAAGGCAGGGTAGAAATTTGACCTATGACTGCAACCTTGACCTTTAGGTTAGGAGCCTAAATCAAGCATAGTGCACTTGCTTTCATCCAAGTTTTCAGTTGTGTTAAATATCTCCCAAATAAACCATTGGACCAAGAGATATGGGCAAGGTAAAGGGTTGGCTCTGCTGTGATCTTTAGAGTTGGAGCCTAAATCATGTTCTCATCAAAATGAGTTCAAGAGCTTGATAGAGGGTAGAACTTACAAGTGGAAAAGGAGCACAATTCATTTGAAAATGTATTTATAGTTAGCACTCCTGTTGGTATAGATTACACTTTGATAATGATCATATACTTTCAAGTTAATGTGTAATACCATATATCCCAAAATTTCGTAGTTCTTTCAAGTCGGAAAAGGGGCATATGTTCAAAAGTGCATTTAGAGTTGACCCACTTATTGGTATAAATTGTTCTTTTGATTGTGAACACAAATTCCGGGTTTCAGGGAACTGTCTTCAGTAATACTACAGATATTTCAAAATTTCGAATTTTAAGGACAACAACGACACTGATGCAGACAATGAGGTAGACGACAGCCTAGCCATAGAAATACCTTGCGTTTTCTATAAAACAGCCCAGCTAAAAATGAACGGGGTTACAACTTTGATAAATCTATTATCTATATAAAAATTAAACTTTTGATAACCTTAAAAGCATATAACTATAACCCGTTTCCTGTTTAATCCTTGGTTTTTAGGTCCTGTTTGATACTTGAGAAAACATTGTGGAAAAGGAAGAAATGGCTTGTGACAAGCAATTACTTCTTTTCCCAAAATATTTTCTACCCTACTGAAATAAAATTATCTTTAATTTGTCATCTGCAAAACATTTGAATTAGGAGAGTGGACACGCCAAAAAATTGGCAAAACAGGAAGGGGTCAAACAGGTTGATCTTATATGGTATATATATGAACAAGAGCGAAACAGGTGGATGCCAGTACTCGGCTGTTCCAAGTGCTTGATGGGGGATAAATTTTCTAAGTCGAAAAAGGGGCATTTAGAAAAAAATGCATTTAGATTTATTCAGAGTTTCAAGTGAAAGTGTTAAGTAATACCAGAGATATTACAAAAATGGAAAAGTATATGGGCGACCATGAAGCAGACATAGACCATAAAGGCAATACTTTTTCATGAGGCTAACATCTGGTCTAAAATTTTTAGCTAAAGATAGGTATGAAATCTCAGTGCTGACAATAGAAATTAAGTCTCGGCAGAAATAATTCTTGTATGGACGTCAGTATTGAACCTTTTCCATACTGACCAAACTTATTCATTGCCCAGTGCAATTCAAGCTGATACATTTCCTATAAATAAAATATGAATGAAATAATGTTTTTCATCTTAACTTACTTTATGGACCAGCCTTTCCACTTCACAAAATACTCGGCTTTTCCCTGGAAAGAAATTAGGTTCAGAAAATAACATATTTGTGAATTATAAGTCTGTCAGATGGCACACATATACTTTCTGAAAAAGAGAGAGGACTTTATCTCTAAACTAACTCATTCACCAGCATTAAGCTTTCCTTAACCCTTTCCCGTTCAAATACGGGATTTTACGTTCCATTGATTTCATACTCAAGAAAACATTGTGGAAAAAGAAGAAATTGCTTGTAACAAGCAATTTCTCCTTTTTCCACAATATTTTCTACCACATAGGATGGGTTCATTTCAAATAGCATCCAGTTGTCATTGTCGTCTGCAACCTCTTTCAATTTGGACTAGTCTAAAATTTCCAAAAACGGGAAAGGGTTAATTTTCAATCACAATTGACGGGTTGTGGCAATTTACCAATTAATCCATTCACTTAGTCTTAGACCTGAAATGAACTTTTAACTCTGACATTGGCCAATATAGGAAGCATTTTTGGTGGTTGGTGAATCAAACTTTATTCAAGCTGAAGTTATGTTTCAGTCACAAATCCACCTTTTTACTTTTTTGTTACGAATGTTTCTCTGATTGGATAAGAATTGGTCCTTATTATTTAGTTCAGAGACCAAACATTGATATAAACAAGCCAGTGAATATTACAGACCCTGCAGGGTGCCTATTCACTTACTGCAGTACATAATTCATGTACAAATAATTTAATCTTCAGTTTCTTCTATCAAAAACGGGCATTCTGATTGGTCGAAAAAAATTATTCTTAACTCCACGAACAAAATTTTGAGCACGCAGCGATTTTGTACACTTCCACACAAAATAGTCCAATACAAAAAGGTATCAAAATTTGTAAAGCTTTGTTTTTTTTCGCTTTATGCTATTAAATTATAAGAAATGAAGAGAATATTTTTTGTTTTCATGGAGGTATGAACCAAAAAACCTAATCACACAATGTATGAATCCGCTTCGTGTATTCATACAGTGTGAATAGGTTTTTTGGTTCATACATCCATGAAAACAAGAAATATTCTCTTCATCTCTTAAATACATCAGTCCACGTTCAGATTTTTAGGCCTAGACATGCAAATACACAAAGAATAGCTGTAAAAACGTGGTTGTGAGAACAGTTTGTCGAAAATTCCGTTTTCAGTCACGCTTGATATATTTAACCATACAATGTACTTTGTACCTTCATTTCTCCCTAGGCAAACTGTCTGCAAAAATCTTTAACGAAAATTCTTAACAAAAGGTGAGTACATGTTTTGAACAATAGAAAGGCTACTTTATCTTTTCTATCCAATTCTTTTATTGCTGTGAACAATTAGTTGACCTGTCTGGAATACTCCTTTTTTTCTCAGATATGCCAGACCAGACAGTTGTAAGTAAAAAGTTTGAGTTGTTTAGCTTTAATTTGATGGATCATGACACATTTTATTTTTGGAAACCTTTCAAAATTAAGTCTTAGACCATCACTCAAAATTCAGCAAAGAAAAAGAAAACATCAGCAAAGAAAATGAAAACAGAGAGAGAAAATAATAGTCTGGAAGTTCTTGCTCTTTTCCCAACATTATTGGTGTTTCCATTCACTCAATCATTGTTATCGAACAAATCCTGAGAGTAGAAAAATGATCTTTCATATCTAATGCAAACTCATTTCTACAATGAGTGGTTTTTAACACAATATTGGTGTTTCCATTCACTCAATCATTGTTATCGAACAAATTCTGAGACTGGATCAATGATCTTTCATATATCTAATGCAAACTTAGTTCTACAATGAGTGGTTTTAACAGATTTTAGATTACCATTGTGGAAATAAGAATGCTTTGTAAAGACAATAAAAAGCTTTTCCCAATTTTTCTTGTTTTCATTCTTATGTTATCTGAATCCAGGAACATAAACTGCAATTTAATTTACTATAGGCAACATGTACTTTTGTGGTCTGTAACATGGTTAAGAAGAATAATGTCATTGTCAAACACTTAGCTCTGAAAGTAAGAAAACAATCAAATCTATATAGAATAACATGTCTGACATCTTCAGTACTGCACAACTTCAAGATATCTGTACAAAGAGAAAATTATCAAACCAAGCTATGTGCAGGAGACAGTCTACCAAAAAATAATTAGAATAGAAAACCAAGGGTGTACAAAACAGAAAATATTCAACCCATTACAAGACAACAAAAATCAGCCAGTCTGGCTAGTTCACTTGGTAGAGAGCTCGACTTCAAACATTGAGATCACATGTTCGAGTTCTGGGTTGACCCAACTAACAAATTTATTGTATTCGGATGAGACATTAAACTGATGCCCTGTGAGACATTGTAAAACTAGGCAGAGCTCTCAGCAGTTTAGTCTGTATCCTTTCACTGCCCCGTAATAACTAACAATCTTCTGAACCAAGCCCTATGAGATTTATAGCCCACAGATGCCCTAGGGAATTTGTACACGCTGTAAGAGTGTATGAGCAATAATTATGATTCATTTTTAGTTAATAGGTTTGCACTTTGTCTTACAAAAATATAAATATGTATAAAGGATATTTGCTTTTAAATTTGTCAGGCAATCATTGAAACGTTTGGACATTTTGTAAAGTAGTTCCAGTCAAATTATCTGAGATAATTAATATCATTTAGTAACATTAATAACATAAATAATCCATCACAAGTATTACAAACTAAGAAGAAAAATGTTAAGTCAGTAGTGTCCCGGGATCCTGAGGACTCCAAATTTTGGCAAGGGACTCCACAGTCTAATTTCTGGGTGTTCCTGTGGGACTTTGATTTTCGGACACCAGAATGCCCATCTTCTAACAACTTTTGCTAGGTCATACCTGACTGTTTTCTTTATAGCATTTTTTTTGTTTTTTATCTTTAAAGCAATAATGTTGTGTTTTGTATACTAGCTAAAATTTTAATTTGTCATGTATAATCATAGTCCACAGTCAACCAATCATCAAATTTTCAGGGACTCCTCATTTCCAGAAGGGACTCCCAGATTATATTATAGGTGTTACGCTGGGATTCCTGCCTAAAAAGTTAGTATCAAATGCTGTTTAAGTCCACCCATCAGCATGCCCAGTGGGTTTTCATTTTAGGGGTACATGTACCCCTTAGGTTTTGAAATGGGGGTACAACGAAAAATTTGAGGGTACAGTGTACCCTTTATTTTCAGAGTTAAGGGTACACCATACTAAACTTAACCCTTTACCAATGACAATGTTATAGTTACATCTACTTTGATAATAATCAGTAAATAAGTGCCACAAATCACCTGCAAGTTTCATATAAATTTAGAGTGAAGGATAGTAAAGCTGATTTTTGACAATTCACTTTTTCTTAATTACTGGATTTTGGAAGGGCTGAATGGGATATGAGAGCGATGGCTAAACAACTCTAACAGGTTAATTGCGTGGGTGGGGAAGGCATTTTGGAGCCGACTATACCAAGCATGTCAGCTTATTGTAAACTGTAGTATTGAAACAATTCTGGTACAGAAAATATCAACTGGCCTACTACTGTCCAAAAGTCACCATTTGCGGAGAAATAGAATAGGTTTTGTTGTGACATTTTGCAGACAGCAAATTACGTATATAAAACAAAACTAAAACGTTAAATAAGTGGCTCCATTTTGTCACACCCGACTTACACATACAACGGAACTCACAAGAGAAACTCATTTCAAAATCAAATTCTATAGTACAAATTATTGCCATATTCTCGCCAAAAACACGTAAATATCTTGTGTTTTGTTTGAAAAAGGTGAAACGTTGGACTTATTTCAAAACAAACTGGTCAGGCCATCAAGATCCGCATTATATGTCATTTTACAGCTGCTGGTTCCCCTGTTCCCTATATAGAAATTAGGCCGGAAAGACGCGATAATTCTTGTTGAATGAAACGGAAATTACTTGCGTCCTATGCAATTTTGATCTACTTTGCTTGCAATTTTTGGGTTTTTTGGGAAAAATACAAACATAGAGTCTCGTTTTGTATGCTAATAATTTTCAATGCACACGTAATGGCATTTTTGTTTCTACGTTCATTTATTTTTCTGTATGTTCATGCACGTTTTGGTGAAAGATTTGTACGTGAACCGACGTAATTGTACTTGAATTACGTACTGCAGAACGTGAATGGGCACCCTGACCCATATGAATGATAAATGAATGGACAGTATTTCTCATATACTCATAGGACGTGTACAAGTTCCATAGGGCGTCAGTAAGGCTATAAATCCCTTGGGGCTTGTTTAAGTGTGACTGCTTCTGGGAACGTCACTCATGTGGGTATGTGCTATGGTAGCATCAATAAATAAACAGAAATACTCATACAAAACTTCAGACTGGTTCACCAAAGGTGCTACAGATGACCTTTCAAAATTAGTGGAAAAGGGAAAATAGAGACGTGCAATAGGGTAGAAAAATTCAAAATGTTAGGCTTTGCATAAAAAAGGGGCAAGATAAAAAGGAAAACCTCCTTTTGATTTTACACCTCACAAACACACAAAAAGATTTCGACCCTCATCTACAAGACTGTTCTTGTAAATGTGAAGAAGTAAATCAATGTTGGAGACGGAGAAAACACTGGTGAGAAGGTCAACACTGAATCCTTATTGTGTAAACACCTTGGAAATATCTTTTGTTCTGGAAGGGAAACTACAAATACACTTTGCTTCATTAACTCATTACTGCTCAAAGACACTTTTTAACGACCAAAAGAAAAAAAGTTTCAGAAACCATTGTGGAAAATGTTCTTCATTATTCACAATGTTTTCCACCCGAAAGGTAAACAACTCGTAATCTATACATTGTCGTCCGAATTTCCTTTCGTTTTGAACTAGTCTAAAATTTTGCAGTGTGGTAATGGCCTTAGTTTGAGAAAAAGAATCCCTCTGAAACGGTCCCCTTTGAAACAGGTTGTTGACAAAAGGCAAGCAGATCCAAAAGCGATTGATTCACTGGTTCTTTTGACCTACCCGACGAATTCGTTTTTTCTGGATGCACTCTGCTGCAAATACTCTTTCACCCATATTCTGCAATTCCATAATTTGTATAAAATACACATTTATTTGACCATTTTTGTGGCCAAAATTTGTAATTTTCGTGATGCCGTGACGTCACGATCTGTGTCTTGTAGACGCTTAATGCAAAAAATACCTAATCAGAATAACTAAAGAAATGAACTTTCCTTATTATCGATTCCTTTAAGGAAATTTGTCTTTATTGGATATGTTATGAATTAATAATATTATTTTTATTTTGAAGTGACCCTTTCTTTACTTTTCCGCCTGATACATAGATTGATAATGGCCTTAGTTCACATGGTTCACATCTATCTATCTATCTATATATACTGCCCAACTCCCCTTTCGGGTATTACTGGCAGGTGCGCGTCTGTGCTGGAATAAAAACTGTTAGACATTTGTTAGGGTGCAAAATTTTAAAAGTATTGTGAGTGTTAGGTTAAAAGAGCTGATAAAACATATTTTGGTCATTCAGGGACGGCTCACTATCTGAAAAGAATCAAGACTCTTTTTGAATGCTGCAATATCAGGTTGCTGTACAATTGTTTCTGGAAGGCTGTTCCATAGTATCACTGTGTAGGGAAAAAAAGGAATATTTAAAGTAGGCTGCATTTGTATGAATCTGTCTGAAAGATGCTGTGTGCATATGTCGGGTGGTCCTCACTGGTCTTTCAAGATAAGCTGGTACTGGCACTGCAACAAAATTGTTAACGATTTTATAAAACATGGTGACTCTGGAGATGTCTCGTCTGTATTGGAGAGTTTCCCAACCAAGCTCCTTCTGCATGCAGGTAACACTGTCATAATAAGAGAAATTATTTTGAACCCATCTTGCCGCTCTACGTTGTACTTTTTCCACTTTGTTGATATAGGTTTTTGTGTAGGGGCTCCAAACTGTTGATGCGTATTCTACCTGGGGTCTCACTAAAGTTTTATACGCTATTTCTCTGATCTTCTTATTTTTGGTCTGGATGTTTCTGCGGAGAAAACCTAAAGTTTTATTAGCATTTGATGTTATGTTGTCAATGTGTTTGTTCCAGGAAAGATCTCCAGATATTGTAACTCCTAGGTATTTGGCATTGTCCACAGTCTCTAGTACTTGTCCATGTAACCTGTAATCAAAGGAAATCTTTTTCTTCTTTTTAGTAATATTTAGGACAATGCATTTGCTGGGGTTAAACTCCATTTCCCACTTTTTCTCCCACTGCATTAACTTGTCTAGATCTTCTTGTAGGGTTAAACAGTCTTGTCTGTTGTTAATAGCTAAGTAAACGGCAGTGTCATCTGCAAACAAACGAACTTGGGATGTGATGTTATTTGGAAGGTCATTTATATACAAAAGAAACAAAAGAGGGCCAAGTACAGATCCCTGAGGTACTCCAGATGTGACTGGTACTTCTGATGAGCATCCACCTTCTAAGACTACTTTTTGTGTTCTGCCTATTAGAAAAGATTTAATCCACAAAAGGGTAGCATTGTTAACACCATGTTCCTGCAATTTATACAAAAGTTTTAAGTGGCTAACTTTGTCAAAAGCCTTGCTGAAGTCTAACAAAACTAGATCAGTTTGTTTTCCTTCAGTCAGGTTTCTGGCAAGATGGTCGGTCAGTTGAAGTAGCTGGGTTTCGCATGAACGTCTTTCTCTAAAACCATGCTGCAAGTCATAAAGGATATTATTTTTATCAAAATGTTCAGTTAGATTTGATGCTACAATATGTTCTAGAACTTTACACAGTATACATGTTAAAGATATAGGTCTGTAATTTGCAGGATCTTCTTTGTTTCCTTTCTTGAAGAGTGGAGTCACGTTTGCTTTTGTCCAAACTTGGGGAAGAGTGCCTGTGTCTAGGGATTTCTGAAAGAGAATTTGTAAGATAGGGGAAATTTGATAACATAAGTTTTTTAGTACAAGAGGTTTGATGTTGTCTGGTCCTGCTGCTTTGTCTGGTTTCAGGTTGGAAATAAGTTTTTGTACTCCACTGGTGCAAATAGTAATGTTCGGCATAACTGGGTATTTGCTGAAAGAGGAAGAGAATACATTTTGTCTTATAGATGAGAGGCAGGACTGAGCCAAAGAAATTGGTGTCATTGGAGTGAAGACTGACTGGAACTGTTGATTTAGGATATTCGCCTTTTCTGTGTTGTCCGATTTGATGGAACCTGAAATTTTATCGAGAAGAGGGGCTACTCCGGTTGAATCTTGCTTGGCATTCTTTAAAAGACTGAAAAGTTTCTTATTGTTAAATCTTGTGGCTTTCTCTTTGTCTTCAGTGGTTCCATCTAGGCCTAAAATATATTCAATATAATTAATATAGGAAACTTTAATTTGATTTTTGATGTTTCTTTTTAGAGCCTTGAGAGCAGTCTTCATCTTGTTGTTTCCTTCTTTCTTCAATCTGAAATAGAGTTGATCCCTTTTTCTGATAAGGCGTTTTATAGGCTGTGTAATCCATGGAAGCGATCTCTTGTGGCCAAGTCGTTTTGTTGGAACATACTTCTCGATACCTGTGGAGATTGCATCTGAAAATTTTAACCAAATTTCTTCAACAGAATTAGTCAGAATTTCATTTTTAACTTGCTCCATGTAGATTTTAAAGCTACCCCAGTCAGCTTTTTTGTACAGATGAACCTGTCTAGGTTGTTGTTTTGTCATCTGTGGCTTTGTATCTGCAAAAATAGAGACAATATTATGGTCCGATATACCTGGAAGACATTTTACATTTTTAATTAAGGTGTGGTTTGATGTTAGGAAGAGGTCCAGTGTATTTTCTCCTCTGGTGTTTTCTGTTACCATCTGAGTGAGGTTGAAATCTGAAAGTAAGTCATTAAATTCTTCATACAAATTGGTATAACTGCATCCTGACTTTAATACTGGTATATGATCACAGTTCCATGAGAATTTTGGTAAGTTAAAATCACCTAGCACCCAAAAAGATCCTTTAAGATTTCTTGTCAGGTCTAAGGACACATGGTTATCAGGTATTGAGGCCCGGAGCTGTATAAGTGTAGTGTCACATCTAAATGGCCCTTTTAGTTGCGTTTTCTCAGTTTCTTTTATGTTTCAAAGCTTTGAACTTCTTTTGTAACATTTCACTCACTCTATCATAGGTTATTTACTTCCGGTTCATCTCAATGATCGCTCCACATATCACTTACTACCCTCCTTGTATGTCTACGGTCCTAGTCCCGACCCCCACCAAGTTGCTATGGTCTCTTATGAAGTGTACACTAGCTTCACTAGTCCTAATGTGCATTGTTTTACATCATTTATTGATATTGAAGGTCGTTTGCCATCTTGCTATCCAGGTACATGCTTGCAGTATATTACCTTGTAGTTTCTCCTCATTCTCGGGTTACCAATTTACATTTGTATATAGTTTAACATCTGATTCCAATGGCTTCGGGTTTCGCAAATAGTCTTCTATGTGGAACTTTATCAAAGGCAGCTTTCAAATCTAGATGATAGTATATTTCACCATGACTGTCAAGCTGCTCAGACCTACACATTCTAGCAGTTGGGTGTTGCCGCAATATCTTCCTTATCTGAATCTATATTGATAGCTAGGTAGATAGATAGATAATCTTTAATTCCTCCAGATATGAAGATTACAATAAAGTTGTCAAACTGTCATGAAAACTAAAGAAAGAACATATATGTACAATCAGGGATACATTACACGTAGACAACATGCAGAAAACATAGATATACAAACAAGGTTACAGATAATTAACATAGAGAAAACATATATGCAATCAAACATACATGAAACACATATTCAATTACTCAAATTGTGATGTCATTTAGACGTTATAGGGACCAAAACGCTGCACATCATCTTAACCCTTTCCCGTGTTTCTCAAATTTTTAGACCTGTACAAATTGAAAGAAGTTGCAGACGACAACTAAAAGAGTGCAATTTGAAAAAGTAACTAGCCAACAGGGTAGAAAATATTGTGGGAAAAGGTTACAGATAATTAACATAGAGAAAACATATATGCAATCAAACATACATGAAACACATATTCAATTACTCAAATTGTGATGTCATTTAGACGTTATAGGGACCAAAACGCTGCACATCATCTTAACCCTTTCCCGTGTTTCTCAAATTTTTAGACCTGTACAAATTGAAAGAAGTTGCAGACGACAACTAAAAGAGTGCAATTTGAAAAAGTAACTAGCCAACAGGGTAGAAAATATTGTGGGAAAAGAAGAAATTGCTTGTAACAAGCAATTTCTTCTTTTCCCACAATTTTTCTCAAGTATAAAATCCCAAGGACGTAAAAACCAGTGATTATACAGGAAATGGTTAAGCAAGATGCGATTGCCGTGTCTCGGTCGCTAATCGATGAAAAACTAAAAATTCATTAGTATTTTGAGCAAGGGCCGACGAAAGGATAAGTTACTAGTAATCAGTAGGGTTTTATATCCATACTTAACATATCAGGTGCTATATACGAACAAGTTTTTTGCAAATATATGGACAAATTTTAAGATCTGTTTAAAACATATTACTCGCTCGTTATCGTGCATATCAAAACTAGTGCATCCTGATGATAGTTCAATCAACTGAAAATAAGGGGGAAGCCGTCACAAAACTTAACATAGTTATCTTCTCCTAGTTCTCTTAATAGGCTCAACCACAATCGGTCCCTAATTTCACCGCTGAAGTGACAAAAGAGTATTCAATGAGTTGAAATACACTCTACATTTATGTTGCATTGAGTACATAATATTGGGTATTTGTTCGAAAATAGTTTCGTGACTACGCGGATTGCACTTTGACAGTATTTCAGCTGGTCCCTATATATTCTACTGAATATCCATAAACTACATGGCTTAAAATCATTATGTATTAGTGTGAAATAAGAAAGACTTTGGGTATTTACTATTGTAGAAAAAATGTCATCGATTGAGACGTTGGCGATCTTTTTCCAGCTTACTCTACACGGGAAAGTTGCTTCTGATAAATAAGACATTAAGAATTTTTCAATCCGTATTTCCATAGAATACGATAAATATCAGGCATAAAACCAATGACTGAGTGTGGCTCTTTCATAAACGATATTAATCTACCAGCAAACATTAATTTCATTTCTATGTCAGCGTTTAGTCTACACAACTGTCCAAACATTTTTAGTTTTCTTTTATCTATGTATGTCTCTAGACGGAACATTTTTGGCAACAAATTACAATTGGTGTAGGTGTACGACGAGGCATACCTTGTATATGCTTAATGCATTGTTTATGTGAACGCTCTAGTGCCAAGAGTTGCGTACGTGTTTGAAAGACCGTTCCATAGTTCACTGCCATAGAGCGCTTTCGAAAGTACGATTGTTTCAGTGTTATTGGATGTAGACAGTGCCGATTTATGCCAAACTCGTTCAGACTAAAGAAAGTGCTACGTGATTTGCTACAGCACTGTTGTAAAGAGTTTCTTAGTTGACCGTTTTTTCTCATTAACTATACCCAAATGCAAACATTTGTCCGTTTTTTCTACACTGTTTTCACATAAACAACATTTTCTTTCAGACTTTAAATGGTCCGATAAAGATTCGTTATAGACGATCACTTTACATTTAGTAGGATTGTATGAATACATGTTTTCAATCGAATAATTGTAGCACAAGTCCATCAAACGTTGAAGTCCGTTTTTGTTCAGGACAACAACATGCATCATATCATCAGCAACTGTCGGGCAACCGTATTTGATACCTTGAAATTGAATGCGGTCGTCGCTTTGGTCAATCATTTCCATAAGTTCGTTGATATAAACTAAATACAATGTACATAGTTGAACTAATAATTTGACCTTGTCTGGCACCCCTTTCTATAGGGAACCACTTAGAGTAAGTCCCGTCAGTACGGACACAACTAAATACATCTACAAGTAAATTTTCGATAATACGAAGTATCGATTTATCGATATTCATCTTATATAATTTCGCCAAAAGTAAACTATGACTTACATGATCGAATGCTTGCTTAACATCAAGATAGCAGGTATATAGTTTCGAATTATTTTCTATGGCGAAATTAAACGATTCCTGTGCAACGAATGAAGTGAAAGCACAGTTTTTCCTGGAATCCACCATGTAAATTGTGAAGAGTTAAATTATTAGTGATGCTACTAATTATAAGTTTCTCGAAGAGTTTCAGAAAGGTAGATCTATTGCCCGATAAGAATCAGGGTCGTTTTTCTTTTTAATTACCTCCCCTGTAAAGTGTTGTAATAACCCCCTTTTTTAGATCAACTGGACAGTAGTAGAAATACGCCATTCAATTCATATCAATTCATCGCTGGGCGTGCAAAATGACATAACTACAGCTTGAATATAGCTGTAGTTACGATATTTTGCTCGACCAACGACGAATTTCTTCTTTTCCCACATAAAAATATTTCTACGATTCATTCGAAGTTTAAATTATCATTGTTGTCATATTTTTTTCTCACCTGAGACTTTTCACGATAATGTATACCATCTGATAAGTCCAAGGCCAGTGACAGTATGCTTCGTTTCCTCATCTGCCCCGTTGGCACTTTGCACATCCCGATTGTCTCTTCCTCTTTTGCATAATTATGCTGTTGTAACTTATTGTAACCTGCTATTCCTGTGTGGCTGAATTCCTGCATGGGCCATTGTCGAGTGATGGGTGCCATAATCTAAAAGATCAATGATTTAAATTTAACCCATTCCAACACAGCAAAATTTTGACAGATCCAAATTGAAAGAAGCTACAGACGACAATTTCAAGTTGATGGAATTTTGAATTTTTTCGTGATTTTGGATTGAAAAAATTGTGCATAATGAAGAAATTGCTTGATACAAGCAATTTCTTCATTGTCCACAATGTTTTCCAAAGTTTTTTTCTTGAGGGGCGTAAAAAGGAGGGATTGAGTTGGAATGGGTTAAGAGACGAACAGAATATTTTTGTTGTTGTTTTTCGGTATTGAGGCAATTACCCTATCCCCCACCTCCAAAAAAGCCTTAAACAATTCCCAGATAATGACGCTTTTAAACAATCCTCAGGAAAAACGATTTGGAAAACATTGGGGAAAATCAAGAAATTGCTTGTAACATGCAACTTCTTCATTTTCCACAATGTTTTCTACCTAGAAAGTTGAAAAAAACCTAAAATTTCATGAATCTGCAACTCCTTGCAATTTGGATAAGTCTTAAATGTTGCTGTCTGGTAATGGGTTAATCCAAACTGTATGATACCGCGACTGGAGCCGCCAAGCGGGGGTTCATACAGAAATGATGCAAGCTTTGCACGTTCCAATTATTCTTGCCGCTTCGTACTAAATTCTACCAAGTTCTTCTTTTTGATATAGACTACAGGTTACCCCATATAATCTCCATATTAGAGAATTGGTCTAATGTAAGAAAAAAATCATTTTAGAGAGATATACGATCCTGCTTAAATTTCAAATATCTCAACATGTTTATTCGTTTCCATACCCATTTCTGTAATAGACTGGAGACGATGATCCGAAATTCCGTTGTTAGACAAGAAGATTCCTAGCTGTTCATTGGCGTCTAGCGTTGGCATTTTAACATTGGACAAAATTGACCAATCGCTGGCCCCGCCCACTTACTCCTTTTGCTACGCCCATCGACTCCAACAGGAAGTCGCGCTTCAATTTTCAAAGGCGTTGTTATGCGAAATTTATGACAGGCAGCATGCAACAAAAATTTGAATGGTTGGTTGCTGACCTAAACGTCGTAAGTACAGCTTGAATAAGCTGTAGTTACGACGTTTTTAAGTCGCCAAACCAACAAAAAAGCTTGTCAAAATGGCGGCCAATATGGAGTTCAAATCTTAATTTCGGGCTGAATGAATGATTTGATTGGTCGATATATTCCTTGATTGACAGCCGCGATTGTCAATAAGAATTGGATGTGTTGGCTTGTTACGCTTCCTAGATATGACCATAGACTCTTGCGAAGGATTGAATTGGACGAGTCACATACCTGCCCAGTTTTGAATTTTGTCAATGTTTGATTCCAATATTTCTTTTATTGATCTGCATTGTGCGCAATCGAACGAAATAGTTCCGCTTTCATTTCCTTTTTTCCCTAGTATGAATAAAAATTTCCAGACTATCAGAACGCAGGAATTTTGATGAACGAAATTAAAGTAAACCCTTGTCATGCCGAATAAAATCCTCTAAAATCAAAGGGCAAGCAGTACTGGATGCAAGCATTGAAGGTTAATAATTCTCTTGAGAATTTATCTTATGAACAACTCTGGCTTAAAGGGACAGGCGAGAGGTGTAGATTAAGGTACATATGTACAGGCTGATCTTTATCTATACCTCCTGCCAAGACAGGAATATTCCAGGTTCAGCATGACAAGGGGTTAAATCATTCGTACTCGATTTTAATCGTTAGCTAAATACCATTCGTAAATTCTAAATACCATTTGTAAATTCTAACGCAACTCCTCTCGAGCTTTTCTGAAAGCGGCGTAAAATGAAATATGTGTACAAGGCATCACTCGCCATGCTAAGAAGAAGTTTGGTGTTTTTCCCCGTCTTCTATTGACCCCTTTAGATAAATCAAAGTACTTAATTTACTGTTAGTTAGCAAAGCATGGTTTTGTTAAGTAATCTTCTTTGCCAAAGGTTATCATGATACATAAAAGAGGTTAAAGTATCCCATGAGTTAAAAAGCATGCTTTTGGAGGAGTTCTCTACATTTTGAATAAAGTTAATTCATGTGGCCATGCAAAAAAGCGCCCATAGTGAAGACTTTGATGAGACTCATTTTGAACATGATATGCTCTGATGAGTTAAAAATACCAAGGAGATGAGCCTGCGGGCAGAGTTTGCAATATACCTGAAATAGATAAGAACTACTTTGCATGGTGTAGGCATTCAATAGATTTAGTAGTTAAGCCTCCAGTGACAGTTTGTACTCATTGAACTCTGAGAAGACCTCAAAATTTTGATTTGTTAACATAATTTATCAAGCTGACGCCTTGCAGCTAAAAATAGTGTTCCTGTAGAGAAATAGGCGAAGAAAGGAAGCATATGATCGCGGATTATTTACAGGCGTCCCGGTGTGTTTGTTTCCCTATAGATCTATATTTTCAATTATCATGACCACACTTTGTTTGCTCGAATTGTGAATGAAATGAAAGAATGTGTCTCAAAAGCCGACATACTAAACAAGGTTAGTGAATAGAAATCTATTATCCTCGCTTTAACATGAAACGTATGAGACTATAATTAGAGTCTGAATTATGTGCGTATGGCGGGATTGTAAATTATTTGTGTCTGGTAAAAGGTTAATGAGCTGTCATTAGTCTGTGCATGGCATTTCCAACCATTTCAGTTTGTTTGAATGGGGATTAACGCCACTTTGTAACAGCATATCAGTATTATCGCGGCAGGTGTAGCACCTAGCCATGGATTTCTAGTATTTCTCACACCAGTATACTACCACAACATCCTTTCCGAGCCTCAAGATCCCATCCCACGTAGATTTCCTATTATCTGTCCATTGGTAAGATACAAATGTCGGAAAGGATATTTGCCGCAACCGAAAATCGAACTCAGGACCTCAAGATTGAGATTCCGACGCACTACCTACTGCGCTATTGCATCGGCCTATCAACCATTTCAGGCTTGCTTAATCCATTCCCACACAGTGACGCTTTTAGACGCCTATAAAGAAAAAAAATAGGGAAAACATTGTGTAAAATGAAGAAATTGCTTGTTACAAGCAATTTCTTCATTTTCCACAATGTTTTCTACTCAGAAAGATAAAAAATTCTAAAATTTCATAAAGTTTAAATTGTCGTCTGCAACTCCTTTGAATTTAGATCAGTCTTAAATTTTGTCGTCTGGTAATGGGTTATGATGGGTTATGGGCTTACGGTATACAGAAACTTGAGCCGCCAATCTTTAACAGCACGTACAGAACGTGCAACAACTGAGACTTTGATGGTTGAGATCCGTAGTCGCATAAGCGCAGAAAATAACAAACCTACAGCCTCGAAACGCATAGTGAAGACTTTGGTGAAATTTTCTCTTATGCTCTCGTGAACTGTTGACGGGTCAATGGCCACGCCCACTAATCTCCGACAGGAACTTCCACTTTGACATTAAACCGGGCGTTACTTTGCTGATTTTGATGGCGGGATGGTCGGTAACGTTTAACGAAAAAGTAAAATGGTTGGTTGGCGACCCAAACATCGTAACTACAGCTTGAATAAGCTGTAGTTACGACGTTTTAGTCTCCAAACCAACACAAACGCTTTACTGATAAATATTTGAACCAATGTCAGTCGGAGTTCGAAGCTCATTTTCGGTCTACACGAGTACTACGGTTTGATTGGCCGATTGATTATTTGATTGACAGCAATGATCTGCAATCATTAAATTTCGAACAAATAACACAAAATTGCCTATCGAAACAGGAAGATGGTCGAAGACTGAAATATCTGAACGAACATGTACCCTTTGCAATAACGAAATTCGTGACGAATACTATACATATTTAACTGTTGTTCCTTCGTAGCAGAAAGAAAACGTTTTATACCCCCTGTTTTTACAAAAAAAAAATGTAACCCTTTGAAATTTGAATTACTTATGAATACAAAAAATTAACAGAAATCGTAAATCTGTGCAAATTTATAAAGATAATCATGGACAAATTCTAATTTCTATCGTCGTCCCAAATCTACATCTTCCTCATACCATGTATGGATATTGTACCTGTTTTTTTTGTTTGTTTGTTTGTTTTTGTTTGTTTTTTTCCCTCGTATATTTGTATTTCATGTACATTTACCTCTTGTTTCCATAAAACGGAACGGAGCGAATAAAGTGTATTGTATTGTATTGTTAATTATTCGTAATTACACGTTTTAGCTATAGTAAAGCGTCAGCTTTAATAGCTTAAGTTAACAGACAAAGTTTTGAGGTTTTCTCAGACTTTAACGAGGACAAACTGCCGCTGGAGGCTTAACCACTAGATCCATTAAATGTCTACGCCATAAAATGTAGTTCTTATGTATTTCAGGAATATTGCAACTTAATCTCTCTGGTATCTTTAGCTCACTTAAGCATATTGTGTTCAAAATGAGTCTGACCAGAGTCTTCACTATACGCACAGCTTTATATGGCCACATTAATTAAGTTTATTCTGTAGAGAACTCCTTCAAAAGTATGCTATTCAATCTTTCCGAAATCCCGCTTTTTACGCACCTCAAAAAAAGGGGAAAATATTATTAACAATGAAGAAATTGCTTGTAATAAGCAATTTCTTCATTGTCCAAAATGTTTTCTATCCTATAAGGCATTTTTTTCTAAATTCGACTAACTTTAAATTTTGTCTGAACCAGTCTAAGTTTTTGTCGTGTTATAATTGTTTAACTCCTAGGTTACTTAACCTCGTTTATTCATCATGATAACCTTTCACAAAGAACAAAACCATGCTTTGCTAGCTTACAGTACTTTCAGTACTTTGATTAAGTCTTAGTTTGAATAAACTACTGAAAAAGAAAACAGTAGAAGTGACACCTACTCACAGTCAGAAAGAACACTATGGCTTACTTCGAGGTTTAACCCATTCCTAGGCGACAAAATTTTAGACTGGTCCAAATTGAAAGAAGCTTCAGACGTCAACTTCGAGTTGATGAAATTTTATTTTATCTTATTTTGTTTTCCGAGAGCCTTTTCCTAGAGGGGCGTAAAAGGAGGGATTGTGTGGGAATGGTATCATCAGACATTCTAATTATATGTATTCTACTATTTGCAACTCATGCAATCGATGTCTTATGTTTCCGTCTGTAAATAAAGATATTATTATCATTATATTACTATCGACATAATTACTTAGATGAAAATCATGGCGCTTTTTAGGGCCGAAGTAGGAAGGACATCGGAAGATCGTTCTTTGCATCGTAAGATTTCGTATGGTATTCATTCGGAAATCCCCTAGCTCCAATATTGAACTCACTTCGATCGTTTGTGAACTCCGGTATACTTTCTATGTCATTTGACGAGTGCAGTTTAACCCACCCCAAGACAACCCCGCTTATCAAGTTTACGCCTCTCAAAAAAAGGTTGGAAAATATTGTGGATAATGAAGAAAATTCCTTGTGAAAACCAATTTCATGGTTGTAAAAGGACTATTTTGTACAAAATAATCTAATATTTAATCTAAGTGAAATAATCATATAGTTTCTTTGATTTTGGATCAGACTGAATTAAGGCTGTTACCAAAGAGCCTCACAGTAGACCTCTTCGGAAGTTAAATATCACGTGCATTTCAGTTGACGGATCGCGATGGTCAATCAAAAAGTCGATCGACCAATGAAATCATTCATTTAGACTGT
The DNA here is from genome assembly GCA_946902895.1 of Fragum fragum. NCBI lineage: Eukaryota > Metazoa > Mollusca > Bivalvia > Cardiida > Cardiidae > Fragum > Fragum fragum. Next base: position 14,983,544 of record OX336365.1, read on the forward strand.
CCGGAGTGAACTATGAACATATTCAAGCTCTAAAGCTCTCGTAACTACGTTTAGTCGCCAACCAACCTTTTTATTTTATTTTATTATATTTTTTTTTACTATTTTTTGTTGTTACATGATACTGACAAAATGATGAATTTTGCAAAAAAATTACACCATTTTACTATTCCTGGAATTTTCTGTTGGAGTTCATTGGGCGTGACTAGCGGTCCGCCAATCAGTGGAGAACTTAAATGAACGCTCTTTGCCACCGGCTTACACATTTTATGCACTCTCGCCCAGACTATTTTCTCAGAGGGCGGCAAGTACAATTATCTCATCATCATTTCAAACCAGATTGGTTTCCTCCTTTCAATTGTCCTCTTTCCAGTCTGTGGATAAAGTTCATTTGGCAGATTTAGATAGGGTTCAGGGGTTCGTCGAACACCCTCTGTAGCCTGATTTCTGTATTTCTGTTCTCTGTTTTCCATGGAAAATTTCAAGAAAAGGATAACCACGGGAAATGAACACCCGTTGGTAGGTTTGAACCCATTTCATAGAAATCTTGATCTGCCCCAGTGGACTTGATTAAACTTGAAGTAAGCACTGTATCGTACAATGGAAAAATCCTCAGATCGAGGTCAAAATCCTCTCATCGGTAGTACCAAAACGAAGTTTCACTTTCCAAAAACTAATGTTTTACTGTTATGCGACCTTTAGTGGTGCATGTTTTATATTTCAGTTGATCTATAGAACTAGGCTGAGATTCGGAAATCACGTACCAGGTAATGATCAATTTGACACGACACTTAATCCCATTTCAGGGTTGGCATATTAGTAAAAATAACATTGAATGTTAATAATTCGGAAAATAATCTTCCCTTTTTTTCCCAGTTTCCCATATTTTATAAGTATTGCCTTCTGATTTTACATTGACGGTGAGCTTGGCACCTAAACAAATTTTAGTACAACTTTGGAATACTCTTTGAAATCTAATCATACAACCAAGTCTGCGGTAATTAACAAATCGCTGGCCCCTCCCACTTACGCATTTGACCACGCCCATTCACTCCAACGGAATTCCCGCTTCGATTTTAAACGGCGTTATTTTTCAAAACGTATGGTCATGACCATGTAACAAAAAAGTAGAACCGTTGTTTGGCCACATAAACGTCGTAACTACAGGTTTAATAAGCTGTAGTCACCGCGTTTAAGTCGCAACAAAAATGTTTCACAGAAATGGTGGCCAATGTTGGAGTTTAAATTTCATTTCCGGGCTGAATGAATAATTTGATTGGTTGATAAATTCCTTGATTGACAATGGCGATTGGTGAATCGGTTTACTCTGGTTACAGTGAGAGCAGACTTCGCGTTTATTGTGGATGTTTCACAGAGATAGTTTTCTCTTTAGAACCAAGTCATAAAGTGATCATTCTCACGAGTGAAGGTAAATCCGAAAATGATCTTTTTCTCGAATATCGGACACTCGAATTTCGCTAGTTTCTTCCAATTCGTGAAAAAATGTCGCAGACATATATTATTTGTCGCAGAAAACTTGATAATCAAAACAGCCGACGGCCATTAGATAGCACTGTATCATGCGTTAGAAAAAAAATCACGAGGTCGAGTTCAAAGTTGTCTTATCTGGGAAAACCAAAACAAAGTTACACTTTCCAAAAATCTAATATTTTTAGATGTGTATGTTGAATGTTTCTGATGATCTAGCCTATATGACTAGGTTTACGATTCGAAAGTTACTTGCAACACCGGGTAATGATCAGTAAATTTGGCACGGACCTTAACCCATTATCACACAATCCCGCATTGTTACGCATTATGGAAATATAGTAATAGAAAACTTGGCTAGAAAAGTTGAAATTGCTTGTAACAAGCAATTTCTTCTTTTTCTTACCATGTTTTCTACTTCATATCACCCTTTTTTTCAGTTGAAACCAACTTAGTTTTGTTGTCTGCAACTTCTTTGGGAATAGGTTAATCCGGGATGGCATATTAGTAAAAATAATATGGACTGATAATTGAAAGCCCCCCCCCCCCCATTTTATCGGTATGATCTTAACACTTACGATGACCTTGGAACCTAAATAAATTTTACTACAAGTAATAATTGACTTACCACGTATGTCAAATAAGTATAATCCGAAAACGGCATTAATTTAGACCGGAACTGAACTTTTAACACCGAAATTTTGCGAAGCATTTTGTTTCACACTTCTCACTCTACGACTTAAACGTCATTCTCACAGCTTATTCAATCTGCAGTTGCCACGTACGTTTAAGTCGCCAACCCGTGAACGCTTCTTTGCCGTTTCTCTTCGTGTTTTTTTTTTTTTTTTTTTTTTTTTTTTTTGCTTTTTTTGTATTTGTTTGATTGTTTCTGTGCTTGCTTGTTTGCTCTTAGATATATATTAGACAGAGAAAATTGGAGTTGTGCTCACTTTATATTGGTCATATCCCGTGTACTAGACCCATTTATTCTCGTCCCGGCCGAGCACTCATAAATCGATGACGTCATTCATATAACAGGAAATGCACAATCGTCCATGTTTTGCATAGAAATTTTGACAGTTCTACAAATCACAGCCGAATAAAACCATTTTCTTGAGAGTTGTGAGGTTGAAACCGTCCCAATAAATGAAGGCATGATTAAGAATCAAAACGAGAACAAGTTCGCGACACGTTTACTGAGGTGAGACGCCTTGACGACACGAAACAGCTGATCAACAAAAACATCCTCAGCTGTGTGCGATATGATTTCTTTGTCTAGCCATAAGATAAGCAATTCGTCGTTTTTCTTGAAAAATGTATTACTTTTCTGGTCGATATGGATTGCTTATTGACCCAGTATACAGATAAAAAATCGAGATATTGTTGAAAAGATATTGAAACCGGAATCTACCGTAGACTAGATAAATTCCATTTCCTTCATTTTTCACGATGTTTAGGGATAATGATGTCTTGTCTACTACATATGGATATATTTGGATAGGTGGACATAGTACCTAATCAAATCATACACAATTTTGTCAACTCCTACTAAATTTAATTCAACTCTACCCAAAATGAAAATTATGGAGTCAACTTGTATTTTTGTATTTTCCTATATACTCAGTGATTTATCAATTCTTCTTTTAATTTCCAAACAGTTAGCTTATGATTATCGTGTCTTTTATTCATTTTGTGAATGCCAAACAGAAAGAAGTAGCAGAATGGAGTAGCAGATAATATCAAATTTAATGTGAATTTCAGAAATTATATCTTATATTTCTTGAATTTTGCAAAATAAAGAATCTTCAACTTATTTGCCCTGATGAAAGTTATTCCATTAGAGACAATGCAAATATAGAGTGTTGAAACTGAAAGGAATTGTAAACATCAAACAAACAACTGTTATACCTGCAGCCACCCCCATTTGTGTGCGGCCTATAGGTTAAGCGACCTAGTCATTGAAACCCCATTAGTGTCTTGTATGTATTGGTCCAAAGCTTTTTTAAATCCATTCACCAGGGTTTTCCCTTGACTTTCAAAACAGGGGGTCGGTCATTTTGCCACATTATGACCCCTATCAAAGATAAAGAAGGATGTCTAGCTAGTTTTGGGGTCATTTCTGAAAAATGGGGGTCCAAATTCAAAGAAGGAGGGGGTCAGGGAAAACCCTGCATTCACTATGTCTTGTTCGATGCTACAATCTGGAAGTTTGTTCCAGGCGTTATTAAAACTCTGGCTGAAGAAATACTGCCTGACATTTAACATTGAACATGGTTTCGCTAGTTTGAAGATTTCCCTCCAGTTGATGATGTATTATATGAAAAGAGACGGTCACTGTTGATACCTTCTTTTTACCTTTAGGGATTTTGAAGCTTCTCTGTGTCGGCTTAGTTCAAGTATAGTTAAATGTAATTCTTTAAGTCTGTCCTGTTAAATGGGAAAGTTCTGGTATGAGTTTAGTTGCCCTATGTTGTACTTGTTCCAAAAGTTCAATATTTTTTATCAATGAAGGATCCAGGCTTGAATACAATATTCCAGCTGTGGTTGAACAATTCCTAATCTTAAAATAGTGTGCTTGTCTCTTGATACTATGTGGCGTTAAATCATTCTGAGAGTCATATTTGCTGTTTTAGCTGCACTTACACATTGTTTAGATGGCTTTAAGTCATTTGATATTATTATTCCCAAATAGGTTTCCCCTGTTACATTTTCTAGTTGTTGGTTGTTAATGGTATACATTTGGTTACTATTACAGTCAAACCCCGTTATAACGACATACTTTGTCCCCTCACAATTCCTGTCGGTAACTGAGGCAGTCGTTGTAATGGAGCAGGATATTTTGGGTACCGGGAGATTTTTCGGGATGTCAGCGAGAAATGACGGACTAGACAGGAAGTGAAAGTTGTAAACAGGAACAGGCTAAAAGCTGGGAAGTTTACGTATTACGTTACGGATTGGGACAATGATAATAAAAATAACGAAGAAAATAGATTCTGGCATTTATTAAGGACACTTCTCAAAATTCTCAGATTTCTCAAACTTCTCAAATTGCTCAAATATCTCAAATAAAGAAAACCGAATTCAATAAAACATACAACACCGGTAATTTAAGTGTGAAAAACTTGCCAAAGGCATTTTATTTACATTAAACACTATTAATCAGAAGGTGTAAAAAATCGATAATCAAGTCTATTGTGTAACCTATATTGTTTAAGACAACTGCGGATAAAGGATTTTATGACACTCTTTACGGCATGTCAACAACCGTAAAACATGGGCTGAGAAAATTCCAATAATTTGAAGCAAAATTCATTAAATTTCGAAGATTGGTTCCGACAAATGTCCTTCGGTGTCGGTACTTGAATATGCCGTTCAAACGGGTCAAAATTACGTTAGGTGAGGTTTGTTCCCAGTGTTTTTTTGTCGTTAACTGAGTTTGCCGATATAACGAAGGTCGATGTATCGCGGCCTGACTGTATTATGACTGGTGTAAAGTCTTGCATTTGTTAACATTCAAACCATTTGCCAGTCCTCTGACCATTTACAGAGCTTATTCTATTTGTAAACAGGTGACAATGAATTACAGACGTTTCGTACCATAACCATTTCGTACCATGGTATTGGTCATTTGGTACCATGGTATTGGTTGTTTTGTACCATACTGTGGCCATTTTGTACTATGTTGTAGTAATTTCATACCATATGTCGAATATTTCACACCTTGTTTGAAAATAAAAATAATTTGAATGGTAAAATAACGCTTTCAATGATGAAATTAATGAAACAAAAGAAATTATGTTGTATTTGCTTTATCTAATTTATTGATCATTATACCCTCCCAAAATATATTTGGGGGGAATATAGGAGTCAGCTTGTCGGTTGGTCTGTCCGTAGGCCGGTCCGTCAGTCTGTAGCTTTTTCGTGTCCGCTCAATTTCTCAGCAACTATTTGTCGGATTTTATTCAAACTTCACTGATATAATCAGTATCAAGCAGAGATGTGCATATTCCATTTTGGTTATGGTCCATTGATTTTTGACAGAGTTATGGCCCTTTGATGAAAAATCCTGTCCGCTCAATTTCTCAGCAGCCATTTGATGGATTTGATTCAAATATTACAGAAAGACTGGATATAAGTCAGACATGTGCATATCCTATTTTGGTTATGGTCCATTGATTTGTGACAGAGGTATGGCCCTTTAAACAAAAAGTTTATTTTTTGTTACATTCCTATAGCTTTTTTTATGTCTGCTCATTTTCTCAGCAACCATTTGTCGGATTTATTCAAACTTCACTGATATACTCAGTATCAAGCAGAGATATGCATATTTTATTTTGGTCACGGTCCATTGATTTTTACGAAGTTATGGCCCTTTGATGAAAAATCGTGTCTGCTCAATATCTCAGTAACCATTGGAAGGATTTGATTCAAATTTCACTGAAAAACTCGGTCTAAGTCAGACATGTGCATATCCTATTTTGGTTATGGTCCATTGATTTTTGACTAAGTTATGGCCTTTTTATTAAAAAGTCCATTTTTGTTACAGCCCTTTGGTGGATAGCACTTGTATATGGACAAGCACTGTTGGGGGGCATTCGTCCGCTTTGCGACAATTTCTAGTTATACAAGTGAAAATCAATTTAGTCCATTCAGGCAAACGGATAGTTGATGATACAGTATTAGAGTATTAGCACATAACTTTTTTGTCAAGCCTGCTTGCGGTGAGCAAGACATAGTAGTCACTATGACAAGTCAGTGTACGTCTGTCCATCCAAATTTGTCAGGACAATTACTCCTACATTTATGGATGGATTTCAAAATTACTTGGCACAGTCATTCTCCATGTTTAGATGTGCCATTTGAAAGAATTTTTGGGATAGTTCTACTGTCAAGGTCACAGCTCAAGGTCAAACACTAAAATTGTGTTTGTCCGGACAATTACTCCTACATTTATGGATGGATTTCAAATAACTTGGCACAATTGTTCTCCATCATGAGTAGATGTGCCATTTGAAAGAATTTTTGGGATAGCTTCAAGATCAAGGTCAAAGCCCAAGGTCAAACACTGGTTCTTTTTGAATTTGTGTCTGTTCTGGGAAAGGGAACCAATATGGAAATTTCATTTGAAAATTCTTGTAAACACAATAAAGTCTAAGTTTTCATAGGATTCTCTTCAAACTGTCACAAAATGATTGAAAATTCTAAGGATAGATTCTTTTGAAAATGTGTAAGATCAATCAAGAATAACCGGAAAAGGGGCCTTCAGAGAACTTAACTGACCATAGTTTTTATCAGATTCTTTTAAATGCATGGAATAATTGTGACATTGGAAACACATGAAAAAGGGCATGTTTTTACTCAAAACATTCTTGTTTACACAATAAAGTCTACTATAATTATTAGGAAAGTTCTTTGTGGAAATGAAGTGGATCCATCAGAAAACATAGGAAATGGGGTCTAATGAATTTTCACTCGAAACATTCTTGTTAATATGATAAAAAACCAAAACTTTTATAAGATCCCCTGAAAATTTCACATGATCAGGGCTTGTGTTTGAAGCGTAAACAAGGGTTTTGACCCTAAAAAATCTGAAAATATCTTTTCTTGACCCTTAGAATTTTCTCCCAAGGGGGGTCACAGAGAAATTTCTACGGGTTAAACCAGGGTTTCTGAATTTTCAAAGATGTATCCTTTACAGTAGATTCCTTGGTATTGCAACTGACTTTATGCATAGATGTTTATTCAAAGGAAAGAAAGCTCCTCTTAATAGCAACTTCTAGTTAATTGCAACCAAAGTGTTGACAAATTGCTTTTAGGATTAACAGGATTCCTCTGTATATACTACTGAAAATTGTACAAATGCATTGCTTAATTCATATTTTATACCATGACTATTCAACAATATTTTAGACTGGTCGAAATTCAAAGCCAACAATTTTCAGTTGTTGAAATTTCTTAAACATTTGTCTTTTGCTAGTAACAAGCAATTTCCTAATTGAACACTAAGTTTTCCAAAGCTTTTGTCTTGAGCGTTGTAAAAGAGCAGGATTGTGTGGGAATGGTTATAGTCTTCTCCTAAATGGTATGGAATAGGTACTTATAGGACGAACTGATTCCAATGAGTAACCACAGTTTAGTGTTTGATGGACAAACAATGTATTTTTTCATTTTCAAATTGATAGTAACAATACTCCCTTTATCTTGAGCTCTAAAGTCTCTTCATTTTCTTTAACAGGTGTGGTAGCCAGACTAGGTATGTTTCTACTCTAAATGGGGACTTGTTTGTCATGCTGTAAGGCCCCGGAGCTGGATCGGTCTGCAAAGTATGCTGGAGACCCAAACACTACTATTACCTTAGAAACCCATAGAGAACAGACACAGCCCCTAAACGCCCCAATAAGAACACACATAGGTGATCAAATAAGAGCAGTTGATCATGTGACTTCTTCAAAACCAGCAATTATCAGTGAAAAGAAAATGTTTACACCTTACAGTAAAATACCACCAATTAAAAGACAATCAAATGGAGAAAATAAGCGGACTTCACTCATATCTCGTGATTTCTCAGAGAATAAAGCAAATGCTTTATTTGACAATTATAAGGACAGTTCATGTGATTGCATACTTGCAGATGGAATCGAACGATTTTGCGAAGATCTCGATGTTAAACCAGATGCTTTCATAGTTTTAGTTCTAGCTTGGAAACTGAATGCAGAGGCAATGTGTGTTTTTACACGGGACCAGTTTATCAGAGGATGTCAAACCATGAAGGTTGACACCATTAAAGGAATTCAGGCCAAGTTCCCAGATCTGCTAACAGAAGTTCAAAACAAACAAGTTTTCAAAGAAATGTATCGCTGGACGTACAAATTTGGTTTAGATCATGAAGCTGGTCAAAGAACTCTACCGCTTGAGATGGCTGTTAGTCTCTGGAAACTTGTTTTTTCTCAGCAAGAACCTAAAACATTACCTAGGTGGCTTAATTTTCTTCAAAAACACCAGAACATACGAGGAATCTCCAGGGATACCTGGGATATGTTTTTGAACTTTGTTGAACAAGTCGGTGACGATCTTAGCACATACGATGACACAGAAGCTTGGCCTAGTCTGTTAGATGATTTTGTAGAGTACGAAACTGATTGTCAGAATCAAAATGCTGAGATGGACTGATCTAATTTTACTTTTCAACCCTTATCCTGCTGCTACAGAGCTCCAAATGAGAAGAAATGTTGTTTATTTAACCCATTCCCTCTAAAAACCTAGAATTTAGACTGGTTCAAATTGAAAGAAGTTGTAGGTGACAATTTAAAGATGATGATATCTTAAAAATGTTGGTTTTTTTTTTAAGAAAACATAGTCGGACATGAAGAAATGTCTTGTTACAAGCCATTTATTCATTTTCCACAGTATTTTCTTCTTGAGGCCGTAATGGAGTGAGATTGTATGGGAATGGGTTGAATATTTTTATATTGGTCATCCGAATCCTATATTGTGGGTTCTTGATGGAATAGTCTTGACAAGACAACTTTAATAAGTACCAACAACATTGGGTTTATTGTATAAATAATGAAATTTTACTTTTAAAAATGAAATCATCTTCTGAATCTGGTGCTCTGTGTGCACAAAGACAAAAGTTGATTTCTTTGGCTGTAGAAAATAATTCAGATGTAATGATATTCCTCTTCTGTTTATAACATTTTAATTTGGTCTAAAAGTAACCCATTACCAGATAACGTTTAAGATTGATAAAGATTAAAAGATATTGAAGACATCTCTTAGAAAAAGAGTTGACAGAGAAATAAGAATCATTTGGGGTAGAAAATAGTGTTAGTAAAGATTGAATTGCTTGTTTCAATCAATTTTGTCTTTCTCCCAAGCTATATTCACTCTGTCAAAATGAGATACAGTCTGGGAATGCCTTGTAGATGTAAAAAGCCATATAAAATAGTAATACAACTAAGGAAATTAAACGGTAGAAAGCATTGTGATAAAAGGAGTGCTTGCATGTGGTAAGCAATTCCACTTTTACCTGTGCTTTGTTAATCTAAATTTTCGAAGTCTTAATAAAGTCAGAACTTTGGATTTATCATGATGATAATATCAAACTGGTCTATATTGAAATAAGCTGCAAGGGATAATTCAAAGTGCTGTGATACTTAAAATTAAAGTAAACATTATTAGAAAAGCACTTGCTGAAGATAAAGAAAACATAAGAAAAACAGAAAATTGCTAGCTATAAGACCTCCTTCCTTCTGGTTTTTGTTAGCTTTGTATCTTGAACTCATTCTTCCATTGTTAAAAGCAATCGCTTCATTATCCACATTGTTTTCTACCAAAAGTACAGAAATAGTTAAAAAAATAAATTAACTTGAAATTGTCTTCTGCAACTTCTTTTAATTTGACCAGTCTAAATTTATGTTGTCTGGAAATGGTCCAAATATACCAAAGACCAAGACTTTGGTATTGGTATAACTTTCTGTATTATTAGGACCATTTTAGTTGTAACACCAGTCAAATCACGTAATAAGTAGGATAGCAAACATTGTAGAAAAAAGGAAAATCCATAAAAAATCAGCTGTTCTTTTCTGTTTTCCAAAATACTGCCAAGTCTTTTTCATGTCGGTTAACCACTTACCAGGATATAAAACTCTTAAAAAAAAACTGATTCAAAAAGAATAGATTGCAGATGCCAATGGACAGTGTGTTTGAATTGATAAATAAAATGCATATGAGGCAGAAAACAGTGTGAGAAAAGTAGGAATTTCTAGTCACAAGCAATTTCTACTTTTCTCACTTTGTTTTATTACTTTGTTTTATTTATTGAAATAAGCCATGAATGTAAAAATGATGGGATTGTGTGGTAATGGGTTTTTAGACTTTTGATGGAATATATCTGTGTAATGTTCTCTCTGCAGGATAGGGGTTTTACGGGCTAGTAGGCAATATTGAATATACTTATCTTAGGGTTTTTCAAGATTTCTTTATATTATTACATGTAAACCGGTAACATTCATTGATGACAGTAAGACTGCTTAAACTCTTCTTAGTCCTTATTTGTGATATTCATATTGTGGCTCGTCAGGCTAATAGGGACCTTGGATTTGTTCCATAAATCAAATATTTGAAAAAGAGATTGGATCCAGCAGAGGTCATAATCCAAAAATACTTTACACACTAAGGTAGAATGATCATTCTAGATTTGTAAAATTGTCAAAGAGCAAAAAGATTTGAGCTTTGTGGGTCTGCGCAGTCAGTGCAGTGTGACAAGGATTGATACTTTTTTCACCTTCCAGGAGGTCCTTTTTGCCTGATGGGTCTGGTTTATTATGAGTCTGTCTTTGACATTTTGAACAATTTTATGTGTGCCCTAAGCAGAGGGACTGAGTGACCTGGATAGATGTACTAGATGTAATTTCAGTTGACTAAATTTTAGAAACTCCATAATTCAAAAAGTTGTATACAAAATTTCTTAGTTGATTGAATTTAAAAAACCTTTGTTTTCAAGGGTAGAAAAAATAGTGTAGGAAATGAAGGAACTGCTTGTTACAAGCAGTTTCTCTATTTTCCACATTTTTTTCCTATTCGCTTTTTGTAAAAAAAGGAGGTTTACATGGGAATGGGTAAAACTAATCAGAAGCTTTCAACAGAGGGCATTATGTAACTTCACTAGGGGCTTGTGTGATTCTGTTTGGAATGTCACTTGAAGGCTCATAGCCAGTCATAGGATAGAGAAAAGATTATAAAATTTATTTGTTGAAACTCTTCTTTTTAATGTAAAGTATTTTGCAAATTATTCAGGGTTTGTGCTTCATACTTAACACTTTCCTGGTTTATCCCTGGTTTTTATGTCCCTGTGATTTTATGATTGAGAAAATATTGTGGAAAAAGAGGAAATTGCTTGGGACAAGCAATTTCTTCTTTTACCACAATATTTTCTTCCCTATTGAATTATTACATTTCATATAAATTGGACTTTAGATTGTTGTCTGAAAAACCTTTCAATTTGGACCTGTCTGAAATTTCAAAAACCAGGAAAGGGATCTTGCTCTTTTTTTATATTGACGCCTTTGAAAACATTTTGACTCCTAGAGAAAAAGTGACCCATTGTGTGATCTAGGATTTTAGATTTGATGGATCTCTGGCCACTGACCTCTGATACGGAATTATAGTTGAGACAACAAAAGACAATGTTTTATAAGATAAATGGCCATGGACTAAAGAGCCATAAAGGTACAGCTTGAGTAAGTTGTAGTTATGACCTTTAAGTCACCATAGAACACAAATGTTTGAATTCAATTTAGGGTTTGATAAACAAATGATTGAATTTTACATTTTTATGATGAAATTTCCCCCTCTATCTGGAGCTCTGCATTGAAAACAAAACACTGAAGGCTGAACAGATATCTTGAACATATGGTGTACCGTTTGGGTCAAAAGTCCCCTCTAAGTCGTCTTAGCACAAAGGACGCGTGCAAGCGTAAATATTGTAGGTAAACCTGTTCAATTTACGCGTGCGCACATGTATTTTGAAAGTGCGCGCGTTAAATAACGCGTGCACTTTCAAAATATGAGCGTGCACGCATTAAAAGTAAACACCATCATATTTTGCGTGCACATGTAATTTGGGCGTATGCGCACATTTAATACCCTTGAACGCTCACTATTGATGCGCGTACGCCTAAATTTTGTGAGTGCACCTGTATTAATTACGCGTGCACGCGTTTATTTTAGCATGTACTACCTAAAGTGGACTTTTGACCCATTTCGTGTGCCATATGAACAGTGCCTTTAATGGGTTGAAATAAATAAGATTATATTTTTGTCACCCATCAAGCCAAAAAAGGACCATCTTCGAATTCAACTTCATTTAAAGTAAACTGAAAAAGAGATCTAATCAAATAAAAGTCAGGTGGGATTGGATATAAAAGAGGGGTTTCTATTGTAGCTATCCCTTTCTTTTTCCAGAAAATAAATCCGACCCTTGCAGGGCTTGTGTTTGACTGGAATACTAGGTTTTGATCCTGACAAATCTGAAAATATCCTATTTTAACCCTGAGAAATTTCTCCCTTGGAGAGAATTTCTAAGAATTAAATGGGGTATTTCAGACAAATCTTTTGTACTAGTGAAATCATATGAATCCTTATGAACTTTATATCTTTATAAAGTGAATCAGCATTAACACGAAAAGGTCTAATGGCGCGTAATCATTCAATCATAAACTAATGATGCACTGTTTTTGGTATGATGCCTACAAAATCAGTTTTGACCCTAGAATTTCATGGTAAAGGAGTAAATGATTCCTAAATTTCAAAGGCTAGTACAAACCCTGATATCCAGAAAATCTCACGAGAGTAGATAGATTTGACCCTGGTCAATTTAGGCGATCAACACTGTCTGATCAGGCTCATTATTTTCATGCATTTCAGATAGTCCTTATGGTCCCTTATTGCAAGTCACATAGGAGCCTTTGCATGTCATTTCCAACAATTTTATTTGTGCCTTGACCAGTTCCCATACAATGACGCTTTTGGAGGCCTCTCAAGAAAATTAAAAGGGAAAACGTGTAAAATGAAGAAATTGCTTGTGACAAGCAATTTCTTCATTTTACACAATGTTTTCTACCCAGAAAGTTGAAACAGTCGAAAACTTGAAATTGTCGCCTGCAAGTCCTTTCAATTTCGACCTCTCTAAAATTTTGTTGTCTGGTAGTGGTTAAGCACAGGCATTGAGCAGCCTGGAAGGCCATATAGTGCATTTAGAATACTAGTAATATTTTCTGATTGTCTTAAACCTTTACCAGAAGTAAACATTTTAGACTTGTCCATATTAACTCTAGTCATGCTGCATAAGTTACGTTACTGAATTGCTGCAATATCAAAGGGCTGAAAGCACTGATAGAACGTTTTATTAAAAAATCAATATTTCTTTTACAAATCAACTTCATAAACAACTCTGACAGGAAAAATACAAGCAGGAGGTGTAGACCAAGATCAGACTGCACTTATGTGCAGGCTGATCTTGGTTTACACCTCCTGCCAAAAACCGGAATATTCCGGGTTCAGCATGACAAGGGTTAAAAGAAGTTGCAGACAACATTTCAAATTGTGCTAAAATTGGAAAAATAAGTGCAAAATAGGGTTTAAAACATTGTTCCAAGCAATTTCTCCTTTTTCACAAAGTTTAATATGATTGTATTTCTTCAGGGCATCAAAAAGCGGGATTGTGTTGGAATGAGTTAAGATGCTTTGAATCAGTTTCTGTTGCATATTTACAAGCTTGAGCTTTTCTGATCATACTGTGTCTGGTGTACAGCAGGAGTCGACATCTTTTAGTGTATGCTACAGGCCGTATGTTAGCTTTTGCAACTTGATCCAAATCATATCTTTGAGACTTCACTTTGGATCTCTTGGTGAAAAAACAGTCACCCATCAAATCATGGAAATACCCTGTTTGCTCTACAGAAGCTGTTTTTTTAGCTAGAATATCTTAACATTTTGTTAGATAATTTGTCTCTTTTGTACCTTGGATCCTTGGCATGAAAAGCTAGGTCACTAGGTCAAATGTCAGAAATACCTTTGCACTCAGGAGGCCTCATTTTTAGCTCAGATGTCTCAATTTTTAACTCAAGGATTGCTTTGGCCAGGTTATGTCAATATTGTCTGAATATTTTGACATTTTGTAATATCTCTGGTGTTACTTAACACTTTAACTTGAAATGTATGTTTACTATCAAAAGAGCATTTTATACCAGCAAGTGGGATAACTCTAAATTCATTTTTGTACAAACTATGCCCCTTTTTTCAACTTATAAATTTTACCCACTTTCAAGTACATGTACTTGGACAGGCGAGCATTGGCATCTGCATGCGGTGCTCTTGTTAGTTGTATGTTTGTATATCTTGTACATGTTCAATTTGGGGTCACTTAAGGTAAAAAAAAAAAAAAAAAAAAACCAAAAAAAACTCAAGATCTTGACATTTGATCAAATTAATTTAATATGGGTAGAAAATGTTTTTAAAAAAGGAAAATATTAAATTTTACAAAATAAGTTCCTTCTTTACTTATGAAATTTGCTTGTCACAAACAATTCTTTCTTTTCTCACAATGATGACTGTTAAAATATTGATCTGCCTGTCAAAATAAGGGGTTGTTTGGTAACAGGTAAGATGCTGATCAATAAAAACTGTAAGAAATTTCAATAAAAAAAATTAGATAGATTTTACCTATTACCAAACAAACCCTATTTTCAATACCCTCAAGAAAAAGCTTTAGAAAACATTTAGGAAAATGAAGAAATTGCTTGTTACAAGCAATTCTTTCATTATTCACAAGGTTTTCTACTCTAAAAGATGAAGATTTCCATAAACTTTGACTTGTTATCTGCATTTTCCTTGAATTTGGACTGGTCTTAGATTTGTTGCTTTGTAATTAACCCATTCCCACTCAATCCGGCCTTTTTACGCCCCTCAACGAAAAAGCTTTGGAAAACATTGTGGAAAATGAAGAAATTGCTTGGATCAAGCAATTTCTTCATTATCCACAATGTTTTCTATCCAAAAAGACGAAAAAATTTAAAATTCCATCAATTTGAAATTGTCGTCTGCAGCTCCTTTCAATTTGGACCGGATTAAAATTCCTCTGTGTTGGAATGGGTTAATTAATACTGATAAACTGCTGTTCAGTGGGCTTTTTTGCAATAAAAAGATGAGCTATTGTCATTGCCTCAAGTGGTTGGCATAGTAGTAAGAATTGTTGATGGGGGGACAAAGTTTAAACTTGCTCCCGCCGTTAATGTTATTTAAGATATTTACTTCAAACTTGGTGTGTGAGTTCACTTTCATAAGAGCATTTCATACAATCAAAGGGGATAAGTCTACAAGCATTTTTAGATTGGCTATTATTGAAAGTGTTGTTAAAATAGTAAAAGAGTAATTCATACTTTCAAAGGGGATAATTCTAGAAGATTTTTTTTCATTTTGGATAAAAAAAATGAGCTGTTGTGCCACCTTTTCATGCTCCCACCACTTAATGTGGTGGGGGGGGCATAAAGATTTGCCTTTGTCCGTCCGTCTGTACTTCCATCCTTCCATCTGTATAATAGCTATCAACTTGAAACTTCACAGGTGGATAGACTTCATTGAGGAGAAGTGCAGGGCACAAGAACCACAACTCTTGCTTGCATAATTTTGGAGTTATTGCCCTTTGTAATTTTAAAGACTTACATTTTGTCTGGAGCATATCTCTGAAAGTATAATAGCTGTCAACTTGAAACTTCACAGGTGGATAGACTTCATTGAGGAGAAGTGCAGAGCACAAGAACCACAACTCTTGCTTGCATAATTTTGGAGTTATTGCCCTTTGTTATTATCAAAGCTACTGGTGGGGGCATCTGTGTCCTGTGGACAAAGCTCTTGTTGTTATTCAAACCATCATTGTTTTGACAAACTTAACCCTTGTTTTACAGAATAAAATTCTTTACAGAGTAACATCAAAATCAAAGGACTGAAGTAACTAGATGGACTGAATATAGATAGTCAATATTTTTTATAAATTGATTTGATAAACATCTCTTGATTTAAAGGGACAAACAGGTGGTGTAGACTAAGATTAACATAATGTGAAGACTGATCTTAGTTTATACCTCCTGCCATGAACTGTAATATTTGAGGTTCAGCTTTACAAGGGTTAACCTTGGTCATATAACTTGTACATGTAACTACAAATATTTACTGAAAGCTGTACATGTGTGTTCACCATCACATGAAGTCCATGCAGTCCAGGGAATAACTCTAGACGTATTTTTTGCAAGAATTATTCCCCCACGACTTAGTTTTATCACTATCCCGTACCAGCAGCTAAGCTTGGCGATTGCGTTCATTACTTTTGTAGGAATTGTGCCCTTTTTCAAATTTTTCACTATTTAGTATACATTCAAAGACAAATTTTGATAAATGATCACAAAATGTTCATCACTTGACCTTTGGTATATTGTAGGGGTTATGATATTTTATTCTGGTCCACAGAATGGGGGGGGGGCTTCATATAAAAGTTTGTTGTTAATGCAACTCTTAAACTTCCTGAAAAGTTCTTATTGAATTTTCACAGTGTTTCATCATTTTCAGTGTCTTACAAGGTGACCAATAGTGAACAGGCTAGATGACATCTTGGTGTGTCATGGATATAGGGGTTATAGTGGTATCATGGATAAAAGGGATAAATGATAAATTTCAGTCTAGTATTTGCATATATTGTGACAACGGCTCTCTTGTTTCATGACTTTTGACAGGTCTATTATTGCATAAAGAGTCAAGGAAGAAATGATCTGAAGTTTTAAATTGTTTTTAATTTCTCCTTAGCAAGAAGTGCTCAAGTGAGCTATTGTGTTCTCCCTCAGTCCGGCATCTGGCCATGATGCATTGTTGCTCAACATTTTGTGAACATCTCCAATGCCAGAAGTCCATCCCCGCCGACTGTTTGTCTCCCACCAATGGGTCGATAGTTGTAGACCTATGTGGGATAGCAGCTGGAGGCTAGGAAAGGATGTGATGGTGGTACTGGTGTGAGAAATACCAGGAATCCATTGTTAGGTGCTCCAGCCGCCGCAATATAACTGAAAGATTGTTGAAAGCGGCGTAAAACCCCATTCAAACAAAAAAAACCAGAAGTCCAGTCTTGATGAAACTTTGCGGGGTATTCCTTACGTAAAGCACTTTCAAAGTTGGTAAAAAAGAGTTTCATTCTGTGTCAAGCTCTATTTGCAATGGCTATTGAAAAGGGGAAATTTTACTTAATCTTTTAAAAATCTTACTTTCACAAACTAGATAGCCAAGGACCATCATTGAAGAGAGCCCCTGATTCAACCACAAGGGCCCACAGTTTGGAAAAAATAATTGTTGAAAAATGAAGAAATTGGTTGTTATAAGCAATTTCTTCATTTTCCACAATTATTTTTTCCAAGCTCTTTTCAATAGGGACATAAAAATGAGGCATAATGTGGGTTATCCCATAACCATTTAATCCTGTATTTTGACATGCTACAGGAATACAGATTCAAAAGCATTGTTGAAAAAGGAGAATTGCTGGAAATGAGCATTTCTTGTTTCTCACAATTTTTAATATCTTAAACCCTTACTTTCTGTTCAGCTGGTCATGTATCTAGGTATATCAAGACATTTATGAGGCTACAATTTATATAGAGTTTTGACAAATTAATGATTCTATGGCTTGTTTCTTTCGAATCGTTTTCCATTCAGACATTTATATAGAACTTCTTGTAAGTGGCCCATGGCTAGTGGCCCTCTTGTTTCCAAAACAAGTTAACCTATTCACATGCAATATGACTTTTTGACACCCCAAAAGAATAAAGCTTTGGAGAACATAGTTTAAAAGAAGGAATTGCAATTTCTTCAATATCCCTAATGTTTTTTTACCCAAAAGACACAGGTTTTTAACTTTTTCCTTTACAAACTTTTGCGTCACTGATTTTATACATGAGAAAAATGGAAAAGAAGAAATTATGGCATATGATGGTTTCATTTCAAATTGCATCCAATTTTCATTGTTGTCTGCAACCTGTTTCAAGTAGGACCAGTCTAAAATTAGAAAAAAAAAAAGCAGGAAAGGGTTAAAATTTTATCGACTGAAAATAGTCCTCTGTAACTTCTTTGGATTTGGTCATGGTGAAAATGTGGTGGTCTGGTAATGAGAAGCCGTCATAGCGCAGTCGGTAGCATGTGAGACTCCTAATCTTCAATCATGGGATGTCATGGGTTTGATCCCTGGTGGCGGCATATATTCTTTCAAACATTTGTCTCTCACCAATGGGTGGATAATCGTAAACCCAAATGGGATAGCAGCTGGAGGCTAGGAAAGGATGTAGTGGTAGTACTGGTGTGAGAAATACCAGGAATCCATTGTTAGGTTCTCCAGCCTGACTGAAATACTGTTAAAAGCGGTGTTACCCTATTCAATAAGATCAATCAATTGTCTGGTACTGAGTGAACATGTAAACCATGGTAGAATCAATAGCATTAACACATTGAAAAACTAAATTTGCATAATCATCGACCTTTTCCAAATCAAGACTTATTGAGAGAAATTCCATGCAGTTTCAAAGAGTATGTAATTTGAAAGATTTAGACAATACAGGGTAGAAACGCTTTGAGAAAAGGACAATTACTATGTTACAAGCCATTTATCCTTTTCTTACAATGTTTCCCGAATATTAATCTCCTTCATCTATACATTCAGATGAATAAGGTTACTATTTTTTAGCTAAAATATATAACATTGCACAATGTCATACTACCTTTGAGATTTCTATAATATTCAATGTTATAATCCAGTGAAAATGGTATGTCACCTCACAAAGACCAACTTTCATTTATGATCACATTATGCAGGTTCAAAAGTTTAAATTTAATACATTAACAAAATTTTAGCCTGGTCCAAATTCAAAGATGTTACAGTCAAATTGAAGTCCATGAAATATTAGAAATCTATGTTGTTTACAGTAGAAAGGATTGTGGATAATGAAGAAATTGCTTTTAACAAGCAATTTCTTAATTTTCCACAATATTTTCCAAATATATTTTCTTGAAGGTCTTCAAAAAAGGGGTGTTTTTTAGTAATGAATGGGTTTATAAGTTACTGATAAATACTAACTGGTTTTAACAACAGAAATGATGTAATTTTAAAGGATTTGATTATAAACAAATGATATTTTATCTCCATTCATGTATACACCCTGCTTTGTATTTACATGTGAATAGGATCATGCCTGAAATTATTGTAATAGAGGAGCAAATAGTTTCAATCCTAGTAAACCTGTGCAGACTAATCCATTCCCACTTGCTGAAATTTTAGACTAGTCCAAATTCAAATAAGTTACAGACGACAATTTAACCCTTGTCATTCTGAACCCGGTATATAACCCGGTATATTCCAGTTTTGGCAGGAGGTGTAGACTAAGATCAGCCTGCACATAAATGCAGTCTGATGTTGGTCTACACCTACTGCTTTTTTTTGCTGCCAGACTTGTTTATGAAATTGATTTCTAAAAGAAATATTTATTTTTGAACAAGTTCTATCGGTGCTTCCAGCCCTTTGATTTACAGCATTTCAGCAAGGTAATTTATACAGCATGACAAGCGTTAAGTTGATCTAATCTTCAAAATTTTTGTCTTCTAGGGTAGAAAACATTGTGGATAATGAAGAAATTGCTTGTAACAAGCAATTTCTTCATTATCCACTAATTTTTCTAAAGCTTTCACATTGAGGGGCGTTTAAAAGCGCCATTTGTGTGGGAAGGGTTAAAACCTCTTTGCTTTTCTTAACCCTTGTTAAACTGAATAAATTCCTTCACAGATGTGAATTAAATGATGCTTTTTCACACACCTGCATGGAAAGAGTTTTTGAAAATATTGTGGAAAATGAAGAATTTTTTTTTTGTTGGTTTTTTTTCAAGTCATTGCTTCATTTTCCACAATCTTTTTTACCCTATAAGACAAATACTTTAATAAAATTCCATTAACTTAAAATTACTGCCTGCAACTTTCTTGAATTTAGGCCAGTCTGAGATTTTGTTGTCTGGTAATGGGTTTAAAATCAAAGGGTTGAAAACACTAATTGTTAGTCAGCATTTTTGAAAAAAATATTCTTAAATCAACTCTGGTTTTAATTAATTATGGCTTGAAAAGGACTAACAGGTTGTGTAGATAAAGATTAGACAGCACATATATGCAGGCTGATCTTTGTCTTTACCTCCTGCCCAGATAGGAATATTACAGCATGATGAGGTTTGATGTTAAATGTCATTCTACAATCTTTTCTTTTCAAATAAGCAGCTTGGTTTGATCTTATTTTTTCCAAAAATCAATGAAAATTTCCAGATTATCCGCTTTTTTTTCACAGCAGGTAGTGTACAATTGTAAGAAACATGTTTCTCTAAAATGTTGTGTGTGATAGTATACTATATGTGATATATACATGCATATGTTATTCTTTGTTTGCCTGTTTTGAATGAGTTTATGTCACATCACAGAAATACATTGTATGAATTTATGAAATAAAGTATTAAAATGTTGATCAATTCTTGTCTATCAATGTATGTTCTCTTGAAGGTGAAACTTTTTATGCTCCCAGAAGGGAGAGCATATAGCCACTGCTTCATCTGTCCATCCATCCGTCAAGAGCGATTTTTCCATAACCCTTGAGCCAAATCAAATGAAACTTATCATGTGAACTCACTATGATATAATGCCATTGTATTTTCCTGGTTTATGGATTTGAGGCATTGTCAGGGAAAAAGGGGACTTGTGGTAAAATATAGTTTTTCTCAAATTTCTCCTAGTCTAATTGTCAGAATTTAATCAAATTTCATATTAGAGTAGCAAATCAGATACCCTTGACCATTAACTATTTGAAATTTGTGGAAAAAAGATGCGTCATGGAAAAGGGGGCTTAATGTTTGTTAGCTTTACATTAGTTCTCCATTTCTCCACAACAAACTTACATTAGCCATAACTTTTGATTAATAAGAGATAGCCTTCATATTTCACATGTGCATTGTTTATGACAAAACCTTTCTGTTGGTATTAAGGTCAAGGTCATCAGTCAAGGTCAAAGTCGTTTCTCAAGGTCAAAATTTCAAAAATTTTAACTTTTACATTGTCCATAAGTTTACAATGGTAAGTGATATAGCCTTCATATTTCACATTGCTTACAACATGACCTTTCTGTTGGTATTAAGTTCAAGCTTATCTGTCAAGGTCGTTTCTCAAGGTCCAAATTTTGAAAATTTTAATATTGCTCATAAGTATACAACAGTAAGTGATATAGCCTTCATATTTTACATGTGCATTGCTTGTGATAGCATTCATATTTCAAATGTTTATTACTTGTGATAAGACTTTTCAGCAGATACCAAAATCAAGGTCATTGGTCATTAATCTTCAAATATACCTCCTTTACCAATTGCCGAAATTTGTTGTTTATTAAGTGCCCTAGGTAGTGTTTATTTCAATTTTCGACTCGATGAACCTTACCATACTAAAAGGGGCTTAATGCCATGTAGCTTTACATTTTGTATATTTCCTACTCTAAAATAAATCAGTCTATTGTTTCTGCAAGACTACTCAAGTTAGAGTCTTCATTTTTTGTATGTAGACATTTTTCATGGATAACTTAGATGGGCAAGGTAAAGTATTTAACCCTTTACCATATAATAATATTGAATTTTCCTAGAATCAGACCTGTGAAGCCAAACAGATTCCTTCAATATTTGTCAAACTTCCAAATTTTTTGTGAACTGTTCTCTCAAACTATAGTTCAAAAAGAAGTTTCTTGTCGAATAATGGAATACAGTTTTGTTACAAAGCCTTATTCTGGGAGCATAGCCCTTCTCTGACGGCTCTTGTATTGCCTCTGCATGCAGCAAGTGTTACAGCCATGACATTGTAACTTTGGTGTCTGTCCTAACTTATCTGAACTGTAGCTTCTACAACTGGCCATTTGCAGGCTCCGTCAGGGAGTCAGTGGGCCAGCGATTGGTCAATTCTGGGCTGAATGAATTATTTGATTAGTGGATATATATTTATGCAATTGCTCAATTACTGAGGGTGAACTCTAAATAACTAGGAAAATGCCTATCATAAATTGTTGACGTTTAATCCATTTCCAAATAATTCCACTTTTTATATTCACTATCAGATATATTCAGGAAAACATGAGACAAGAAGAAATTGCCTTTCCTTTTCCCACAATGTGTGGATCATTTTTCCAGTTGCACGCATATTTAATTACATGTATTTTTAATTGTCTTCAACCTTTGGTCTTCCCCCCAAAAAAAAAACTCGGGACGGGGTTGGGTTATATAGGACTCGGATTGTTGGTCCCTCCATCTGTCTGTAGCTTTTTGTCCCCTCTTTTAGATTCAAATTTCAGAGGTAGACTCCATATCAAGCAAAGATGTGAATATCCTATTTCAGTTAAAGTAAACTTATTTGAAACAAAATTACGGTCCTTTGATGACAATTGTCTGCTCATTTTCTCAAAAAAACTTTTGGATAGACTTGATTCAAACTTCACAGGTAGACTCAGTATCAAGCAGGGATGTGCATATCCTATTTCAGTTATGGTCTAATTACTTTTAACAAAACTATGGCTCTTTGGTGAACACATTTGTCCACTCATTATTTCTGAAACTTTTGAATTAATTTTATTTGAACTTCAAAATAGACTCAGTATCAAGCAGATATGTGCGCATCCTATTCTGGCTACATTCCATTTACATTTTAAAGAGTTATGGATCTTAATACAGTATGTTCATACCTTCTTCATCACAAAAATCACAAAGGAAATACACAGTCAATGGTTAAATATTAACCCATTCAAACACAATGAAGCTCTTTGACACCCTTGATTAAAAAAAAAACGGCAAAACATTGTGAAATATGAAGAAATTATTTGTAACAAGTTATTTTATCCTTTACACGATGCTTTCTAGCCAGAAAGTCAAAAAATCTTAAATTTCATAAACTTTTGTCGTCTGCAACTTCTTTCAATTTTGACCAGCCTAAAACTTTGTAGTCTGGTAATGGTTTAAAGCAATACTTGTTGATGATACATTTGGTATTCCAGTAATACCATGACCTTAAATAATTCTATAAACCATTTGAGCAGCCGTCATAGCACAGTCGGTAAAGCATCTGACTCCAAATCTCTAATAATGGGATGTCATGGGTTTGATCCCCAGTGGCGGCACATATCCTTTCCGATATTTGTCTCCCACTAGCAGCTGGGATAGGATGTAATGGTAGTACTGGTGTAAGAAATACCAGTAATCTGTTGTTAGGTACTCCAGCTGCCTCGATATGACTGAAATACTGTTAAAAGTGGCGTTAAACCCAATTCAATCAATCAATTAAAAACTATTTGAACAGTTTATTTTTAATTCAGCTCTGCCCTTGGACATGCATACTATGTTTTTACAAGAGTAGCCTCTGAGAACCCATTACCATACAAAATTTTAGACTGGTCCAAAATCAAGAAGTTACAGATGACAACGGAATGGATTGAAGAATAATTGCAGAATAAAAACAAAGAGTGGTCACAAAAGCTTATTTTGAGCACTTAGCTCAGTTGGGCAAAGGTTATTTACTTAAAACAACAAAAGAGAGATCAACTCGTAATAATTTAATTGATATTTAACATAAACAAAATCACACCAAAAATGATAGGAAAAAAAATAGTATAATGAAATATTTACAAAGTGAAATCACAAAATAAAGATGATCTTTTTTCATTGTATCACAAAACAGTAATGTCATATCACAATCATGTTCCGTAAATACTTTGTACATGTTGAAATTGCACAGTGTATGAAATGCATGGCCAGTAATTATGACTTGAAATAAACATTAAACAATAAAACAATACAATGCATAACTGATAGATCAAGACTGTCAATCAAAGACGATTGCCTAATCATTTAAGTGAACTTTGAACTCCCAACTTTGTAAACCAATTACCAGATGGAAAATTTTGAGACTGGTCCAAATTGAAAGGAGTTACAGACGACAATTCAATGATCATAAATTTTAGATTTTTACAATTTTCTGGTTGGAAAACATTCTGTAAAATGAAGAAATTACTTGTTCCAAGTAATTTATTCTTTTTACAGAATGTTTTCTGAATTGTTTTGCTTGAGGGGCATCAAAAAGAATCTTTGTGTGGAAATGAGTTAATATTTTTTGTGATTTGGTGAAACGAATTTCAGCTTATTCATGCCTTAATACAACACTCAGGTCACATACCAATCATTTTACTTTTTGTTTATATGTACAATGACCAAAAAACGCTGTTAAATATCTTAATCGATCTACCTGTGGAGTCAATGGGCGTGGCAAGCAATCCGTCAAATCATGGAAATGCAACATAGGCTATTTAAGTAAGATTAATATATGTCACTGGTCATACAACAAGAGACAATCTAGGAAGAGTAGAAACTTCTAGTCTGGTCAAACAACACAGGTTGTAAAGACTAACTAGGGTTGAATCTTTTTGTTTTTGGCGTGTTTTTCAAATGTAGAACAGTCCTTTATTCTAACTGTATATTCTTTTCTTATTCTTATTCAATCCTGACAACATTCTGCCCCATGAGCCAAAGGCATTTGTAAGTTGTCAAGCAAGCTTGACCCATTCCAACACAGTCTCGCTTTTTTACGCCCCTCAAGTAAAAAGATCTTTGGAAACCATTGTGGAAAATGAAGAAATTGTTTGAAACAAACTATTTCATCATCATCCACAATGATTTCTTTCCAAAATGGGAAAAAAGAATCATTTCATCAACAAAAACTGTTGTCTGTAACATTCTACAATTTTATTATATACTTATAAATGATATGAATCAAAATCTGGCTATCTAATACAACTCAACAGAAAAAAAATCTGTATTCGGCGTGTACTAAAAAACTGTATTCGTTGAGTACTGTTAAACAAGGACTACTTTTTTGTGTATTGAAGTTTGTTTTTTTTCTGGAAAGTTGGTTATTTCTTAATCATTCAAGAGAATTTTCTTAATGTCATCTCCAAAAGGTATATTATAAAAGAAATATTACAACAGTGTGTTTTTCTATTTGTTGTATTGTGTTCTCGAAACATGTGTAGGTATCTTCATTGGATTCAACCTTCGGTCTCATCCAATAAAAATACCTACACACAATTCTCGAACACTATAACAACAAATAGAAAAACACACTGTTGTAATATTCCCTATTTATTGAGTGGCATGGGTTAATAACCTCAACTGTTGACAAACTATAAAATTCCATCAAATCCTGATCCTCCCTTGATCTAATTCATTTGCTCTACAGAATTCCAAGATGGTCCCTTTTTGCAAGACAAGATTT
This sequence comes from Fragum fragum, assembly GCA_946902895.1. Classification (NCBI taxonomy): domain Eukaryota; kingdom Metazoa; phylum Mollusca; class Bivalvia; order Cardiida; family Cardiidae; genus Fragum; species Fragum fragum. Next base: position 15,008,939 of record OX336365.1, read on the forward strand.
TTATTTCTTATTAATGTAATTTTACAACATAGAACCTAAGATGAGAGATACAATCATGTTTCAAAGCTTAACACATTGTTAAATTTATATTTTCAACTTTTTTGGTAAAAAACATTGTGCAAAATGAAGAAATTGCTTGTTACATATATACCTTAAATTGTCGACTGCAACCCCTTTCAGTTTGGTCCAGTCTAAAATTTTGTATTGTGGGAAAGGGTTATTGGCTATGGAATTCAGTTATTCATGATAAAATAATCTCCCTTTTGATTTTACCCTGAAAATAAAAAATGGAATAAAAGAGAATAGTGAATATCTGGTAACTGAAAAAATAAGGTACCCTTGTCAAATTTCTAACTGAAACTTCTGGTTAATTTATAACACTGTCTGTCGATATTGGTGAGTTCCTGCTGTTGGATTATTTCTCATATCATCATGAAAAAAATTTGCAGTACAGAAATATATGTATTCTTGCATAAACTTAGTTCATGGAAGAACTTTCAAATAGGTAAGTACCAAAAATATTTGCGTTTGTTACTTATTCCGACTTCTGCACAAAACTATTTTGTGATTTAATATACTGAGAAAAGGTTTTATTTTTTCTCAATGAAAACAAAATATGTTCCCTTCATCTCTTAAACTATCGAACTAGAATTATTTGAAGAACAATGAGTATTTTGGCAGCAATAACTGTAACAATTGGACAGATGACTAGCCATCCCAAATGACCTCCAACAAGGCAACTTGAGTCGACAGAGATATCGAACAAAATTAGTCTGCATAATATATGGTCCGGAACAAAAAATTGTTGGTTGGTAAAGTAAAAATCTGAACTAGAATTTGTTAGTTACAGCCTGTAAGTTACCAATCCAACACAAACTCTTATATTAGTTATTGTTTGTTTATTCCTATATTCAATTTTAAGAAATGAGGAGAATATTTTGTACTTGTTGAGGTATGTCACATAAAAACCTAATCACACATCCTATACTTTATAGTACCGAGATATGATTAGGTTTTTTGTTTCAAACCTCAACGAAAACAAAAAATATTCTCTTCATCTCTTTAATGTCCTCAACCCCCTTCAGTCTGGACCAGCCTCCAAATTTGTTGTCAAGTACTTTGGTAAAATAATAAAAGCAAAATAACCTACAAAAACATATTTGTTTAAGATAGAAAACTGCGTGTGTAAGGATACTTTATTTATTACTATTTCTCCATATCCCCCCATTAATTTTTTAATTCTTTTTCCTCATGTGATTCAAATATGTTACCCATTGCTTTAACCTATTACAACAAAATCCCGCTTTTTATACCTCCCAAGGAAATTCTTTTTAGAAAGATATTGTGGACAATGAAGAAATTGCTTGTAACAAGCAATTTCTTCATATCCCACATTTTTTTCTATGGCTAATGAAGAAATTGCTAGTAACAAGCAATTTCTTCAGTTCCCACTTTTTCTACCAAGAAAATAAAGTATTTCAAACATCAAATCAACTAAAAATCGTTGTCTTGACAACTTCTTTCAATTTGAACCAGTTTAGAAAATTTTCATCTGGTAATTGGTTACAGTTTAACAATAACAAGGCTGGACTGATATGATTGTTGTGAACATGATGATTGATTCGTTGATGCGGAGGTTTTTCGTGGCGTCATTGTAATTCCCGACGTTGATTTCGATGTAAGGCCTGTTTCATCATACTGAGGGTAAATTGCTTTCGCTTGTTTTTTCTGCACTGTGAGCTTCCACCTAAAAGTATAAGAGAAACACTGTTCTTTGACCTTTTACAAGATAACAATAGTTTAGACCGGTCCAAAGTCAAAGAAGTTACAATAACAATTCAAATTGATAAATTATTAAAATCTTTATCTGTCAGAAGGATACTGATGATGTCATTGTGTTGATATGTAATTCACTAATTTAACTCAGTGCCATACGACAAAATTTAAAACAGGTTTAAATTGAAAGATGTTCCAGACGACAATGTAAAGATTACGAAATTTTAGATCTTATCACAACACAACACAATCCCACATATTCACACATTGAAGGAAATAAGCTTTGGAAAATATTGCGAGAAAAGAAGTTTGCTTTTTTGATGTTCTCTTCACTAAACAGTAGACCTACTTTTTTTTCAAATAAACACTTAGTCAATTGTCATCTGCAACATCTTTGAAGTTTGACCAATCTAAAACTTTGTCATTTTCCAATCGGTTAGATAAAATTATAATTTCTTTTTTATGTAAGAGTTCCCTCTCTTAAGCTTTTAACACTTGTCATGCTGTATAAAATCCATTTCAAAATTGTATTAAAATCAAAGTACTGAAAGCACTGGTAGTACTTGTTGTGCAATCATAAATATGTCTTTTGAAAATTAATTCATAAACAACTCAGGAAAAGTACAAACAGGAGGTGTAGACCAAAATCAGACTGCACTTATGTGCAGGCTGATCTTAGTCTTCATCTCCTGCCAAAACCTGAATATTCCGGGGTCAGCATGTCAAGGGTTAAATGAATATTTTAGTGACTAGCATTACCATTTCATTGTTCATTGAAAGAAAAATTGACCTTACACAATTAGCCTCTGTTTCTTGTATATACATAATATTTCAATTTGAAAGATAATAACCAAGGGTGAAAACCTTGCTACAAACAAATTTCTCCTTTATGCACAATATTTTCTACAAACATATTTCTGATGCATGTTTAAATGTAGGGTTGTGTAGTAAGCCTTGGGTTGCAGAATGAAACACAAAAAGACAGGAAATTTAAATGAGTTAATTATTAACAAACTTAGAATAAAATAAGATTCGAAGAACCTAGAATAACCTTGCAGCAAATGCAAAGGTTTTCATTGTAAACTTAGGAAAGGCCTGTACAACAGGTGCCCTTACAGAAAAGAAATCCTCTTCAAACAAGTCATCAGTGTTCTACCAAAACCTCGTAACTACAGCTTAGAATAAGCCGTAGATATGAGGTTTTCGCAGAACACCGTCGAAATGCTCATCAACAAAAAGTTCAGAGCATAAATCACGAAAGTTCAAAATAGTGCTGGCAGAGTTTACTCTTGTGCACTCAAATACTAAGTTTGATGTGTTGTCTGATTGCATGAATGCATTTTTCGAGAATGTCCCTTGGGCAACTGTAATGTTATCTATCTCACAGGTTCTTTATATTAAGCCATTACTGCATACAACTCCTCATTTTGATACACTTAAGAAATAAAGCTGTAAGAAAAACAGGGTGATTAGAGGAAAAATTGCTTGCAATAAGCTCACAATGCTTCCTAACCTTTAAGTCAATTTAACCCTTGTGATGCTGAACCTGGGATAATCCTGTTTTTGCGGGAGGTTTAGACAAAGACCAGCCTAAACATATGTACTGTCTGATCTTGGTCTACACCATCTGTTTTCCTCTTTCATATCAAGGTTGCCTATAAAATATTAATTCTCAAAGCAATGCTAACTCACACTATGGCCTTTCATTGCCTTCAGCCCTTTGATTTTGATGTGATTCTTTAATGTGGGGGTTTATTTAGCATGACATAGGTTAAATGCTTTTTGACTTATTGTCTGCAAAATCTATTGGATGGACCACTCTAAAATTTAGATTTTGTGGTAAGGATTACCTCCCTTGATAGAAATGACGTAATTAATGATGTAATAATTAACATTCATCCTAAGTTTCAATGAAGATATCTTCAATAGCAACAGATAAGTTTGTCACACTTATAATATCTACAACAACAAAGACGAGGCCAACAAGGGAAGAACAGTTCAGCTAGAAGGAAACAGCAACAATTTTAGGATTTGACATACATATATCAATGAGGAAAAGAGTCTATATCTTTTTTTACATACAGCTTGTACAATGTAAGTAACATCTCTTGACATGATGTTTTAGTGATTTCAATCATGAAACTTTATGGCACCTTTAAACAGCTCTGAGTTCTAATGTTAACACACATCAAAGGAAAGCAAATAAGTTCTTTAGATAATTATATTCATAATATTATTTTTAAACTCCTGTCACATTATTGAATGTCTAACTTGGGACACTAAGAGAGCACATGTATCAACATAAGCCAGAATCTACTATCACATGGGTAAAAAAAGCTGTTGTTTTTTTTTTCTAACAAGGGAGTCAATTCATGGCAGAATGTTTTACTTCCTTTCATATGTACTCTCAAGGGAAGCAACTTTCTATGAAGCAAAATTACTTAGTCAAGCAGTACTAATTACCCCCCTTGTATGTTGTATCAAAAGAGTTTATATCTTACTCAAATTAAGGCCCACCTTGGAAACCTTTTTTTCCATTGATTTTTTCTTTCAAAATGAGTATAATTAAAAGTATCCCGAAGATTATTCATGTCAAGTTTCATTAAAATGTACATTAAAGAATTTCACTATAAACCACATGATATTATGAAAATAAGCCCCACCCCAAAAAGTAATGTTTTCAAACCACTAAAATGTCATAAGGAAATCTAATAAAAGGTTAAGACTGGTATTTGGTTGACTTCAATAAAACCAACAGCTAATTACTAAAATACTATTTTTCAAAATTGAATAAGTGGTGTGCATTCAGTCACAAATACCCTAACAGTATAACCTATTGTCTGACTGTTTGATATTTACAAACAATACAGTGGAAGTGGAACATGGAGTTCTACAAACATTTTGAATTAATTTAACAATCAAAGACTTCACTTGGGCAGAAACATGATTGATTATGCAATAATTGCTTTGACATCTCCATAGAGTCTTTAGGACTGCATTACATGGATCTTTTCCTGTATTCTAAATAATTGTTACTACACAAGCAAAAGTCATTTTTCAATAATAGAAAGGAAAATCACTAACTACCAGGCTTTCTGTGTATAGACCAGTAAACTGATACGAACAGTTCATCTTTATTGAACACGTCAACAATGGTACAAAAGGGTTGCCAAAGCATCATTTATGTAGTTTGAAGTGATCCAGTAGTTTCTGATAAGGTTTGCATAGTTTTCAATTTATACCTTACAATATGGAAATCAGCCCTGCCAATAAAAGCCATGATTTTCATCTTAACTAAATTTCTTGAAGGAATCAGATAAAGGGTCACCCATGGATCATTCCTCTGAAATTTGGTTGAAACCCAGCCAGTTTAGTTTGTGAGAAGAAGATATTTTAAAGTAAGAGTTTACAGAATAATGCATGCATACACAGATTGACACACAACAAGCGCAATCCCATGTTGGTATTTAGTTCTGGAGCTAAAGACTACTTTTTTGTTTATGTTCTTAACAAAAAGCATTGTTTTGTTATGAATTGTAATCTATAGTGTATTATCTTTAGTTCTAATGTAAATTTTTTGTTGCATCAGCATGCTATTTTACCCACAGCTGAGTGTTTTGATAGACTGGAGGCAACGTATTCCTTTGCCACTCTACCACAGACTGTTTAGGGCGAACTGGTACAAAGGTTTTTGATCGTTGCTTTAGGAACCTGTATACAAACTGTGAATGATATAATGAAGGGCTTATATAAATCATGTCATCATAACCTGAAGTATTTGGTAAAGGACCATGAGGCGATGCTACATATAAAATTTGAAAGCTCTAGGCCTTTCACATTATATAGAATTCCCCAGTTGTTTTTTCTTTGAAATTTTACTCTTGTTGTTAAGGCAACCACAGCTTTCAATGGATTTCAATTCTTTGGTTGTAATTGGCCAAGTGGTCTGCCCCTGGGGACCAAAGGGTAATAGTTTTTGTTGCAATGGCAACCAGAGTTTTCAGATTTTAGCAAGTCTGAAAAAGGTCAATATACTGATGCTTCATTCAAACAATGTAAAGACTCTATGCCTTCTGGGTCTGCAAAGGATAATTTTGAAGTTTTTTTAAGATTTCAGTTTTGTTGCTATGGCAACCAGAGTTTTAGACACATTTCGATTCTCTTGGCAAGTAAGGGAACCACCTAAGGAACATGCCAAATTTGGATGAAATTAGCCTAGAGGTTTTGGAGATGTTGTTTTAAAAATCCTTCCTTATTTCTTAATAAGCCTCATTGACCTTGGGCTCTGCCCCTGAGGACCTGAGGGCGATGATTTTAAAAATTCTGAAAGAGGTAAATGTATTGATGCTTCATGCAAATCATCAAAGCTCATACTCCTTCTGGGTCAGGAGGAGATCATTTTTAAAGATTTTCTTAATATTTTCAGTTTTGTTGCCAATGCAACTTGAGTTTTCACTGGATTCCAATTCTTTTAGCGATTTTAAAGGGCACAACCTAAGAAACAGTTCTGCCAAATTTGGTCAAAATTTGTTTGTTTTGTTTGTTTGAATGGGGTTTTACGCCGCTTTCAACAATCTTTCAGCACCTAACAATGGAATCCTGGTATTTCTCACACCAGTACTACCATTACATCCTTTCCTAGCCTCCAGCTGCTATCCCACATGGGTCTACGATTATCGACCCATTGGTGAGAGACAAATAGTCGGAAAGGATGAGTGCGGCCGTCGGGGATCGAACCCGGGACCTCTAGATTGACAGTCCGACGCGCTACCAACTGCGCTATGACGGCGGCGGTCAAAATTTGCCCAGTGGTTTTGGAGATTTAAAAATCCCTCTTTATTTCTTTATAAGGCGCATCGCCCTTGGGCTCAGTGAGTATCTACGCACGCCGGACACCAGACAGAGGGTGATCAAAATACCTTCGTGCTTAGATGAGCTTTAAAACTGTAGTATTATGATGAGCTCATTGTTTTGGAAGATTTAGCCATGCTTTTTTTCATTTCATGGCACTGAAACTTAGACGCTGATCATGTCGTTAAATTACCATGTAATTCATGTCTGATAGGATGCAATTCATGTCTGATAGGATGCCCTTTTAGAGCTTCTGTCCAGAAAAAACAACAACATACATTTCTCTCAACTGCACCATAAAATAAAACAATAATTATGTTTCATGTTATACCAATGTCTTTTATTTTGTGAGCTAAAAAAAACAACATTTTTTACCACTCATGGAAGTATAGCTTTTGTTGTTGACTTAATGAAAGATAAATCAATCTTACACTGAAACAAACAATTATTCTATAATGACCATTATTTGCAAAATTTTGATTAAGTGTCCAACCACAAACCATGAGGCTTTTTGACCAAAATACTACCTCACTCCACAAGATTACCATCCCTAACTTGATATCAGCACCACAAAATAGTGTGCTATACTTACAAGGAAAGTTTATTATACTTACTGGAAATATTTGAATATCAAAGTTAGCATCTAATACTACCAGAATTTTGAAATAGTAAAAAAAAAATTTCAATTTGTGTAAGTCTCATATAGCATTGTATGGGTATCATATTGTACACCAACACTGCATACATTACTTATGGTTTTTAAAGCATCCATTGCCACACAGTGATGCTTTTTAATGCCCCTCAAGAAAAACAATAGGGAATACATTATGAACAAGATGTGTTTGTGAAACACAATGCCCCCCGCAACAGGACTACACATTTTACCTTGGTGTGTGACCTTGACCTTATCACATGACCTTGACCTTGACATGAGGAGATGCATTATATGGAGATGTATCATCATGCGAAATATGAGCATTTCATTTTGAATAAGCTGGTAGTAATTGGCAAATGTTAAGTTTTTTGGTTAAGTTTTGTGCAGACAGACATGGCAGAAGAACTATGGTAAAACAATATACCCCCAATCTTTTGATGCAGGGGTAAAAAAAGAAGAAATTGCTTGCAAAAGTAATTTCTTCATTATTCACAGTGTTTCTACCCAGAAAGATGAAAAAATAAAAAAATCATCAATTTTACACAGTCCTCTGTAACTCCTCTCAACACTCTAAAATTTTACTGTCTGGTAAAGGGATAATGCTGTCTAGTAGATTATCCAGATTTCTCAGTAAATTATCACCTACTGAACATCATCTACGCAGGACCAAAGATACTGTTGACGTTATCAGGTTATGTAATTCTTGTGTAAGATCTATATAACATTAACTTCATCAACAACAAAAGCTGCATTTTCACAATGACTCTGCCATTTGTGAATATATAGCTTTTGTTGTTAATGATATGAAATATAAACCAATCTTACAAGGTAACAAATAATTACCCTCTATTTACTTGGTCAAAAGGATGGGGGTACAGAATCTCAAGTCGATATTGGTTAAATCACCGATACTGGTGAAATTGTCAAATTGTAAATCCTGCATTCATTTACTCTGTTTCGAAGAAACTTTACTACATAGGATAAAAGCCACTGATGAAATGATCAAATTTATTATGAGCCTATGCACATATCCAACCATTTCACATGTGCGTGACTAGCACACGTTGATCACCCTGGACAGCCATTCGGGGCAATTAGAATATTCACTGATTGTTTAAAGAAGCTTTGAGTCAGTATCTATCTACAGAGTGAAGACTCTGATCAGACTGTGTGGATGCACAGGATGATCAGAGTCTTTACTTGGTGCACATGTGTAATGGTTGGAAATGTCATGCATGGGCTCTAATGTCATTCAAATGCAAATGAAATTCTTTTTTCAGAATTTATCATAAATTTCTTCATATATATTTTGTCTATGTTTAAATTGAAGAAATAGTGGGATTGTTTGTTTTGATGCAAGATGGGTTCATCTTTCATTTTGTGAACAACTTAAGCTACATTTTCATGAGTCAAATAATTTTGTTGTTCACAAAAGAAAGATCAATTGATCTTAACCCATAACAAACAAATTTCCTCTCTGTAAACATTGTTAAATCAAGTTAAATCAAATTTAAATCAAACAAATTTCCTCTCTGTAAACATTGTTAAATCTTGACCTACATGATTAATGCAGTGCTACAGTGTATAGATTTTGAACCATTCACGCACAATGAAGCTATTTGACTCCCCTTAATTAAAAAGGCAATGGAAAACATTGAGGAAAATGAAGACATTGCTTGTTACAAGCAACTACATTTTTCACAATGTTTTCTAACCAGAATATTGAGAAACTCTTACAGTAACTTTAATAAACTTTATTTTGTTGTCTGCAACTCCAGTCTAAAATTTTGATGTGTGGTATTGGGTTTATTCTTTTATTAGTTTAAAACAAGTGAAGTATTACGGACAGTTGGACAACATCTATATCTATAGTCAGAGTGCTGGTGACGTACCAAAAACATATAAAAGAAACAGAAACATTTTCAACACACTAATATTGAATAATATTAATTTTGCCTAAAATTTTATCACAGATATGTCACATGGCCTTCAGTTGTGACCTTGAATTTCGGAGTTTCCAAACGAACTTTACCCATGACACTAACACTCATCAAGGGACTCATCAATTAATATAGAAGATATGCTCCAAACAACAATTTGACACACACTAACACACACACAAACACATCCACACATGCACTTGGATATCAAACATTACATATAGGTAACTCTATAATGTCCGTCATTATTACAAGGTGGAGGCATACAAAAGTTAACAATTCAAGATTACTATTCCTACTTAAAGTGCCTACAGACTTTTGTGTAAATACTTTGTCTTAGGCCATCATTACCATAATTAAGCCATAGCAATACGCCTTTTGCCAAGAGGAATTAAAGGTGTGAGAATAATGATGTCAATTAGGGCTTTTAGAGTAATCTTTTCACTAATCAGTGAACAAAAAAGAGTATTTTACTATTTCTAAAAAGGAATCTACTGTGTACACAACATGTTAACCCTTGTCATGCTGTATGAATTACCTTACTGAATTGCTGTAAAATCAAAGGGCTGAAAGCACTGATAGAACTTGTTGTTCAAAAATCAATATTTCTTTTAGAAATCAATTTCATAAACACCTCTGACAGGAAAAAAAACAAGCAGGAGGTCTAGACCAAGATCAGACTGCACTTATGTGCAGGCTGATCTTGGTCTACACCTCCTGCCAAAACCGGAATATTCCGGGTTCAGCATGACAAGGGTTAAGTAACAATACATTGTGATATACCTTTAAAAAAACAATTTTACAAGATATGGAGGGGTCAGGGAAACTTGGGCACCTGAATTGGAAAACAGGATTTACAGTTTAAGAGAGGAAAAAAAGAAGGAAACTAGTCATTGTCGCAAAGCGGACTAATACCCCCTACAGCGCTTGTCCATGTACAAGTGCTATCTCCCAAAGGGCCATAAGAAAAAAATGGACTTTTTGATTAAAGGGCCATAACTCAGTCAAAATAGGATATGCACATGTCTGACTTATACTGAGTCTTTCTGTGAAATTTGAATCAAATCCGTCCATAGGTTGCTGAGAAATTGAGCGGACACGATTTTTCACCAAAGGGCCATAACTCCATTAAAAATCAATGGACCATAACCAAAATGAAATATGCACATCTCTGCTTGAAACTGATTATATCAGTGAAGTTTGAATCAAATCTGTCCAAAGGTTGCTGAGAAATTGAGCGGACACGAAAAAGCTACAGACAGACAGACCGACCAACGGACTGACCGACTGACAAGCTGACTCCTATATACCCCCCAAATATATTTTTGGGGGTATAAAAACACACAAAAAACATTCCCTAACATAATATTAAACACTTGTAAAACTAGGATTTTTGAACAATGGTAAATCTAGGAATTTTGAACAAACAAGTATATATATTCTTGAAAAATAGGTCATGTGTAAGCCTAGAAATGGAGTAATCAAACAGACTTAACCCTTTCCTGTTTTTTTTTAATTTTAGACTGGTCCAAATTCAAAGAGGTTGCAGAAGACAATAAAGATGGGGTTCAATTTGAAATGAGACCATCCTATGTGGTAGAAAACTTTGTGGGAAAAGGAGAAATTGCTTGTCACAAGCAATTTCTTCTTTTTCCGCAATATTTTCTCAAGTAAGGAATCTCAGTTTCGTAAAATCCTGGGTTCAACCGGGAAAGGGTTAATCATTGATAATTTCGATGAATACCTATTTATATAAGAAAGTAAATTCAATATTAGATTTTTAATAAATATTGAAAGATTGGAAGACAAGTTTCCATAAAAAAATAAGAGTTAACTAGAATAGAAAACATAATGGAAAAAGGAAAAGTCGCTTGTAAAAAAGTTATTCATCCTTTTCATGCATTTTTTCCCTTAGCTTTTTATCTCCAGTGTAGGCTTATGTTGTAAATGGTTAATGTAAATTTGTAAAAATTCAATGGTCCTAGTCTTGGTCTTCTTTTTTCTTAAATGAAATATTTGTATTTCACCCAAAATGAAAATTAGCTATGCCCTTTTTTAGGTACATTTGTACTGTGTACAATTTTTCTGGAAGAGACAGCAGCTCTGGTAAACTTTCAATTGGTCAAGTAAATATTATTCTAAAATATAGCAAAAGTCAGATAAAAAAATGTATAAACACTTGGTACAGGGGAAAAACATGTAGATGCGTTAGATTTGGAAAACAGCCTTTCAAATCACCCATTAACCTACCTGACTACTACTTGGAAATGGGTCCAGATTAGTAATATGAGGGATGGTGGCCACATTGGAACGCTGAGCTTGCTGTTTGCCCTTCACTTTGATTGGTGCAGCTAAAAGATCATTACATTGGTTAATAGTTTTATTTACATTAAACTAAGACTTTAATCAGAAATTTCTAATGCAGCAGTTGCAAAATCAAACATTAAAAATGAGAATGAAAAAATAAAAACAAACAAACCAATGCATGTTTGTCAGACATTAATACCTCTGCAACAGCAAAATTGATAGATTGACAGACAGACAGAAAAACTGTCCCTTGATCTATTGATGCTGGGGCATAATGTCAATGAAAACAACTGGACTGGTCAAATGTTTTTAATCAGGACAAATCACACCTTGCCTACAAGACTACAGACTGATATGAGCATAGATAATAGGAAGCTCAAATAATTCAGCTTTTTTTCTCTTCACTTTATATGAAAGCCTATGATTAAGAATAAATTTTAAAAACATGAGGGCCATTGGCCCTAAAGTGCTCACCTGAGTCCATGAATATAGAAGTAAAGTAGTACATGTGACCATATTTGAGCCCAAAGTGACCCGTTATCAAAACTTGTCTAAGAAATCAAGAACAATCTTTCTTACCAAGTTTCAAAGTATAAGTGCACGAAAAGTAGCCAGTAAATTGGAAAGAAGATTTCTTCATATTAGACACTGCGACCTAGTTTTTGACCCTAAGAGACCTAATATCAAACTTGACTAAGATTTTTATGAAGACAAACATCTGAATAAATATCCAGTCAATTGTGTCAAAAATATGGCCTCTGGAGTAAAGAACAAGGTTTTCTCAGATGTGACCTAGATTTTGACTCAAATTTGAGCATGGTTGAGATATTTTGAAAACAGACATCCTGACCAAATAGCAAACCAATTAGGCCAAAAATGTGGCCTTTGGAGTAAAAAAGATATTTCCAAGATTTTACCAAGTGATCTAGTTTTTGACCCCATGTGACCCATATTTGAAACTGGCTGACATATCATCAACACTAACATTCTAACCAAATGTCAATTCAATTGAACCAAAAGTAGGACCTCTAGAGTGCATGAAAGGTATTTCTCAGATATGACCTTGTGACCTTGTTTTTGACCCCATGAGACCTAAATTTGAACTTGGCTGAGATATCATGGACAAAAACATTCTGACCAATTATCATTTGAATTGAGCCTAAAATGTAGTTTCTACAGTGCACACAAGATCTAGTGACCTAGTTTTTTACCCTACATAATATCAACTTGACCTAAATATTATGCAGACAAACATTCTGATCAAATATCAATTCAATTGAGCCAAAAATCAGGCCTTTGTAGTGCACACAAGGTGTTTCTGGGATTTGACCTAGTGACCTATTTTTTTTACCCCATGTGACTCTTATCTACACTTGGCTGAGATAACATGGACACAAACATACTGACCAAATATCATTTGATTTGAGCCTAAAATGTGGCCTCTAGAGAGCACATAAGATTATTTCTAGGATTTGACCTAGTTTTTTACCTTAAATAACCCAGTATCAAACTTGACCAAGACATTATGCAGAAAAAATATTTTGACAAAATATCAAGACATTTGAGGCAAAATGTAACCTCTAGAGTGCACACAAGGTTTTTCCAAAATTTGACCAAGTTACCTAGTTTTTGACCCATATGACCCAATATTGAACCTCAAGATTTCATTGAGACAAACATTCTGACCAAGTTTCAAGACATTTGAGCAAAATATTGTGGCCTCTAGAGTGTACACAAGATGTTGACACATGACATTTGCAGCACACAGCTAGATCACAAAAGTTCACCTTGACCACTTTGTGGTCAGGTGAGCCAAAAACTTTGAAAAAATTTAACTTCTACCTTAGAGAAAAGCTAAATTGAAATCAAGGCAGTATTTGTTCTGTGTATTCATTTGATAAAGAAAAAGAAAGTATCAATAAAAAATCTATATCTATCAAGTTTCTAGAACCCTAACTAAAGATAAAGAAATATTAGAAGTGGTTAGTAATTTAAACTAGAATGTCACTAGTCTGTATTGATTGATACTTAATAATCAATTGTAGAAGTGTTTTTTTTTCTTAGTTAATAAACTATTAACCTGTGTCATACTTTCAAACCAATATTGTTTATGAGGTTAACTTTCAAAAGAAATATTGATCTACAACTAGTTTTTCTAGTGCTTTCAGCCTTTTGTTTTTATGGCAATTCTGAAACGTACTTTTTTCAGCACTGCAAGGATTAATAATCTGCTAATCATGATTTAATTCTCCCACCCAATATGACTACTATGCAACGCTTATGATGATGTCACTTATTTGGCTCTGCTTAGATAACGTCAAATAGGTAGAAAAAAACGAAAGAGGGGCATAAGTTTTTGATAATTTCACTGGATAGGCGGTAAGTTTATCAAATGATAATCTACCATTATTTCTCGATAATCCACCTGAAAGCAATTAAAGAATGCTTTTTTACTTCCCTTGAGAAAAAATGCCTTTCAACATAATAGTAAATGAAAAATTGCTTGTTACAAGCAATTTCTTCATTATCTACAAAGTTTTCTACCCCAAAAGACAAAGGTTTTAAGATTTCAACAACTTACAGCTGTTGTATGCAATTTCATTGAATTTGGGCGAGTCTAAACTTTTATCACCTGGTAATAGGTTCAACATAAGCTTTAGTAATATACATTACCAGATATGCATTATACTGTCTACAAGTAAATTGAATTAATAAAGAGATGAAGAGAATATTTTTTGTTTTCATGGAGGTATGAACCGAAAATCTTATCACACTGTATGAATACGTGAAGAGGATTCATACATTGTTTGATTAGTTTTTTCAGTTCATACCTCCGTGGGTACAAAAACAAAAAATATCCTCTTCATTTCTTATAATTTGATAGCATCCAGCAAAAAACCCAAAAGCTTTACAAATTTTGATACCTTTTTGTATTGGACTATTTTGTGTGGAAGCATACAAAATCACTGCGTGCTCAAAATTTTGTTCATGGAGTTATGAACTTTTTTTTTCGACCAATCAGAACGCCCGTTCTTGATAGACGAAACTAAAGATTAAATTATTAAGTATTGCAACAAAAATTAAAAAGAAAAAAAAAAGATAGAATATACAAACCTTCAGCTCCTCTCACTTCCGGAAAACTGATCATCTCTTTCTCTCGTCTCACTTCTAAGATAGTGCTTTCTCGTTTCTGTGTGCGTAATTTTTCTAGTGACTTGTCATGTAAGTGGCTTTTCTCAGACTGCAGTGGTTGGGGGCTGAGGATTACACTGTGATGATTCGGTACAGCTTTCTTGTAGCCTTGCTGCTTTTTTACCATCTTATCATTCACCCTAGAAAATCAAACAATGAAGAATTTTAACCCGTGTCATGCTGAAACCGGAATATTTTTGCTATAGCAGGAGGCATAAACAAAGATGGGCCTGCACATATGTGTGTAGTCTAACCTTAGTCAACACCACCTGTTTGACCTATTAAACAAGAGTTGTTTATAAAATCAATTAACAAAAGAAATACTGACACAATATCAGGGCCTTTCAAATGACAAAACATTATCTTGTCTTTCTACCATATCTTTCTAGATAATTACATCCTCTTTTTTTCTAATCAAAAATTTTATGTTTATGTTGGAAAAATATTTTGCCCTTTCAAATTAATCAGAATAAATGGTGAGTATATTATCTTGGATCTAGTTTTCCCAGACAAATCTTTACTTACTGTTTAACATTTAGCATTTTCATAACTCTTTATCAGATGACAAAATCTTAGACTGGTTCAAATGGAAAAGATGAAGATGAAAATTCAAAGTTTATGACATTTTCTGGGTAGAAAACATTGCTGTAAATGAAGAAATTGCTTGTTTCAAGCACTTTTCCATCTAACAAAATGTTTTCCTAATCATTTATTTTGAGAGGCGTCAAAAAAGCATCATTGTGTGGAAATGCATCAGATATCATACACTTGCCCATCACCACAAACAACAACCACATTGAAAGCTTGAAACAAACAAGAATATGGAAGAATTTGGCAACCCATAACTTCCTCTTAAAGCTATGCTTCCCCCTCCCCCCCTCCCCGCATGACTGTCAAATATTGAATTATTATAATGATAAAAAGACAAGTTCGTAATTCTGGGTTTGTCTCCACCAACCAGTCAAATCAAATTTTTGTCTTTAATAAAACAGTGTTAAATTTGACCAAGATTTAATCTTATCCTAAACAAACACTTGTTATAAATTATGAATTAGACAGGATAGTGAATACAGAATCTGTTCAGCTATCACATTCAGGGTATACACAAAGAAAACAGAGATGGTAACTTTTTTTTTTAAAAAAGAAATGATATTCAATAGATGTATTTTCAGTACACTTAAAGTTATCTTTCATAAAGATAATTAAATTATCCCTTTAGAATTGGCTCCAACTTCCTTTAACATCAACAAATCTTGATCATAAATTGTCAATCTGCTGATCAGAAAATCATATAACTATTTTGACACATACAAATCTGCCTCTAAACATGACAGTTTGGTTAGCAAACATATTCAAATACATTCATGTATTACTTTTCACTCATACATATTCAATACATTGAAGTCACTAGTTAGTACTTAGAAAAATTCCAATATGCTTGCCAGGTCTGGGGTTTTCCATCAGGGGAGCGAAATGAGGAATTCCTGGAATAAAAAGGCTTTAAAAAGTATCTTCTATTAATCATTTTGCATTTGGATTTCAAAAGCCTTAACATAATTTTTATGTGTAAAATTAATATTACTAGTTTTTCATGAGAAAGTCTGTTGATAACATCTTTGAGAATGAAAAATTCACATTGTTTCATAAAAATCAAGAGATAGATTGATTGGTTGAATTGGGTTTAATACCACTTTTAACAATAATTATCAGTCTTATTGCAGCGAGACATCAACAGAAAGCATAATCTATTCCCGGTATTTATAATGACTATTGAGTAGAAGAAGCAAGAAATACAAGCTGTTGCAAAAAAAGAAACAAAAAAAAAACACACCTAAACCCCCCAACAGCTCTTTGTCACAGTAGAAGTACTTGCTCCTAAACAATTTGACACTTAATGAATCCTGAGAAATAAACATATAACTAATAGGCTCTTGGGCCTGAATGTACTTATTTAGCAAATGATGTTTTCTGGAATTCAACATAAATTTAAACAGCCTTGCCAAATTTCAATCTTGACTAAATTAAAGGAAAAGAATGAACTTTCTCCATTGTCCACAATCGGTTCCTACCTTAAAAGGCAAATAATCTTTAAATTTCACAAACTTCAAACTGTCATATACCTGACCTTTGAATTTGGTCCAATCTAAAATTTCAGGCCTTGTAAAGGATATAATAATTAGCCTTTTTTTGAAAACAAATGCAGCAGCTCATATGCAAAGATGATTCAGTCTAGAAAAGGCACAAGGATAGCAACTGGTGTGCAACATAGTTAACTAATTAAGCAGCATTCATTAAGTCTTACACATTTAGACCCATTATAGCCATAATCTAAATCTTTTCAGAAAACTTAATTAAAGGTCACTCCAAAGCATACAAATTCATGAACATTCTTGTAAAACTCAAATGATATCTATTTGATACTCTCCTAGGAGAACACCTTAAGCTATTCCGCTAGATACAATATTTGGCAATAAGCTCCCTCCCCTAAGCCATGTTTGTCATCCAATCAAATTTTTCTTCAAGGAATCTGATAAAAGGTCTACCAAGGAACATGTCCGTGAAATTTGGTCATAATCCAGTCAGTAATTTTTCTTTTTTAAATAAAACATTTTCACTATAAACCATATATAGAAAATTGAACATAAAAGCTGTTTTTACATTTGATCAAAATTTGAACCGGAATCTGTAACAGGGTCAACCAAGGATCTGTGAAAAGGGGTTGAATTCCAGCCAGTAGACAATTCTTAAAGAAAAAAATATGGACAGACAGACATATGAACAGGTATTGGGTCAAATGATTTTTAATAACATTATGGAAATGGTTTACAGAGCTCAGTTGTGACCTTTATCTTTGACCAATGTGACCAAGAACAACTCTTAGGGTAAAATACAACTCTTATGTAGGTCATTTTATTCTTCATATAGGACACAGAAACAAACAAGAGGTTCATGATGGTCCTATATCCCTCATCTGATCATTGAAGCCATAGACTTTACTGTGACAGTGTATAGAATTTTTGAAGAATACCTTAAGGCATTGGTTTAATGCTTTAAATTTGATAGCCTTAAGTCTGTTTAGGCTTTTTTATCTCTTTGTTAAATAAAGGTTCCCACAACATGGGGCTTATGTGATAATTTTAAGTACTTTAGTAAAGAGTATGATATGACAACCATGCATGCAAAATTTGAAAGCCTTAGGCTTAGTGATATGGGGGAGGAGATTTTTGTCTTTATCCTTGTTTAATCTGGGAACCAACAAGAAAGGTCCAATTATATAATTTCATGTATCCAAGTTGAATACCATTAGGATGCAAGGTCTTTTTTTGAAAGTTTTAGGCTTTTTGATTGATCGATTGAATGGAGTTTAAAGCCACTTTTAGCAGTATTTCAGTCATATCACGGCGACTGGAGACCTAACAATTAATTCCTGGTATTTCTCACACCAGTGCTTCCTCTACATTCTTTCCTAGCCTCCAGCTGCTTTCTCACTTAGGTTTACGATTATCCACGTATTGCTGAGAGGCAAATGTTGGAAAGAACATGTGCCACCGCCGGCGATCGAACACTTGACATCCCATGATTGAAGATTAGAAATTTGATGCGCTAATGACTGCGCAATTATGGCGGCTCTCAGCTTTTTGGTTAGGGAGAAGGTGAGCTAATGAGTCTACTGATAGCTAGATGGACATAGAGATGAATGAATGGACAAGAGAGAAATAGTGAAACCAATATGCCCCCTTTACTTAATTAATTTGGTTATAAGTGAGTTTGAATCTTAAAATTCATTTTTTTTCTTTTTAAGTCAATCCAGTTGACTTTGTAGTACTGAAATATAACATAAAATAATGCATAAAATATCACTAGGATGCTGCGAAATTTCTAGACAAGATAATTTTTTCTAAACATTTCTTTTTCTTTTAAAGTTTTTTTCATATTTTTTTCTTCTGAAACAACCATAATATACCAAGGTAAATTTGAACTGTACGTGTCCTGCAGTATGCACAAGAATGTGACTTCATAAATTTAGGAGTTATGGTCCAAGTAAAACTCTTGACCTTGGACAATGACCTTGATCTTGAACCTTCCTGAATCACAATGACGCATGATAGAGAACAATCATACCAAATTACATCACATTCTATTCATAAATGTAGGAGTTATAGCTCTGGAAAAACAGACCTTGAGCTAAGACCATGACATTGAAGATATTGTTGTTGTTTTTTCAAAAGATACATCCACTCATGATGGAGAACAAGTCAGTTTTATTATATGACCTTAAGCTGACATTAACCTAGAAGCTATTAAAAAAATCTTTCTATTGACACATAAACTCATTATAAAGAACAAATCATTTCTGTAATGCAGATGTTATGGTTTGGACACATTCAGATGGACAGATGCACTAATGGCAGTTTGTCATAATGACAACATGTCTGGCTCACCAAAAGCTAGCAAGACAAATCTTATTAATAACAATTTTACTCAATGAGTCTATTTCAAGCTTCTTTGTTAACTCTTGTCATGCTGAATCGAAATATTTTTGTTTTGGCAGGGAGTATTAACCAAGATCTGCCTGCAAATACATTAATCCAACCTTAGTCTATACCTCCTTTTGTCCCTCAAAGCCAGAGTTGTTTATGAAATTAATTTTACAAAGAAATATTGACACACAAACAAGTTCTGCCAGTGCAATTAACCCTGTGGTTTTCATTCAATTCTGAAAAGGATTTTATTCAGCATGACAAGGGTTAAAATTATCAAAGAAATAAAAATACATCTACGTTTAACCCTTTCCTGTACAATCACTGTTTTTTACGTCCTTGTGATTTTACACTTGAGAAAACATTGTGGGAAAAGAAGAAATTGCTTGTGACAAGCAATTTCTTCTTTTTCCACAATATTTTCTACCCTACTGAATGGTTATATTTCAAATTAAATCCACTTTGAATTTTCTTCTGCAAAACCTTTGAATTTGGGACAGGTCTAAAAAAATTAAAAACAGGAAAGGGTTAAAGAAGATAAATGATTTCAAATTTTGGCAACTAAAATTTCAAGGAAGACAAGTGAAATTTTGCAAGAACTTATCCATGGAGAAATTCTGTTATTGCTTTATAAACTACCCATTACCAAATTTTCAGCCATTCCCCTCTCTCCTCTATACCATAACCCACTAATTTTCAAGGTTCTAGTATCTAGAGTCATTAGCAAATCTTTATTTCACTGAATCAAAAATGAAGTAAAAGAAATAATAACTTGGTGTTGCATTAAACCTATATGATGAAAAAATACCAAACATTTTGGCACAAAAATAATATGTTTTAATGAATTCATACCCTTACTATTTTTCTTAAAAGTAAGGAAGGCCTTAAATTGAATCAAAATAGTTTATTACCATTGTTTGTAACCAGAAATAAGAAATTTAACTCATTACTAGAAAGCAAAATTCTGGATTGGTCCAAATTGAAAGGAGTTCCAGACAACAATTAAAAAATTACAAAACTTTAGATTTTTTCAACTTTCTGAGAAGGAAACCTGGTGGAAAATGATGAAATTGCTTGTGATAAGCAATTCCTCCATTTTACACAATGTTTTTCCAATTTTTCTTGAGAAGCGTCAAAAAGCATTTTTGTGTAGGAATGGGTTAAACTCTCAGGATATTTACTAAAATTTCAACAATCAAATATGTCTTATTAGAATATGGAAGTCTTGTGAAAGTATTTGATTTTTCTTTCTGTACATAAAACAACATATTAAATCTTTGCAATATGTAGGTGCCTATAAAATCATGCAAGGTAATAATGTACAAGTATATTAATTGTTCTTATAAAAATTGATTATGATACTTTCAATTCATGCATAGATAGCAGAAAATATCTAATGAATAATCTAATTTAAGTAAATTTGAACTGAGCTACAGCTTAAAAGGTGTGCCACCATACCTGTTCTTTGAAAACACTGCAATTACAATTATAAAAGATGTAAGAATTATCGTCTTTAATATTGTATGAGAAGTAGAGCAATGTCGGGTTCTTTCGGACAGTTAACCCATTCCAACTCAATCCCTCCTTTTTACGCCCCTCGAGAAAAAATCTTTGGAAAACATTGTGGAAAATGAAGAAATTGCTTGTGTCAAGCAATTTATTCAATATCCACAATGTTTTCTTTCCAAAAAGACGAAAAAAATCAAATTTCCATCAACTTGAAATTGTCGTCTGCAGCTTCTTTCAATTTGGACCAGTCTAAAATTTTGCTGTGTTGGAATGGGTTAAGGAATAGCCGAGCACAACTCGCCGAGATAAAGAAAGAAGTTGTATCCGATGTGCTGCACTGAAAATTTTGAGTTTTTCCCCTGCACTTCCGCTGTCAAATATATATTTCACGCACAAAATAAGGAACCATATAGAATATAGGCGAAGTGGTATATGAAGGGTCCTATCGGACACATCGGGTCTGATCGGACAAGTCGTCGGGGATTTTCGGACACAATTTGGAGATTTAGAAATGAATCGTAGTTAGTTTACCTGTTCGCTTAAAACATGGTCGCCTACGTTTTACTAAGTTTTGACGCCCATTTATTCCGCAAACCTATTTATACGTGAAACCGAGTAACGATTTGGACGCATCTTAGTCGCCCACGTGTCTAGTTAAAATTAGAAACACCCCGGTCAAACAATCAAAGAACTACAGGTAATACATCATGAGTGTTTGTTTGAACGGCGTTCAACGTCAGTTTTAACAATATTTCAGTTACATTGCGGATGATGGAGCATCTAACCATGGATTCATTGTATTTCACTTATACTACACCTACATCCTTTCCGAGTCTCAAGCTACTAATCCCACTTATGTTTAAGATTATCTACCCATTGGTGGGAGACAAAAGTAGGAAAGGATATTTGCCGCGGCCGGGGATCGAACCCGGGACCTAAAGATTGAGGGTCCACCTAGCTTCAAACTGCGCTATTTCGCATCGTGATAGAGAAACCAAAGCCTAGTAAGTACAGCTAGAATAAGCTTAAATGGTTTTGGTCTCCAATTAAAGATATATACGCCAGCATATCTTTGGAGTCTAATATAAATGCATCTTTTCTAAAAATGTTTTGTTGGGTTTTTATTTTACCGCGGGCGCTTTGATATGTGAGTGGTGAAAGTAAATCAATCGTGTTAAAACTGATCTAATTTTGGAAATTTTTGGACTCGTTCAATTTAAAAGAGAGTGGGGAATAGAATGAAAAATGAGTGCTGTTTGAAATTAAACCGCCCTATTTTCATAACTATAAAATCACACGAACGTAAAAAACAGGGACTGTGTGGGAAAGGATTAAACCTTGCTATCACCTGTGCGAGGCTGTGACAATTGAAATACTTTTCTCACTGACATACCCTTGTCAGATGACCAGCGACGGGCAAAAGTTCGTAAGTCTCGAAGCCAGTCCAGTGATGACTGAGCACGCAGCCGGAGTAATTGCGGGCCATGCAGGACCCCTCAAACGAGGTCAAGTCAATGTGTAATATTTGGACAAGTTAACAAATTACTGGAAAAAAAGTGTGCAGACGACATCAATCAAAATGTAGACACATTGAAAAATAAGTAGAGCCCTGTCTCATATGAAAGTTTTAGGATCTAAAAAAATGATATTGCTTGCTTAAAATAATTTCTCCTTTCCCGATAAATACATCGAATCAATTATATCGTACGTGGGCGACCTAAACATCATACATACGGCTTTAATAGAGCTGTATTTACGGTAATTTTGTCACCCAAAGACCTTTTCTATGACACCAAAGCTTGGGATTGTGTAGTATAGCGGCGGTCGAATGGCGTGTTCGAAGCGCCTGTTCGGAGGGTAATGACTTGATTCTGCTTAAATACATAAAGCATCTTTTCTACTGAGTGACATTTTTGACGGGAAAAAATATATATTGGGGTTGCGAACGACGATGTTAAGGTTTCATATGCATGTAGATTTATATAATTCATTAAATGAAGTGGAACCAACCAGAGAAATAATGGGAAACTATTGTCTATTTCCCCCCTAATAATATTAACAATATTGGACTTGTACTGCCTTACTCTTAAGAAGAAAGTTTATCAACTTTACTGTTTCATATTAACAATAGTCACATTCAAAGGCAATATCTTCGATTTCTTCTTCAGACAAATATGAAAGATCGATGCTTTTCACACAAAGCCGGTGCATGTTTCGGCCACATCTCGTACATCGTATCCAGAAGGGACTACCATCAAAATCTTCATCACATGCAGCACATTTCTTAATATTGATATTCAGGAAGGATTCGGTGTCTGAGCCATCACTATATACAACTTCATCGGAATCTGTATCAGACGATGACGACAAAAACTGTCTTTCTATTCTTGTTTTTTTCTTTCTCGCGGCTTCTTTTTGGCGCTTCTGTTCCTCTCTAATTCTTTTCTTTTCTTCCCTTTCCTTCTTCTTTCTCATTTTCTCGTTCTCTCTTTCTTCTTTCTTCTTTTGGCGCTCCCGTTTCCTGTCTTCTTTCGCCTGTAATTCTTCTGCCTTTTTCTTGTCCTTTTCTATAATCATTTCTCTAAACTTATTTCCTGTAATTGCCTTTGGCATGGTGACCTTTGTTTGTTTCGGTTTTGATACTTGTACCAATGGCACCTTTAAGTGTTCCATAACAACATGCGACACATGTTCACCCCCCATATCAACCCTATCCTTGGATAGGTTTTGGACGGGTTTCGTCAATGGCTGTTGCTGAATGTGAA
The DNA here is from genome assembly GCA_946902895.1 of Fragum fragum. NCBI lineage: Eukaryota > Metazoa > Mollusca > Bivalvia > Cardiida > Cardiidae > Fragum > Fragum fragum. The sequence goes on from OX336365.1 coordinate 15,032,415, forward strand.
TCTTGTCATCTGGCTGAGTATGTGCGTCTCCTGCCTCCTTTGGTGTCGATGCGGATGAAGCAGTTGGTAACGATGTATCTTTTTCTTGCCTAAACAATGTGGCGGGTTCAAGTTTCAAACTGTTTAAAACTTTGGATGGGTCAAGAGGAAAGAGACCAGCCTCACGAAATCCGTTTACGGCATTGGCTATAGTTGTGGTTTTCTCCCAGGCCCCTTTGAATACCTCTGCAAAAGATTGCTTGGTGACATATTCCCCAATATGGTTCATCTGGTAATCTCTGACTGCATGTCGCCAAGCTTCTTTCAAAGCGTGAAATAATCTGAGGTCGCATGGCTGGAGAACATGTGAGGCGTGTTCAAGAAGGCAGTATAGTTCTATCTTATTTGCGCGACATAAATCGCTCAATCTCATAGACATATGGGTTGAGTGTCCATCTACAAATAGAACTTCTGGTTTCGGTATACCGCGTTCGTCTACAGAGGGGATAAATATGTCTTTAATCCATGTGTAAAAAAGATCAGAGTCCATCCATCCGTTTTCCGACCGCCCCATGAATGCATCTTGGAATTTCTCCAAAGGGTTATACGAGAACCGCTGGCCAGGGTATACAACCATCGGTTTAATATAATGCCCTGTTGCACTCATACATGCCAATACGGTGATTTGGGTTTTATCCGAGCTTCCGAAGTTGTAAACAGTGCGAGATCCTCTTTGTGCGACAACTTTCCCTGATTTAGGGCATAAAGAGAACCCCGATTCATCAGCATTATAAAGCCTGCTAGGATCTAGGAGAAGTTGTGGTTCCGATATTTCTTGACAAATATACTTTTCGTAGTCCTCAAACCATTTTCTAACTTTCTCTGGTGATATAATAGCCCTTTCTTTTCCGAGCAGTTGAGGATTTCGTTCTCCAATCGATGGGTTCCTCTTAACAAAACCGAACCACCAATCCTTTCCAGGTCTGTTGTCCTTAAAAGGGTTAGGCCGTTTGTCGTCGTCTAGAATGTGCTTGACAGTCTGCATTATCTCATGTCTTGTGCGCCCATATCCAATGCGAGCCATGTGTAGAGCCCAATCCGTAATGGCCTTCTCTTCCTCGGGAGTTAATACTGTCCTTGGAACAGACACAAGTGGTGTCTTCTCCTTTAGTTTATCGTGTAACGTGGACTTTGGGATAGAAAAGACGTCAGCTGCCCTCCTCACCGACATAACATTGGATTGTACTGCTTTTAAAGCCGCGGACAGATGGTTCAAATCGTGCTTCCTTCTTTTCTTTGCTTTGAGTAGGTTACTCATTCTGAAAATAAACAAATTAAAAAGTTCACACCATTATCTACAAAAAAGGCACGACCTAAAGTATTGACAATTTGCGCAGCATTGTCCTAATATGAGTACTTAGTCAAAGTATATACGTTAGCCACAAGCAAAATCGTCTCCAACAATATTTTTTAAATGAGGGGTCAAATGACGTTAGTTAGCATATCAGTTATTCGGGGGGGGGGGGGTCGTAAATCAATAGCCAAATAGAATTGGTCAATCGGATTTTAATTGACAGTGGCGATCCATCAGTTGAAAAGACAGTGTCAAGATATCACCAGGGAAAGTACAAAAGTATATTTCTGGGTATAAACTATATGGTCCCGTAGAATCTCCATATTCAAACCAAATGATATAGAAAGTAAAAGACATTTGGAATAATACTCGAATGCACATTCGATAATGAAATATCATCGTCGGGCGACAAAATATTCAAACCACAATTTGATCAAACTGTAGTTACGACATTTTCAAACTTGCTCGCCCAACGATGATATAGACGAAAGTAATTTAACACCTTAACATTAACAATTCGGACAGTTATATTTACGACGGAGTTATTTCTAAATATTAATTTAGACCCTTTTAACATTTTAGCATCTTTTGGGGAAAAAAAGATAAAAATAATAGTGCACTCAGAACTGTGCAGAATGTCTGAATCTGGTTAGGTCTAAACCCTAGCTAACAAAAAATTAAGAAAAAAAATTCCTTGTAATACGCTTCGAACCTTCAACCTTCACATTCAAGGTCTACGTCGCTACCGTACCAGCTAACCGGACTTACATTATTCCTGTCGTGTAGAATTGTTATAAAGATAAAACTGTCCGATCTGACCCGACTTGTGTACTTTTCGTCGGGTCAGATCGGACAGCATTCTTTAACTATAAATAACAGCCATATCTTTCTCCGACATATAAAAACATCACACAAATTCATTAAACGTCATTACGATTTAGGATAACAACTATTTTCGTGTAAAGATACACTAGCACAATCTTACGTTCACAACGGATCTATTTATAGGTCATTGGTTACGTACCTGTATGAAATAGGGATATCCCGGGGAAAAACGTATACGATGACTAATGGTGACGGGTAGTGATTTTCAAAAAATGGCCGCGCTGGAACTCTTCAAGCATGCGCAAGGCTTTGTGAAATTCGCGCGCATTTTATACGGAGAACGTATGTCCGAATCGATACGACGTCCGAATGTACCCGACATTGCTCTATGCATAATTCAGGTAAAAAATTAAAAAAATATACGTCTATGGATAATAGCCACATCTTGGATACCTTTCTACCTTGTTATTGAAATAGCAATGTTTCTGAGAATTATATGGATGTAAACTAACACTAGTACGTTGAATTCAAGTTTTTCCCTATAGAACTATTCTTACAACTATTTTTCATTAACATGTAAGGAATATCTTTACTAAGTAGTGATAGTTGCTTATCTGGACTACCCACAACAAAGGCAATATCACTGTTTTGAGTTTTTCTATGTACACTGCAACTCCTCTAAAACGCTACTGGGCACAGCGCTGACTCCATTATAACGCGGGGCCCGCTTGGCTCCCTAATTTTGAAGGGGGAGGGGGCATTTCGGGTTGCAGATGCTAAGATACGACGTTAATGCTGATTTGGCCGCGATTTTTCATCCCGTCTTCGGGCCGCTTGGAGAAAAATGGTTGCACATAAAAATCGATAATTACCCGAAGCCAGGTAAGTTTTTAACACCTTATGTGGACAGTCCTGGTCATTAATGCATTACTTCAGAGGTTATTGCTTTGTTTGATTGATGACACGCGTAGTGTTTGAATTTACAAAATCAGTTTGACTGTTTGGTCTTACTCTTTGACATTGAGATGATCAATGCCTTAGGTCTTTTATATCTTTTAAATCAATAGAGAATAGGCACGCACCTCGGTATCCTTCAGTTACAAACCTTGAAGGTGGTGCGATTAAAATATCATACTGTTTCACTCTCGGCGTTCTTAATTTTCTTCAGTCCCAGGTAGGACGTGTTCTTAAGTAATGTGCGAGCGTGAAATTAGACAAATTGACTTGAGCCTACTATTTATTTCACTTCATAGTTTGCTGGTATCCGGATCTCGTAGAGGATAGTGGCTTCAAGATAAAAACACAACAATGTGCTTTGATAACGAACAGTCGAAGTTGCGACATTTTCTCTAAATACAGAAAATACGTGAAATTGAATTGTAAATGTCACAATATCGGAAGATTCTCATCCGAAACGGTATATATAATATAGGTAGATTAAAATAAAATACCGTTATTTTTCCGCATTTCTTTCAATTATCCGAAAATTTAATGCCATCCTGTATGATCAAACACATGGCAAAAAGCTCGTCGACAAATTTGAAGTCAAGGTTTTTGGGGTACAGTTTATTTTATTCTGAGGGAGGAAAGGTGATTAAAGGTGCCGCCGCCAGATGTTCAGCTTTTTAAGGGAGAGTTTCCGGAGTTGACATGTGCCAGACGCGTACCCCGTGAGAATTCTTGCTGACCGAATTTTTTACTCTTGTCGTTATGAAACCAGACATTCTGCCGTCTCGGATTTTTTTCGATTATTATGACCTTCATTTTTACGATTAAAAGTTAGCGGCTACAAAGTTTAATCCAGTTTTGTATACGGTTTAAATTCCCGATTCGTAAATGACTAGGTTCAGATAGAGTTCTTTGGCGGTTTATTGTTACCGTATTTATAACAATGGTAAAGGGATTAGACCAAGTCCATTACCGCGAAAGAGGTTCGAAGGTCGATCCACGCGACATTTTCTCAACACTTCAGTAACCCCAGGTGTTAAACAACTCGTTGGTCTCCAAGGAGACATCGCTATGCGGAATACTTAGATTTTATCCCTTTTGTCTAAGGATGGAAATATTTACGTCCGTGTAAAACTAAATTCAATTAGATTAATGCCGACGTCTATCGTAATATGTCTCGGGTAAAAGTTCTAGCTTCTTAATATTGGGAGAAAGAGAACCACAATTTATAGACCTGTAGAAATTTACGACAGCGTTATAGCATAATAACTCCACTTCTTCCGCTGTTTCATTTCTTGGACCCCACCAACAGCGTTATAGTGGAGCTGCAGTGTACTAACAGAAATCATCTTATATGGAGTAATTAAGTCTTGTTTAGAAAAAAGTGGCTTCAAAAATAAAATAATCCAAGATGGATTCTATTTGTTTGAAATCAAAGTGACACCTATACTACTAATATGCATGTAAATGAAGTATTATGGTAATGATATAATTGCAATTAAATTTCTTGAAGTAAAAAGCTGAAAACTGAAACCAGTTCAGATTTCTTTCTGTACAGTAACTATTGTAGACTAAATGTGGGGTCTAGTTATGGGGACAAGTTCACTCAGTCATTAACCTTTAACCCTTTCCTGGTTAATCCCTGGTTTTTACGTCCCCGTGGTTTTATAATGGAGAAAACATTGTGGAAAAAGAAGAAATTGCTTGTTACAAGCAATTTCTTCTTTTTCCACTATATTTTCTACTCAACTGAATAGTTATTTTTCAAATAAAATCAACTCAAAATTTTCGTCTGCAAATCCTTTGAATTTGGGTGGGTCTAAAATTTTGCAAAACAGGAAAGGGTTAAATTGATTAAAGCTCTCAAATACCTTTGAAAAAGCAAAGGCTGATCTTAATGATGGTTAAATTAATGGTAATGAGCCATCTACTGTTAGATCTTTATACTGTCCTAAAAGGTCACACATAGCAACGATCAAAAGACAACATTAGACTTTAGTCAACCATTTTAGTACTAGACCCAAATTAACCCTTGTCATGCTGATCCCAGAGTAGACATGTCTTGTAAGGAGGTATAGACAAACATAAGCCTGCACAAAAGTGCAGTCTGATCTCAGTCTATACCACCTGCTTGTCCCTTTGAGCAAGAATGGTTTATAAAATCAAATCAGTTTTCAAATGAAATATTGACCTGCAACTAGCACTTCCAGTGATTCCAGTCCTTTGATTTTAGTGTGATACTAAATATGATTTTATTCAACATGTCTAGAGTTATCATTTATAAGGGCATATTTTGAAAATGGGCTGTTTCAATACATGGCTCATTATATATATATTTGGTGCAAATTCTTCAACTTCACACCACAAGCTGTGCTAATAATTACTCTCTGTCAAGGTCTTAGACTTACCAAGCTTGTGACCTTTGTGTTTCTTTTTGGCTTAAAAATAATAATTAAATGTAAAACAAAACTACTATCTTACTAATGATTATTAAAACTCTCTGATTGTTCAAAAAAGTTGCAGATGGTTAATTGAAAGTTGAAAGAGATTAAAATATTCTTGCCTTTCTGTGTCCAAAAACTTCTAATAAGAACTTGCAAATTTTTTCAGCATCTTTTTTCTGAACTCTGTTCTTAAGCGTTGTAAAAAAGAAGGATTGTTTTGGAATGGGTTAAAAAATTCAAAAGGTTCTTGTGTAAACCAATTTCCAGAAAACAAAATTTTAGCAAATTTAAAAATCTTTACTTTGGGGGGATTGAAAACATTTTGGTAAATAAAGAAATTACTTACTAAAAATTTCTTCATTTTCCACAATGTTTTCAAAACTTTTTTCTTGAGGTTTGTACAAAAGCGAAATTGTGTGGGAATGGGTAATAAATGCTTCTTAATCTTAGTTTTGTCAATCAAGATTCAAGCATTTTGATTGGGTGATTAACAAAATTTTGAGCACTCAACTTTTTTGTGATGGGAGATTTGTTTGAATGGGGTTTTACGCCGCTTTCAACAATCTTTCAGTTATATCGCGGTGGCTGGAGCACCTAACAATGGAATCCTGGTATTTCTCACACCAGTACTACCATTACATCCCTTCCTAGCCTCCAGCTGCTATCTCCCATAGGTCTACGATTATCGACCCATTGGTGAGAGACAAATAGTCGGAAAGGATGAGAGCCGCCGTCGGGGATCGAACCCGGGACCTCTAGATTGTGATGGGAGAAAAGAATTCTTGAAAAAGATAATGACATCATACAAATCTAATGTATCATTATTCAGATTAATTGAACTTTGTTTTACTTCATTTTGAACAATCTTTCAGTAAAATCAATGTAAAGTTCATGTACATATCCATGTGTTTACAGGGTATCACCAGAACTACACTTGACCTCTGAATGCCCAGCCCGAGAACATAGCCACCTGACTAGTTACACAAACCTAGTTACATTATTCTGAGTTAACCTTGCCATCCTGGTTAAAAATATTTGTATTCCTTGTAAAAATGAAGTAACATTGTATTTTCGAATACCTGTGCTTGAGTTATTATATAGATAAGAGTGGCACACGACTTGGGTTATCTGGGCACTTTTTGATTGAGTCATGTTTCTATTTTTCCACTTAATTTCATAATTGTTATAAAACTATCATGTAAAACAATAATACATGGGAAAGATATATCCATGGGTGTTTTAGCTCAGTTCTGTTAATGATATCAATGACAAGGTCTGAAATAGGTGATAAAATGATAACAATTCTAGATCATAATTTGCAAATATACAAAAACTGTTCAGTTTAGAATACACAGGTAAAAATGTGTGAAAGATCATGATTCTTCTGTTTGTAATGCTATACGATAAAGCAAAAAAAAAAAAAAGGAATAAAATTTCTGCTATATGTTTGAAAAAATAAACAACAAAAATTCTTTAATAACAGCAAATGATCAAAATATCAGATTCAAGAGAAAAGTTTGGTTCTTGGACTCCATTGTCCAGTTCCTCAGTATTCTATTTAATACCTTAATAGGAATTAATTACCTGTCAGTTACCCCTTTATGATCCTAAAACTTACCTCTTTGAAGGGTACCATAAGAATTTCCCTACTTTTACTTATATATATCAACGTTGAGCATGCAGAATGTCATAACTACAGCTTTATTCAAGTTGTAGTTAGGACATTTGCATGCCCCAAAACAATATGAATAAGACAAGAGACTCGTAAAGTCAAAACTTATCTCAATAATCTGACATGTGTAATAAAATATGGATCACTATCGGTCAGCTTGAATCAATGCTGGTCAAAAGTTTTTCTTGTTTTCAAACACAAGGGACACCTTTAAAAGTAACCTCTATTTCTTTAACCCATTCCCAGACAATCCTACCCTTTTAAGCCCCTTATTAAAAATTTTTTGGAAAACATGGCAGAAAATGAAGAAATTGCTTTGAACAAGAAATTTCTCTGTTATTCACTATGTTTTCTACCCAAAAAGCCAAACATTTTACAAACTGAAAATTATCGTCTGCAACTTTTCATTTTGGACCGGCCTTAATTTTTTTCATTTGGTAATGGGTTAATGCTTACCAGCAAATACTATCAAAATTTCTTGGTAGATTATAACATAGGGCTCATGTTGATTCAAGAATGATGATAATTGTGGTAGTTTGGTCGAGTACCATAAGTTGATGGTGCAATTTGATTTGACAGGATAAGATTTAAAGTTTTTTACATTAAATCGCTTGCCATAGCAACCAGAGTTATTCATGGGTTCCATTTCTTTGAAGTACTTTAAAAGAGCTTCACATAAGCATCATTTATATTAAGTTTGGTTGAAATCTGATAGTTATTTCATTTTTTTTTTTTTTTTGTAACTGTGGATAGACTGATGGACAGAGAGATGGATAAATACCATAGTAGCTACCAATGAGCATCTATGCTCAGGTGAGCTAAAATCTACCATATTTTGCCTCTTTTTGCCCTCAAGAAAAGAAAAATTGTTTGGTCTTCATTTTGTTAAAGAGAAAATAGTATACGTATTCGCCTGTGTCTATGCCACTTCTGAAAATGTAGTTTTCCTTGTTCTCTTAGTGAAAGATAAATTGGTCTTATAATCAAACAAACATTATGTATCAAAACGTCAAAGAACAAAATAATAATGCTATTTCAGGATAGCATTAGTTAAGTTAATTTGCTAAACTTGAATATATGTAATTAGTATAAGCATATTTTTTTCATAATTAGACTCATCAAGTTAAAACAGATATTTATATTGTCTAGTATCAAATAAACATATTCCTACGCAATCCTACTTTTTTACAAATTGAAGAAATTGCTTGTAATAAGTAATTTCTTCATGTCCCTAAATGCTCTCTTACCTGTGAAAGGCAAACAAGTTCTAAATTTCATGAACTCTTATTGTTATCTACAACTTTTTTTCAATTTGGACCAGCTTTAAATTTTGTCGTCTGGTAATGGATTAAATTAGTAAGAAATAATTTGTTCCTCATCTTTCTTATCATAAAATAGCTAATACACTGCAACTCCTCTATAACGCTACCGGCACAGCACTGACTCCATTGTAATGCGGGGTCCTTGTTGTCTTAAATTAAAGCTTATACTAGGTCGTGGTAAAAGATGGATCTTATCATGACCTACATCATGGTAGTGAAATGATCTTGTTTAATATTTTCTATATTAAACAGGCAGTATACTACACTAGTCTAATAACAATGCACATGAAAGGAAGCTTATGGTAAAAGATTTTCATTCCTACCAGAATGATTTCATGATGGAAGTAATGATGCCATTTTACTATCAGAGTTATTTGATTTGCATATATCTTTTTAATCCATAAACATCAAGAATTTCAATGATTAATTCTAAAGATTCCTATCGTATTACAGATAGAATATCCCATTTGACTTCATCACATACCGAATTTATTAAACTTGTCATCTAAAACAACTATAAACTTGGCAAAATCTTATTTTTTATCTGTTTATAGATTAAATCTATTAAATTTTGAATTTCATGACCACCCATTTTACACTCTCTATCTTATTAATAAATTTTAGAAAAATCTGCTTTTAACTTGATGAGACCATGGTATTAGATAATTAACAGGGATCAGTATTAGGAAATAAAACCACTCTTGAGTTATGAAAAAACTGATTTTGCTTACTGAACATTTCTGAACGGTGAAACCTTTCCAAAGTCGAAGCTACTTTGATGCTTTCTACAATCAATCATAAAATTGGAGTTTAATTGATGGATTGGGACGGTCAATCAGAAAATTGATGGACCAACTAAATTATACATTTAATACATTTGAATACAATTTTGAACTCCGACTTTGTCGACATTTATGTTAAGCATTTGTGTTGGTTTTGCAATCTAAATGTTACATGTTACTGACCATAAATTTTCAAAATAATACCACTTAATCCTTGTCATGCTGATCCCAGAATAATCCTGCTTTAGCAGGAGGCATAGAGAAAGATTAACCTGCACATATGTGCAGTCTGATCTCAGTCTATACCATCAGCTTGTCTTTTTAAGCTAGAATGGGTTATTAGATAAATTTTCATTTTAGATATTGACCCGTAATTTGGTGCTTTCAGTGCTTTTTAGGACCACAATGGAAACAAGGAATTTCCAATTTCCTTTTTTGTGTTATCCTTGATAAATGAAAGCATGCCCTAGTACAAGATAAACAATTTATACGTTTCAAATCAAATACAAAAGTGCCAAATTTTTATGTCATTGTTTTTAAATGCATTCTTAATATGAACAGTATCATTTTGATGTTTTACTATTAATTCTTGTACTATGCATATGTTTTCATTTGTTGAATAAAATCTATCCATCTATCTCTTTCAGCTGTTTGATTTTTATCCAAATCTGTTGTTGATTTATAATTCAGCACGATCAGGGTTAATACCTAAAATGAAACTTCCAGTCAGAGCTCAGTGGGCCTGCCAGCAATCCATTCAATGACATGATCTTTATTGAAAACAAAACTGTTTTCTACAGAGTAGTTTAGATGAACAAGTAATTTCAGGATTCTTAAATCAAGACACTAGATCTGAAAATGAACAAGTTTCACACTCTATTTTTGTATCTGTAAAGACGCTGAACATTTCAATAGCTCTTAACCTTTTTTCAGAAGACAAAATTTTGGACTGGTCCAAATTTAAAGAAGTTGCAAACTAAGAATTCTTTCTTTCTTTTGCTTTGTTTTTGGTCTTTCTGGGCACAAAACATTGTGAAATACATGCAATTTCTTCAATATTTATACTGTTTTCTACCACCTTTATTTGATGGCTGTAAAATAGTTGGATTGAACGGGAATAGGTAAAAAAGAATACATGTATATATAAGTAAATGAAAACTGAAAAATCAACTCTTAATACACAAAACATTAACCCTTGTCATGCTGTATAAATCACCTTACTGAATCGAGTAAAATCAAAGGGCTGAAAACACTGACAGAAGTTGTTGTTCAAAAATAAATATTTCTTTTAGAAATCAATTTCATAAACGACTCTGGTAGGAAAAGTACAAGCAGGAGGTGTAGACCACATAAGTGCAGTCTGATCTTGGTCTACGACTCCTGCAAAAACCGGAATATTCCGGGTTCAGCATGACAAGGGTTAACAACCATATTTCATACATTATCTAATATATCACTTAAAATAGTTACATAACTGTGATTTTAAAAAACATTAACAACCATATTTTATACATAATCCCATATATCACTTAACATAGTTACATAACTGTGTTTTTATCTTATTTTTGCACCAACTGTTTCAAGATCATCTGTTTGGATGCATGAAGACAAGGTGTCTTGTAAAATAAATTACAGTTCCTAAATCTAATAATGTCAACCAACAAATTATAAAAGGTTTCTTTTTCCATTAGAGATGTATATTAATATATTTTTAAACTGCTGTGTATTTACTGTTCAAAAGATAAATTTATCTACAAATACTTCCCAACATCTCTGATGACTCTTTTTGAAAAGATTATGTAAGAAAAAGTCAGCTGAAAGTAAAGGAAATAATTCATAGTGCTGATAGCAATTCAAAGCAAATTGTATAATGACTTAGCAAGCCTATGAGTTACAGTTGTTTAGTAAGTAAAAGCTATTTGTAACTTAAATATCAGTTTATCTTTTTTATTCAATAAAATCATAAACAGGAGCGTATTAATTGTTAGCACTTTTTTTTTAAAAAAATCCATGTCACTCACAATTTAATGTTACTTTTAAGATTATACAATTATGAGCTAATTATGGATTTACAGCACAGTGAAATATAGACTGAGCTTAGTGCCAAAGTTGACAAATCAAACTCTCCTTTTCAATTTATATGTAGTAAGATTTTTTCCCACTACTTTTACACTCTGAACTTTTGAAAGCCTGGTTCAGATTAATATCAGCTAGATTTTTCAAGGAAATATAAATTGTCATATGGTGATCAAATCAGCTCAACCCTTATACTACTGAGTAAGGTGACAAGCAGATAGAAAAGGCAAAGATCAGGCCGCATGCATGTGTAGACTGATCCTGGTCAATGTTGCTTGTTAATATAGAAATATTTTGGAACTAGTGGTTAAAATGTTATGGTCATTATCTCAAAAACACCAGAAAAGCAGTATTTTACTTCCGTCTCTTAACTGCTGCCTGATACATATGAGTGACATTTCCAACAATTTCGCAGGTGCTTGACTCGCACACAATGAGCACCCTGGACAGCCATTCGGGGAAATTAGAACATTAGCTGATTGTTTAAAGAAGCTTTGGGTCAGTATCTATTCAAAGAGCCCAGAGTTAAGACCCTGATCAGACTGTGTGGATGCACAGGCTGATCTGAGTCTTTACTTGGCGCACATGCGAAATGAATGGAAATGTCACGCATAGGCTCATATAATTGAATTACCTGTTCCTGCAATCTATGATTTTTTATTTCATCTTATTGTATTGATGGAAATAATATTTTGTTTATCTTGCAGAAGTTAAGAGATTGAAATGATATATAATGTTATGCACAATGAATATTAAAGGAGTCTGATGAAATTTTGTTATAAATGTGATTACAGTAAAAACTGTTCAAGTGTTATGATTATATGATGCAGTATCTTGGTAAAAAGGTCCTTATTTATAAAATATCTGCCATGTTAATTGACATGCAGGATTTTATTACAATTTCTATAAAAGGTTAAAAAATATATTTTCAAAATACTATTTACTGATGTTTAGTTCACTAAAACCTAAACACTTGCCTTAAACAAATTGGCAGACATGCATTTTTCTTTTCCATATGTTTTTACAAATCCCACATATATTGAATCTAAATGCAACACATTTAGAAGGGACTTTTAGAATCATGTACAGTGGGAAGTTCATATCATGACCGGAGCTGCAGAAATAATTCCTATTGTCTTTTTTTTCTACTATTATTATATGTGAATTCATTTTGAAATCAAATTTCCTTTCATCTTTTCTGACAGGTAATGTTTTATATGACATAATATTTGTGACTTTTCAGAATACTATGGTGCAAAGATTGCACCATGTATCTGCCAATCCATAATTGAAGCCAGAGTAAATTCTCAATGAATCCAATTACGATATAAACAATTTTAAATTGATCTTTAATTCAAAGAAATTACAGACAATAATTCTGAATTGAATAGATTCAAAAACTCTCATCTAGCAGAGTAGAAAACATTTTGGATGATGAAGAAATTGTCTGTGGCAAGCAATTTCTTCATTTTCCACAATGCTTTCCAAGGCTTGTTCCTGGAGGGTCATAAAAGGCATGGGTTAATAGAACATAATTATGTTAACTCTTGTCATGCTGAATACTTTTGAATCAAAGCACTGAAAGCACTTGAAGCCCCTATAGAGGACATGTGTTTATTTATCAATTCAATTTATGTTTAATTTAACAAACATATACTGTGTAAAAATTACTAGCAGGTGGTGTAGACTAAGATCAGACTGCACTTATGTGCAGGCTGATCTTTGTCTATACCTCCTGCAAAAACAGGAATATTCCAGGATCAGCATGACAAGGGTTAAGCAAAAGATTTCAATTCAGTATTTAATTAATAAGGACCTTTTTGCAGTGACAGTGTATTGTGTTATTTATCACAGAAAGCTGTGTGCTCAGCTTACCTCAATGGTATGGGCCCATTGTAATTTGCCCGCGGACTAACCATGTTGTTTACGGGCGGAACAAAGATATGGGGAGGAGTAGAGGTGGAGACCATGTTAGGGCTGGAAACAAAATATCATGCAGTGTCACATAAAACTCCCAACCAATTAAAAATAGTGCAGAAATATGTCTCAAAATTAATCACTAAAAAACTAAAATAAAAACTAAAGCTTGATCCTTTCAACTGTTGATACGACATGTAATTCTTCTACAAATGAATGTAGAAGGTCAACAATTAACTTCTGGTAAAAATAAATAATATGAAAGGTCAACAGATTAATTGATAGACAGTGAAAATCTAGGCCATGTTGCCTGTAGATGTCTAGTATGAGCTGCACTTTCCCTACTTACGGTAACCTATTACCATACATCAAAACTTTAGACTGGTCTAAATTCAAAGAAGTTACAGACGACAGTTTTGACTAAAGAAATTAAAAAAAATCATTGTCTGATTTGGTAGCAAACATAGTGGATAATGAAGAAATTGCTTGCTACAAACATTTTCTATTTTCAAGATGTTTTCGATTTTTTTTTCTTGAGGGGCATCAGAAAGTGTTATATGTGGGAATTGGTTAAACAGATCTACTTCAGATATTCATCAAACTATTCTGATTTAAAATGCACCTACAATTTTAGAATTAATTTCTCACCTTGTCATGCTGAACCCGGAGTATTCCTGTTTTGGAAGGAGGTATAGACAAAGATAAATAGTCTACACCACCTGCTTGTCCCTTTTAAGCCAGAATTGTTTATAAAATAAATTTTCAAAAGAATTAACCCAAAAAGTTTGCATCCAGTATTGTCAACCCCTTGATTTCAATGTAATTCTGTAGAGGATTTTATTCAGCATGACAAAGGTTAATTGATCAATTTATAGGTAACACATTTCTGCACTCTTTAGTAAACAAATCAGAACACCATGCAAGTAACAGATAACTACATATCTACACACACATATATCCCCTTTTAAATTGTGCAAAACCTTCGTTTGTTGGAATTGGGTTTAACACCACTTTTAACAGTAATTGAGTTATACCATGGTGGCTGGAATACCTAACCATGGATTCCTGGTGTTTCTAACACCAGTACTACCATTAGATCCTTTCATAGCCTCAAGCTGCTCATCCCACACTTAGGATTACGATTATCCACCCATTGATTGGAGATAATTATCAGAAAGGATATTTGCCACGACCAGGGATAGAACCTGAACCCCATGATTAGGAGTCTGACACCCTACCAACTGCACTATGACCATGGCTGTGCAAAAACCTGAGTGTTGACACCATTACCATTGGACATCCTTTTAAACTAATCCAAATTAAAAGATGTTGCAGACAACAAAGTCAAGTCAATGAATTTTTTTTTAAAAAATGTGAGTAGAAAACATTTTGGGAAAGGAAGAAAATACTTTTTGTAAACAATTTCTTCATTTCCAGTAATGTTTTCCCAGACTGTTCTTTTGAGGGGTATAAAAAAGCAGGGTTGTGTATGAATGGGGTAAGAGCCCCAAACACCATCAATATTATTGATTCAATATACTCTTAACTGCAACACTGATGATAGCAATTCACTGCTTAATTGCAACTGACTTTATGCACAAACAGTAGACTTGGGGAACAAATAGTTCCCTTTAATAAAAATTCCTGGTTAACTGCAACAATTGTTGGTGTTGCAATTAACAGGATTCCACAGTATATTGGTCAATGTTCAATATTGCTTTTACAATATCAATTATATTGCCAATGAAAAGCACTGAAGACATTATTGAAAATGTGCCAGTGATGTTGAAGATTGTTCTCCGAATCAAATCAATTTTATTCTAAATAATATTGACAATTTATTTGCCCCTTTCCCGCTCAATCCCTGATTTTTATGTCCCTGTGTTTTTATTTCCACAATATTTTCTATCATAAAGGATGGTTACTTTTTGAATTATTCTTAATGTCATCTGCTACCCCTTTGAATTTGGACAGCCGCCATCATAGCGCAGTCGTTAGACCATCAGACTCCCAAAATTCAATAATGAGATGTCGTAGGTTCGATCCCCGGTGATGGCACATATCCTTTCAGACATTTGTCTCTCACCAATGGGTGGATAATAGTAAACCTAAGTGGGATAGCAGCTGGAGGCTATGAAATGATGTAGTGGTAGTACTGGTGTGAGAAATACCAGGAATCCATTGATAGGTGCTGACCAGTTGCCGCCATGTACTGTTAAAAGTTGTGTTCCCCATTCAATCAATCAATTGAATTTGGACAAGTCTAAAATTTTGCACTACAGTACTGGGTTAAAGCTGAATCATGCAAGTTTCTAATTGAAACAAATTTTACTAAGCCATGTACTTTATAAATCTTTTAGTTGTATCATATGGCAAAGTACACTTGTTGACATTCATTTTCCTAATCATATATTTGTAAAAGATCTGCATCAAACACAGGTTCTTGCACAAAGTATTGGTTAAGAATAAATTAGTGATTTGCAATAATCATAAATATCTCCCCAACATAAACCTAGTTTTTACCCATTTAACCCTTTCCTGGTCAATCTCTGGTTTTTTATGTCCCTGTGATTTTTTAATTGAGACAGCATTGTAGAAAAACAAGAAATTGCTTGTAACAAGCAATTTCTTGTTTTTCCACAATATTTTCTACCATACTCAACGGTTTTATTTCAAACTAAATCCACTTTCAAGGATCTTAAATTTTGTGAAACAGGAAAGGGTTAATCAAAGTACCACAGCTCAACATATAGATTGTTATGAATTACATTTGATTCAATGACAGAAAGCTTGAATAATGTACTGGCACCATTAAAACACCCTTTGTAAAATGACATCATTACATGCATAATGACATCATTTACTTATTACCAAAAAGTTATGGCTATAGCCCCTATAGGACACCAGGAATCTTATACATAATTATGTAAAATGTAGATTTAAGATATTCAGAAAATTTATTTCACTTCGGAGTGGTACCTCACATTATACAAGGCTTGCACTAGCCATAGAAACTGATGAGTCATTGACTCCTTGTTCATAAAATTCTAAGGGGTCAAAGAGATTTCGAAGGGGTCAAAAAGAGCAAATCAAATGGATAAATTCTCTTTTCGTGTATCTGTTGATTCAGTTTTTAAATCTACAAAAAAATATGAAGTTAGTAGTAAATTTATATAACATTTCAATAGTACTTAGGACGCATCACTGAAAATTTTGAGGGATCAAAATTCCTGTTTCGACCCTTAGAAATTCCTCTTAAGAAGGTAGAAAAAAAAACCTGAAAATTTGAGGGATCAAATTCCTGTTTGAACTCTTAGAAATTCCTTTCAAGGGGGTGAAAAAATGTAGAGAAATTTCTATGGGTAAAAACAGTATACTTTTCAAGTTTTTGAGGGTCAAACCCTAGTTAACAAGTCAATCAAACAGGAGCCCTGTAATCCCATTCCCACACAACAAAATCTTAGACTGGTCCAAATTGAAAGAAGTTGCAGACGACATGCACTATCACACTAACTAAATTGTGATAACTTTGTCTGCTTGACTGCACATGGGCTTAACAAAAAGGTTATTATTCATCCTTTCTTTCAGAATTAATGAAAAGGATTTTGATGGATCCATGAATTCTACTTAGCCATAACATGACCTGTGACAAAAGAAAATTAGCCAAATGGTTATTTTTCAAGTAGCATGGAACAATTTTAAATGAATTGCAATAAATATGCAAAAGAACTCAAGCACATACAAATACTTTTGAATACAGATAAAATGATTAAATAATCTATTATATGTGATTACAACTTTTTACTTCTTTAAATCATCCTGTATGTTAACATAATTCTACCAATAGCTACAGGTATCCTTATCATTTTATCATAAAATATAATGTCAATATATCTACCAAATGTTAAACTTAATCATTTCAAAATCTAGTAAATATATAGCTTTAATTATATATTCAATAATATCCATCAACTGTTGTCATATTGTCAAATTATGTTTTGGCAGGAGGTATAGATAAAGATCAGACTGCACATATGTTTAGTCTGACCATAGTCTACTCCACAATGCTTATTTCTTTCTAGCCAAAGTTGTATAACATTAATCTTCAAAAGAAATATTGACCAAAAACTAGGCCTTCATGTCTTTTCTGCACTTTGATTTTTTTTTGTAATACACCCTTACAACTCCAAGTCAATTTGGACTAGTCAGATTAAAAATTTGTATATCTGGTAATGGGTTAAGGTAATTAGCCATCCATTCATGAAAGAAATATGACTGTCAATAGTCAGAGAGAAAGTTGGCTGCAAATCTAATGACCCTAAGATTTGCAGACTAATGCTCTATCAACTACACTACCATCAGCTTTGTTCAACCCATTACCAGACAACAAAATCTTAGTCTGGTCAAAATCATAAGAAGTTGCTGACAACTTTCAAATAACGAAATTTTAAAAAATCTTTGTCATGCAAGTTAAAAAACATTCATTTCTTCATTTTGCTTAATGCTTTTGAAAACCTTTTTTCTAGATTATTAATTGATTGAATCGGGTTTAACGCCGTTTCTAACAGTATTTCAGTCATATCGCGGCGGCTGGAGCACCATACAATGGATTCCTGGTGTTTCTCACACCAGTACTACCACTTCATCCTTTCCTAGCCTCCAGCTGCTATCCCACTTAGGTTTACGATTATCCACCCATTGGTGAAAACCTTTTTCTAGAGGGTCATAAAAAAGTAGGATTGAGTGAGAATAGGTTAAGCTGCATTTTCGATAGCATACACCACTGGGCTCGAACACTTTCATCCAGCCCATATAATGGCTATTGAATTTCTATGAGTTGGTATTAGACAAAGTAAGTCAAATATATATTGTTCTAACTAGAGTAGTACCCAATTTACCCAAGGACAGCTCGTTAGCTTAGTGTAAAAATGTCATAAGTGTTTATACTTTATGTAGACACTTATGATTTAATCTTTAGTTTTGTATATCAAAAACGAGTGTTCTGATTGGTCAAAAAAATTTACTAATAACTCCATGAACGAAATTTTGAGCACGCAGCAATTTTGTATATTTCTGCACAAAATAGTCCCATACAAAAGGGTATCAAAATTCATAAAAGCTTTTGTTTTTTTCGCTCGATGCTATTAAATTATAAGAAATGAAGAGAATATATTTTGTTTTCATGGAGGTATGAGCCGAAAAACCTAATCATACAATATATGAATCTGCTTCGCGTATTCATACAGTGTGATTAGTTTTTTAGGTTCATACCTCCACAAAAAACAAAAAATATTCTCTTCATTTCTTCAATGATTATTTTGCACTAAGTCATCAAGCTCTTATCTAATCAGGACCAATATTCAAAATCAAATTCGAAACCATCTTCTGAGCAAAGTAGGCTTGCATTTTTGAAAGCTAGCAAAATTTCATCATTTACTCAGATCATTTTTTCCTGTACATTATTTCTTCATCAAATGAACAATTGATAAAAAGTCAAATGCTATGGAAAAAAGATCTAACAAGACAGAAGAAAATTGGCCCTGAAGAGTATGAAGTAAGTGAATTAAATATTTATTCTACCATAAGTTAGGTTTCATAAATAATTATAACATATAGAGTTGAGATACCATTAACCAAAGGAAAACCCAATTTCAATCCCTTATTCAACACAGTCTCTCTGTAAATGAACCTAAAGAGATAAATTGATTGATTTGGGTTTAACGCCACTTTTTACAGTATTTCAGTCATATCCCGGCAGCTGGCGCACCTAACAATGGATTCCTGGTATTTCTCACACCAGTACTACCACTACATCCTTTCCTAGTTTTTTTGAATGGGGTTTTACGCCGCTTTCAACAATCTTTCAGTTATATCGCGGCGGCTGGAGCACCTAACAATGGAATCCTCACACCAGTACTACCATTACATCCTCTCCTAGCCTACAGCTGCTATCCCACATAGGTCTACGATTATTGACCCATTGGTGAGAGACAAATAGTCGGAAAGGATGAGTGCCGCCGTCGGGGATCAAACCCGGGACCTCTAGATTGACAGTCCGACGCGCTACCAACTGCGCTATGACGGCGGCTACATCCTTTCCTAGCCTCTAGATGCTATCCCACTTAGGTTTACGATTATCCACTCATTGGTGAGCCTCTAGATGCTATCCTACTTAGGTTTAGGATTATCCACCCATTGGTGAGAGACAAATGGATTTCAAATACTAACATCCTTAATGTCATACAGCAATGAATGTAGAGTAAAAGTGCTTGATATATAACTCATTTTGATATATAAATTTTTAGACTTGCCGTACTTGGACAAATTGCAGAAAACAACACAAACTGCATTTAAATTGAAAAATAAGTACTAGTTTGGGTACAAGACACAGACAGAAGAGAAGAAACTGCTTGTAAGAAACTATTTTTAAATTAGTTCTAATTTGATGTATTGTTGTACATGTATCAATAAATAACAACTGCATGAACACAAATGCATTTTCAAATGTAATATATTGCTCATGCAAATTAGCCAAAAGCCAATGTACATGTACACCAAACTTTTCAATTTTAAATTTAAGTTGAAGGAGAGCACATACTATACGATGATTCAATTGTGAAAAAATTTTCTCTGAGAATCTTGAAGGTTTGAAAGACTGTGAAAATAAGAATTTATTAGTTATTAGATGTATATGATGTGATCTAGTCTAATCTTCACCTGATGCTGCTTAAAATGAGGGAGATTCTGAGAATGAAAATGAATAATAGGAATAAACACCATACTATTTGTATTCTCTCAATTTCTTCTATATGAAATTATGTTATGTCTGAAGGCTTTTCTCTTCAGTCTTCAGATAAAATGTTTTATGTATAATCAGTTGGTCAATAAAACATACATGTATTTGCAAAGCACTGATGTCCCCTGCACAGCCAAATAAGGTCAATTTTGACCTTAAAAACTGACCTTTGGCTATTAAGATGTCCTTGACTTTATTCACGTAAGTTGCGCATCAATGCAACATGGCTTCAGTCATACATGAACAAACAAAATGCCTAGATCAAGATTAAGCTTATTTCAATGTTGTATTCTTACATCTTTATTTCAAAATATTTTTCATCCTTTAGCAAATATTTGTGAAGTTTGATGGCTGGAAAAATAGCTCTTGAAAAAATATTTTTTCCATTGCAGTGTAATACTTGCACTAAAAATAATCCCTGCAAATATTTATGTGAAGTATGGTTCTAAACTTAGAATTCTAGAAAAGTCTGCTATTAAAAACTACACCAAAAATTATTTATTACTAATAAGATCAATATGAACTCCACATTGCATTACAGCCAAACATTTTCTGTGAGCGTTAACCAATCTCATGTTGAACCTGGATTATTCCTGTTTGGGAAAAAGGAATAGACAAAGATCAGCCTGTACGTAATTACAGTCTGATCTTTGTATAAACCACCTGCCTATCTCTCTTAAGCCAAAAACTGTATTATGCAAAATAAACATTAGCCCGGAATTGGTGTTTCCAGTGCTTTCATTCCTTTGATTTTGATGCAATTTCATAGAGTATTTCATCTAGCCTGACAAGGGTCAAAGTTCATTGTTCACTTTACCTTTCCTATCAATTATGTTTATGCATCGGTTGAAGATTGAGGGCCATGCCCACCGATCTCTGACATAGCAGTTGTATTGAGAAATATTACATAAAATCTAGGGTCAGGAGCATGAAACAAAAGTCAAATTGTATGTGACTGACTTGAATGTCTTAACTACAGCCTGAATAAGATGTAGTTGCAAGTTCAAGTTGCTCCAAAACGAAATTGCTTCAAATAAATGCAAGAAGTAGCATTGTTCATCCAGTCTGAATGATTTGATAAGTAAATCAAATTTTCAATTGACAGTAGGGCCTAGTCAGTTAACCCTCCCATTTTTTAGAATTTCAAATTGGCCCAAATTCAAAGGCGTTGCAGACGACAATTTTAAGTTAAATTATCTGAAAAATAATCATTCAGTAGGGTAGAACATATTGTGGAAAAAGAAGAAATTGCTTGTTACAATGTTGTTTTTTTTTCCAGTATGAAAATACAGGGATGTAAAAACCAGAGATTAAACAGGAAAGGGTCAATAAGCACAAAAGTTTTGTTTGTTTTGTAGCCATATGACAGACAGAAAAAGCTTCATTTTTTTCACAATAAGGAGTTCATTACCTCAGATTAATGAATGATGAAGGAAATCTATTTTGAAAATTTATTGGAAATCTAAATTGCTTTTTAAAATGCTTACATGATCTTATGATACCTGGCAACTGAAACCTTAAATAAGCACAGAGCTTACAGCTAACTAGAAATTTCTTTACCCTTTCCTGTTAAATCCCGGGTTTTTCCTGTTCAATCCCTGATTTTATTATTGAGAAAACAATGTAGAAAAAGAAGAAATTGCTTGTAACAATCACTTTTTTCTTTTTCTACAATATTTTCTACCCTACTGAATGGTTTTCTTACAAATTAAATCCACCTTACATTTTTGTCTGCAAAACCTTTTGAATTTGGACAGGTCTAAAATTTTGCAAAACAGGAAAGGGTCAACAAATATTTCTAAAAAGATCAAATCCATCAGAGGTAGTATTTCAGAAATGAATATAAAGTATGGTAGAAGGATCATTCTGTGTGAACACAATGGGAAAGTATTTTGATCATGGTAAGCCTGGGTAGGTAGTGAAGTCTGATCAGGATTGATACTCTTTGCACTTCCCAGATATCCCTATTTGCATGAAAAGTCATCAATTTCATTTATTCTTTTAACCCTTTCCTGTTCAATCCCTGGTTTTTATTTCTCTGTAATTTCATAAATGAAAAAACATTGTAGAAAAATAGAAATTGCTTGTAACAAGCAATTTCTTCTTTTTCTACAATATTTTCCACCCTACTGAATGGTTATTTTTTAAGTTAAATCCACTTTGAATTTTCGTCTGCAAAAACTTTGAATTTGGACTGGTCTAACATTTTACTGAACAGAAAAGGGTTGAACCCATTACCAGACAACAAAATTTTAGACTGGTCCAAATCAAAGATGTTTCAGACACCAAATTTTAGATTTTAAATTTTGACCATTTTATCTTTTTGCGTAGAAAACATTTGTGGATAATGAAGAATTTTAAAATAATCGAATAATAAAAGAGAAATGTGGAACCTTTAAAGGGTCAAGTTTCACTACAATAGAAAGTAAGCATGCCTCAGTGACTGGAAAATGATTGAATTTCATTAACAGATGCTTTATCTCCATTTAGAATTCTTAAAGAAAGCTCCCATACGATACAGGGTTGTGATCAATATCCAGATGCAATTATCTTTGGCCAAGTTGGTTCTGAACGACTTTTAGAACCAGTCCACATTTACAATCAAGCGACTTCCAAAGAAATCTTTTAACCCATTCACACACGGTGACACTTTTTCACGCCCCCAAGAAAAACATTTGGGGAAAACATAGTGCAAACATTGCACCAAGCAATTTCTTCATTTTACACAATGTTTTCTACCCAGAAAGTTGAAAATATCTAAAATTTCATAAAATTTTATATTGTGTCTGCAACTTCTTTCAATTTTGACCAGTATAAAATTTTGTTGAGTGGGAATGGGTTAAAACTTGGTGAAATGGCTAGCTGGTTCAAAGCAGAATGGCTTGACACTTTGTAAAGACGTAAGTACAACTCCTGGTGATAGCATATTTAGGCCTCGACGAATTAAAACTAAATAATAGCAAAACATTTTAAAGAGCCATGAAGGCATCTATCACAAGGACAAACTTTCCAATAGTCCTTATCATACTTATCATACTATGCACTTCAGCTAGGCTGACACCAGTTCAAACTTGTTTCCTTTTATTACATTTTCAATAAGCATATGTCCTGCAAGATAATCATGTTTATTTCTTGTTTAGCTGAATGGTGAGCAGATGGTGTAGGTAAAGATCAGACTGCATGTATACACAGGCTGATCTTTGGCTATGCTTCCTGTCATTGCAGAAATATTCTAAGATCAATAGAATGAAATTTGAAATAACTGACAAAAACTGAACTATACTTGTGGTGTTATCATTTACCTTATTTTGGCTTTCAAAGACTGTCCATTTTTTACGTTATTTTCATTTTGTTTATTTATCTATTTCATTATTTTTTCTTCATTTTCTTACCTGCTAATGGATGGAATGGAAGGCGTGGCATTCAATGGAGTGTGTATATTATGACCAGATGGATGAATTGGGGGTATACTGGATGAGTCCTTGTGGGATAATGTATTTTCTTTGTCCTTCTCTCTATCTCTGTTATCCTCTTTTTCAACATCATACTTATCTGTCTGTTTATCGGAATGTTTGTCAGAATGTTTATCAGAATGTTTATCGGAATGTTTATCAGAGTGTTTATCCGAATGCCTATCAACATGTTCCTTGTTTTCCTTATCACGATTTATATCACCTTTCTCTTTATTGATGTGATCTAGTTTGGAGTCAGCACCTTTGTTTCTATCATAATTATCTAGAGTACTTTCTAGTCTCGATTCTAAATCTTTTTCTCGCTCCGATTTATTATCTCTCTCCGTTCTCATCACAGATTCTCTATCAGTTTTATCATCCCCTTTTGATTTATCTCCCTTTGTTAGTTTCAAACTTTTATCAAGTTTCTCAGATTTATCTTTATCAGCAAACATTTTATCAGGTTTGTCAACCTGTTTTTCCATTTTTGAATCACTTTTCTCCTTCTCACTTGATTCACCTGATTTTGACTGAGCTTTAGGATTAGGAGTCGTGTTAGGAGGTGTAGCCTTGGTACCTTTATCAGGAGGGTCTGCTAGCTTCTTCTTTGATTTATCTTCGGAACTATTTTTGGATTCCTGAAACAAGAGAATAAAATGAGAATCGGCATATCGAGGATAAAATATGATACTATTCTAAGAGTCTATACATTGTCTATACTTAGATGAGTATTGCAATTAACTCTTGATATATTGTTAACAAATTTTCTGGTCTAGATCAGATTCTGCTGATGAAAATCGAAGGATTTCTTTCATTATTTTCAGTCAATTGTGAAGTTTGTTGTTCGATTATTGCTTGGTTATTTCTCTGATGAATCATCAAATTGATAAACTCACTATTTCAGTTAAAAAACTTACTTTATCATGCCTTCTTTTATTTAACCCTTTCCCGTTCAAACAATGGGATTTTATGTTCCTGTGATTCTTTACTCAAGAAACCATTGTGGAAAAGGAGAAATTGCTTGTAATAAGCAATTTCTCCTTTTTCCACAATATTTTCTACCACATAGGATGGTTTCATTTCAAATTGCATCCATTTTTCATTGTCGTCTGCAACCTCTTTCAATTTGGACCGGTCTAAAATTTTCAAAAAACGGGAAAGGGTTAATTCTATTGCACATTAACCAATTCCTACACAAAGCTGTATCTGATGGCTAGCCGTCACCATTCATTGTGATGGATACCCATCAAAAGTTTCATTTTCATTGTGATGCTTCAATGTCACTGGCCAATAATGAAGAAAAAATCTTAGAACAGCATTTCAAAGATTGATGGCAAACCATAATTGATAAGAAAAAAATAATGACAGTAATTCTACACAGGTATTTCGTCTGTAAAATCATGATAAGCCTTTAACCCATTCCCACACAATGAGGCTTTTAGACACCCCTAAAGAAAGAATGCTTTGGAAAACATTGTGGAAAATGAAGTAATTGCTTGTGACAAGCAATTTCTTCATTTTACACAATGTTTTCTACCCAGAAAGTTGAAAAATTTGGATTTTCATAAACTTTATATTGTTGTCTGCAACTCCTTTCAATTTGGACCAGTCTAAAATTTTCTTGTGTGGGAATGGGTTAAAAAAGACGTGATGGATGAGTACATTGAGGCATTACATGCATATGCATTGTGTTGATGAATTTCATATTGCTTTCCTGGACATGATTTTTATTAACTAGATGGTTGTCCCAGGACAACTGCTGTCGAGCCCGCAACTTTTTGTAGGTATCATGCTCCAGATAAACACAATTTTAGTGTTTGACCTTGAGCTGTGACCTTGAACTTGAAGCTATCCAAAAACTTCTTTGAAATGGCACATCTACTCATGATGGAGAACAATTGTGCCAATTAATTTTGAAATCCATCCATAATTGTAGGAGAAATGCTCCGGACAAGCACAATTTTAGTGTTTGACCTTGAGCTGTGACCTTGAACTTGAAGCTATCCAAAAACTTCTTTCAAATGGCACATCTACTCATGATGGAGAACAATTGTGCCAAATTATTTTGAAATCCATCCATAATTGTAGGAGAAATGCTCCGGACAAGCACAATTTTAGTGTTTGACCTTGAGCTGTGACCTTGAACTTGAAGCTATCCAAAAAATTCCTTCAAATGGCACATCTACTCATGATGGAGAATAATTGTGCCAAATTATTTTGAAATCCATCCATAAATGTAGGAGTAATTGTCCGGACAAATTCGGACGGACCAACCCACTAACGCACATACACCGACTTGTCATAGTTACAACTATGTCTCGCTCACCATAAGCGGGCTCGACAAAAAATAAAGCATTTACTTAACTCCTTATAAAGGTGTGCTGCTCATTGTTTTTGGCAATAATTAATGTATAGCAAAGAAATAAAGCAAAATTTTGATTCATTGAGGAGGTTTTCATATGCCTCAAGGAGACACTCAAAGATATGCGACCAACGGTTTTGAGAAGGGATAAAATTCATTTATTTTGAATAATTACATTGTTACTATTTACCATCACAATAGGAGGTGGTGGTTTCGAAATAAATCAATAAACCTTTTTACTTGACATCAGAATTTTAGAGTGGTCCATATTAACCCATTTACACATAGTGAAATTTTAGACCAGTCCAAATTGAAAGAAGTTGCTGACGACAATTTAAAGTTTATGAAATTTTGGATTTTTCAACTCTCTGGATAGAAAACATTGTGGAAAATGAAGTTATTGCTTGTAACAAGAAACTTCTTCATTTTCCACAATGTTTTCCAAAGCTGTTTTCCATGGGGGCGTATAAAAGCGTCACTGAGTGGGAATGGGTTAAAAAAGAAGTTGCAGACAGGGATTCAAAGTTAGTGAAAACAGAAAGACTACTGCCACATAGGATAGACAAAATATTGTAAACAAGATGTGTTTGTGAAACACCATGCACCCGAATCAGGAATTCTTAAGAAACAGGTAAAGGGTTAAAATTTTGACCTTGACCTTGATGAAGTGACCTTCCCCAGTTGCACTTTGTTGAGACCTATCTACATACCAAATATTAGCATTGTAACTTAATCAGGGTTGAAGTTATAGTAAAATGTTTAGTTGGCAGGTTAAGTTTTGCAGACAGACAGACAGACAGACAGACAGACGGACACGGTAAAACAATATGCCCCCGATCTCATCGACGCGGGGGCATAAAAATGGAGAAACTGCTCTTCTCCGGCAATTTTTCCTTTTCCAACATTTTTCCCCATACATTTTAATATGAGTGTAAAAATGAGGGATTTTGTAGCAATAGGTTAATGTCATAGTTTTGGAATAGTTGAAAAAATTGCAGCCCACTCTTTGATCATTAACCTTAACCCTTGTCATGCTGAACCCGGAATATTCCGGTTTTGGCAGGAGGTGTAGACTAAGATCAGACTGCACTTATGTGCAGGCTGATCTTAGTCTACACCTCCTGCTTGTACTTTTCCTGCCAGAGTTGTTTATGAAGTTGATTTCTAAAAGAAATATTGATTTTTGAATAACAAGTTCTACCAGTGCTTTCAGCCCTTTGATTTGACAGCATTCAGTATGGTAATTTATACAGCATGACAAGGGTTAAAATATATCCTTGAATTTCGAGCTACAGTTCTTGGGCTCAAACAGGACACAAGGCCTCATAGTAGGGACTATTTTTGCTAAGTGCTTTTCAAATCCACTCATTGTTGTCCTAGTCAACCAGATGTCCAAAGTTACATACAAAAATTCGAATTTTGATAATATTGGAAAATAAGTGCAAAATAAGGTTGAAAACATTTTGACAAAAGGGGAAATTGTTTGTCACAAGCAATTTCTCCTTTTCCCACAAAGTTTTGCATGATAATATTTCTTCAGGGCTTCAAAAATTATCGTTGTGTGGTAATGGGTAAAATGGAATGTAGAATTTGGACAGACTTGAAAGACAGACAAATAAAATGATGGCTAGACTGTATGATATAAATATACTTGTCTTTGGATGAATGAAAATCTTATCCTTAAAGAAATATTCCCAATTAACCCATTCACAGACAAATTTTTTGGCTGGTTCAAATTCAAATAAGTTGCAGACTATAATATTTTGTTGATGAAATTTAAAACAAGAGCACCGCCCACAGGTGCCAATGCTCAGAAGGGGCATAACTCTTACATAAATGCTTTTGGAGTTATTCCCCTTGATGGTCTAGATAACCTTGTGATGTCAATACACATGCCAAGTTTCATGAGGATATCTTCCATATCAACAGAGGTATGACCAAGGTTAAATTTTGTTACACCAATGCCAATGGCGCCATGGTGATCACAATACCTCTAGTTTTCTCCGAAAACAGCCGAGCTAAAAATCTCTGTCCTTTGGGGTAGAAAACTTTTGTAACAAGCAATTTCTTCATTTTCCACAAAATTTTCCTAAGTTTTTTTCTTGGGGATCAAAGGAGGCATTGAAAGGCATCATTGTGTGGGAATGGTTTCATGGAATTATCTTCCTAATCTTCAACTTATGCTTATTTCATGCACATATGCTTTATATGGTTTTCTTTTCCTTTATATGAATTTTTTTAATTAATATTTCAGGAGTAATTACTACCAGGGACAAAGTGTTTATATAAAGAATTTTTTTTAAGAAAATTACATATCATCTGTACACACCTCCTTTGGAGTATTTTTCTGTTCTGGTTTAGACTGGCTTTTATTATGATCTTCAACTTTCTTTGTTAGAGGTATTTTCTTCTTTTTCTTTGTGGTAGTTTTATTGTTTGTTGCATTATCTGCCCCTTCCCCATCATCTTTATCATTGGGAAGAGAGTTGATGAGTGGGTTTCTCTCCTGCTCTCGTGATATTTTGGCTTTAAGATCATGCATAAACTTTGTAGCAAAACCATCTCGTGTGAAGAACTCGTGTTTTAGTAATGCTGAGCAGGTAGGCCGAACGTCTGGATCTAACTGTAAACATTCCTGATGACAAGAAACAAACAAATAATACTTCAAAGAATTGAAACAAGCATTATTTTTTACAAAAAGACACTAGAATAAAACTGAGAGCAAAAAAAGAAAATTACAGCAAGCGTACCACGTGCAGATGCCATTCCTTGGCTGTTCAAGGGCTTGATTGTGGGTAAAAGTTTAAAGTTGAAAAAAGCGCCAAAATCCATTCAAAAATGCATTTAGTCTTATCTCCTTTAGTTTATACTAATTTATTTTAGTTCGATTGCGACAAAAGCTGTAAGCTTATAGAGTTGCTCTCGTAACCAACAATCCAGGTGTTTTCAAATCCCTGAAAGAGAGGCAGTGGCTAAACCCACTGCTACCCAATTCTTCAGCTGGGTAGACTGGGGCTGGCTATTAAGTGTCTTGCCCATGAATACACCCCGATGACGGTGGGGCTCAAACCTGTGACCTTCAGATTACCAATCAAGCACCTATACCAATTGGCCATCAAGGCAGTCAACTTGGGTTTTCTCCAAAAACAGTCTAGCTTGAAATTAAATAGACAGACAGATTGATTTCAGTACAATCCTAAAATAATTATGTATTACCTTGTTAAAAGAATCTTTTAATTTTTCTATTTTGTGTAGCTTGTAATTGAAATGGTTATAGTTCCGTCTAAATTGCTGGATTGTTAAGTATTTCAGTAAAACACTTTTACTTTGTACTACTATACGTCTATCTTTAACCCTTGTCATGCTGTACCTGAAATATTTGCGGTTCTGCAGGTGGTATAGACAAAGATCAGCATTCAGATATGTGCAGTCTGATCTTAGTCTACACCACCTGTTTGTCCCTTTAAAGTCAGATTTGTCTACAGATAAATATTAAACCATGGGTAGTGCTTTGAATGCTTTTAGCCCTTTGATTTTAAAGCAATTCTGTAAAGTATCTTTTGCAGAATGTAATCTCCCAAGATTATTTTGACTTCACCTACCTTTATGAGTGCATGCGAGTGATGTGAGATTCGAGGAAACTTTTTCTCCATAGGAGTCACCTCTTTGACTTCCGGTAATCTCATGCCAACAAATAATGGATTTCTTAAGAACACTTCTTTATGGCGAGCTGTTAAATTACCTGTGGAAAGAAAAGATGGAAGCTACACTTTACAATCCTCGTAGAGTCATAAACCTCATTAATTCTCGGGAGGAAAAGAAAATATAATTTTTGAAACAAAACCAATCTAGATGTGTTTGCCAAACATTTAGATGCCTCCATAATGGCAACTGCCTTCACCAGTTTAACCCATTACCATGTAATACCGTAATAGAAAGAAGCGATGGAAAACTATGTAAAAAAAAGAAATAATTTTTTGTAACGAGCAAACTCTTCTTTTTTTACAATTTTTTCTTCCTCATATTGCCCTTAATTTTTAATATAAATCAATTTTGTTTTGTCATCTGCAACCTCTCTAAATTTGGACGTCTAAAATTCTGTCAAGTAGTAATGGCTTAACTTTGAAAGATAACATTGAGCTTGTCAGATGACAAAAACCAACTGTACTTATAGTTCCCCTGTTGCCTAGAGACAAATGATCATCTTTCAATGACTTTTGTCTAATGTCAGAAAAGTGATCATCTTGCAAATGCACAAACCCCAGATTGAGAGCAGAGCCAAATACCGACTTTAGATAAACTGGCATTTAGTGCAAATTCTAAAAACATGAGTGAACAAGATGCGTTTGTGAAACACATACAAATCACAAAGTTTATGAAAAGGATTTGGTCAAGTTTGATAGAATAATGTTATTGAAAACACTGTCTTTACTTACCAAAAACTTTGACTATGTGATAAAGTTGATCAATGTCTGAATCTCCAGGAAATAGAGGTTCACCAGTCAACATCTCTACCAATAAACATCCTACAGCCCATATATCTACAGCTCTATAAAGGGAAATATAGTATAAAGTTGTCAGGGTAAGCTCTGGCTTGAAAAAAGTTGTCGCCATCACTTTCGCCAAATTAAAAAAGTTGGTGCCAAATTGACAAGAAGTTGGTGCCAAACTCGAACATTTCTAAACTGCACTATTATTTTCTTAACTTATATGTTGTTAAATAGATAATACGCATATAAAACAGGTTTTTACATGGCCATTCATTTTAAATTTGTCCTGAATGAATGTAGCAAAGTCATACACCTACATTGATTTTACTCATCTCTAATCAGTGCTTCCAGTACTTCGATTAGAAAATCAAGACTATGATGAGAAAAAAAGATAAAAGGGAATTGTAATAAAGCTTGTAAATTATGCTTGATTTAATAATAAAATAATATAGACTTCTGTAATTTAAAAAGAATCGGTTCAAGATCGAACATTCTTGGGTTACGAATTTGAACAAAAAAAAAATGGTTCATCTGTGTTTGGGACATAGAACTTTTGAAATTTATGTCAAATTTTGACAAACTAACACTGTTTTTGTCAACAGTTCATCAGAATATCCTTCTTATTACCCATAAATGCTGATTCAGTTATTTAGCAAGGAATTGCAATAGTGGTGCCGATATTAGAAAATGACTGAAACTGCCAGAAAAAATATGTGATCGCCGTCATCAGCTCATCCAAAATACTAAGTCACGCCTACAACACCAAATTAATACGACTCGCCAACCAATGAGTGCATTTCATTCATCTGATTGGCTGTCAATCAGAACTGTAATTGAATTTGGTAATGTGTTGGTCTTGTGTCAGACTCGATGATGGCATAATTGACACGATATACAAGCCCTTGAGCAATTATACACTTGGCCCTCGGACTTGATTTCCGTAGATTAGTCAAAGAAAATGTATGTATTAACAAAACTTTTCATTTTTTTGGTGCCAGAAACTTTCGCCAAATTAAAAAAAAACTTGTGCCAGAATTTCATTTTTGTCCCATTTGGTGATCAACAGCACGAACCCTGGTTGTTAAAGGACTTAAATCCTTTCACATAAAAAATTCTGCTTTTTTATACCCTGCAAGAAAACATTGTGGAAAAATAGACATTGTTGCAAAACAGAATAATACCCCCCAGCAGAACTTGTCCATATACAGGTGCTATCCGCCAAAGGGCCATAACAAAAATGGACTTTTTAATTAAAGGGCCATCACTCGGTCAAATATCAATGGACCATAACCAAAATAGGATATGCACATGTCACATGTCTGACTTATACCGAGTTTTTCTGTGAAATTTGAATCAAATCCGTCCAATGGTTGCTGAGAAATTGAGTGGACACGATTTTTCCCAAAAGGGCCATAACTCTGTCAAAAATCAATGGACTGTAACCAAAATTGAATATGCACATCTCTGCTTGATACTGATTATACCAGTGAAGTTTGAATCAAATCTGTCCAATGGTTGCCGAGACATTGAGCGGACACGAAAAAGCTACAGACAGAGGGAGAGAAGTTTTACGGCGTATAATAAAAAAATTGCTTGTTACAAGCAAGTTATTATACTCTTTTCTAACTAATAGCATGATGCACAACGTGACTGTCCAACTATTCATTGCATTGACTTTCCACATGAAATCTTTAAATAGATAAACTGGATACATGGGTTATTAGGGAAATACTATATTTTTCTTCGGTAATCAATTTCTGATTTTTTCAAATGTAATTGTCAGAATACTGTATTCAAACAATGGTCAAGATGGAATTAAAAATCATCAAAAAAAATCTGTGACATGATAAAAACATCAATACCCTTTTTTAAATTTTTGATTAAAATATGTTTTACCCAAACAATCAGGATTTTTATGCCCCTCAGAAAAAAACAGTAGTGAAACATTGTGGAAAATGAAGAAATTGCATGTCACAAGCAGTTTCTCAATTGACCACATTATTTTCTACCCTGATAGGCAATTGATTGATTGATTGAATGGGGTTTAACACCTCATTTAATAGTATTTCAGTCATATTGCGGCGGCTGGAGAACCTAACAATGGATTCCTGGTATTTCTCACGCCAGTACTATCACTATATCCTTTCCTAGCCTTCAGCTGCTATCCCACTTAGGTTTACGATTATCCACCCATTGGTGAGAGACAAATGTTGGAAAGGATATGTGCCGCTGCCGGGGATCGAACCCATGACGCCCTATGATTGAAGATTAGGAGTCTGATGCACTACGGACTGTTCTATGACGGGGCTCCTGAAAGGCAAAGGTTTTGGAAATTTCCCAAATTTGAAATTGTTGTCTGCACAATATTCAATTTGAAACGGTCCTTCATGTGGTATTGGATTAAAATGATTTCCAAGGATTCTGTAGACTTTTTATATTACAATACAATTCACTTCTGCCAGGACATACACATACATTTTCTGAATAGGCGCAATAATTTTAAGGCCAAATTACAAATACAAATACATTAACACATAACAAAAATTAATGCTTGCTATTCTTTTTCAAATGATAAATTAATGAAAACAAAATGTGATCATTTAGGCCAAACAGAGTATAAAAATTTTATTAAATGAATGGGATTTAAGCCCCATTTTGCTATTCTTTTTCAAATGATAAATTAATGAAAACAAAATGTGATCATTTAGGCCAAACAGAGTATAAAAATTTTATTAAATGAATGGGGTTTACCCCCCATTTTGCTATTCTTTTTCCAATGATAAAACCATGAAAACTAAATGTGATCATTTTGTCCATACAGAGTCTTCAAAATATATTTGTGTCATGGACACAAATGTCCCCACTTGTCACATTACCTTCAGTTCTGACCTTGAACCTGGGAGGATCCAATAGAACTTTATACATGACACTAGTACTCATCAAGGGGAACAACTGTGCAAAGGTATTTTGAAATCCATCAATTAACAGGCCTCCTAGCAGGCCAAAACAAAAATAAAGGTTTTTATAAAGGCTCCAATGTATGAAAATAAAGGCCTTTTAGTGTAAAATATGAAAAAATAAAGAGTGGATAAAGGCTATTTTCGTCGAAGTTCTCATTTCTTTATTAAACCCACAGTCAAACCAAAGTCATTTTTTGATGTTATATACTGTTTGAATTATGCAATATAATACATACTTTATTTAATGTGTATACCTATTTTCTCTGCATATTTATATCATACATAACTCCTGTTTTACAGTGTAGAAACAAAAGCAGCATTGTTTAACTACACATAAAAGAAGGGAAAATGCAGAACAAAATCCATTACTTGCTTTAAGCTAGCACGGCAACCAGTCAGAGCAAATATAAAGGTTTTGAGTGAGAATTACAGGCTATTTTGGCGTTTTAAAGGTTTTCTGGGGAAATGTAAAGGTTTTAAAGGTTTGCTCTGAAATTAAAGGTTTTTAAAGGTTTTAAAGGTTTCACTAGGAGGCCTGAATTAATGTAAAAAATATGCTCTGGACAAGAAATTGACAGCCACACACAGCACTCACACAGAGGTAACTTATGCGCCTCTTGACATTGCAAGGTGGGGGCTTGAATAATTGACTGATTAATTGGATGCGATTTTATTCAATTTTGAACAGTCTTTCAGTAATATCACTACAACATTTGTTTATCCATGTTTTCTAAGTATCACCAGTTATAGGGTGGGGCTCTGAGTCTTGCCCAAGAACATACCCATTGGACCAGTGGTGGGAGGCCGAGACTCACACCCCCAGCCATAAACTTATCTTATATTTTGAGTCCACCCTGTGCCCAACATGGCACATAGCTCAGCACAATTCTACTTACTTTCCATACTTTGTATCTCCTACTAACAATTCTGGTGCCCTATACCACCTTGTGGCCACATAATCTGTGTATATTTCACCGGGCTGTGCCAGAGTCCGAGCAAATCCAAAATCACACAATTTAACTACTCCATTTTTACTAACTAGAATATTTTCTGGCTTTATATCTCTATGTATAATCTGAAAGTAATAACAGAAAAGTTTAATGTATAAGAAAAAAAATGGTATAGGACATGCCTGAAAATATTTAATATGGTTTACCCATTCCTACACAGTGATGCTTTTTGAGGCCCCTCAAGGAAACCATTTGGAAAACATAGTGTAAAATGAAGAAATCTACCCAGAAAGTTGATAAAATCTAAAATTTCATAAACTTCAAATTGTCGTCTGTAACTCCTTTCAATTTGGACCAGTCTAAAATTCTGTTGTGTGGGAATGGGTTAGGTGCTAGATGACATCATTTTTGTGGAAAAAACGATGTCAAGCTAGCAGGAAATGATGTCAAGCTAAGAATAAAAGTTATAAAGATTATAGAAATTTTGCATTGCGGATAATTTTGCAAGCCTTTTCTACCTTAAAACAGTCAAGTTTTGCAAGGTATAAAGTAGATGGAGAACATAGAGGGTACCTGTTTGTTTCAGTGTAAGTTTTATTTCTCTTTCATTAAACAAACCATTATGGCTATATTTTCACATTAAGGAAAAAATAGCTATTAAATTTCACGAAATGAAATGTAGAAAAAATAAAGAGATTAAATATGATTGTTTTTGGAGGAGGTTTTTGGACAAAAGCTTGTCATTTTGCACTTGATTTAAATGGAAACCTTTTGATACCAAAGTGTCTTTAGTCCTCCCGAGATGATGAACAAAATCTACCAAATAATGAGCTTGTCATTTTGATATTTTCATTTGTTTGTCTGTGAAATCATCAAGTGATAATCCACTGAGAAATACCCCCGACAAGCATGAAAGAAGATGATAAAGTAGTGATCACAAACCACAAATTGGATTCTCACCAAAATTTGATATCTAGTTTCTGTCTAGTGAAATATAAAAAAAATTCATAAGCAGCTTGAATCAAAAGACAAAATGACACACATAATAGTCATGGACTTTGATAAATTATACAGCCACCTGTGTCAAATAGCCAATTTTGCTAAGTCCCTGGGGTAGCTGTGTATAATAAAGATTTGTTGACACAATCCTTTTTTGAATTATAAACCCTGATTGACCAATTCATTTAACGTAATTCCTAAATTATACGGTTTTTTGAACAACAAGTCTTTTGGGAAAGTACTTTCTTTATAATTCAAGATAGATTAAATATTATACAAGTGGTCTGTAAAACGAGGTGAGTTTGTCAAGATTTGAAGGGGTTTTAAATGTAAGATAGAAACATTTAAATTATCAAATTTAATGTGGCAAGCTATGTCTCCTTTTCTCACAATGCTTTTCTACCCTAATTTTCATTTCATATTGAATTAGAAGACTTTGAATTGTCGAGAGATTTTAAGAATTTCATCAACTAAAACTTGCTGTCTGCAACATCTTCGAATTTTAAACCTGTCTAATTTTTGTTGTCTGGTAATGGATTATGCTGCAGAAATTCCCAAGATCATATGACACTAGTTCAAGCATAGATCAATCAAACAATTGGATGTATTTTGAGATCTGATCGAGCATTCTTTGTTAATACACAATCTTACATCAAAATCATGTACTCAAAATTTATCCAATCAATATTGGATTTGAATGGAATTACCCTTTACAGGTATATAAATATTTGAAATGGGAATTTAGAGAGATTATTCGTGGTCCATACATACATCTTAACCCATTCCCACATGATCCTGCTTTTCGATGCCCTTCATTAAACAAGAAGGCCATTGGCCCTTGGGCGCTCGACTGAGATAAATGCTCTTTTTCTTTCAACAGTCCAATCTTTTGTTAAGGTTAGCATAATGATACTAGTAAGCCATACTTTATACATCTATAAGCTTTTTACCTGGGGATTCCAAATTCTTAATGACAAATTCCATGGCTTTAGGACAAATATGAAAGGAGGAGAACACTTTTTCCTCCCTTTGGATTCATGGGTAATAATTTCAGAAATATAAAAGAATTCAATAAACTGATGCTTCATGCAAAATATCAAGGCTATAGGCCTTGTCGGTCAGGGAAGATTATTTAAGATTATTTAAGATATCAAGATTATATGTTTATAGGCAGCTACAACTGTTTTGACCTGACCCATTGATATATTCCAAGTTTCAACTGAAACCTACAAAACAGGAATAATAAAGAATAACAAAGAC
Organism: Fragum fragum; assembly: GCA_946902895.1. NCBI lineage: Eukaryota > Metazoa > Mollusca > Bivalvia > Cardiida > Cardiidae > Fragum > Fragum fragum. The sequence goes on from OX336365.1 coordinate 15,069,003, forward strand.
ATCACAAAATTTCAATGTATTTGCATCATTATGACACCACTGATTGCACCGTCCCTGAGAACCACAACTCCTTCGACAAATTGATAGCAACACCTTGGTCCTTCTATGAAAACAACAGAGGTAAAAATAAAAGAGGATAATATCTTTATACTTCTAAAAGTTATATTAACCCATAACCAGAAAACAATTTTTAGACTTGTAAAAATTGAAAGAAGTTGCAGACAACAATTTAACTAGATGAAGTTAAAATATTTTTTTCATTTATAAGCAATATCTTCATTTTCCAAAATGATTTCCATAGCTTTTTCTTTAGGGTAATAAAATAGTAGGTTTGTCTGGGAACAGATTGAATTACATGTCAGATAATCTTACAATGGAATTCAATTTTACTCATTGACATTTCAAGGTCTGTAAAAGCGAAAATGAAAAAAATCTTTCTTTGAATACTTACATTGTTCAAATGACAAAATTCAATTCCTTTTAAAACCTGCCACAGAATCTTCCTACAAGTTGTTTCATCTAAACCATTTGGACATTTTTCCAACTCGTCTAACACAGTATGATCCACAAATTCAAACACTAAATAAAGTCGTTTCTTTCTTCTGAACACTTCCAACAGATTGACTAGGTGGTCATGGCGAAGTTGCTGAAAAAAAGAAACAATAGGCCAGTCAAATTATATGATTTAACTTTGTAAAACTAGATAAGGGTTAGAAATTACTGTCTCCCTCTGTTTTTCTGTCTCTCTCCTTTCCTTCCTCTCTCAGTCTTAAATGCTTGTTACAGGAAATTCTTTCATTAGCCACTTTTTTTTTTCTATTTGCGAGTACTGATAATTCTTTCATTGGATTTCAATAAATTCTTAAGAATCTATGATCTCTAAGCTGATTATCACAATATTTCTCAGAACTTTGCCCAAGATAGGGGGTTTGATTTCAATTTCCCCTATATATATCTTGTTGCCACTTGACGTGAGATTGAACGGACCTATAGCCTCATCCACTGACCTCTGATAATCTAGCTTGCCTATGATATCAAATGAAATTAGTTAACAAAATATATAGCCTAGGATATAAAACAAAAATCATTAGTGGACAACCTAAATCTGATAGCTGCTCGGCATATGGTATTATACCCAGACCAAGGGTAAACTGGTCCCCCTCCCCCAAGTAACCAAGGGAAGGACCCGGATAGAGACCTGGGGGGATACCTAGGTCGGTTCCCCGAGGGAGGGCTCGAGATGATGATGATGACAACCTAAATGCTTGATATCTACAAAATGAATAAACATGTATTACACAAAAGTCAGAGGTAAAAACTTTATTTGACTTCTGAAAGGGTGATTTTAATTGGTCAATCAATTTTAAAACAGTGGCAATCTGATTTTTATGCCCTTCAAAAGAAAAAGTTTCAAAAACATTGTGGACAATGAAGAAATTGCTTCTAACAAGACATTTCTTCAATGTCAATAATCTTTTCGATTCCCGAAAAAAGGCAATGATTGTATAAGTTCCAGCATTTTGAAATCGGCATCTGGAAAATCTTTCGATCTAGACTAGTGTAAATGTTGTCATGAGGTTATTGGTTACTTGCAATAAATCAGATGAGTATCCACAAGATAGGGTACTCATGAACAATTGTAGGTTTAGATGAGAGCACCACCGACAGATGCCTGAAACTCTGCTAGTGGATGCTTGGTACTGGATAAAAATATAACTCTTAACAGTGGTCATTATTCTTGCAAAAACATATTTAGAGTTACCTCCCATGAAGAAACGATTAGTCTTGTGATGATAAACAAATATTCAAATGAATGCCTTTAGATATACCAGAGATATCTCAAAACATAAAAGTTAAGCAAGATAATAACAGCACAGAGGACAACAAACCAATGACAGTGTCTCAGGATTCATCCAAAACAGCATTGTTAAAAATAACACTGTTCCATCTACCAGTATGTTAAACACATTCCAACTCAGTGACGCTTTTAAACGCCTCCAAGGAAAAAAGCTATGGCAAACATTGTTGAAAATGAAGAAATTGCTTGTGACAAGCAATTTCTTCATTTCCCACAATGTGTTCTACCCAGAAAGTTGAAAAAATCCAAAATTTCATAAACTTTAAATTTTCGTCTGCAAATCCTTTCAATTTGGACTAGTCTAAAATTTTGCTGTGTGGTAATGGGTTAAAGATCTATATACCTGTACTAAAGAGAGTAAATCAATACTATTGTACTTAGAAAACCAGGCCACTGCACTTATTGACAGCAGTCTAAGAAATCAGATAAAAGAAGATACCTAGGTATTTCTCATATCAATCATTTGTCACTTCCCAAAATTTAAACAATACAAAACAAGAATTTTTAGACAGCCCCCAAATTCAAAGATGTTGCAGATAAAGATTCACTATGAATATGAATGGAAATGAAGGTTTTTTTTTTTCAAAAAGAGAAATTGGCGAAATAAGAAAAGATGATTTTTTTTTCATCACAAGAAATGTGCCTTCAACCAGAATCTTTTCAAAAGCCTGTTTTTTCAATGTCAAAATAGGGCATTTTGGCTTATCATGACTTCAGTTACAACCATTTGACCAATTGCTGGCCCAGCCCACTGACTACCTAGTACCTGCCAACAGGAAGTTCCGCCTTGATTTTTAACAGCGTTATTTTGCAAAATTTATGGATAGTAGCATGTAACTAAGAGGTAAAATGTTTGGTTAGTGACCTAAGTTGAAAGCTCAAATATGGGCTGAATGAATGATTTGATTGGTCAGTCGTTTCCTTGATTGACAGCCGCAATTGGTCAATTGCCTGCTGTCAATCGAAAAGTTAACTGACCAATCAAATCATTTAATTAGACTAGAAGTGAATGTTCAACCATGACATTTATGATTATTTCAATGATTTGGTTTCAAGCTGTAGTTACAACATCTGGTTATCAACTATCCATTTCATTATTGTATCATATCCCTGAACATATTTTTACAAAGTAATGTCATTTTGGTGGCTTATATTGGTGCAAAAACATCATAAGTGTCTATACAAAGTAAATCACAGGTTGCTGGCTCCTCCCACTGACCTCTGATATAGCAGTTTGACTGAGGTTATATTTACCACTCAATCCAGAACTTTGATTTTCTGAGAAATATAATAGCTTAAAGCATTTTTGGACAAAAAAGAAATTGCTTTTAGCATTTCTCCTTTAACAATCATGTTCGACCATAAAGTCCTCTTTTTTTATAATTTTGACACACTTTGAAATGATGTCTCTAACAAAATAATTTAGTTAACATATTCTGAACTTTTGCATTAAAATACCAAATCTCTAATTCTAATTTACTCTACCCAAACAAAAGCTTTGCCTGCTGAATAGTGTATTGAAAAACGGGCATAATATTTATGTATTCATTTTTTACTGTGTTCCAAAATTTTGTACTTGTCCAAATTCAAAGTGGTAGCAGACGATATTATAACGTGATGTACAAGTAAAAGAATAATCATCCTATATGATAGAAAATACTGTGGGAAAAGAAGAAATTCCTTGTAATAAGCAATTTCTTCTTTTTCCTCAATGTTTTCTCAAGTATAATATTACAGACTTAAAATCAGGAATTGTACAGGAAATACTTAATGTAACTAATATTACCTCCCTTCATATCATAGGTTGCTCTTTTGATAGTAAAAATATATCCCAAGTTTCTAATGAACTCCTTAACAAATACCAGAATTATTTCAAAATATTCAAATTTTTGCATGACAACCAGGACACCGACAACAATGCATTAGAGACTACGGTTAACCCTTTCCTATTTTCAAAATTTTAGTCCTGTCCAATTCAAAAGAAGTTTCAGAGGACAATTAAAAGCAAGGCAATTTGAAAAGTAACCAACCAACAAGGTAGAAAATATTGTGGAAAAAGAAGAATTTGCCTGTTACAAGCCATTCCTTCCCCATGACATTTTCTTAAGATTTAAATCACTTGGAAGTAACAATAATGGTTTGTCCAAGACAGCTTTGACACCTTGGGTTTTCTCCCAAAACTACTAAACTTAAAGTGAACTGGAAAAGGAAACCTCTTTTTTTCAATATCTGAAATGAAGTAGAGGGTACTCCTTAAAATGTTACAGGAACAAAAAGTGAAAAGCTTTTGTGTTTAATCCTGGATTAAACACTGACACAAACTAATGAGCTATAATATTATTAAATTGGAAATTTCTGCCAAATTGAAAAACACTTCTTTTCACAGATTTACTAGCAGAGGATTTCATTTCATCAGCACTTGAATATCTACAATCAACACTTGAATAACTATTGTAATAAAAGTGGCATCATTAGTTGTAGAACAGATATCCTAATCAGGTCTAAAGTTTGGTGGTGGTCAGAGAAACTTCAACAAATTCAACTGAGTCAAGTCAACAATCACATACTAAGAGCAGAACACTAACACCAGTCCTTGGGCCTAAGACCTTAAAGTGATATTTTCCCCCAAAACACACTATAAAATTATTAAGAAAACCATACCCAAGGCTCACAAGCATAAATAAATATGACAATTGAAATAATTAAGATCAACATAATTCTACACAGTAAGCCTACAATGCATGAAAGAAGTTTCTGTCTTTTAAATTGTGACCCACCACAAATTAAGATTTGTTTACATAAAACTATGACATCAGTGATGACGTTTGAACTTTCCCTAGTCATTCAAACAAATAGCTAGGTCACGAAGATTAACGAAATTCTCTGTAAAGTTTAGTCATCAGCACCTGTGCGTATAACAGTCAATGACAAGCAATTTTTTTCATTTTCAACAATGTTTTCCAAAGCTTTTATTCTTGAGGGCATCAAAAAACATCGTTGTGTGGGAATGGGTTAACTCACCAAAAAAGCTTTACACACTCTACCACATCACCATAAAAGCAGGCTTCTGCGGCAATACTGTAGAAGTATAATTTGACAGATTCTCAAACAATCACTCCTATTTATGCCCCTCAAGAACAAAGTTTTGGAAAACATTTTGGGAAAAAAAAAAGAAAATGCTTGGGATAAGCATTTTTTTCATTTTATACTATGTTTTCTGCAAAAAAAAAATCATCAACTTGCAGTTGTTGTCAACAACATTTTTGAATTTGAACCAGTCTAATATTTTGTCATTGGTAATGGGTTTAACTGTTTATTCGAAAGAATATTACACTCCCACCCGTTTCTCTTGACTGGATCTCAGCGTCTCACATCTGAAGAGAAACAGTACCCAGAACAGATACCCAGGAGAAACACTATTCTGTGGATAAAGCAAAACTCATCCAATATTCTCTTCACTGGTACTTTTTGTAATGAAGATGGGTCTCCCTGATAATCAAGCAACATCGGTCTCCCATCCTGGCATTCAAACCACAATTTATGTTACTCAATCCATTACCAAACAAAAAATTCTAGACTTGTCCAAATTGAAAGAAGTTTTGGACCACAAATTTTTAAATGATGAAATTTTAAAGGTCTTTGTCTTTAAGGGTAGAAAACATTATGGAAAATGAAGAAATTGCCGTAATAAGTAATTTCTTCATTTTCCACAATGTTTTTAAAGCATTTCTGAGAGGTGTAAAAAATGTGCTTGTTGGGGAATAGGTTAAGCTTTTAGAAGCTATACACTCTTCAACATAATTATAAATACCAGCCTCCAGTCCAAGGCTTTAATAGTAATGGTAGTGATTAACATGGCTACTCCAAAACAATCACTGTTCTTTCACATAACAATTTTATTTGATTCTTTTCCATGCATAGGTCTTCAAGACCCCAAAATGTCTTGAAAAAACAGTGTTGATTAAAAGGAAACTGCTGGTGTATACTTCTGTTGATATATTGTTGCTACTGTAACGAAACTGCTGACAGCCCCATGCACCATAAAACGAGACTCGGTTTAATACCACATTGCTTGTAACAAGCAATCTCCTCATTTTCACCAATGTTTTCTACCCAAAAAGTTGAAAAATGAAAAGTTCACACACTGTAAATTGTTGTCAGCAAGCGCTTTCAGTTTTGACTTTTTATTAACCCTTGTCATGCTGTATAAAATCCCTTATTGAATTGCATTAGAATCAAAGGGTTGATGGCACTGATAGTACTTGTTGTTCAATAATCAATATTTCTTTTTAAAATCAGTTCCATTACTTTTCTTGCAGGAGGAGAAGTACAAACAGGAGGTGTAGACCAAGATCAGACTGCACTTATGTGCAGGCTGATCTTGGTCTACACATCCTGCCAAAACCGGAATATCCCATGTTCAGCATGACAAGAGTTAAGACTGGTGCAGAACCAAGTAGCTACACAATCTACTAGAAATCTACTGGCACTGCATGTGACTTTATTCATTAAATTACTCTATTCTACACCCTTTACCACTCGATCCTGCAATTCAAAACACTGTGGAAATAAATATAGAAAACATTGTGCCAAAAAGAAGTAAATGCTGATTAGAAGCATTTTCTTCTTTTTCACAGTGTTTTCATACCTGTCTGTCAAAGAGTATCAAAGAATTGGCTAAACTTAAAACTTTGTTACATTCAAAATTTTCAGGAATGAGTTAACAAATTACTACACAGAAAATTTTAGTCTAATTTAGATTTTATTCTTCTTCAAATAGAGAGATGTTGCAGAATATATTTCAAAATGCGCTTAAATTGGAAAATAATTGCCGAATAGGGTAGAAAACATTGTGAGAAATGAAGTAATTGCTTGTTAAAGGCAATTTATCCATTTCTCACACAGTTATCCATGATTGTATTTCTTCAGGGAATGGATTGTTTATTTGAAAGGGGTTTAACGCTGCTTTTAACAATTTATCAGTCATATTACATGGGCTGGAGCACCTAACAATGGATTTCTGGTATATCACGTACAAGTATCACTATTATATCCTTTCTTAGCCTCCAGCTGCTTTCCCAATTAAATTTATGATTATTCACCCATTGGTGAGACACAAATGTGGGAAAGGACAGGGCTCTGCAGAGAGGGCAACTCAGGCGAAAAAGTCGCCTGGTTTCATAAAACTTCGCCTGATTTGCTGATCAAAGCGAAGTCGAAGTCGCCTGGAATTTTCGGGAAGTCGCCTGGATACCATATGTGATAACCAAAACTGGCCCAGTGGCTATAAAAGTGCCGGTCGGAAGCCCTTTTATCGTAATTCAAGTGTGTATCGATAGTCGCAAGGTCAGCTGATTATCAGAAAGAGGGCTACTATATCGCAGCAAATAGTCAACATGCTCGCTTTTATTCACACCTGCGCTGATTGGTTTCGGCAATGCTTTGTATACTATCGGCACCAGAAATCTTTATCTAAAATCCTTTCCCTTCTTCAATTTTAATTATTTCTGTAAATTAAGTTATCATCGGTCTACGAGATTTGTTGCTTATTTTCACATAATGAAATAATGGCCGACATTCACGGACGCCCTGTCATTTACCAGAAGTCAAAAATTTTTTAAAAACTTGAAACTTGATGAAAATAATTCTGCCGAAAATCTACATAGAGTAAATTCATTTTTCATTAGAATCCTTCAATTTGAATTATCTGCTTTTATTGTAACAAGTGAAGAAAATTATGGCAAACAATTTAAAGGCTGCTACGATCTTTTCCTGAGTTACATTCTTTCCAGAAACTAAATTTCACTTACTTGTGTTGATAATAATTCCTTTAAATAACATGTAATCCTATACAAGAGGCCCAGTGGGCCTTAACGGTCACCTGAGTAAAAGAGCACCAAGACAAGTGATTTTGTTTGAAAGAATTAGAAAAAGGTTTGGTTGAAATCCCCTCAGTAGTTCTTGAGAAGAAGATGAAAATGTTTAAAAGTTACCAAAAATGACCCCCTTTTGGTCCCCATTTTAGGCACCCCTGACCTCCAGCCTTTTAATTTTCACAAATCTGTATAATCAGTACCCAATGATGCTTTTCACCAAGTTAGTTTGAAATTGGCTTAGTACTTCATCAGAAGAAGGTGAAAATGTGAATTTTTTAACATGATGAACTTTGACCTCTGGGTGAGGCCCCATACATGACCCTAGGGACATGAATTTCACAATTTATAATATACCTGTCCTAGTTGTCATGCACACAGAATATTTAAGCCCTGGCATTAACAGTTTATTAGAAGAAGATTTTTAAAGAAGTACCAAAAATTACCCCTTTTTGCCCCCTATTTGGGCCCCTTTGACCCCCAGAACCCCTATTTTCACAAACTTGAATTGGCATCCCCCAATGATGCTTTCTACCAAGTTTGGTTGAAATCCGCCCAGTAGTTCTTGAGATGAAGATGAAATATTTAAAAGTTACCAAAAATTACCCCCTTTTGGTCCCCATTTTAGGGCCCCCTGACCCCCAGCCTTTTTATTTCCACAAATCTGAATAACCATTCCCAAATGATGCTTTTCACCAAGTTTCTTTGAAATTGGCTTTGTACTTCATCAGAAGAAGGTGAAAATGTGAATTTTTTAACATGATGAACTTTGACCTCTGGGTGTGGCCCCATACATGACCCAAGGGGCACGAATTTCACAATTTATAATATACCTGTCCTAGTTGTCATGCACACAAAATATTTAAGCTCTGGCATTAACGGTTTATTAGAAGAAGATTTTTAAAGAAGTACCAAAAATTACCCCTTTTTGCCCCCTATTTGGGCCCCTTTGACCCCCAGAACCCCTATTTTCACAAACTTGAATTGGCATCCCCCAATGATGCTTTCTACCAAGTTTGGTTGAAATCCGCCCAGTAGTTCTTGAGATGAAGATGAAATATTTTAAAGTTACCAAAAATTACCCCCTTGTGGTCCCCATTTTAGGGCCCCCTGACCCCACAGCCTTTTTATTTTTACAAATCTGAATAACCATTACCAAATGATGCTTTTCACCAAGTTTCTTTGAAATTGGCTTTGTACTTCATCAGAAGAAGATGAAAATGTGAATTTTTTAACATGATGAACTTTGACCTCTGGGTGTGGCCCCATACATGACCCCAGGGGCATGAATTTCACAATTTATAATATACCTGTCCTAGTTGTCATGCACACAAAATATTTAAGCTCTGGCATTAACGGTTTATTAGAAGAAGATTTTTAAAGAAGTACCAAAAATTACCCCTTTTTGGCCCCTATTTGGGCCCCTATGACCCCCAGAACCCCTATTTACACAAACTTGAATTGGCATCCCCCAATGATGCTTTCTACCAAGTTTGGTTGAAATCCGCCCAGTAGTTCTTGAGAAGAAGATGAAAATGTTTAAAAGTAACGGACGACGGACGACGGACGACGGACGACGGACAAACGATGATTGCAATAGGTCACCATGACCATTCGGTCAGGTGACCTAAAAATTGAGCAAATTATCCTGTGTTAACTTTAAACCTCTGCATGTACCCAGTCTGGTTTTGTGTACTCAGCAGTAACCCTTACCCTTTACACACTCTAACTTACTTAATCACAGAGGACCTTTTTTGACCAATGAATGACTATTTTTATCCATTTATATGTTATCAGGTAAAGTGGACAGACTTTAAACTCCTTACCACACAATCCCCCATTTTAACAACTTGAAATAATTTTATTGGAAATTGTGGAAAAAAGAGGAAATGATTGCAGCAAGCAAAGTATCCTTTCCCCTGATGTTTCTACCCTTTTTGGCACCTTCTTTCTTATTTGAGCTCACTTTGAAATGTCTTATTTAGCTTCTTTCAATTTGTGCCAGTCTGAATTTTTTCATCTGGTAATGGTTTGATTAAATACATGTTGTTACAATAAAATCTTTTCTCATTTTCTGCTTCAAATAGGAACACTACTCATTTCATTCAGACCACCTATACACTATTTGCATTTTTTTATTAGTTGATTTTTTTATCATATATGAATATATTATGAAATATTAAGAAAAAAATTCAGAATCAAACTCTTGAATTGTCAAACCTAACAAAAGAAAAATACAAAAGTATCACAGTATTTTCTATGTTTATTGCGTAATACATAATATAAAATGCAACTACTTGGTTGTAAAGCTATTTCATTTTCTGATAGAAATGAGGAATACGCGCAAAAACTTTATTTTCTACGCGATCCACTTCTCCTGAAAGTCTCACCACTTCTCCCCATTTTGAAAAACTTCTCCCAATTCTCAGACTAGTGAGAAGTGACTTCTCCCCAAATTCTGGGAGTCTGCAGAGCCCTGAAGGATATGTGTTGCCGTCCAGATCGAACCAATGACACCCCATTATTGAAGATAGGGAATCTGATGCAATACCAACTGAGGTATGAGGGTGGTTTTCAGGGAGTCAGAAAGTATGTGTTAATCTATTCACATCCCTCTAATCAGGGTTTATTGCAAAACTACTGTTATTATATAGGCACTGCCTACAGTTTTACAGTACCTCTAAAAAAAGTCCTTGTAATTTACTCACCTTGAGCATTTTCACCTCCCTCATGGCAATTTTCTTCACCATTTTATCATCCTCGCTCTCTAAGAATTTCTTAATGGCCACTAACTGGCCTGTGTCCTTGTGTCTGCACTTTAAGACCATTCCATAACTCCCCTCCCCCACCAACCCCTGGTTCTCATACTTCTCCATTATGTGGGAATTTTTTCAGATCATCACACTGGAAACAGAAATCAATAAAGAAAATACATGTACACAAATTAACCCATTCTCACACAATGACACTTTTTGATGCTCCTCAAGAAAACATGTAAAATGAAGAAATTGCTTACAACAAGCAATTTCTTCATTTTCCGCAGTGTTTTCTACTCAGGAAAGTTGAAAAAATCTTATATTTCATAAAGTATAAATTGTCCTCTGTTGCTCCTTTAAATTTTGACCAGTCTAAAATCATGCATATGTGCAATCTGATCTTGGTCTACACCCCCTGTTTGTCTCTTTTAAGCCAAGGTTGTTTATAGGACTTTTTTTTTTCAAAATAAATACTAGCTTTACTTAATGATTCAAGTGCTTTCATCCCTTTGATTTTAATGAAATTTTGTAGAGGCATCTATTCCGCAAGATATTGACAAGGGTTGATGTGTCAAAAGACACTTTCTTGCTTATCATAAAGTCACCTTTAAAAGATATAGAGAAGAAAATTCATTCATACAAATTTCAACAGTAATTAAGGAGCATTACTGAAAATTTATGGTTTATGATATAAGACAATGCGAGCCCTGCTGGAAATTGACAATAATTTCCTTTTTTGGGCTAAAAATGTTATGTAAATTCAAGTTATACTCCATTCCTCCCCTCCTTCCCTTGTTGCAAGCAATTTCTTCATTTAACACAATGTTTTCCTAATTGTTTTCCTGGAGGGCACCAAAAAGGCATCATTGTGTGGGAATTGGTTCAAGTAATAGCTCTGTTCAAAGAATTGACAGATCACAGCTGTCAATCAAATTATCTATCAACCAATCAAATCATATGTTTAGACCTGAAGTGAACTTTGAATTCCGACATTGGCAGACATTTATGTGAATGAATCTTTGTTGCTTTGGCAACTTTATTATTCATTATTCAAGCTCTAGTTATGATGTTTAGGTTGCCAACAAACTTATGTACTTTTATGTAACAGGTTACTTGCCATCAATTTGGCAAAATTTATAACAGAATCCTGAAGTCTAACTAATGACTTTGGAAACTACACAAAGCTTGTTTTCTCAGCATACAGGAAAATTTAATTTGGAATCAACTTGTACAGGGTTAACCTTTTATAATGGGAAAAGTAATTAGATACAGTATGCATAGGTAAACTGGTACAAATTTAGATGCTTTGAAATTTCATCAACTATTCATTAAGACTGAAGTATAGTCAAATTAAAGCATAGTTAATTTTCAGCTATATTTGTTGGGTAATGCCAATGACCCATCAAATTCCATACAACTTAATATACTTTGAATAATGAAACAAGATGCATTTATGAAGCACATTTTATCTATATAAGGCTACCTTAAAGTTTGACCATGTTTGTCATGGCAGTTGACACTGTTAGGTGATTTTGACCTTTGTACCAGAAGAAAGGTCAGGTTAACCCTTTCCTGTTTTTCAAAATTTTGGACCTGTCCAAATTCAAAGATTTGCTGACAACAGTACAAAGTTATTTTTATTTGAAAAATATTCATTCTATAAGGTAGAACAATTGTGGAAAAAGAAGAAATTGCTTGTTACAAGGGATTTCCTCTTTTTCCACAATATTTTCTTAAGTATGAAAACACAGGGATGTAAAAACCAGGGATTGAATAGGAAAGGGTTAAAAGAAATAGATTGTTCTTTGAGGGGGGTGAGAGAAGGGGTAACCAGCAAGTCAAAAAGGCCTAAACTATATACATGCATCAGACTTGTGTGAACCATTGTTGCTTAACTCATTACCAGATGGCAAAATTTTAGACTGGTCCAAAGTGAAAGGAGTTGCAAACGACAATCTAAAGTTTATGAAATTTTATGATATTTTAGATAATTTTTTCAACTTAATTTCTGGGTAGAAACCAATGTGTAAAATTAAGAAATTAATTGTTACAAGCTCTTTCTTCGTAAATGTTTTCCAAATTGTTTTTCTTCAGGGGCATCAAAAAGGGACACTATATATGGGAATGAGTTAACTTGGCCTCAATCTACTGCGTGAATAAGTTAGCAGCTTACAAAGAATAACATAACATATCTTCATTTTCCACTAAGTTTTCCCAAGTATTTTTCTTGAGGGACTGTGTAGGAGTTGGTTAAAGAATCGTGTACATTGGGCTCAATCCCAAAACATCAACAACAAGAGCCGTCGTAGACGGATTATGTTCCCCGAAATAAGGCTTTTGTCACAAAACTGTATGCCTTTATTGGACAAAAAACTTTTTATTGAATGCAACTATAGTTTGGGACTTCAGTTCACAAGAAATTTGGAATTTTGACAAACATTGAAGGAATCTGTTTGGCTTCACAGGCCTGATTCTAGTAAAATTCAATATCATCATATGGTAAAGGGTTAAATATTTTACCTCGACTATCAAAGTTATCAATGAAAAATGTCTCCAATCAAAAAATGAAGACTCTAACTTGAGTAGTCTTGCAGAAACAATAGACTGATTTATTTTAGAGTAGGATATATACAAAATGTAAAGCTACATAGCAATAAGCCTCCTTTTAGCATGGTAGGGCTCATTGGGTCAAAAATTTTAATAAACATTACCTAGGGCATTGAATAAACAACATTTATGTAAAGTAACAAGAATTTTTGGCAATTTGTAAAGGAGGTATTTGAAAATGAATTACCTTCACAATTTGACCTTGACCTTGACCAATGACTATGAACTTAGTACCAACAGAAAATCTATGTAAAAAGCAATGCACATGTAAAATATGAAGGCTATATCACTTACCATTGTATACTTATGGGAGATGTTAAAGTTAAAAAAATTCAAAGTTTTGACCTTGAAGAGTGACTTTGACCTTGACAGATGACCTTGAACTTAGTACCAACAGAAAGTCCATGTCATAAGCAATGCATATGTGAAATATGAAGGCTATGTGACTTACCATTGTATAATTATAGAAAAAGTAAAAGTAAAGATTTTCGAATTTTGACCTTGAGAAATGACCTTGATCTTGACAGATAACCTTGAACTTAATTCCAACAGAAAGGTCATGTAATAAGCAATGCACATGTGAAATATGAAGGCTATATCACTACCATTGCAAAATTTTGGCCAATTTTAAAGTTAAGATTTTCGAAATTTTGACCTTGAGAAATGACCTTGACCTTGAATGATGACCTTGAACTTAGTACCAACAGAAAGGGTTTGTCACAAGCAATGCACATGTGAAATATGAAGACTTCATCTGTAACGAATCAAAAGTTATTGCCAATTTTAGTTTTTGCGGGAAAAAAGACAGTTAACGTAAAGGTAATAACATTAAGGCCCCTTTTCCCATGGCGCATTTTTTTAAACAAAAATTCCCGTTAGTTTAAGGTCAAGGGGATCTGATTTGCTACTCAAATGTGAAATTTCATGAAATTCTAACAATTAGTCTTGGAAAAATTTGCAAAAATATAGTTTTTACATTAAGGCCCCTTTTTCCATGACGCAGCCTTGAAATAAGAAAAATAAAAAAACAGGTCTTTGAAATTTCCTAGGAAGATTATATATGAAGTTTCGTCCAATTAGGCTCAGGGGTTGCTAAGATATGACTCAGGACGGAAGGATGGACGCATAGGCCGGCAACTATATGCTCCCCCCGAAAATTTTATTGGGGAGCATAAAAATGATACCCATCATGAAAGTCACAAAATACTCTTATACTGTGAAATTTACATTATATACATGTACTCTCCTTTTGCCGTTTGATCATCAGAAAGCATTTGAATGCTCCCACTCAAGCCCTCCTTTTTATGCGCCTCAATTATAGAGCTTTGGAAAACATTGTGGAAAAGAAGAAATTGCTTGTATCAAGCAATTTCTTCATTAACCACAATGTTTTATACCTAACAAGAGGGCCGTTGGCCCTGGGGAGCTCACCTGAGATAAAGGCTCTTTTTCTTTCAACAGTCTAATTTCATGTTAAGGTTAGGATTATGAAACAAGTGGGCCACAATTACATATAAAGACTATGAACCTGGGGATCCAAAAGTCTAAATAATAAATTCTAAGGCCTTAGTGCTGATTTGAAAGAAGGAAAAAACTTTTTCCATGGGTTATAATTTCAGAAATAAGAAAGACGTCTGTGAACTGATGCTTCATGTCTATACCCCCCCCCCCCCCTGGGTCTGCCCCTGGAAACCCTAGGATCATGATTTTAGCATTTTTGTAAGAGATCAATATACTGATGTTTCATGCAAAATATCAAGGTTCTACGCCTTCTGGGTCAGGAGGAGAAGATTTTTAAAGATTATTTTGAAATTTCAGTTTTGTTGCCATGGCAACCAGAGTTTTTAATGGATTTCAATTCTTTTAGCTATTTTTGAAGGGGACCACCTAAGCAACATTTCTGCCAAATTTGGTTCAAATCGACCCAGTGGTTTGAGAGGAGATGTCATTTAAAAAATCGTTCTTTATTTCTATATAAACCCCACCCCCCTGGGGCTCTGCCCCTGGGGACCCGAGGATCATGATTTTAGCTATTTTGAAAGAGGTCAATATACTGATGCTTCATGCAAAATATCAAGGCTCTATGCCTTCTGGGTCAGGAGGAGAAGATTTTTAAAGATTATTTTAAAATTTCACTTTTGTTGCCATTGCAACCAGAGTTTTTAACGGATTTCAATTCTTTTAGCTATTTTTGAAGGGGACCACCTAAGCGACATTTCTGCCAAATTTGGTTCAAATCGACCCAGTGGTTTGAGAGGAGATGTCATTTAAAAAATCGTTCTTTATTTCTATATAAACCCCACCCCCCTGGGGCTCCGCCCCTGGGGACCCGAGGATCATGATTTTAGCTATTTTGAAAGAGGTCAATATACTGATGCTTCATGCAAAATATCAAGGCTCTATGCCTTCTGGGTCAGGAGGAGAAGATTTTTAAAGATTATTTTAAAATTTCACTTTTGTTGCCATTGCAACCAGAGTTTTTAACGGATTTCAATTCTTTTAGCTATTTTTGAAGGGGACCACCTAAGCAACATTTCTGCCAAATTTGGTTCAGATTGGCCCAGTGGTTTAGGAGGAGATGTCATTTAAAAAATCGTTCTTTATTTCTATATAAACCCCACCCCCCCTGGGGCTCCGCCCCTGGGAATCCGAGGATCATGATTTTAGCTATTTTGGAAGAGGTCAATATACTGATGCTTCATGCAAAATATCAAGGCTCTACGCCTTCTGGGTCAGGAGGAGAAGATTTTTAAAGATTATTTTAAAATTTCACTTTTGTTGCCATGGCAACCAGAGTTCTTAACAGATTTCAATTCTTTTAGCTATTTTTGAAGGGGACCACCTAAGGAACATTTCTGCCAAATTTGGTTCAGATTGGCCCAGTGGTTTAGGAGGAGATGTCGTTTAAAGAAATTGTTGACGGACGACGCACGACGCACGACACACGACGCACGACGGACGACGGACGGACGCCGGACAAAAGATGATCACAATAGCTCACTTGAGCACTACGTGCTCAGGTGAGCTAAAAAGGCAAAAAAAATTAAAATCCCATCAACTTGAAATTATCGTCTGCAACTTCTTTCAATTTGGACCAGTCTAAAAATTTGTTGTGTGGGAATGGGTTAAAGAACATGGATTGTTTGTTCGTCAGAGGGGAAATTCTGCCTTTAACCCATTCCCAAACAATACCACTTTTTGACGCGACTCAAAATCAAGACTTTGGAAAGCATTGTGAATAATGAAGAAATCACAATGTACTTGAAAAAAGCAGTAACTGTTCCTTCAATGTCAGACAATGTTTTCTATCCTAAAAGGCAAAGATTTTCTAAATTTCACCAACTGGAAATTGCAATCTGCAACTTCTTTCAATTTAGACCAGTCTAACATTTTCATACGAGGTAATGGATTAACAAAAGAATAGAATTCATACTATCACTAAAAAGGATTACACGTACTTCTATTCACAAAATTGTTATCTTTTTCTTTTTTTAAAAAGGGTTAAGAGAGATTCAAAAGTCAGAAAAAAAATAGTAAAAGGTGATTTCCCATTATAACTCTATAGACCATTTTTTTTAAAATAGAAATTTAAATACCACAAACAGTTCAATTCAAAGGATATTGATTAAATGAACAACCGAAAGTATTTTCTCATAATGTACGAAATTCAATACCTTATTCAAGACCATGCATCAATTTAAACACACGCAGGAGGGCAGAACTTGAATTTTAATAACCTATTAATCCCCGAATTCATAGCTTTTGTAAAACCCATGTCATTTTATTGTAGTAAACCCTGCCAAGTCTTTTGTTGGCTGCCAAAAAACATTCAAATAAATATTTGAAATTGTGCGCCTTCAATTGTGGTAGATTGATAGCATCAAACGAGAAATTATACATCAAATATTTGTGCTCAATCACACAACAAGGTAACATCTTAGCATCATTATCAACAACAATCCCATATTTTGACACACTGAACAAAAACTACTTTGAAAACCACAGTGGTAGAAGGAAAAACTGTTTGCAACAAGCAATTTCACATTTTGTCATGTTTTCTACCTGATATGGCACTTATAATTTTTCACTTCAGAATGTTGTCTGTAACCTTTTGAATTATGGCGTGCAAGTTTAGAAAAAATTGTCTTGTATTTTGTTTAAAGCACTCCAACATATCTAGGTCAAATTTGAACTAACACTCTAACACACTTGTACACCAACTTGTGATACAACTATGTCTCACTCACTGAAATGGGCTTGACAAAAAAAATGGTCAGTCGGCTTTTTCTTCAAAGCAAAAGTGAGAAATGAATTGACTAAAATCAAACATTTCCCAAGAGGTTTCAAACAATAAACATGGAAAATTCAGTAGAAAGAGTCATGGGGAAATTTTACTAAGAGAGCCATTAATGGTTCAAGATGATCACTATTCATATGGTTGAGGTCAGCCTAACTTTATTAACCCTTGTCATTCTGGATAATCAACCAGCATCAGCCTTCACATATGTTTTGTCTGATCTTAGTCTACAACACCTGCTTGTACTTGTCAATTAACCCTTTCCTGTTCAAACACGGGATTTTATGTTCCTGTGAATTTATTCTTGTGAAAACATTGTGGAAAAAGAAGAAATTGCTTGTAACAAGCAATTTCTCCTTTTTCCACAATATTTTCTACCACATAGGATGGTTTCATTTCAAATGGCAACCAATTTTCATTGTCGCCTGCAACCTCTTTCAGTTTGGATCAGTCTAAAATTTCCAAAAACAGGAAAGGGTTAAGGATTGTTTATAGAATTATTTTTGAAAAGAAATGTTAACCCACAATTAGTGCTTCCAGTTCTGTCAGCCTTTGATTTTAATGTACTTCTGAAAAGGATTTTATTCAGCATGATAAGGGTTAACAAGATGTGTTTGTGAAACACCATGCCCCCGAAACAGGGTGATTTTTATTGGGTTTTTTTTTCTTTGTTAAGGGTTAAAATTTTGACCTTGACCTTAATGAAATGACCTTCCCCAGTTGCGCCTTGTTGAGACATAACTACATACCGAATATTAGCATTGTAACTTAATTAGGGATGAAGTTATAGGAAAATGTTAAGTTGGCAGGTTAAGTTTTTGAGTAACATTTTAGGGAAAAGGATTAAAATTTTGACCTTGAACTTGAGTAAATGACCTTCCCCAGTTGCGCGATGTTGGGACCTAACTACTACCAAATATTAGCATTGTAACTTAATTAGGGATGACGTTATAGGAAACTGTTTAGTTGGCAGGTTAAGTTATTGAGTAACGTTTAAGGGAAAAGGGTTAAATTTTGGCCTTGTTGAGATCTATCTACATACCAAATATTTGCATTGTATCTTAATTAGGGATGAAGTTATAGGTTTTTTGTTTAGTTGGCAGGTTAAGATTTTGAGTAATATTTTAGTGAAAAGGGTTAAAATTTTGACCTTGACCTTGATGAAATGACCTTCCCCAGTTGCGCCTTGTTGAGATCCATCTACATACCAAATATTAGCATTGTAACTTAATTAGGGATGAAGTTATAGGTTTTTGTTTAGTTGGCAGGTTAAGATTTTGAGTAATATTTTAGTGAAAAGGGTTAAAATTTTGACCTTGACCTTGATGAAATGACCTTCCCCAGTTGCATCTTGTTGAAGTCTATCTACATACCAAATATTAGCATTGTATCTTAATTAGGGGTGAAGTTATAGGAAAATGTTTAGTTGGATGTTTTGCAGACAGACAGACAGACAGACGGACAGACAGACAGACAGACGGACACCGGTAAAACAATATGCCCCTGATCTATCGATGCGGGGGCATAAAAAATCCTATTCCCACACTAGTCAGCTTTTTACAACCCTCAGTCCTTGTAACTTGGGAAAAGATTGTGGGGAATGAAGGAATTGTTTTTAAATAAACTTTATTCTCTACGTTTTCTTGTCTGAAAGACAAACTTGTGAATTGTTTACCAACTTGAAAAAGCAACTTCTTTCAAGTTTCACCAGTTGATTCTTCAATCAGATAATGGATTAATCCTTAAAGTAGGAGAACAATGCAAGTAATGTTGAAATTAAACTACAATGTGCTTTGTGAAAATCAAATAAATACAGCACAAAACAACAAAGACACGGACCAAATGGATTTTATGAAGATGATGGTAGTATTGATGTCAATATCCGAATGTTACAAATTCTAAAATAATGTGTGATTTCACTTAACCTTTGCTTGTTGCCCATACAAAAGCCAACTGGATAATCAAATAACCTTTGGTTTAAACCTATTTATTTTACATCAATTGAGAAACAAGTTCTTCCAACTTAGATTAATCCCCCTCGATTCTGCTTCCTAGAAAATGCACCAGTACTCGCGCCGAAAGTGTGGGCTTTGTATTTGTCGAAATCTTCCTAGCATAATTTTAGATACCTTAATGCTTACCCTCTTCTTTTGAGGCAACATTCATTAAGAATTGATTTTAAAGTAATAATACAGATCAATATAATTATGCATATAAATACTCTTTGCCTGTATTGGCTTCTTAGCTCAAGCAGAGTTAAACCTAATTTTTGAATGGTGTTACTGTAGTGCAATAGAACCATATGGTACACATTATGAAGATCATTTTCCTGAACCCTTTTTCCTGCCGAGTGATTGCAGAAAACTGGCTAGCAGAATAGAATAAGATCAGTCTACACATACTATGTATTTGTATTTCTGTTTATTTATCGTCACTACCATAGCACATGCCCATATGAGCGACGCCCCCAGAAGACGGTTAGTTGTTACGGGGGATAGTGCAAGGATACAGGACGAAACTACTGAGAGCTGCGCCTGGTTCTTTAACGTGCTTGATGGATAGCATCCTCACACGGGACCTTGGTTTAACGTCTCATCCGAAAGACAATTAGTTAGTTAGTTGATATGGTCAGCCCAGGGCTTGAACCCGTGATCTTCAGGTATGAAGTAAAGTGCTCTACCAACTGAGCTAATAGGGCTGACAACACATATTATGCTGTCTTGTCTTATCATATACTACCTAGTTTCAGAAGAACAAAGGTCAATCAATGCATAAGAATAAGGTATCTAGAATGTTCCTGTAAAGAGTTTGTGCCTACATATTCAACTCGCAATTAATATTTATCAAAAATAATACAGAACTTAATATTCACTATGCTTTGAAAGATTTTTTTTATTTTATCTATTTCAATGAGAAAAAAAGGGGAAAAAATATCTTGGTATTAAAATTTTATTTTACATTTTTTTCACAATGATTTCCATTTCCAAAGTGACATTCACTAAAATTTTCAATCTAGCATCTGTAACTTCCTTCAATTGTGAACTGTCTGAAATAGGGTTGACTTATAAAGAATAAATAGGGGATAGTTTATGAGATTTCGATTTATTGGTTAACACTTTAAATACTAATCTGACATACAAATAGGAAATTCAAATATTTACCAAACCCTTGCAAAATTTCAAGTGCTTTTCAATTTATTAATGGTAAATAAATTGGTTGTTGCACATTCAAAGGGTTTTGTTTACATAATAATCTTTTATACAAGCATTTCAGTTATAATAGTAGCCTTTAGCCTTTATCTTTAAAAACAGACAGAAATTCCATTGGAACAAAATCCATCGCAAAATTATTAGAAAAGAGAGAAGTTACATATCAAATAGCAACACTAACACAATTTTTCACCTGAATCAACTAACCATCTATAAAAAAATTCTGCTATAGGAAAATGCATTATGCAGTAAAAATATTGTTATTTGCCCTTACTTTTCAAATAAATCATTTGCTTCATATTTTCATATTGATATTAATTATTTGTGTTAGACATAACATTCTAGGAAATATTGAAAAGATCAGGTGTATTAACATAAACAAACTGTAGATGAAATACCTTTTACTGAAAATCCATAAAATTCAACTCCACTCAAAAATTAATTCACAATAACAGTTTAGCCTTACACATTGTAATCAACAAGTCTTAGCAAAGGTGTTTTTGTTTTGACCAAGTCTCGTGTTTTAAAGTAAACAACCAAACTGCCAACGGTCTATCCACTGTTTGTAACACTTCTATTATAGGATGAAGGGGAACCTATTCCAATACGGCGTTCACTTAGCCTCGCCACGAAACAAAAGTGTAAAACAAATTGAATTCATTTCGAACTATGTGTCTAGAAAAAATAACCGAATACTGAAATTCAATTTGTGTACATTCTAGAGTAACAAACACTTAAATTAACCTAATTCTGTCAGTTGTGCGACTGGTATCTACGGACAACAAACTTCAGCAGCCATCTTGAAATCGTGTAGTAAAGGTTGTATCTAAGATGAATACTGCTTCTTATCAATTAGATAAATCGTATGATTTACATTAGAAGACTATTCTTTTAAACAAGATATATCGTTCTCATCTAGAACAACAAAACTAATCATTATTAAGCTCGTCGGGAGAAAGCTATACCTAATGTTGATATATATTCACACAGTTGTTCAATTCATGTAACAGCCATTGAGTGGGACCGCTGGTAGATAGACTGGAATTTTTACCGTTAGTTGCTATCATTATCGAAGCTCATAGTAAAATTTCATATTATCGTTCAGTTATCAACTTACCTGGTATGAGATCAAAGACAAATAGATGCCCAGTTACAGTTTTGTAAAATTATGATAACAATGATAATATCTATCTATATATACTGCCCAACTCCCCTTTCGGGTATTACTGGCAGGTGCGCGTCTGTGCTGGAATAAAAACTGTTAGACATTTGTTAGGGTGCAAAATTTTAAAAGTATTGTGAGTGTTAGATTAAAAGAGCTGATAAAACATATTTTGGTCATTCAGGGACGGCTCACTATCTGAAAAGAATCAAGACTCTTTTTGAATGCTGCAATATCAGGTTGCTGTACAATTGTTTCTGGGAGGCTGTTCCATAGTATCACTGTGTAGGGAAAAAAAGAATATTTAAAGTAGGCTGCATTTGTGTGGATCTGTCTGAAAGATGCTGTGTGCATATGTCGGGTGGTCCTCATTGGTCTTTCAAGATAAGCTGGTACTGGCACTGCAACAAAATTGTTAACGATTTTATAAAACATGGTGACTCTGGAGATGTCTCGTCTGTATTGGAGAGTTTCCCAACCAAGCTCCTTCTGCATGCAGGTAACACTGTCATAATAAGAGGAATTATTTTGAACCCATCTTGCCGCTCTACGTTGTACTTTTTCCACTTTGTTGATATAGGTTTTTGTGTAGGGGCTCCAAACTGTTGATGCGTATTCTACCTGGGGTCTCACTAAAGTTTTATACGCTATTTCGCTATTTCTCAACTAATAAGTTGTAACTTTTACAATTCACCTTTTATAATTCATCTTTAATCATCACAAACACAATGAACTGTGGTCGTATAATTATTGACACACATATTGCTATATCTGTCTTTCAAATTTTTGATAAAGTTATGTCTCAAAAGGTCTTGTTCATTACATGTGCTGAAAAGTAAGCACGTTATACTATTTTATTTCACAAGATAAATCTTCTAACTCCTTTTTTCCACAACATCCCCCATTTTCTTTTATTAATCGGTTTACTTTTTACTAGGCGGAAAGAAAAGAAAGCCTTTTATTTTCAAGTATACTACTTAAGTATGGTTTCAAATTTAAGTTGTTTTTAAACGAATTGTAGGTTTGGCATTTGGAGGCCCATTTATGTGTCATTATTATTACATCTATAATGAAACTGTCTCAACTCTGAGAAAACTTACCTATAAAAAAGCGTTATCTTCCGATAGGTGGCATTTTTCAAATACTAAAGTATTACCATAACTGGCCTTATACTCAATCTCCGGAGAATATGACATGCGCAGACAACGATAGAAATGTCATTTAGTGGTGCGGGAAGAATTTAACTCCATCATTCCGTGACACTGTTGGTGATTAAATTTTACACATAGGTATACCAGAAATTACAAGATTTGTAAATAATTTGTGCCAAATTATTAAAACAAGACGACCATATTGGTCATATATCGCTCACCTGAGTATGATAGTGCAAGGCTTTATGAACAATAGCAAATATCAAAGCTCTAGGTGTTAAGATTTTGAATACGAAGATTTTTCTTTTTTTTTTAATCCTACATAATACCATGATCTCATAACACAGGGGTAATTCTTAGGATAATGTAATTGTTTTAACTGTATTGGAAGAGAGTTGATAGGCAACGAGGCAATGATAATTACCAAATATCAACGGTCTGGGCCTTATGGTTTTGGAGAAGATTTTTACTTTCCTTCGTTAGTGCTATGTAAATCTAAGATCGCACAACACGGGACTTATCAAAAGAGTCAATTCATTCTTTGAAGTGTTTAAGTAGCGAGTCATTGGGAGTTTTAAACCATTTTTTAAAGTTTTCTCACCCGGTTGTCATGGAAACCAGAGTTCTTCATGGATTCCAGTTTGAAGTAATTTGAAAGAGTATGTCATGGGGATCATTTCTGTGAAGTCAGGTTGAAATTCCACGGTTTGTATGGAAGATATTTGTAATTGTGAACGGACTAATGGACGAACGGGCGGTCTGGCTAAGTCAAAGGCAGACAATTCTAAAAATAAAGTAGGGTGATCAACATATCTTTCGTCTCATGTACAACTAAACAGCACAGAGATTGATTCTCGCAACTTTCAGTTCATTCCCATTGAAACTGTAGGAGGAATTTGGCGCGTGCGCACTCACCCCCCCCCCCCAAAAAAAAACAACAAAACACACACACACATAAAAAAACAACCCAACACTATTTTGCTTGATTTTTGTTTTTCTGAGATTGCGTAGTAATTTGAGGCTAAAGTTACCGCGGTAAAATTCCAACACACGCAGAGTCTATGTGAAAACATCTATCTCAATTAATACAATCTTCTGTCGCATGAAAAGTTGATCGGACCGCATTACACAACTTAATATATTTATTTATACGCCCGAATGAACTCAGTTTCACTGATTTTATTTATAATATACATGTGAGTGTTCTGATTTTGGAGTATTTATTAAAAATGAATGAATGAATGGATAGAAAGAAAGAAAATATATAATATGAAATTGGGGTGTTAGGTTTATATATAACAAAATTGGTATGTGTGGTTGGATACTCGCATCGCACGCGAGATCCTGGCTACATGCTCTAATGCTCTATTTCTCTCTCCTTATCTCTTCAGCTCCACTGACTGAAAGCAAGGACGCTTTTGTGATGATGTGGTGTCCGTCGATCGTCCGTCCGTAAACTTTTACTTTAAAAATCTTCTTCTCAGAAAGCAATGAACAGATTCAACCAAAATTCACAGGAATGGTCCTTGGGTGGCCCTTTATCAGATTCCTTTAAAGAATTTTGATCGGATGAAAATATGTAACGATGTATATATGTATCGTAACAATACCTGCAAAGCTTGAAGAAAACTCGACTTTTGTGGGCAGGTTGTGTCCGTAAGCGCACAAATTGGCGGATCTGCGAATAATCGACAGTAGATTTCGACAGAAAGTGAGACAACCTTTTTCTGACCAGGTTATACATCTCGGGTATATATATATCAGGCTTTCAGCGCTTTTAGCGCTTTGATTTATTATTTTTTGCCCGATGTCATAAATTGTCAAATTTATACCAGTAACATTTAATCTTGATTCAAAAAAAATTTTGATCTCGATATCGTCTTAATGAGTAGTTGTGACCCGTCTCGCGAATCGGAACCATCCAGGATTTACATTCAATATATTTGAACGAGAGATTCGATTTAGTAGAAATCAATCAGCATGAGTTTCCACTTGAAAATAATCGTGCATTTAGGATCGACTATTGTTTCCCTGTATAGAGTGTGCATACTGAAAAAGGTCTATACTTTTCGAAATAGCCATACAAAGGGTCAAGGTTACTGATTTTGCAACCTTTGGCAATAGCTACATTTTTTTCAATCACAACTGCAAAGTAATTGAATAAAATTTCAACCAATAGACCTTTTCACGCAAAGCGCCAGATGACTAAAAAGTCTACATCCGTTAGACGCTTTCAAAAAATAACAACAACAACATTTTCCCGTTGCGGGGAGTTTTTACTTCCGGTTTGAAAAACTCAATAGAAAATAAGAAGGCTCGATACGACCCGGAACTTTAACAGTGTTAAAATGTCAGAAAACAAGTTTCTTTTTGTGAAGTCAGTGTTTACAAATCCGAACAATAGATGGGAAAATGGTTTGAAAAATGTTCCGGCCTTTGACATATCAAAATTAAAAAAATATTTAGTGGAATCGCAGGACAAATCGTTTGACAAAGAAAGCGTCCGGGCCTACAAGTCGTTGAAGGCGTTTAAATACTTTGAAGAGGGCTTTGTCCAGAGACTCAGTCACATTGAAAAAACTGTGGAAAATACCAGCTTGTATTTAATCAGTTCCCGAGTCCTTGCTTCATACCAGGGAAAATCCTACCAAACTTACGTTAGATTTTATTTGAAATTGTACCTCGCAGGGGATTTGGCAATGCAGCATTTCGCATTCTGTCATTTCATCTGACCGCTCATGTGAAATCTGAACTTCGTTCTGCACATTTCTAAGATCAATTTCTGGCAACAAAACGCGTTTCTTGGTGTAACACACGCTACAGTTTTCTTTCACAAGGGTTTCTACTGCTCCGTCATATTTGGACGATTTCATACTGGAAACAGTAGCTATCCTTTGCCTCAATGTTACTGGCAAAGTCACCGGAAGATTCAATGTCGGTATTAAGTCCACAGACGTTGGATCATCACTTCTCTTCCCATTCACAAAATGTCGACCACAAAATGAAGAATTATTCGTTGGTGCAAATTTATTTCTTCCATGGAGGACTCTTCCAGTTGCCTTTATCCATAATTTTCTTCTAGACTCCGGTTTCTTAGGAATTATATGGAAGAATATATTAGAGTTGTGCCTTGTCGATCTACAATCTGCCACGCATCAATTGTCATTTCCACCCATCTTTTTAGGATAATATATATCCCACAGCAAAAAGTATCCACTCAAAGTTGTTAAGCGTATTCAATTTATTTTTATTTTGGTAAAAGATTGAAATGATAATGATAAATAAATAAACACCATGCAATAATATTCCCGTGCCGATTGAAAAGACGTCTGGTCGGATTCTTTGATTCGTCGATCAGGGCCCAGTGCTTGGCGGCATATCGGTTGAAACATAAAAGGACAAATTTGTTTCAATTCCTAAATTTTACTAATATACATAAAGAGTGTGCGGTGTTGTTTATTGGATGCTTGGTGACATGTTGCCGTCTACACATAACACCATATAGATATGTGATAAACCAAAGGGAACCCTTTACATCAAGACTGTTTACCGAACAGCACTCCATTAAAATCATTACATTTGATTATTTCTATTTTTCATTCTTTTCTTCGCACTATTAACATCGTCATCATACTATTATGATTTCTATAATAACCCTTTTTTCGTTAATATATAGTGCTCTCAATTTTGAATTTCCATATACACTTTTTAATCGGTATATGGCATATCTAGACGAAAAGCAGATTATATAAATCAAAGAATATATTTTCTCCTTTCCTCCAACACTTTTATTACCAGAACGCTGCGAATGTCAATTTGAGAAGAAGCATATGAAAACATTGTGGAAAATGAAGAAATTGCTTGGATAAAGTAATTTCTTCGGTAACCACAATATTTTTCCATTCCCATAAGGAAAAAAAGAAAATAAATAAACAATTAAATTCCATTAGCTCTAAAATGTCGTCTGCAGCTTCTTTTGGACCAGTCAAAAAATTCATTCATTGGGAATGGATTAATATTGGAATGTTATTTTAGTCAATATTATTTCTGTCAAGATGTTTGACACTTGTCCGTATACTGCAAGGCGGGATTTTCCATTCATCAACGTAATCATTCAGTTTTTGCGTCGAGTGTCAAACTATAACTATCTACTTTTCCTTCCTTGTATGTGTGTGAGGGGGAGAGTTAAAAATATGTCCAAAATATCTTATTTCGTAAGAGATATTATTGTATGAAAGGGTAATTTTCGCAAAACTCGAGGTACGTAATGTTTCATATGGCCTAGACACCAGGTCGTTTTAAACTTAATTTTGTTACTAATACACGATAATATCATCAATATTACTCGCTACAACTAGTCTGCATATATCTGCCCACATATTGAAACCCTTTTTGCACCAAAATTTTGATTTTTAACCTTTATTTTTTCTCGATCAAAATAGACAATTTATATAGGATTATATAGTGATAAATTATCGACTCCCCGCAATCGATCACGTGACAAAGTCCCGGGTAAATATCGCCTTTAACGAGATTCGATTTGACGCATGCGCTGTGAGACCGTGAAAAGGTCTATTAGATTGAATGATTCCTGTAAAGGCGGCAGATCAAAGATATTAACACGACTTTAATCGTATTAGTCGAAGGTAAAGTTATTCTGGATCAAAGGTCATAGAAGAGAAATATACCCTGCATGGAAAGAACTATTTTTGTACAATCATAGTTTTCTGTATACTTAATATATTTTGAGTTGTTAGTTAATAAATGCATATTTAGATTATACTCATTTACAGAATTGTTTTACTGCGGAATTACGTACATAAAGATACTCAATAAATCTTCTAAGTTTGATATTTTGGGATTCAAACCATTTACGTGTTTTAATGTTATTATACTGTAACTATTAATGATATTATATTAGCTATTAGTCCCCTTTCATTTCTTCTATATAATCATTTTTGAATTGTAGCAGTTACTTGCATATAGCAACTCACTGAAATCCTTTAGATAACGAAGAGTCATATTTAGACGAAAGGAATGTATCCAAAATCTAAACAATTGGCTAGGGTAGCTATTTGCAAAGAAAATTGGCCTAATTTGCTATTTCACACAAATTACAAAATTTTGAACATAATCCTTAGAATGCATGGATTTTATTTGAATCATTACTCCCTTAAGATAAAAACTGATCTAAAGTATTACCATAACTGGCCTTATATGAAACCCCTTTTTCACTATTGAATAATGTAATCGGTTTATGAATGAAAATCCATAAACTTGAAAAACATATAGCGGTTTTGTACGTTTTTTAAAGATGTTCTGTTTTCATGAAAATGTATTCGCTGCCTTCGTTATAATCACCTTTTCAACATATTCCAATTCTGGGAAGAAAGCTACACATAGGTATTTATACTGATCAAAATGCTCGTGTTCTATCGTATTTCATTAAATCGGACTTATTTGTCGCCATTTTTCTTGGCTGTCTAAAAAAATTAATCTTTGGTTTGTTAGTATCCATGACAAGTCCCAGATATAATAAACATAAATGTTTAAATAAGTCGAACCAGGTCATCGGCACGTATTAGTTTATTTACTTTTTGCTTTTTAAGGAAGAAATATATTTACCTTTCATTTTATGCCTTCAATTGATATTAAGAACAATAGCACGTGACTCAATAAATTTCATTCTAAAGGCACCCTACTGTATTCTGATTGGATCTTTAAATGCATTTTCCGTCCCACTCTATGAGTCTTGATCGGCTGTTTTGTATTTTTTACGAAAACCAGTAGCATGTTTAAAACCTTTTTTCTAAATGGTATGAAATTCTTTGACCTTTACTAATTTGCAAAATCAAGAGTTCGTGGTCTATGTGGACAGTAAGCTCGTAAGGCGATGATTAAACCTACAAAGGAATAAAGGACGGTTTGCTTATACGACCAATACTCTTTGTTACTTTGTTAGCTTTAATGAATTTTGTTTGAAGTAGTTAAACACTCCTGCAAAGAACCACTGCAATCAACAATCCCTCGTATCTCATGGCAGGTGTGCGGATGCAGGTGTGTTTCAGCCACTTTTGGGGTTGGATTTACCAAAACAATAAAATTGACACAAATTTTGACTAGCTTAAGCCATCGCACAGGCTTTAAAGACCGCGTAGTTGCTTTCTATATATTATTGTTTACTTTACCGCACACACGATGTATTCACAAAGTAGTTCATTAAAGAGACGAAGAGAATATTTTTTGTTTTCATGGAGGTATGAACCGAAAACCTAATCACACTTATGTATGTATCCACTTCGCGTATACCTCCATGAAAACAAAAAGTATTCTCTTCATTTCTTATAATTTAATAGAATCGAACGAAAAAAGCAAATATTTTTAAAAAAATTGACACCTTTTAGAGTTGGACTATTCTGTGCGGAAGCATACAAAATCGCTGTGTGCTCAGAATTTTGTTCATGGAGTTATGAATATTTTTTTTCGACCAATCAGAACGCCCGTTTTCGATAGACAAAAGTAAAAATAATGTTATTGAATGTTGGCATTCAAAACATGAAATTCGATAACAGCTTCAGACGATCCGATGATGCCAACTATAAATGAAAGGTACTGTTCAAGCGACTGAACTAGCAAACTAATAAAACTCTGTAACACGATCTTCTTTAACATTGTATCCTACAGAACTAGATGACCATTGGCATTACATATTGTAGCTCTTGTACGTAATATCGAGTGCTCTACCGATTGAGCAATGTCTAAATGTGTTTATATTCGATTTATTTTCCTTATAAACAAGTTTCAATTAAATCATGCAACGTTACAGCGAAGTTAACCGTTCCATCACGATCCATTTGCAGCCTTTTTAGATATTTTAGGAAAAGGAGAATGCTTTTAAGAATTATTTCTTCTTTTCTTCAAATATTCTGACTGTATTTTGGCACAGAATTCCTATTTTTCAGCGCGTTTTGAGAGACTGTCTGTCTGTTCTTTGAATTTAGTCTAGTCCGAAGTTGTTATTTTCGTTTGGTAGTGGGTCATTCATAATTGATGTTCCTCCGTAATACCATCGCTGCAATGGTTTAACCCATTCCAACTCAAGCCCTCCTTTTTACGCCCCTCAAGAAAAATACTTTGGAAAACATTGTGGAAAATGAAGAAATTGCTTGTATCAAGCAATTTCTTCATTATCAACAATGTTTTCTATTAAAAAAGACAAAGAAATTCGAAATTCCATCAACTTTAAATTGTCGTCTGCAGCTTCTATCTTTTTGGACCAGTCTAAAATTTTGTTGTGTGGGAATGGGTTAAATAACCACATGTTTTCTGGCAATTGGCAGCAATTTTACATATCTTAATCCATTCCCAAACAATACCGCTTTTTACGTTCATAAGCCCAAAGGGAAAATATTCGAAAACTGGCATTGTAGAAAATGAAGAAATTGCTTTTAAAAGCATTTTTTCATTATCCACAATGATTTATACACCAAAAGACACGTGATGATTTTAAAATTTCTTCAACTGGAACTATTTGTAATTTGTATCAGTTTAGAACTTTGTCGTCTTTAAATTGTTAAAATGCATTGCATCATCTTGGGATATTTTCGCCAATTCATAGACGAAATATTTAATACGTTTCTCAATAAATCGGTATCATGTGGTGGCATGCAACTTCTACCACTTACCAGATAAATTAACTCGGGAAAAAAAAGATAAATTCGTAAGATAAATATGTAAAACAGAACAGAACAAAACAAAACAAAACAAAAAATAAATACGTTCATAAAAAGAAATGTCATGAAAGCCTTTTACGAAGAATAGAAAATAACGTGCCCTTCACGTTAATGATCGGGTGAGTGGTGGCAGTTATTTGCTGATAAATAGTAACAAAATTCCAGTCTACAAAACTGCCTAAGTCGAATGTAAACAACATGGCGGAAAATATGCAACGTGACAATAAAACGATTTGTTTATTTGACGTAGATGGAACACTGACAGCTCCAAGAAAGGTCAATTTTCTAGTGCCATTTCTAATGATATCTCATATCAGTTGAACCGTAATATTTTATCCTCTTTCATAAAAATACTGTGAAAGCTTTGTAACTTTATTTCGGACTCGACTGTAATCGTACCACAGAGTTGACTCTTTACATTCAAACTAGGTACACGATTTGTTTTTTAGATAACAATGGCAAATGTCAAGGTCATGGATAACAATGACAAATGTCAAGGTCATGGGATCATTTTTTTTAACCTTGTAGGCTTTCTTCCATTAATATATTTTATATTGCCCGTTTCCAACTTCATCCAATCTCTTTCAACAGTGTATGCCTTTTCCAACTTTATCCAATCTCTTTCAACAGTGTATGTCGGTAGTCTTTAGGATAAAGACCACCATTGATCATCAGGTGAAAGGTAAAAGTCACAAGATTGTATTTTGGTTTCAACTTTTGGCCTCCATTCAGGTCAAATTTTCGTTTAATCTAATCTTTTCAAACTAAGCAAGTGGATAGACATTGGATAGATATGGAAAACTGTTGTTTTTAAGGTCACCAGGACAAAGGTCAAGATCACATTTGTTTGTGGAATCTTTCAAGGTCACAATAGGGCTTGTACGAATTCCGAGTAATGAGTATTTATAGATTTCTATTTGTAGCGGTCAGCAAGCCCCATGTGATGTCTATAGAATTTCAGACAAACAATCAATGTGCAGAAGTCTCAAAGAGTGATATGCATGTTTTATCTTTTTATTGTTTTTGCTCATTTTTAGTCCATTTCAAATTTATAACTAAAATTCAGAATACTGTGCCATAAACTCTTCTGCCAGCGTTTTAAAAAAAAAATTGTTATTGTCTTCTTGATTAATTTTCATCATATATGGTGCAAAATATTTGCAAACATCTGTACAGTGAACCAGTGTTGAACGATAAACCAAATCATCTGTAGTCTACTCTACATTATTGTCGACGAACAAAACCTAGTAACTAGTGCATTTCAAGCAGTAGTTAAGGATTTTTTGCTGCCCAGCGACGATTTATGTTTTTCTAAAATATATTCACTGAGATCCAGAAAAGACAGAAGACATTCTAAACGTCTTATTTCTCATACAAACATTCATTTTGATGGGAACCCATAGCTCAGAGCTTTTTTTAAAAATGATGGAATGATACATTTCAATCTGGCTTAAATCCAATTTCTGGAGCTATGTATTCATAGCCCAATTGTTTAAATGTTAGGATTCCAACATAGATGAATAAATGAATAAATTAAGTTAACCGTATGATAAATTCAACATGATTACTATCTAAAGATGATCATTATTTTAATGAATTCATTAGTACCACAATATGTGTATCTGACCAATCGCAACTATCAATGAATGAAACATGCAACCAATCAATTTATTCATCCGAACCAGAAGAGAATTAGAATCCAGACATTGGGCTCCATTTTGATAAAGCATGTTTGTTGTTTGGCAATTTAATGTCAAACTACTGCTTAACTTCTTTGTTACATTCTACTGGCCATAAACTGGTAACAAGATATTTCTCCTTTTCTAACAATGTTTCTACCTTATATAACCCTTATTCTTCAATTTAAACCACCTTTGTTTTGTCGTCTGCAACCTCTTTCAATTTCAAACCAGTCAAAAATTTATCATGGGATTGGGTTAAAATCGAAGTTAAACTTCTTGTCTGAGTCAATGGGCGGGGCCAAAAGAGTTGGCGAATGGTCAATAACGCAAAAAGATGAAAATGATTTTATATTCAGTTGTGTGCTTGTCTTTTACTTGTATGAGTAACAACATTCAACATGTTCAAGACATAAATGAGATAGCAGGCACATGCCAGAAGCTAGGGATTGTAATGATTTTTTTTCATTTTCTTCCTCTTTCCTTTTGCATTATCAATAGCTACAACTAATTTTGAAACTACGCCATTTTCGGATAGTCATAAACGTTGAAATATAGAAAAAGAAATCAAATGATGTAAAACTGTATTCTTTTCTACAAGCTGAATATGGCATATATATAGCAGTTTCAGATGTCACACGGTGACAAAGACGGATGCAAAATAAATGAAAAATTCTCAACTAACAACTAGCACTATGGACAACGATAAACGCTCATTAAAGTGTTTATTGGGCACCAAATTATCTGCTGAACTTTGGTATCTTTGAAGTTGTACATACGACATTTTGGTTAACTACTGATAAAATCCTTGTTTTCCCATGACTATGATACTGAGATGATGGGTAGTATCTTATCTGAAACTATAGAAATGATTAAAGAAGGGTTGAATTTTATTCCCTGCATTGCAGCAGATTCAATGACCTATTTAGTTAGAGTTATCTAACAAGACTATGACTTTCCCTCTGGTTCCAGTTGAAAGAGTTCATTTACATTTTCATGCCGGTATCTGTAAACTTTAAAATCCTTGAGGTGAGAAAAATACTGTTAAAATATAGAACATGTTTGTCTAAAAATTTTCGTTTCCTGTTTTGTCAAATGTAGTGCAGTTATTAACAAGTGTCAATGTTTTGAAAAGGGTAAATCAATATCATAGAATAATTATACGTTTCTAATTTAAGAGTTATTATTTATAAAAACAAAGAGTTAGGAAACTTACATGTGGGAGTATATTAAGATCCCTTCATTTACTGACAGTCCAAATGTCTGCAATCGAACAATTGTTGGCATGAATCTTACTCTTAATGGTCTTGGAAAGACCGTCATGCTAGCTGATTGAAAGACCAAAGAAAAGTTGATATTTTATTGTAAATATTGTAAATATTTATGAAAATTTCAATAAAAAATCTATACTTTGTTTGCATACTACAAGATATTAACTTTGGAGAACAATGTAGATAATGAGGAAAATGCAAATTATTTCTTCATTTCCCACAATGTTTTTTGCCAAATAGACATTTTTTAGCTCCCCTGAGCGAGCTATTGTGATCGGTCATCATCCGTCTGTCCGTCCGTTCACAATTACAAAAAAAATCTTCTCCTCCTAAACTAACCATGGAATCGCAACAAAACTTTACAGAAATGATCCTTAGGTCATGCTCTTTCAAAATACTTCAAAGAATTGAAATCCATGAAGAACTCTGGTTGCCATGGCAACGGAGTGATAAAACTTAAAAAATCTTCTCCTCCCAAATGGTAAGGCCTAGAGTTTTGATATTTGGTTTATATCATCATCTATTGACCCTCTACCAAAATACCCCTTTTCTGGGCGATCCCTGATTTACATAGAAATAAAGAAGGAAATCTTTAAAAATCTTCTTCTCCTAAACCATAAGGCCTAGAGCTTTGATATTTGGTATACATCATCATCTATTGACCCTCTACCAAAATACTTCAAAGAATTACCATATTCTGAAAATTAGCCCTTTTCTTTGTGATTCCTGATTTTACATAGAAATAAAGAAGGGAATCTTTAAAAATCTTCTACTCCCAAACCATAAGGCCTAGATTTGATATTTAGTACAAATCATCATCTATTGACCCTCTACCAAAATACTTCAAAGAATTACTGTTTCTGAAAATTAGCCGCTTCTGGGCGATCCCTGATTTTACATAGAAATAAAGAAGGAAATCCTTAAAAATCTTCTTGTCCCAAACCATAAGGCCTAGAGCTTTGATATTTGGTAAACATCATCATCTATTGACCCTCTACCAAAATGCTTCAAAGAATTACCATATTCTGAAAATTAGCCCTTTTCTGTGTGATTCCTGATTTTACAAAGGAATAAAGAAGGAAATCTTTGAAAATCTTCTCCCAAACCATAAAGCCTAGAGCTTTGATATTTGGTACAAATCATCAGCCATTGACCCTCTACCAAATTACTTAAAAAATTAGCATTTTTCTGTGCAATCCCTAATTTTAGCTAGGAATATATAATGAAAACCTTCTTCTCCTAGACCATTAGGCTTACAGCTTTTATACTTTGTATGTATTGATGTCTGTACTTCAAAGCATTACTGTATTCAGGAAATTAGTGCTATATGGTGGGATCATCAATATACCTAGTGTTAAAAGAGAAATCTGTAAACATCTTCTCCAAAATAATTAGACAGAGGGCTTTGCAATTTCTTTCTCTTTGGACTTGTCAGAAATTGGGTTGTTCGGTGAGGGGTTTAAAGGATTTAAAATTAATATTTATTACCTTGCATTATTTTCTATGTCAACAATGCAGTTTTTACAGGCTTTTTAATATATTTTGCTTAATTATTGTAAATATTTGGCAGCTGGGGCAACAAAATAGTCTATATTAAGAAGTCATCCCTTTTAACAAAACATTTATTGTTCCAGTCTTCAAATTATCTCATAAGCTAATAGTTTGAATGGGTTTACACACAATCGTTAACATATCTTGCATAAGGGCCACCCTTTTCTTTCAGTGGAAAACAGTTTACAGGACCCTATTGTTTGTCTGAAAATTATTACGTGATGGCGATTTCTAATTTCAGACCAGGGGTTTTTCTAATTTGTTAAGTAGCGATACCTGGAATTCGTACAATCCCTATTTTCAACAAATTCTTTTTTGTTCATGTTTAGGAGAGAAATCCTACTTTTTTTACATGTAACCCACACGCTTTTGACTTCCTAGGGGGAAAATTTTTTAAAAAGAATAGGTAAACCCTATGAAATGAAGAAATTAATTTCAACAAGCTATTTCTTCATTTTACGAAATGTTTCCTAACCAGAAAGTTGTAAAATGTAAAATCTCATAATTCGTTAACTCCTTTCAATTCAGATCAGTCTATAATGTTACCGTCTGAAGAACACTAGGGGATATTTTGGATAAAGTTATCTTTTCAATACATGTTTTATAGAAAATAAATGAGCAAGCAAAGTTGTTATTCCTACCAATCTCTTCTGATTTCCCAACAGAAAGTGGAGCCCAAAATGGAAGAGTTTTTACAAAAACTGAAGACAAAGGTAAAAGTAGGCTTGGTTGGTGGATCAGATCTTGTCAAGATAGCGGAACAGATGGGCGGAGACGATGGTTTGTGTTTGAGCTCTAGATACAGGGAGTGACTTTTATTTCTAAATGTGGACATAACCCTTTGCTGTTTAACAAAATTTTAGGCCCGTCCAATTTAAAAGGTTTTGTAGCCTATCATTTATTTAAAGTTGATTTTATTTGATAGATAATCCTTCAGTAGGGTAGAAAATATTGTGGAAAAGAATTTCTTATTTTCTCTAATATTTTCTCAAGTATAAAAACACAGGGACTTCAGATGAAAAATCCCGCTAAATAAGATCTTTGAGAAATTTTAGTCCTTTCCTGGACAAACCTGTGATTTTACATCACTGTGATTTTATAGTTGCAAAAACATTGTGGGAAAAAGAAAAATTGCTTGTAACAAGCAATTTCTTCTTTTCCCACAATATTTTCTACCACATAGGATGGTCAGATTTCAAATTGCATGAATTTTTCATTGTCATCTGCAACCTCTTTTAAATTGGACCAGTCTAAAATTTCATAAAATAGGAAAGTGTTAAAGAAAGATTTTTATTATTTTGAGTGAAAACATTCAACGTCATCTAGGCTTCTCTTTTAAGCCAATGCTGAGTACGCTTAAATTTCTCATTAAGAATTCTTAAGATTATTATTTAGCCGCTCAAAAATCTTAATCCAAAGGACACTTTTTCTTGATTAGAATTAAATAAGCAGTACATTGTATATTGCCTATCAATAGTTAAATACAGCCTTAATTACAAGTTACAAATAATGCAATAGATATTTAAAGCTTAGTAGTATGTATCTGGAAAGCCCTTCACATTAAATCTCATTTTCTTTTTCAGTTGTGCATAAATATGACTATGTATTCTCTGAAAATGGTTTGGTAGCTTTTAAAGAAGGCAATAAAATAGGTCAACAGGTATTCATTGGCTTTTTCTTTCAACTTCCTTATTTCTTATTCCCATGTTCACTATTTTGTGTGTCATTTTGACTCATAACAAGTCAAAGCAGGTGGTTATTTTTAGCTCTACTGCCAGAAGAGCTATAGCAATGGTGTGTTTCATGTCCCACCTCCGTGCCATTGTCTGTTAACTTTTCCTTGTTAAGAGTCTAAATTTTTCATTGGATTATTTTCAAACTTTTATATAATGATCATACCACTATAAGGATTTTTCCTTTCAAAATTGGGCCTGATTTGTCAAGTAACATGGGAAAAGGGGCCTTATAGCAATATCCTTGTTTATACAATAAATTCTACAGTTTTCTTTGCATTCTTTTCAAAATATTACAGAATGATTGTATAATCCAAAGGATAGATTCTTTTGAAAACGGGTATGGTCAATCAAGTATGATAGGAAAAGAGGCCTTATGACAAAAAAGTCCACAGTTTTATCAGATTCTCTTCAAGACACTTGGAATAACTGTGGCATCATAAGGATCATTTGTTTCAGAATTGGTTTAGGTCCGTCGAGTAACATGGGAAAAGGAGTATTATGGTAATTCGAGCACAAAATTATTGTGAATACTATAAAGTCCACAGATTTTATTGGATTCTCTTTAACCCATTCCCACTTAATAAAATTTTAGACCAGTCCAAATTCAAAGAAGCTGCAGAGGACAACTTTAAGTTGAATAAATCTTCAAAATCTTTGTCATTTTGGGTAAAGAAATTGCTTGTAAATAAGCAAAAATTCATTTTCCACAATTGTTTTCCAAAGTTTTGATATTTAAGGGCGTTTAAAAGTGTCACTGTGTGGGAATTGCTTAACCCATTTCAGCCTTTTAGGTCCTCAAGAGAAAAGCTTTGGATAATATTGTGGAAAATGAAAAATGATTTTGATCTGTAGGAAAACACAGGAAAAGGGGTCTTTTGATTTTATCTCAAAGTATTTCCTGATTACGTGATTAAGTCCACAATTACAGTCGAACACCTTTACCTCAAACGTCCCTTAGCCGAAGTTCTCTTTACGTCGAAGTTATTCTAAAGTCCCGATCTTATTACTCTTTAGTTCTATGTATTTGAACCTCCATACGTCGTTCTCTTTATCTCGTAAACTACCCCTACGTCGAATCAATTGCAAAGTCCCATCACTAGTGTTTGCACATATTCACACCTCTTTAAGACAAACCCTAATCATAAAGGTCGATTTTTGCAAACAACTAAGTTTTCACACATTTCGACGTGTCAACACAGTTAAGAGATAGGTGCGTTACAGTATCGGATATCGATTGCTAACTTGATTTTGTTTGAATGTTTGTCTACGAATTTGAAAGATTGCATAGGGTGGAGACAATGTTCCAGACGAATTTTACAATGAATAAAGAGGCATCTTAGGCCCACACAACGCAGGACTTGTTTGGCGCTGGACCTGATCGATCAAGGGTGTGGCCAGCAACTTCGACCGACTGGACGGGCTAAAGGATGAACCTGGTAACCAATCAAGATGGATACTTGGGTGTTTCGACAATAATAGAAAAAGAAAAACAAACAAAACAACAACAATAAAGCGAAGTCTAAACAATACTTAAGCTACAAGTTACAATAATATCGTAATATTAATATAAGAAATTACAATAACTACATCGTCGTTATATCTTCTGTTCGATTAGATAATCATACTAGTACAAATCATTTGTGGCCTTATTCAGTTACGGTATTTCGCCACCATTTTGGTCGTACATGGAAAATACTCGATTATCTACACGTCGAACTATCTCTACGTCGAAGTTTTCTTGTAAGTCCCCTGAACTTCGAGGTATGGGTATTCGACTGTATTATTCAATCCTTTTGGAACTTTCATAGGGTGATTGTAGAGTCCAATTTGTTATTTTTATCTTTTAGCAATCATGTTCCTAAAATATAAGGTTAAATTAAGGGCAAACTTGATGGCCAGTAGAGCTTCTCAGGCCTTCATGGGCCTCTTATTTTCTCACATAAACTTAATTCATAGGAAATGAAAGTAGTGTATCTTGAATGTAAAATCAGTAACAAGCCAGTCTAAAAAGTGTTTAGTCTACTATCATAACTGGGACTCTTGCTGTGTAACTTTTCAAGTATTGTTGTTAACAAGATTGACATGTTTGGATAGTGCAATTTAGGTTTTATTTCAATAATAAGTAATGTTGGGTTAGAAAATTTGATACACCAAAATGACCTATTATTCTAAATTCTTTGCCCGATATGAGAAATTTGTATATCATTCCAACAAAGGCAGGGCCTTGCCTGAACACTGTAATATCCAACTTGAACTTCCTGTCAGAGTTCAGATGGCAGGGTAAATGAGTCGTCATTTAGTCCTGTTACCAGTGAAACCTACGGGACTTTAGGTTTGAACTCTAACTTGACTGTTTTCAATTTGCTGGACTATTCTTCTGAGCACTTGAATTTGTTGCATTGATTTTTTTATTAAAATACAGCCTTAGAAAACTTTACTGAAATCCCAGTCTCTCTGGATTCCTTCTTTGAGCTTGATTTATCCCAGAAAATATAATTTAACCAGATGGTAAAATTTTAGAATGACCCAAGTTGAATTGAGTAGCTGACGACATTTTTAAAATTATGAAATTTATGATACTTTCAACTTTCTTGGTAGAAAACAACATTGCGAAATAGAAGGAATTGTTTATGCAAGGAATTTCTTCGTTTTCTTGAGGGGGTAAAAAATCATCATTCTGTGGGAATGGGTTAAACCCATTACCAGACGGCCAAGTTTGAGACTGGCCCAAATTGAAAGAAGTTGCAGACAACAATTTAAAGGTAATTTTAGATTTTCTAACTTTCTAAGAAGAAAATATTGTTGAAAATGAAGATATTGCTTGTTGCAAGCAATTTCTTCATGTCCAGAATGTTTTCTCTATTGCTCTTCATAAGGGGCGTTAGAAAGCGTCATTGTGTGGGAATGGGTATAAAGGTTGGTTTGGGACTTGGTATTGCCATGCATTACATCAGAATGCTTTTTGAAATTAAGATCATCCTTTTGCATATTGAGTCAGAAATATTTGAACACTGGCTTTTCCTCTTTGTTTTCAGAATTTGTTAAAGTATAAAGGTGAAGAAGTACTACAAAAAGTCATTAATTTTGCACTGGGATACATGTCAAAAATTACTCTTCCTGCTAAAAGGTAAGAATTCAGACATTTGTCATCATTCTGAATAAGTTCATACTCATCTTTAAAGTCAAAACAAAATTTCATTTAACCCTTTCCCTGTTTTACAAAATTTTAGACCTGTCCAAATTCAAAGATTTTGCAGACGAAAATTTAAAGTGGATTTAACTTGAAAAATGACCATTTAGTAGGGTGAAAAATATTGTGGAAAAAGAAGAAATTGCTTGTTACAAGCAATTTCTTCTTTTTCTACAATGTTTTATGAATTACAAAATCATAGGAATGTAAAAACCAGGGATTGAACAGGAAAGGGTTTATATTTTGTTCTGTGATGCAGTGTTCAATCTATGCCATAAGCCTTCTTAGAATCCTGAATGATCCATATGTCTCACTTATTATTTGATAGGAAGAAGTGCATAACAGTTATAAAGTATTTTCTACTATTTGGTTCATTGAATACAAACAGTATATCTATTCTGTATAAAAGAAAAATGATTTGAAAATATGTGATTTATCTACTAGGATTTTTTTTAATAAGAACTTTTGAAATGTTAGGAAAGTAACCTGGTAAATTGCAAAAACATCTTGTGAGAAAGTTGATGAATTCATCATGTGTTTCGCGGTTGGTGTGTGTGTGTTTAAGGGTTAGAGTCTATCAAACCTTAGAATTAAGACCATCCTGTTAATGCGACCACTTAAAAGGAACATTGAGACATTGTAATAGAGGGTTCGTACTGTGATTTAGAGGTGTTAGTGTTTAACCCATTCCCACTCAATCCCTCCTTTTTACGCCCCTCAAGAAAATAGCTTTTGAAAACATTGTGGAAAATGAAGAAATTGCTTGTATCAAGCAATTTCTTCATTATCCACAATGTTTTCTATCCAAAACGACGAAAAAGTTCAAAATTCCATCAACTTGAAATTGTCGTCTGCAGCTTCTTTCAATTTGGACCAGTCTAAAGTTTTGCTGTGTTGGAAAGGGTTAAAGAATAGCAAATTGTGTTGAGGTATCTTCTTCTGATACAAAACAAGCCAGACAAATACTAAGAACACAAGTGGAAGCAGTCCGACAGTATGTCCTTGTGATGGACATACAGATCCCAGGATAGTACTTGAATCAGTAAGCGTTGCCTGGATATAATTGGAAAAGTGTTTAAAATACATTTTAACCCATTACCAGATGGTAAAATTTTAGACTGGTCCAAATGGAATAGTTGCTGTGGAAAAAGAAGAAATTGTTTGTTTAACCCATTCCCACTCAATGACACTTTTTGACGCCCCTCTAGAAAAAAGCTTTGGAAAGCATCGTAGATAATGAAGAAATTGCTTGTATTAAGCAATTTCTTCAATGTCCATACTGTTTTCTACCCAAAAGACCAAGATTTTATAAATTCCACCAACTTTTAATTTGTTATTTGTTGTCTGCAACTCCTTGGAATTTGGACCAGTCTAAAATTTTGTTGTGTGGTAATGGGTTAATGCAAATGTATCCCTAGAAAGAAATCTCATTAACTAAATAATTTAGTCTGCAGCATCTTAGAATTTGAAATAGTCTAAAATTTTGTGGGCCTGTAATGGGTTTATGATACTTGTATTTTAGGGGCACATTCATAGAATTCCGCAGTAGTATGTTAAATATATGTCCAGTCGGAAGAAGTTGTACACAAGCTGAAAGAGATGAGTTTGCAGCCTATGATAAGGTATGAGATTTTATGTTTAACCTATTACCAGACAGCAAAATTTTAGATTGGTTCAAATGGAAAGAAGTTGCAGACGATAATTGAAAGTTTTTGAAATTTTAATTTGTCCACTTTTTATGCCCCCGCATTGTTAAGTGAAGCGGATTCATACATTGTGTGATTAGTTTTTTCGGTTCATACCTCCATGAAAACAAAAAACATTCTCTTCATTTCTTATAATTTAATAGCATTGAGCGAAAAAACCAAAAGCTGTACAAATTTTGATACCTTTTTGTATGGAACTATTTTATGCGGAAGCATACAAAATGGCTGCATGCTCAAAATTTTGGTCATGGAGGTATGAATCAAATTTTTCGACCAATCAGAATGCTCGTTTTTGATAGACGAAACTTACAATTAAATTATTCAACCATGATTTTATTTTTGGGACATGCCATAATGACCATAAATTTTGCAATAATCCATCTTGCTATCTAAGGGAAAACTTCCTGTCAGAGGTTGTTGGTTGTGGTGAGGGATCCATAAATTGACCAATTGCGGCTGTCAATCAAATAATCAGTCAACAAATGAAATCATTCATAGAAACTGGAAGTTAACTTTGAAGTTTGACATTGGTCGCAATGTATGTGAAACATTTTGTTGGTTTGGTGAATTCATTAATGGGCAGTGTCAAATACAAATAGTAAGTAAAAACATATTCTGATGGAGAAAAGTTTGGCAAGTCTAAAGACACATGAATACTTCAAGTTGACTAAATGTTGCCAAATAGAATATAAAACTAAACTCATTACAGGATGGCAAAATTTTAGACTGATCCAAATTGGAAGGAGTTGCAGATGAAAATTTAAAGCTTATGAAATTTTGGATTTTTAGCTCGGCTGTTTTCGGAGAAAACCTGAGGTATTGTGATCACCTTGGCGTCATTCGCGTTGGCTTGGTGTTGGTGTGACAAACTTTAACCTTGGTCATATCTCTGTTGTAATTGAACATATCCTCATGAAACTTGGCATGTGTATTGACCATCATAAGAGCTATCTACATTATTAAGGGGGATAACTCTTAAAGCATTTTTGTAAGAGTTATACCCCTTTTTTGCTTAAAATTTTTGCATTTTCCAGCACCTGTAGCTGAGCGTTGGCACCTGTGGGTGGTGCTCTTGTTCTAACTGTGTGGTGGAAAACATTGTAGATCATGAAGAAATTGATAGTATAAGGCAAAAGTTTTGTAGCAAAGTTGATATATTTCTATTTTTAGGAACACAATATGCGTCAGAAATTTAAAGAGGCAATGGAGAAGGAGTTTGAAGGTCAAGGATTAGTATTTGCTATTGGAGGTCAAATCAGTATTGATGTTTTTCCAGAGGGATGGTCAAAAGTGTTTTGTTTACAATTTTTAGAAAAAGATGGTATTGATACTATCCACTTCTTTGGTGATAAAACGGCAAAGGTAGGTTATTTCTTTGAGCTGTGTTTAGAATTTGGATCATTTTTGTGTTCCTCAAAATACATATAAGGTAGTATATGAGTGAACATTGCATATTACTTGTATCTATGCCCTCTTAGCTCAGTTAGTACCGATCTGTATTCTTAATCCTTAGGTTGTGAGTGTGAACTTCAGCTTGTTAAACATTCTGTCTAACATTAGACAAAAGTGAGTGCAACATGCATCATCTCTCAACAATAGGCAAATGAAAAGAAGTGAACCAAAAGGGGAGTACAAGCTGGTGGCTCAGATTGCATGTTGTTTTTACGCTGGTGGGAGAAACAATAGAAATCCATGGTTCAAAACATCAGTTTTTGTGTATA
The DNA here is from genome assembly GCA_946902895.1 of Fragum fragum. Classification (NCBI taxonomy): domain Eukaryota; kingdom Metazoa; phylum Mollusca; class Bivalvia; order Cardiida; family Cardiidae; genus Fragum; species Fragum fragum. Next base: position 15,112,503 of record OX336365.1, read on the forward strand.
ACTGAAATATTGTGGTGTATTCATACAATGCGATTAACTTTTTACAGAGTAATGGCCCATTGATGAAAATTTTTGTCCTCTCATTTTCTTTAAAATTGTGTAATGGATCTTATTCAAACTTCCCAGGTACACTCAGTATTAAGAGAAGATGAACATGCCTTGTTTTGGTTACATTTCATGTACTTTTTAAAGAGTTATGGCCCTTAGATGAAAATCTTGTCCACTTATTGTCCACTTATTTTCTCAGCATTAATAGATTTATTTTACTCAAATTTCTTAGGTAGATTTGGTATAATGCATATGTTTGCATATTCTATTTTGTTAACAGTACATTAACTTTTCATAAAGTTAGTGCCCTATGATGAATTGACGAATCACTGGCCCCGTCTTCTTACTTCATTAACCCCACCCATTGACTCCAACAGGAAGTCCTGCTTCGATTTGAAGCTGCATACTTTGAAAAATGTTTGGCTAGTAGCATGTAACAAAAACACATAATGGTTGGTTGGCGACCAAAACGTCGTAATTACAGCTAGAATATGCTGTAGTTACAACGTTTAAGTCACCAAACCCAAAAAACGGTTAACGAAAATGGAGGCCAATGTCAGAGATCAAAACTTATGTCTGGTCTCAACAAATGATTTCATTGGTCAACTTGTTATTTGATCGACAACTGTGATTGGTCAATTCTTGGCAATCATTTGTTATCTGCAACAATATACTTGATTAAATATTGTAGAAAAAGAAGAAATTTTTGTAACAATTTCTTCTTTTACCACAATATTTTATATCATCACTTTTTGAATTGTATTTACTTTAGAATGTCTAGCGCTACCCCTTTGAATTTGGACAAGTCCAAAATTTTTAAAAACAATAGAGGTCTAAGTCTCCAAAAGTTATCAATCTCTTTTGTTATCCTTGCACTTACTAAGTAGAAAACAAGAGTACTGCACTTGCTTGGTAGATAACAAGAGTACTGCACTTACTTGGTAGATGTAAAATGTACAATCAAATTATCTATTAAAATTTTCTTCTATTTTCAGGGAGGAAATGATTATGAAATCTTCGAACACTCCAGGACTATAGGTTACACGGTGACTAGTCCAGATGATACTATAAATCAAGTGACTGACTTAATCTTTAAATAATCAATCTTTATCTGTGATATTAAATTTGATCCATTACCTGGAATACCTGCCTGAATGATGTTACTTTATTAAGTTGGAAAATTCAGACATTTTGATGTCACAATTGTCTGATCAATGCTTTGCCCCCCCCCCCCCCAAGAAAAAAAATTTCTGGAAAACATTGTTAACCCATTCTCACATAGTGAAATTTTAGACTGGTCCAAATTGATAGAAGTTGCAGACAAAAATTTAAAGTTAATGAAATTCTAGATTTTTTCATCTTTCTGGATAGAAAACATTGTGAAAAATGAAGAAATTGCTTGATGCAAGCAATTTCTTCATTTTACACAATGTTTTCTCAATTGTTTTTCTTGAGGGGCATCCAAAAGCGTCACTGTGTGGGAATGGTTAAAGCAATTTTTTACTTATCCACACTGTTTTCTACCCCAAAAAACAGATTTAAACAAGATGTGTTTGTGAAAGGCCATGACCATGTAATGGCCTTCTTTATATGACCTTGATTAGTAACCTTGAAAAAAGACCCACAACTTACAATCAACTGATGCCTCACAATACTAGGAAACTATGTCCATAATATGAGCCATGTATCTTGAACAGTGTTTGAATAACAGCAAAATGTTCTTGTAATAACCCTTGTCATGCTGAATTAAAATCATGTTTAGTAGAATTGAACCAAAATCAAAGGACTGAAATCACTGAAAGTGCTTGTTGCAGGTCAATATTTTGTTTGAAAACTGATTTTATTAACAATTCTGACTTGAAAGGGGCAAGCAGGTGGTGTGGACTAAGATCTGACTACACACCTGTGCAGGCTGATATTTGTCTACACCTCCTGCCAAAACAGGAATATTTCGGGTTCAGCATGACAAGGGTTAAGTTTACTGCTGGCTGAGAGACTCACAGATGGACATCGTAATACAGTATGCCCAAATCTTATAAAAATTTTATCATCTAAGAAATGTTGTCTGCAACTTCTCTCTATCTTGAGCAGTCAAAAATTTTGTTGTCTGGTAATGTGTTTTTGTTATGAAAACAGTTGTAAATTTGTCAGTTATTTAAATATCAGCTTTCTTTTTCATTAGTTTATTTTAATTTTTTTAAAAATGAAAAAAGTTTTTTCTCATTCAGGTAGGTTTTCCTAGATAATGGATCTAATATATGCAAAGAAATTCCATATATGGGTGTTCAGAGTCAAGTAGGCAGGGTCTACATATTCTGTGAATTGAGGGACATTTTGTATGTTCGGAGCTTAATTTTGTCCAGATATTTGTATTTATTAACCCTTTCCTGGACAAACCCGGGATTTTACGTCACTGTGATTTTATACTCGAGAAAACATTGTGGAAAAAGGAGAAATTGCATGTAACAAGCAATTTCTCCTTTTCCCACAATATTTTCTACCACATAGGCTGGTCAGATTTCAAATTGCATGCATTTTTCATCGTCGTCTGCAACCTCTTTCAAATTGAACCAGTCTAAATTTCATAAAACAGGAAAGGGTTAAACCATGACAAAATAATGTTCAACCCATTCCAAAAGAATTATGTTTTTTGATACCTCCAAGAAAAAAAGTGTTTTTGAAAACTTTGTGAAAGATGAAGAAATTGATTGTTACAAATAATTTCTTCATGATCCACATTGTTTTCTAACTGAAAAGGCAAAGATTTTTAAAATATCATAAATTAGAAATTGTCTTGTGCAACATCTTTGAATTTGGACCAGTCTAAAATAGTGTCATTTGGTAATCAGTAATGATCCAATTGTGATGATTATCACACCAATGTGGGATGAGTAGCTGGTGGCTTTGAATGAATCTTGTGGTTATACTGGTGTGACATGCAGTAGGAAGCCATGGTTAGGTGCACCAACTTCTTGAGCTGAAATACTGTTGAAAGTAGCATAACACTGTAAACACATCACGGATCACGAAATGTGGGAGGTTAGGTTCAATGACAGCCATTTACCTTTGTCTTCCCCTGAAAAGGGGACAGAGCCCTAGATAGAGGAGAGATTCTGTTGTAGGTACTCATTTGAATTATCTTGTGAAGAGATTTGATCGATTCTGGCTGTCAATCAAAGAATCAGTCAACCAAACAAATCATTCATCAAGACCGAAAGTGGACTTTGAACTCCATTGGCTAACATTTAAGTGAGGCATTTTTGTTGCTTTGGCGACTTAAAACACAGTATCTACCGCTTGATAAAGCTGTAGATTCAATTTTAAGTTTGCAAACCAACCATTTTACTTTTTTCTTGCATGTTACTGACCACACATTTTTCAAAATAACAATTAAAATCGAAGTGGAACCTCCTGTTGGAATCAGTGGTCAAGGCCAGGAATCTGTGAATTCCAATGACTACCAACAACATAGGGTTTGAATGAGAAACAAGCATTCTCAAGTATTTCATGACAATAATCAAGTCCACTACTGATCTGTTTGAACTAGGACCTCAACGTAATTGAGGCGAGCAATTTTTTGAAAGGGTTTATATCATTTTAGCCTATTATTTGACAAGATAATTTTACCCTTTACTGTTTACATTTTTTTTTTGACTTTTCCAAATTCAAAGGTTAAGCAGACGGCATTATAAAGTAAGCATACTTAAAAAATTAACCATCCTATATGATAGAAAATATTGTGGGAAAAAAAGAAATTTGCTTGTTATAAGCAATATGTTCTTTTTCCACATTTTCTCAAGAATAATATCACAATAACATAATAATCAGGGATTGTAGGGAAAGTGTTAGATTGTGCTTTTGAAGTCATTTTGACTCTAAATCAAGAATTCGCTATCACATTTCAAATGTCATGAAAATTGAAATATAGCATTGAAACAGGAGTAAAGGAGAAGTTGCTTCATTCAGTTTCTACTTTTACTGCAATGTATCTTTTCTGCTAGTGTATCAAATCTTGCGTGGGATATCATTACTGGTTCAGTAATAACAAAGTACAAATGCTTTTGGATTTTTCAGTTTATTACATGAATTTTACTCTGGTACAATTTTCAATAATTGTAATGAACATTAACAAATATAAATCAAAACATCTATAATAACAATGTAAGCTTTGTAAATATTATCAACAAGTACTGCTTTTGGTTTGTATTGCTTTATCATGATCAGGCAATTGACCAATTGTGGCTGTCAATCAAAGAATCAATTGACCAATCAAATCATTCATACAGCCCGGAATTGAGCTTTGAACTCCACCATTTGCTGGCATTTTTGTGAAACATTTTTGTTTGTTTGGTGACTCAAATATTTGTCAAACTTTAGCTTATTCAGGCCATATATTACTGGCCATAAATTTTGCAAGTTAATGCCATTTAAAAATCGAAGCGGGACTTCCTGTTGGAGTCAATGGGTGTGGCCAATGGAGTATGTGGCCGGGGCCAGCGATTGGTCAAATGAACTGCTTTAACCGATGACCCATCAACAAAATTTCAGAGTGGTCAAAATCAAACGTTGCAGACAAAAATTTTTAGTCAATGAAATTAGAAAATACTTTGCCCTTTTTTGGGGTTGAAAACATTGTGGATAATGAAAAAATTGCTTGTAACAAGTGATTTTTCACTATGTTTTCCAATGTTTTTCTTTCAGGTGTCCAAAAGGCTTGTGTGGGAATGGGTTAATCCTTTCCTGTACAAACCCGGGATTTTACGACACTGATATTTTGTACCCCAGAAACCATTATGGAAAAAGAAGAAATTGCATGTCAAAAGCAATTTCTCCTTTTCCCACAAATTTTATTTCTGCCACATAGGATGGTTCCTTTTCAAATAGGATCCAATTTTCATCGTCTTCTGCATCCTCTTTCAATTTGGACCAGTCTAAAACTTGGGTAAACAGGAATAGGTTAACCCATTACCACACAGTCATCACCTTTTTACAGCCCTCAAGAAAATATTTAGGGAAAACAATGTGGAAAATAAATAAACAGCTTGTTACAAGCAATTTGTTTTTCCCATATACCAAGAATGACAGAGGAACTTGAAATTCTATCGACTTGCATCTTGTTTCAATTTGGGCCAGTCTAAAATTTTGTAGTCTGGTCATGGGGTAATCATCCTTTATTTAAGAAATTTTATGAAATAAAATAGCTAATGAAACAAGAGCCACCGCATATCACCCAATACAAGTTCCCTTCCTAAGGGTAGCTCCCTCTTTCCTTTTAACTACTAAACACCCAAGTCGGTTGATTTATGTTAATTTTATTTGTAGAATTTGGTGAAATTTTCTCCAATTTGAGAATGCTTTTCCCTATACAATGGCAGAAATGAGTATTTAGAGGAAATTGACCTCAAATTAACCCATTCCCATACAAAAGAATTTTAGACTCAAATTTTGAAAATACACTGCTGTTACTAACTTTAGTGAACATACTCAGAGAGAGAACCACATGAAAGCTAGGAAAATAGTGTAAAGAAGGGAGTATTTCAGTTATACCAATTAGGCAAGTTCAGACTTTTCAATTTGTTTGGAAAAGGCAAATCAAATCATATCCTAATTTTTAAGAGAACCGTCTCACAAAAAAGGACATTCTCTAAGAAGTGTAAAAAAATATCCTAGTAATTATGCCCTTTTTCAACTTAGAAATTTTACCCACTGTCAAGCACTTGAAAGTTAAGCGTTGACATCTTCATGAGATGCTCTTGTTTCTATGAATAGTTGTAAGAAGTTTCTAGATGGTCCCATTCTGCATGTTGGGTTACATATAACAAGAGCTCCGCTTATGGATTGCAAGGCTGTTCAAGTGCTTTATGGTTGGCAAAACTTCTAAGTTGCAAGGGGCATAATTTGTTAAAAGATGCATTTAGTTATCCCCCTTGTTGGTGTAGTTTGGTCTTAGGATAAACATATCCAGAGTTTCAAGAAAAAGTGTTAAGTAATACCAGATATATAACAAAATGTCAGTTTTCGAACCCTGGTGCCAACATGGATGCAGAAAAAGACCTGGGTATACCACATAATTCAATGTTTCAGCACGAAACAGTTGTAATTGCCTATAAACATATAGGCAGTTAATAATAACCATAGCTATACTTCTTCACAATGTCAAAAAAAGGATTGTATGGTAATTGGTTAGAAGCAATGATTGCTTTGAATGACAGAAACTCAAAGTGTATACCGGTACCTCAAAGTTGTGTACAAATGTAAATGATACATCAATACCTTTGAATTTAAAAACAATAGAAAGGTGACTGAAAATTAGGCAGATGTGGCATTAATTACACAAAAAATTAAAAAGAATTACAAAAAATTACAAAGTAGAAATGTGCTATTGACACGGTTGTATTGCATAACTGCTTGTCACATGACCTTCAGTTGTGACCTTGAACTTTGAGTGTATCCAACATAACTTTATGCACGACAATAGTACTCTAGTTATTTTGAAATCATCAACTAATGTAGAAGATTATGCTCCAGACAAGAATCGAACACAAACACACTAACACATCCACCCACACTCACAGAGGTACCTCTAAATGCCTGTCACCATTACATGGTGGGGGCATCATTACGAAAAATCACAAAAAACATAAAATATCACAATAACCTTTTACAACAAGGTAAGACTTACAATAACAGAATGATAATATGTGACCTGTCACACAAACGGTACATTGGGTAACTGACAGAGGGTGTCAATCAAAGAATCAATTGACCAACCAAATTATTTATTCAGACTTGAAGTGAACTTTGAACTCCGAAAATGGCTGACATTTATATGAAGCATTTTTTCTTGGGTCAGTGACTTAAACACAGTAACTACAGCTTATTCAATCTGTATTTACAACATTTCAGTCACCAACCAATCATTTTACTTTGTTCCATGCTTCTGGCCATAAATTTTGTAAAACCACACCAATGAATTTTTATAAATGTCAAAGTGCCTCACAGAGCTCAGTGGGTATAGTCAGCAATCCATCAATTTGGGGGATGTATTAAAAAAAAAAAAAGAAAAAAAGAGATTACATTATCCTTTCCTGATCAACCCCGAGGTTTTACGTTGCTATGATTTTATACTTGAGAAAACATAGTGGAAAAAGAAGAAATTGCTTGTGACAAGCAATTTCTTCTTTTCTCAAAATGTTTTCTATCATTTAGGGTGATTTCATTTCAAATTGCATCCAATTTTCATTGTAATCTGCAACCTCTTCAGATTTGGACCACTCTCAAATTTTAAAATACGGGATAATCATAGATATTTCTATATACCATTTTGTTATTGCCCTCCCACATACTAAAAACAAAAACAAAAAATCTCCATAGCTTGGAAAATTTGACCTTGTTCAAATTGCATTTCCAGGGCTTGGATCAAATACCATAAACTGTACTTTGGAGAAGTGACCATTTTGTGTAATAAGTCACAAACAAGCATTCTCTTCACCAGGCAAATAAAATTGTACAGATCTATAGCCATTTGACAAAAATTTGGCTATAATGATATAAATTTAACTGAAAAAGGATAACAAGAGGCCCAGTGGGCCCTAACGGTCACCTGAGTAAAAGAGCATCAAGACAAGTGATTTAGGGTTTATTAGAAAAAGATTTTTTAAAAAGTACAAAAATTTACCCCTTTCTGCCCCCGACTGGGGCCCCTTTTACCCCAAGCCCCCCCAACCTCTTTTCACAAACTGGAATTGGCATCCCCCAATGATGCTTCCGACCAAGTTTGGTTGAAATCCCCTCAGTAGTTCTTGAGAAGAAGATGAAAATGTTTAAAAGTTACCAAAAATGACCCCCTTTTGGTCCCCATTTTAGGCACCCCTGACCTCCAGCCTTTTAATTTTCACAAATCTGTATAATCAGTACCCAATGATGCTTTTCACCAAGTTAATTTGAAATTTGCTTAGTACTTCATCAGAAGAAGATGAAAATGTGAATTTTTTAACATGATGAACTTTGACCTCCGGGTGTGGCCCCATACATGACCCCAGGGACATGAATTTCACAATTTATAATATACCTGTCCTAGTTGTCTTGCACACAGAATATTTAAGCTCTAGCATTAACGGTTTATTAGAAGAAGATTTTTAAAGAAGTACCAAAAATTACCCCTTTTTGCCCCCTATTTGGGCCCCTTTGACCCCCAAGAACCCTTTTTTCACAAACTTGAATTGGCATCCCCCAATGATGCTTTCTACCAAGTTTGGTTGAAATCCCCCTGTAGTTCTTGAGAAGAAGATGAAAATGTTTAAAAGTTAATGGACGACGCACAACGACGGACAAACGATGATTGCAATAGGTCACCATGACCATTCGGTCAGGTGACCTAAAAAGCCTTGAAAGAAAGAAAATGCAAGCCTTCAAGCCATGTCTAGACTTTTGTGAGGCTGGGATCTCTGAAAAATCTTACCAACTACTAATGTGGCCAGTAAAGGGTCTAAGCTTGAATTTTGTGACTCTTGACACCCTTTTTGTACCGCATTTCTACCAACAACGTTTGATGGAACTATGAAAAACATGGTTAGAGAGCTTTTTCCTTCCCAAAAAAGAAAATTTAGACTGGTTTGAATTCAAAGAAATCTAACATGACACTTTGAAGTTGATAATATTTAAAAATCCTTGACGTGTTTTGGAATAGATAACATTGTGGATGATGAAGAGATTGCTTGTAATTCTTCATTTTCCTCAATGTTTTCAATGGCTTTTTTCTGCAGTATCATGTTACAGTGATGTCATAAGTGGCTATTGAGTGGTAATAAGAGGAAGATGAAGTTATTTCATTCACTTCAAATTGTAGTCTGCAGTTTCTACTAATTTGGAATAGTCTAAAATTTCGCAATCTGTAAAAGGGTTTAAACCTTTGCAATGTAATAGATTTACTCATTATATAGTATGGACCAGGTTTATGGGATCCTCATTAAATAGTATGGACCCGGTTCATGGGATAGTTTGTGAGAGAGGATGGTGAAGTGCTTCTAGGTTGTGAGTTGTCCGGCTGGTCAGTATTGGTCAGTAGGACTGGCCCTCCATGTTGTAAGGGTTGACCTCGGATGACCTGGCTGCTGTCTGTAATAGAACACACAGGTAAGTTTGAATATCAAAGACATGTAGGAGGATTTCACAAGTATGAAAAGCAACAATCCTGGTTGACTGCTGGCTGCAGATCAAACCTTCATCCTTTAACCCATCTGGGTCAATCTTGGTAGTGCAAATTAAACTGTCAGAATGAGATTTCTCAAATTATAAGAACATTTGTATTAACTGATGGCATACTGTTGGCTAATCTCTCTTGCCCTTATTTAAATTTGAGACTTTTCCCACTTGGTCTCCTTGCACATTTTTTTAAACAAACTTTCAAATACAAAATCACAGCAAATACAAGTGAAACAGACAATTTCTTTATTTTAAATATTACTTCATCAAACTCTCTTAATTGAAAGTCATAAAAAATTGGATTGTTTGGGAATAGGATAACCCTTGTCATGGTGAACCCGAAATATTCCTGTTTTGGCAGGAGGTATAGACAAGGATCAGCCTTTACATATGTGCAATTTGATCTTAGTCTTCACCACCTGCTTGTGCTTTTCAGGTTAGAATTGTTTATAGAATCAAATTTCAAAGAAATTGTGACCACACTTACTAGTGATTCCAGTACTTTCAGCCCTTTGATTTTAATGCCATTTTGAAAAAGGATTTCATTCAGTACAACAAGGGTTTATTATCCTATTCCCACATCACCTCCCCTTTTGCAATACTTAATATCTTCATTTCCCACAATGATTTCTCCCCCTAAAAAGAATTTTTTACAGTGAATCAGCTTCAAACTGTTTTCTGCAACTTCCTTTATGAACCAGTCTGACTTTTCATCACATGTTGATGGATTAACAAAGAGATTTATCCAATAAATATATGAAATAAAATCAAATTTTAGGCTGAATCATTTGATATATTTCTTCATGTTACTTACAAACCAATAAAAGCAAATAAAAGTTTCTGAGAAAGTGGTAACAATTGACCAATCGTGGCTGTCTATTAAATAACCAGTCGAGCAATGAAATCATTCATTGAGACCAGAAATGGGTTTTGATCTCCGACATTTGGCATCATTTTTGTTAACCTTTTTTGTTGGTTTGGCGACTTAAATTTCGTAACTACAGCCTATTCAAGCTGTAGTTAAAATGCTTAGGTCACAAACCAACATTTCTACTTTTTTCTTACAAGCTACTGGCCATAATTTTTTCAAAATAATCCCATTTAGAATCATAGCAGGACTTCCTCACGGAGTCAATGGTCACTTGTTTCCACCAAGCTTTGTAAGTTGGCTGGAATTTTGAGATTGTACAATGAGCATGTACATACCCTTTGGGGGTGTTATTTCTGTAATTGTTCATACAAATGAAAGACCATTCACCAGAGGTACAAAAGGGTCCAATCCAGGTTAACCCATTCCCACATCCTGCTTTTTTATGCACCTTAACCCTTTCCTGTTCAATCCCTATTTTTTACATCCCAGTTTTTTCATACTTGAAAAATAATATGGAAAACAAGAAATTGCTTGTAACAAGCAATTTCTTCTTTTCCAACAATATTTTCTACCACATACTATGGTTTCGTTTCAAATTGCATTCAATTTTCAGTGTTGTCTGCAACCTTTTTCAATTTGGTCCAGTCTAAAATAAAACAAGAGGGCCGTTGGCCCTGGGGCGCTCACCTGAGATAAAGGCTCTTTTTCTTTCAACAGTCTAATTTCATGTTAAGGTTAGGATTATGAAACAAGTGGGCCACAATTACATATAAAGACTATGAACCTGGGGATCCAAAAGTCTAAATTATAAATTCCAAGGCCTTAGTGCTGATTTGAAAGAAGGAAAAAACTTTTTCCATGGGTTATAATTTCAGAAATAAGAAAGAAGTCTGTGAACTGATGCTTCATGCCTATACCCCCCCCCCCCTGGGGCTCCGCCCCTGGAAACCCTAGGATCATAATTTTAGCTATTTTGAAAGAGGTCAATATACTGATGCTTCATGCAAAATACCAAGGCTCTACGCCTTCTGGGTCAGGAGGAGAAGATTTTAAAAGATTATTTTGAAATTTCACTTTTGTTGCCATGGCAACCAGATTTTTTAATGGATTTCAATTCTTTTAGCTTTTTTTGAAAGGGACCACCTAAGCAACATTTCTGCCAAATTTGGTTCAAATCGGCCCAGTGGTTTGAGACAAGATGTCATTTAAAAAATCGTTCTTTATTTATATATAAACCCCACCCCCCTGGGGCTCCACCCCTGGGGATCCGAGGATCATGATTTTAGCTATTTTGAAAGAGGTCAATATACTGATGTTTCATGCAAAATATCAAGGCTCTATGGCTTCTGGGTCAGGAGGAGAAGATTTTTAAAGATTATTTTGAAATTTCACTTTTGTTGCCATGGCAACCAGAGTTTTTAACGGATTTCAATTCTTTTAGCTTTTTTTGAAAGGGACCACCTAAGCAACATTTCTTCCAAATTTGGTTCAAATCGGCCCAGTGGTTTGAGACAAGATGTCATTTAAAAAATCGTTCTTTATTTATATATAATATATAACCCCCCCCCCCCCCTGGGGCTCTACCCCTAGGATCATGATTTTAGCTATTTTGTAAGAGATCAATATACTGATGCTTCATGCAAAATATCAAGGCTCTACGCCTTCTGGGTCAGGAGAAGAAGATTTTTAAAGATTTTTTAAAATTTCACTTTTGTTGCCATGGCAACCATAGTTTTTAACGGATTCAATTCTTTTAGCTGATTTTAACTGGGACCACCTACCGAACATTTCTGCAAAATTTGGTTCAAATTGGCCCTGTTAATTGGGAGGAGATGTAATTTAAAAAATCGTTCTTTATTTCTTTATACCCCCCCCCCCTTGGGCTCCGCCCCTAGGGACCCGAGGATCATGATTTTAGCTATTTTGAGAGAGGTCAATATACTGATGTTTCATGCAAATATCAAGGCTCTACGCCTTTCAATTGGCCCCGTGGTTTAGGAGGAGATGTCTTTTAAAGAAATTGTTGACGGACGACAGACGGACGCCGGACAAAAGGGGATCACAATAGCTCACTTGAGCACTACGTGCTTAGGTGAGCTAAAAATGCATATTTTTCTATAGCAGTAGGTTATGTTGAGCCTAAGATTAAAGCTCTGTTATAACAGGTTAAAAAACAGCATGTAAATAGAAAAGTTCCTAATTAGTACATGTATATACACTGTGCAAATAAAACTAAGGTAATATGAATAATATTGAATGAAGTGAAAGAACTTGCTAGAGGTAGTTAATTTTGACCAATTAATTTCATGTTTACATGCATCTTCTCTTTATAAATAACAGATATATCTTTTGGGTTAAAAATGTTAAACCATGGGATCAGGCAAGTCTATTCTAGTCTATTAAGCAAACATCATCATTTTTCTTGCTAAATAAATATCATATTTAGAATTAAGGTAAGTAAATAAAAATAAAAGGAATACAAATATTGATTTTAAGACAATTGTTGAGGCAATTTTTTCTTTTAAAACCGTTAAAATGAGTAGGTACATAAGCAATGAAAAACATTTACTAAGTGATAATCATACTTAGAAATCTTGTATTTTCAAGATCGATTCCCATTAAACCGTCCGTCTTACGAAAAATAAAAATTTTACTTCCTAGCTAAATGCAAATATATCAAGAATATTCATTTGTTTCAGTGTAAGATTGATTATCTTCCATTGAGTGAACAACAAAAGCTACAAAGCCATGAGTGAAAATACAACCTTGGTTGTTCACCAAATCATTTTGGTAATTTCATTGATATTCCTCTGAAAATATCAAGTTATAATTCACATGGAAATCTGAATAATTCGTCAAAAGGTGTTTGGTAATTATTTTGTTATGGTATTCCTTATACATGTATACAAGTCTTATTTACTTGCTTGTATACTGCAATTTTGTTACTCCTGGACTATTAGTCTATTATATAATTTTGTCTTATTGTTATAGGTTAAATCGATTCCTTTACAAGAGCTTTTGTAAACTACTATACCTCAAAACAACCAGTCGCAGCTGTCAACTAGAGCTGTCGCCCTCAAGGGCTGACGAGAATACCCCCCACACCGCTAAAAAGGCTTTTCTATGAAGGAGTGGAATTTGAAGGGGCATTTTATGACCCCTTTTTAAGTAGGAGTGGAAAAGTAGCAATTGTGTATGTAATTATGTTTTCAGCTTCTCCCCCCCCCCTCCATCCCCGTCCCCCCCCCCCCCGATCGCGTCTTTCTTTTGCAAGTCTCACTCTCCAACACTTCTGACCCTTGAAAGCTATGTACCAAGTATTAGAGAGGACGGAATTGTTCAGTTAATTGTTAATTGTAAATGACAAATTTGGTAACTCCCCTTATGGTTACTGAGTTATGCAATTTTAAATTTTGACTACTCCCCCCCACCCCCAATTAAAAAGTTCAAAATGGCATAACTCTGAAACTAACGACTGGATCAAGATGAAAATTGCAGGTGCACAACTTCATATGATAGGAAACAACCTGATAAAATTTCAGCAAAATTGGTCAAAAAATGTCGGAGGAGAAGAGGACACAAAATTATGTCCCCCCCCCCCATTAAAAAGTTCAAAATGGCATAACTCTGAAACTAACGACTGGATCAAGATGAAAATTGCAGGTGCACAACTTCATATGATAGGAAACAACCTGATAAAATTTCAGCAAAATTGGTCAAAAAATGTCGGAGGAGAAGAGGACACAAAATTATGTATACGGACCCCCATTTAAAAAGTTCAAAATGGCATAACTCTGAAACTAACGACTGGATCAAGATGAAAATTGCAGGTGCACAACTTCATATGATAGGAAACAACCTGATAAAATTTCAGCAAAATTGGTCAAAAAATGTCGGAGGAGAAGAGGACACAAAATTATGTCCCCCCCCCCCATTAAAAAGTTCAAAATGGCATAACTCTGAAACTAACGACTGGATCTAGATGAAAATTGCAGGTGCACAACTTCATATGATAGGAAACAACCTGATAAAATTTCAGCAAAATTGGTCAAAAAATGTGGGAGGAGAAGAGGACACAAAATCATGTCCACGGACCCCCATTTAAAAAGTTCAAAATGGCATAACTCTGAAACTAACGACTGGATCAAGATGAAAATTGCAGGTGCACAACTTCATATGATAGGAAACAACCTGATAAAATTTCAGCAAAATTGGTCAAAAAATGTGGGAGGAGAAGAGGACACAAAATTATGTCCACGGACGGACGGACGGACAGACGGACAGACGGACGGACGGACGGACAACCTGATTCCAGTATACCCCCCCATAACTTCGTTGTGGGGGGTATAATAATACAATCAATTGACCAGCCAATTCATTTAGACAATAAGTGAACTTTGAACTCCAACAGTTGCTTACATTTATGTGAAGACTTTTCTTGATTTGCCCGCTTAAAGTATAGTAACTACAAATTATTCAAGACGTAGTTAGACGTTTAGGTCGCTAATCAACTACTTTACATCTTAATGGTCATCAATGTTGCAAAATAAAACCGTTTACTATTGAAGTGGAACTTCCTTTCGAAGTCATTGAGCGTGGCCAGTGGTATCAGCGGGCAGGGCCTGTGATTAATCAATCATGTCAGTCCAAAATTTTACAGGTATTTCGACGAAGAATTAGTTACTATATCAGCATTACAACATTAATTACCCATACACCAGAGGTTCATGTACATGCTGGATCCACACCAGGCTTATCAGTTCAATACTTACATGGACCTGTGGCGTTACTATATGTATGCCTGTACCTTTCATTAACTCAGGATCCAGTAACAATGGTACTGCAGGGTTCACGCTGGCTGGAATCATCGCACCGACACTAGGCCCTTCATCTCTTTGACCTTGACCTTGGTCTGTTGGCATAACAACAGGGCTGGAGTTTGTGTCAGGAGTGAGTTGCTGATTGGTGGGTACTGTTGGCAAGGGAGGATGAAGGACATAGGTTTGAGCTCCAGCTAGGTCTGCTTCTGAACCAAGAGTGTCATGTAAGCTTGCACCATCCAGTGATGCATTACCCTCATTAGTTGTTGCATTTATGTTTGATATTCCAACTTCCATGTCTCCATTAACAGTTGTGGCTAGTTTTAGGTGGTTAGAAAATACAGATTGTTAGGTGAATATAAATGGCTTAGTGACTACAGTTACAATAATACATAGATAGTAGTGTGAGACAAATAAGCACAAAATTTAAAACATCATAGACTAGAATATTACCGCTGATTATATAAAGAAATTTGAAGTCTGCATAGCTATCTACAGTGCGCATAGTGCACAAGCAATTTCTTCATTTTCCACTGTGTTTTCCACAGCTAATTTTTCCAGAAGGCATCAAAAAGCTTTAATGTGTGGGAATAATTCAAAATAAATGTTGGAGTTACAAGTCTCTTCAAGTCAATCAATTTTTTGACTGACGGCAACAATCTGTCAGTTATTGAAAATGTCTCTCAGAGTCTCATTTATCAGCACAATATCATTTGACCCGTTGCCAGATAACACAATTTTGGACTGGTCCAGCTAGAAAGAAATCACAGACAACAATTTCAAGTTGATAAAATTATAAATATCTTTGTATTATGGAGTAGAAAACATTGTTATAATGAAGAAATTGCTTGTTAAAAGCAATTTCTTCATTTTCAACAATGTTTTCAAAAACTTTTTTCTTGTTTTTTTGTGTGCGTGGGAATGGATTAACAAATAAAACAACCTGAAGTGATGCACACAGTTACAAAACTTACTTCTGATTTAATTTTTTTTTACTTTTCCAATTCTTTTTTTTTAAATCAAACAAAAGCGACTTGTTTATGTAATAATACATTTACTATACAACACAATAAGTAGTTTAAATACACCTCAACCAATTAGTGATAAAAGATTATTCAGTGAGCAAATCTCCAAAAGTATTATCTATCTCATGGCTGAAAACTAGAAATTGTCAAGCGGACTAACACCCCCCAACAGTGCTTGTCCATATACAAGTGCTATCCGCCAAAGGGCTGTAACAAAAAATGAACTTTCTAATTAAAGGGCCATAAATCAGTAAAAAATAAATGGAACATAGCCAGGATATGCACATGTCTGACTTATACCGACTCTTTCTGTGAAAATTGAATCAAATCCATCCAATGGTTGCTGAGAAATTGAGCGGATACGATTTTCACCAAAGGGCCATAACTCAATCAAAGTTAATAGACTGTAACCAAAATAGAATATGCCCATCTCTGCTTGATACTGATTACATCAGTGAAGTTTGAATAAAATCCATCTAATAGTCGCTGAAATTGATCAGACACGAAAAGCTACAGACAGACAGACAGACAGACTAGCTGCCTCCTATATACCCCCCAAACATAGTTTTGGGGGGTATATTTAAGATTTATCTATTCAAAACATATAACTTACTGTAAAGAGTTAATTTTCAGAAAGTACAGTTTGATGTAAGGGGATCTTTTTGAACCCAATCCCACACAATGAAGCTTTTTGTCCAAGATGTCCAAAAGAAAACCGATTGACTGAATGGGGTTAAACGCCACTTTTAACAGTATCTCAGTCATATCGTGGCAGATGGAGCACCTAACAATGGATTCCTGGTATATCGTACACCAGTTCTACCGCTACATCCTTTCCTAGCCTCTAGCTGCTAGGTTCACGATTATCCACCCATTGGTGAGAAACAAATGTCGGAAAGGATATGTGCCAAACCCATGACATCCAATGATTGAAGATTGGGAGTCTGATGTGCTACCAACTGCGACTAAGACTAAAAGAGACATACCACTCAAAGTAACCAAAATAAATTTGTTTGAGTTAAACCATTACCAGACGACAAAATTTTGGACTGGTCTAAATTCAAAGACGTTGCAGTAGCCTCAATAAGAGGTATTGTGTAGGAATGGGTTAAATTGTCTGAGTGTTACGGAGTCTTAATACCATTGATAGAAAGAACAGAATAATGTGATTAATTGACAACCAAGTAAACATAGACTTTGACAACCAAATCTAAATGAGGGAATGATTTTACAAAAAGATTATTCACAGCACAGATCTTTTAACTTAAAGGATTTCACACATTACCATATGACAAAATTTTAGAATTGTTTAAATTATTTGAGGTTATAGATAATAATTCTAAGAGTGCAAAAAACTACAAAGAAATTCCATATAAGGTGGTATATTTGTATTAAAAGGAAAAATTGTTTGTTACAAGCTATTTCTCCCCTTGCCACAATGCTTTTAGCCTGTGACACTTAATTTTCAGCTTTTTGAGTCCTAACTTTTGTCAATGGAGAAAGGTTTCCAAGCAATTCCCTCATAATCACATTTTTCACAAAAAGGCTTGAGAAAACATTGTGGAAATGAAGAGACTGCCTAAAACAAGCAATTTTCCTCAATTTCAATAATGCTTTCTACCCAAAAAGACAAAGAATTTAAATGTCTCACCAACTAAAAATTGTCATCTGCAACTTTGAAAAGGGACGAGTCTAAAAATTTGTCATCTGGAAATGGGTTCAATGACTTCATGTTTAATCACTGTATTATTGTGCATCAGTACTTACAATCACTTGCCATGGTACCCGGGGAGTTTTCTGTTTGTGGTTCATTTCCTCCTTGTATCAGGGGAGATGACTCCGAGTCTGGGGTAGAACTTTCCATCTCTCTGTCCATTGCTAATTTAGATGGCTCTGAAAAAAATAACCACAATAAAAATTACTACGAGATGTTTACTGGAATAAATAAACTTGAGTAGAGGCTTCACTAAATGTTCCTAATTTAAAGTCCAACCATATACATATGTATGAGGAAAAGATATAACAAACTTTGACATTTAGAGATTTAATAATAAGACATCTTATCTAACCAGTCTTTGATGGATATATGATAAACAAGAGCACTGCCTACAGGTACCTACGCTCGGCCATTGGGTGCTGGATAGGGGACAAAATGCATCTAGAATTATCCCCCTTGTTAGTATAGGTTGCTCTTTTGATAGTGAACAAGAGCGCCAAGTTTCAAGTGAATGCCTTTTGTAGAACTAGAGATATCACAAAATGTCCAAGTTTTCGCACGATGACAAAAACAACAATGACCACAACGACAACACTAAGGCTATAGCAATACATCAGGTTTTCTCTGAAAACAGCCGAGCTAAAAATGCTAAAAATTAATAGTTTTAACCATGTCAAACTGAAACTAAATCCTTCCTGTTTACACATATGTGCAATCTGATCTTGGTCTACACCACCTGCATGTACTGTTTAAGCTAGATATGTTTACAAGGTAAATTTTCAAAATAAATATCTACTCATCCCTTAGAGCTTCCATTGGATTCAGCCCTTGATTTCAACGTAATTCTGTAGAGAATTTTATTCAGCATGACAACCCCTAGTCCCTAGTAAAAAAACAGTGCTCATGGCTGATAATGGTGCATATTTTCACATCCAAGATAATCCCCAATTATCATGATTGGATTTGAGCGCATGCGTGATATTTCCAACCATTACACATGTGCGCCAAGTAAAGACTCCGATCAGCCTGTGCATCCGCACAGTCTGATCAGAGTCTTCACTCTGTGCTCTGTAGATAGATACTGACCCAAACCTTCTTTAAACAATCAACAAATATTCTAATTTCCCCGAATGGCTGACCAGGGTGCTCAATGTGTGCAAGTCACGCACATGCGAAATGGTTGGAAATGCCAGGCATAGGCTCATTTGTTATTTGTGGCCAGTCTCATAAAAGGGGACCATCTGGGAAGTACAATCAGTATCGACTCTGCTGAGGGTGCAGGTAGACCAAGGTATCATTCCTTTTTCAACCAATTCTGATTGACCTGTTTAGGATCCAATCTCCTTTTCAACTACTTGCATAAAAAGAAAGAGCAGCCCATGCAAATGCAATGCTAAGCTGCAGATGTTGGATATGGAAAAAAATATGTAAAAAATGGGCAAAATTTCTTACAAAAATATGTATAGAGTTTGCTGCCTTGGTACTATAAATTGCTCTTGTGATGGTATCATACATGCCAAGTTTCAAGATAAATTCAAAAGAGATATGGCCCTAGTTAAAGTTTTTCAAGCCAATAATGCCAACACCAACAAGGATAGTAGCCCATAACTAAACATCTATTTAAAACAGATACAAAATGAATGAAGTTTCGGACGATAACACCATATGGACAGTATTTATTTTTTGTCTTTCCGGATAGAAAACGTTCTGCGTAATGAAGAAATTACTTGTAGTCAGCAATTTCTTCATTTTCCACACTGTTTTCCAGAATTCTTTTCATGACCGTTGCAAAAATGTGGGATTGTGCATGATGATAAAAGCCCACAACCAAACATTTTTTAGATCGGTTCAAATTGAAAGAGATTGTAGAGGATGATTCCAAGATAGAATTTTTTTCTTATGTCTTTTTAGGTAGAAAACATTGTGGATAATGAAGAAATTGCTTGTAGTGAGGGTAGTGAGAGATTGTTTTCCTAAACTCTTTTCTTGAAGGGTGTAAAAATGTGGGATTGTGTGGAAATAGGATACATAATCAACCTATAGGGTAGAAATATTGTGGGAAAAGAAGAAATTGCTTGTTACGTGCAATTTCTTCTTTCTTGCAATGTTTCTTCAAGTATAAATTCTCAGGGACATAAAAACCAGGGATTGAAAAGGAAAGGGTGTAGACAATGGCTCGCACATACATGTACACCAAAAGCTCATAAGATATTCTCTGAATGATTGGAATGGACTTGACTAAAGCGACAAGATAATACCTGGCACATGAGGTTGGAAGAGTTCATCTCTAAGGTGAGGTAGAAATGTGTCAATTCTGTCCCAGGTCAGTTTCCACAGCTGCGACTCCTTACCGTCTCCGGTTTGAAATATACCGGCTGTGTCCATTACCAGTAACATATTCTTGAGGGACTCTGGGATAGCCTCAGTCTGAAACGTAGAAGGTCAGCGTTTGTAGCATGAATACAAATAAAAGAGAAGCATTCCAAGTGAAATCATTCCTGACAAGCAATGTTTAAGATAACAATTAAAGTTCAAATCTAATGATTTAATAGGTCAATAATTTTTTTCTCTATTGAAAAAAGTGAATCATTTATTATCTATTAACTAAACTATCACCAAGTTTTATTGATAGCTTGATGGCTTCATGTGGAAGAAAAAACATTTAGTCACCAGAATAATTCATTCTTCTAACAAAGGGCCATGACTCTAAGGAAAGAAAATAGAGCATATTCAAAAACGAATGAGCAAATGGAAAGTAACTTAAATAGAATGTGCTCATCTTTGCTTGAGTGCTTTGGTGAAATTTGAATCAGCTGTACAAGTGCTTGATAGTGGGTAAATTTTCTAGGTCAAAAAGGGGGCATAATTCATTCAAAAATACATTTACTGTTATTCCCCTTGTTGTTACAGATTAGTCTTTTTGATAGGGAACATATATTCTGAGTTTTAAGTGAATGTGTTGAGTAATACTAGATATTTTACAAAATGTAGACCTGACTATAACAGTACCAAGGGTTTTCTCCAAAAACAGATGAGCACCACTAGATCAGCTGATGCCTGTATACATTATTCTGGGGAGTATATAGCTACAGTCAAATCTGTGTTAGTGGCCAACTATGCACAGCGGCCAATCTGCCGACAGCGCCCACTCAAGTTCCCCCCGTGCAAATTCCTTCTTTAATTGCACTGTGAATAGCGTGATCTCCTGAAATGCGGCCAGCGGTCACCTTAATTGGTCTATTGTCAACAGTATATCGCACCTAAACAGCGGTCATCTAACAAAACACGCGACTTAATTAGTCGTGTTCGAAAAATCGATAATCATACTATAGTAACTGCCGAAGTCGCCTTATCGTAATGTACAAGATATAAACAATTAATTATCGACTTAATCTCGTGTAGTTGATTAATTGACGTGTAATTAGCCATCAATACTCATTTGGTCGATTTGATCTATTTGAGCAATGACGGAATTTTTTAAGTTGTCGGGTCTCTTTAAATAAAATGAACTTAAGCATTATAGGTTGTTTACACATTTAGAAAACCTATTTCTTGAGGTCTTTAAAATGGATGAAAACTTGCTTTTGCTGTCAAATATTGCTATCATGTCGCCCTCTAAACGTAAGTTCCTCTCTCTAGAGGATCGTGTGAAAGTGGTTCGTATGCTTGACTCTGAACGTTCTTCTAGGATTATTGCTTGTGAGTTTGGTGTAGGTCGTACCCAGGTCCAAAATGTTGCTAAACGTAAACGAGAATTTCTCAGGATATTTTCACTTCTGTCACAATATTTCCTAGCTTAAATGGTACAAATGGTACAAAGTGCCTTTTCTTTTTTTAAAAGACACTTGAAATGATGTTTAGAATTTCTTAGAATTTGGAGTAGTCTAAAGTTTTGTGATCTGTTAATGAGCTAACCCAAAATGGTATGACAAAATGGCCGCCCAATTGATACTGTGAACAGCAGCCAATCTGTGTACAGCAGCCAATTTGGCCCTCTCCCTTGACTGGCTGCTGTACACAGATTCGACTGTACTTACTAATAAATCACTTCTATCAACATGCATGTATTTATCCATGAAGTCCAGTATTGTGAGCCACAAGGCTGTAAATGTGCTTAGAGACAGGAGAGGGCTTAAATGTTGTAAAAACACCTGAAAGAGAGCATAGAGTGATTCATACAATAATGTTACATGCAAGAGTGAAAAACATTCAATGAAAAACATTTGATAATTTTACAAGTGTATCATCACATGTACATAGACTTTACTGTAAACAATGTCACTATTTTTCCCCCATCCCTTAAAGACGTCATTGTGTTTTTTTTTATTGTTTGGTAGTGCAAAAAAACTGTTTTTCAAAGGCAATGGCATAAATTTGTTATCCCACTTACATTCAATCACAATTACTTTCATCTAACTCATCATTTTTACGATTACAACACATTTCCGCATTTTTAGGTGCCAAAGAAGTATAGCTATGGAAAATATTGAGAGAAAAGTTAACATTGCTTTAAACAGGCAATTTTTCTTATCTCACAATGTTTTCTACCTAATATATCCCATGTTTTTCAATTCAAATCCACTTTATTTTGTCCTCTGCAATCTCTTAAAATTTAGTTAAGTTTAAGATTTTTTTGTTTGAGAATGGGTTAGAGTGATAAAAACTCTGCAAAACCCTCATTTTTATCAATTTAAGATTGACTCATCATTTAAGAGATGAAGAGAATATTTTTTGTATTCATGGAGGTATGAAACAAAAAACCTAATTACACTGTATGAATACACTAAGATGATTCATACATTAGTGTAATTAGGTTTGACGTTTCTTACCCCCCAACAAAAAAATATTCTCTTCTTTTCCATAATTTAATGACATTGGGCAGAAAAAGGCTATTATTTTACAATTTTTGATACATTTTTATGGCTTTAATTTGTGCGCAGGCATGCAAATAAGCTGTGTGCTCAAAATTTTGTTCATGGAGTTATGAATATTTTTTACGGATAAACAAATCATTGTTCTTGACAGACAAAACCAAAAATTAAAATTGTTTCAACGCTTTCAAGCCCCAGTTTACAGGCACTCCTCTAATCCAAATAATGGCCACTATATTCAGCACGAACTCTATGTTATGCTCTTTTCTTAACCCCACCTAAAACGACCATTAATTTCACACCTCTAAAGGTCAACCTGAAATTTACGCATGAAAATTGCAAAACTAACAATAAGATTATCTGATATTTGATTATGTGAAAAAAAAGCTGTTAAGGTTAAACCCTTATTGAATTCGGAATCTAACTTAAATGAACAATTTTAAGTGGTTTATCGTGCTTAGAAATTATACTCTTTTATATCTTTTATGTGTTTGTCACCAGATTGAACTTGATTTGAAAAATGGAAAGTAGAAGTTAAGTTTAGGCAATTATTTGTGGTGTATTTACTCCATTCTGAAGAGTCTAAACCTTGGCAAATAAGCAATTAAAATTGCTTTCAAGTTGATTTTTTCTTTTCATTTTACAAGACTGATTGATTGATTGAATATGGTTTAATGCTACTTTTAACAGTATTCAAGTCAAATTATGGCCGCTGGGGCACCTAGCCATGGATTCATGGTAATTCTCAAAACAGTACTACCACTTCCTTTCTTAGCCTCCAGCTGCTCATCCCACTTTAGAATTACGATTATCCACCCATTGGTGGGAGACAAATGTTGGAAAGGATAATCGCAGCGGCCTGGCATGAAACCCAGGACACCATGACTAGGAGTCCTAAGCACTACCATTGGGCTATTTTATAAGAACTATCACAGAAAGTATGTGATGTATCTAAAGATGGAAATTAGGAACCTATACTTTTACGAAAAGGATCCGGCTGAATATAAAAATGACTAGGACAATTCACAAAAGCATAAATGTGAAGGTGTTAAAAAGTAATGTGAGTGGTTGTAATAGAGGGGTTATACTGTAAATAAATTTAATCCTTAGTTCTGTCTATCAAAAACGGGCATTCTGATTGGTCAAAAAGAAATATTCATAACTCAGAGAACAAAATTTTGAGCAGGCAGCGACTCTGTGCGCTTTTGAACAAAATAGTTCCATACAAAAAAGTATCAAAATGTGTAAAGTTTTTGCTTTTTTTGCTCATTGCTATTAAATTATAAGAAATGAAGGGAATATTTTTTGTTTTCATTGAGGTATGAAATGAAAAACCTAATCACACTTATGAATGTTCTTACCTCCATGAAAACAAAAAATATTCTCTTCATCTCTTAATTGACCAGTTAATCAATACAAAAACATGACACTGACCACAATTTCATTATCTCTCAATCGACTCCTACAGAGAAATTAAGTTGATTACGCAAAATTAAGATGATCAATTTTCATTTTTTATTCAGTTGTTTAATGCGGTCGTTCTCTCTTGGTTGGGCTGATTCTTTTTAAGGAGAGTTTAACAAATAAATACTAGACAAAATTCAGACCAGCCCAAATTAAGAGGTTGCAGACAATATTTCAAATTACATGCTAATCAAAAATGTATCAATGTTGAAAACATTGTAACAAAAGTAGAAAATGCTTGTGACAAGCCATTTCTCCTTTTGCTATGTTTTCTTTTCTCAGTCATTTAACCTCACAAGGTCAAAAATGGGTAATCATAAAAAAAAGACTAAAAAATAAAATTTCATGAACTAACAATTATAGCCTGCAACTTTTCTCAATCTGGACCAGTCTAAAACTTTGTTTTCTGGTAATGGATTGAATGGGATCTGTTTCAAAAATTACAAGGGTAAAGCAATTGATCTTATCCTAATACATACTTTACAGAGAAGTGTGGATGCTCTCATTCTTGTTTCTTCCATACCAGATGGATCTTCACTGTTTATGTTCTCTAATAATTTGGTGAGAAGTGGGAATAAAATCTGTAAAATATATGCAAATAATTTAATTAAAGTTTTTGTCTATCAAGATTCCAGCTTTTTGACATGCTGAAATTTTCTATTCATACTTCCATGAACTAAATTTTGAGCATGCACTTATTTTGTATGCTTGCACACAAAGTAGATTTAATTTTACTCAAATTTTAGTCAAACATCATTTAGTATGAACCTATAAACTTAATCACACTAATGTATGATATCGGATTTTTGCTTTCATACATTGCCATTAAATTTTAAGCTTCATACCTCGCTGAAAACAAAAAAATTCTTTTCATTTCTTAAACCTGATCCATCAGGCTAAAGGGGTCTTCTTCGTGGTAAGGAAAGAATTGAAGTATTAAGACTATGCAGGCTGTAGATGGCTGAAAATCTTTGCTCTTTGGCACTTTTGTGGTTCTAGTATGATTGTTCATTCGAACTTTTTAACTATTTTTTAAATAGGACTTCTGGTTGTTCTCTGCTGGATGCAAACTCATTTTCCAGTAGTTGTTTAATGGAACATTGGTAGGTCCCTTTTTGACAGGTAAAATATCAAAATTCACTTTCTTGCTTTACCTATGGAGTTGTACTATACCATTCATATGAGCAATAGGTTTCCAATAGAACTAAATGATCAATCGATTAATTGATTGCGGTTTAACTCCACTTTTAACAGTACTTCAGTCATATCAGAGCAGCTGGAGCACCTAGCAATCGATTCTTGATATTTCTCACAACAGTACTACCTTTAAATTCTTTCCAAGAATCCAGCTGCTCATCCAACTTAGGTTTACGTTTATCTACCCATTTGTGGTAGACAAATGTTGGAAAGGACATTTGCGACTAGATGATAAAATATCTAAATGAACCTGAATTTCAAGAATTTGATATACTCTTTCCAATGAAGTTTAGACTAGACTTTAAAAAGTGTCATCATCTTGAGAATTTAAGCAAAAATAGAGTATATATACAAATTAATTTCTTTTTATATTAATTTATCCTCTCTGAGCACTATGTTTAACTAGGAGCTGAAATAAACTTTAATTCAAAGAAAAAAAATGTTGCTGTCTCTTTGTCTGATACATAGAAGAGTTTTTAACAGGACTTGGTAGTTAAAACATGAAGCCTAAATGTTTCCTGGATTTTACAAGTGTAAGATGCGAGCTCTTAATCCATTACCACAGAGTGACGCTTTTTTGACACTCCTTAAGAAAAACGCTTTGGGAAACATTGTGGAAAATAAAGAAATTGCTTGTCACAAGCAATTTCATCATTATCTGCAATGTTTTCTAACCCGCAATAAAAAGATTTTTATATATCTATCAACTTCAAAATGTTGTCTGCAACTGCTTTCAATTTGGACGAGTCTAAAATTTTGTCACATGGTAATTGGTTAAATCACTCCAAATATACCATTTTCTAGTCACCTACTCTTCATTCGAATATTTCTAAGAATACACCCTTATCTTATCTTTGTTTTTACAGCTCCAGCCGTGGCCATAGCTCAGTGGTAGGGCGTAGGACTCCTAGTCATGGGGTGCCAGGTTTGATCCTTGACCTCCGTAAATATCCTTTCCAACATTTGTCACCAAAGGGTGGATAATCGTAAACCTATGTGGAACGAGTAGCTGGGAGCTCAGAAAGGATGTACTGGTATTACTGGTGTTAGAAATACCAGGAATCCATGGTTGGGTGCTTCAGACGCCACAATATCTCTTAAATACTGTTAAGAATGGAGTTAACTGCCAATCAATCAATCTTTTCCACCTCAATCTATCTTCGACTTTGACATTTACTGGCCATGTGTATATTTATGAAAACAGTGGATACAATTTATTACAATGCAAATTTACACAGTGTTTAATGGATTACATTCTTATACTTAAACACCAGTCTTAAATTTTGCTTATAGATATCATTCGTTAACACAGACACAGCGTTTATTCTAGGCAGGGGGATTGGGGGATTCCCCCACTTTTTTCAAATATCCCCCATATTTTCAACATTGGTCAGGGATTTTTTTCAATGAACAAAGAGCATGAATACCAAACATTTCTCATTTGTGTAGATTTTGCTCCGAAATCCCCAACATTTTTGAAATCCTAGTATAAACACTGAGACAGCAAGGAAATCTACCTTTCAACGGTGTAATCATGTTATTCCAATTAGTCTTGAAATAAGGAGCTCTAAAGAAGACTTTGCATGTTTAAAACATTAATCCAGTCCAACATAATCATCTATTACAACTTTGTTTCTTACCTAAATTAGCTCTTATATTTCAATTTTAACTTGCTTAGAGTTATTGTTTGACACTGGTTTCATTCTATCATCTGGTAATGGGTTAAGTGATAGACAAGTACCTTGTTGAAACAGGCCTCCCACTCTACAGCAGACAATGTTTGTAGGTCATGCACCAATAAAGCTCTCTGTAAGTAGGTCAAAGCTTGACCTCTGACCTGTCTTCTTGAATCACAACATAACCTGGCTATACCTGTATATAACCAAAGAAAGTATGTATTAAACTAAAAAGTTTAAGGTATTGCAGCTGATTGAAACTGATAAACAAGAAAAGTTTTTAAAACTAGAATTATCGCAACCCCTTGTCACTCATAGGTTTGAGAATAAAACAGAAACAAGAGGACCATGATGGTCCTATATCGATCCCCTGAGTATGATGGTTTGAGGCTTTATTATGTATACAAAATATCAAAGCTAACTCCTAAATGTTTTGGAGAAGAAGATTTTTAAAGATTTTCTCCTTTAACCTAAGGTATGTATTTGATCCGACGATATAGCACTAAATTCCAGTAATTTTCATCTTTAATCCTTTGTAAAATCAGGGATGGCAAAGAAAAAGGGCTAATATTCAGAGTACAGTAATTCTTTGAAGTATCTTGGTAGAGGGATATTGGATGATGATATATACGAAATATCAAAGCTCTTGGCCTTATGGTTTGGGGGGAGAAGTATTTTTAAGTTTATTTTCACGGATTTCAATTCTTTGAAGTATTTTGAAAGAGCATAACATAAGGATCCTTTTTGTGAAGTTTGCTTAGGATGAAATCTGAACAGTAGTGAATTATGAAACAATTTCAGCAGCAAAGACAAACCATTACCCTAGGCTCCAGTTTCTTTGCATGCTTATTGAATTGATTAATCACTGGCCCCACCCACTTACTCCATTTGCTACATCCACTGACTTAGACAGGAAGTTCCAATTTGATTTAACCCTTTCCTGGACAAACCCGGGATATTAACAGAGCACATATTTAACACCCAGATAAGACTATATTTATATAAAGGTCTCTTTGTGTCAATATAAACTATTCACTTAAAGTGTTACCTTGATCTAAGAACAACCACAAGAGCCATGTCGGATATGGCCATCCTCCGCCGTAAAAGCTTGATAGTAAACTGAAGCCAGTTAGATTTAGGCTTCTTGTGCTCTGCATTTCTTTTCAATGAGTTCGATAATAGCTATTATACTTTCAGAGATATGCTCAGGACAAAATCTAAGTCTCTACAACAACAAAGGGCAATAACTTCAAAATTATGCAAGCAAGAGTTGTGGTTCTTGTGCACTGCACTTCTCCATAACAAGATCTATCCACATATGAAGTTTCAAGTTAATAGCTATTATACTTTCAGAGATATGCTCAGGACAAAATCTAAGTCTTTAAAACAACAAAGGGCAATAACTCCAAAGTTATGCAAGGAAGAGTTGTGGTTCTTGTGCACTGCACTTCTCCTCAATGAGATCTATCGACCTATGAAGTTTCAAGTTGATAGCAATTACACTTTCAGAGATATGCTCCGGACAAGTTTAGTGAAGGAAGGACGGAATGACGGACGGAGATCATTACTATATCCCCTTTGCCCAAACGGTTGGGGATAAAAATACACTTTTGAATGGCATGCTTAATCTTATTGAAGTACAAGAGTGCAAGTGTACAAACTAATTTTTATTAATTCCTCATAGATGTGATGTTGTAGACTCTTATGGAATGACAAATTATAAAATAGCTCATAGCAGTTAAAATCAACAGTATAAAATCATTTCATTTCAACTTTAACACATTCCTACACAATCCCTCCTTCTGTACCCTCAAGAAAAAAGCTTTGAAAAATTCAGCAGAAAATGAAGAAATTGCTTGTCTCAAGCAATTTCTTCATTATCCACTTTGTTTTCTGTCCAAAACTAGAGCTGTCGCCCTCAAGGGCTGACGAGAATACCCCCCCACACCGCTAAAAAGGCTTTTCTATGAAGGTGTGGAATTTGAAGCTGTTTAATCACATGCATGTCATGGTGGATGAACATTGCCAACCCTCCACCTCTTTCTGATTATGTGTTTGTTGCTAGAGTTGACTGATTAGGAAAGGTTGGTCAATATGAGCCTATGTTAAAGAAAACTGTGTGAGGAGATGATGACACAAAATTATATCCACGAAAAGTCAATATGAGCCTATGTTAAATTTTTGACCCCCGGGGGGCGGGGTCAAATTTGACCTCTGGAAATAAACCGTTCGATATTTTGTAAAGGTCAACAAGATGATGTTACTTACCAAATTTGGTTACTGAGTTTTGCAATTTTAAATTTTGACTACTCCCCCCCCCCAATTAAAAAGTTCAAAATGGCATAACTCTGAAACTAACGACTTGATCAAGATGAAAATTGCAGGTGCACAAATTCATATGATAGGAAACAACCTGATAAAATTTCAGCAAAATTGGTAAAAAAATGTGGGAGGAGAAGAGGACACAAAATTATGTCCATGGACAGACGGACGGACAGACGGACGGACGGACAACCTGATTCCAGTATACCCCCCCATAACTTCATTGTGGGGGGTATAAAGAGGAAAAATTTTAGAATTCCATCAACTTGAAATTGTTGTTTGCAACTTCTTTCAATTTGGACCAGTCTAAAATTTTGTTGTGTTGAAATGGGCTAATAAAGACAAGAGGAATTCAAGTGTTCCAATTTTTACCTTGAAGTAGGGGACACCAACAGTTCAACCATAAAGACTCTGTTCCGGCTTCAATCCCTTCACTCTCTATATCTTTTTCGTCGGCCCACGACTTGTAGATACTATTGGCACGAGTATGTAATGTGTGCATTAAATCTAACAACTGAAATCAAATTGTATACAAGTCATACATATTTATCCTCAAATTCATGATACAATTAGTTAGTATGCTAAAAAATTGTTTACTAGATATAAAAAAATTCTAGTGTTAACTCTTTCCCGTTCAAACCCTGGTTTTTACATCCCTTGTTTTTTATACTTAAGAAAACACTGTGGAAAAAGAAGAAATTGCTTGACACATTTTTTTCCTACCCTGACAAATGAATATTTTACAGATAAAACCAACCTTGAATTTTCGTCTGCAAAACCTTTGAATTTGGACGGGTCCAAAATTTTGAAAAATAGGAAAGGGTTAAACTTAGAGTATTCGTATATGACAAATTGAAACTAACAGATTGCTACTGTTAAGGAAAACTCAACTGACAAATCAAACCATCCCTTCAGCCTGGAAAATGCATGTTAAACTCCAGCATTCAACTCAAACATTTAATTTTGTTGGCATCTTAAACCTTGTTATGCTGAATATAACCCTGAATCAGAATTTAATAACTAGATGGTTGTCCAAGGACTACTGCTGTCAAGCCCTCAAAGTTTTGACCATCAACTTGACCTTGACCATCAATTTTAGTGTTTGACCTTGAGCTTTGACCTTGAACTTGAAGCTATCCAAAAGATTCTTTCAAATGGCACATCTACTCATGATCTAGAATAATTGTTCCAAGTTATTTTGAAATCCATCCATAATTGTAGGAGAAATGCTCTTGAGAATCACAATTTAAGTGTTTGACCTTGAGCTGTGACCTTGATATTAGAACTATCCAAAAAATTCTTTCAAATGGCACATCTACTCATGATTGAGAATAATTGTGCCAAGTTATTTTGAAATCCATCCATAAATGTAGGAGTAATTGTCCAGACAAATTCGGACAGACGGATGGACAGACTAACAGACACTCTAACGTACTTACGCACATACACCGACTTGTCATAGTGACAACTATGTCGCTCTCATCTCAAGCGGGCTCGACAAAAAATCGAAGGTTTGAAAGCATTGGAGGTATTTGTTGTGGGTCAGGATTATTTTCAAACCTAAACAACTCTGGCTTCAAAGGGCCAAATATATGAAGACAAAGACCAGACTTATCTTTCCCCATACCTCCTGCAAATCCAGAACAACAAACATTAAACATCCTCATTACAGCTTATGCAAACTGTAGTTGCAATGTTAAGGTTCAAAATTAACTACAACAATTTCATATTACTGACCATACATTCTTTAGAGGAAATGTTATTTGAGAACCAAATTAAATTAACCTTGAAAGAGATCAGTAGGCTTATTCAGTAATAAATCATGTTGTGACAGGCAATTTCTTCATTTCAAAAACATATAGGTTTTTAGAAAAGCGGGATTGTGTGGGAATGAGAAATCTATGAGTGCTGAGGGTAAAAGTGGTAATAAAAGATGTGTCACAAATTTCAACAGTATTATACCTGTATAGATAGTGAGTGAAGTTCAGCATCCATCCCCTCTCCTTCCCCTTCATCATCGGAACTAACAACATTATGTAACTGACCAGGGGACGATGATGATTTCTTTAGCCGTGTTGATGACTTCTTTTTGTGTTTGGTTTTCTTTTCTTTAGCATGTCTTGGGGGAGTAACTGATATTCTTTTGTGACCTGTAAATTTATCTAGTTTGGTTAACCCTTTCCTGTTCAGTCCCTGTTTTTTTTACGACTCTGATATCTTTTGATTAAGAAAACAGTGTAGAAAAAGAAATTGCTTGTAACAAGCAATTTCTTCTTTTTCCACAATATTTTTTACCCTACTTAACGATTTTTTTCAAATTAAATCCACTTTAAATTTTTCATCTGCAAAGCCTTCTAATTTGGATAGGTCTAAAATTTAGCAAAACGAGAAAGGGTTAATGATTGTATCAATTCTTGGATTGCTACTGTCAATAAAACAAAATATGTTTGTGAAACACAATGCCCCCGCAACAGGACTAGTGTTGTTGACTTGATGGAGATGTATCATCATGCCAAATATGAGTATTGTATCTTGAATAGGCTGGTAGTAATTGGCAATGTTAAAGTTTTTTGGTTAAGTTTGGAAGACAGACGGACAGACCAACAGACAGAATGACAGACAGAAAGACAGACAGACTGACAACAGTAAAAAAATATGTCCCTGATCTTTAGATGCGGGGGCATAAAAATGTACGGACCAATCAAATCACTAGTTTAGACTATAAGTAAACTTGGGACTCAAATGTTAACCATTTTAGTTGGTTTGGCAACTGCGTTGTAACTCAATTTACTCCAGCTGTGGTTACAGTGTTTAGGTTGCAAACCAATGATTGATTTATATATTTGTCCCTAACCAAATATAATCCATGTTAATATTGATAGATGATAAAAGCATATCGTAGCTTGTATAATTTCCCAGTCAGTTAATTTTAGCCAAAGGTATTGGGAAATTTACATATTAACAAACCAGTGATATTTGTTCTTTGTTTCTATATTTTACAAAAACTGTGGAATAGTGAAAAATAATACCATTGCTGATAAAAGATTTACATTAATAATATGATGCAATTACTTCTACAAACCTCCGTTTAATGATGCCTCTGCAAAAGCTCTAATGGCATGAACACAGCTTTTAAAATTGAGCGGGGTGACATGGGCAGCGTCTCGTACAAGGAATGACAACGTCTCTGACGATTTCAATAATGATTTACAATCTGACAACTGTACATTTTCATTCAGCTCGATAGTAAAAGGGTTCACTGGTGATATCTTTTTGAAACTCTCATCTTTATTGACCTGTAAATGATAACAATACAACAATAGCATAAAGAGAGCAATATTCAGGATGCAGGGATGTGAAATGTCATATCCAACATGGGCTATTCTCTATTTTCAAGGCCTTAACCCATTCCAACACAGCAAAATTTTAGACTGGTCCAAATTGAAAGAAGCTGCAGACGACAATTTCAGTTGATGGAATTTTGAACTTTTTGTCGTTTCGGATAAGAAACATTGTGGATAATGAAGAAATTGCTTGATATAAGCAATTTCTTCATTATCCATAATGTTTTCAAAAGCTATTTTCTTGAGCGGCATAAAAAGGAGGGATTGAGTTGGAATGGGTTAAATACTATGGTAAATCTGGAAATGGTACAATATAGGTCTCAAAGATAGCTCATTACATATTTAAGAGTTAACATAATGTTTACATTTAAGGTAGAAAATATTGTGGCTAATGAAGAAAATGCTGGGTTCCAGCATTTTCTTCATGAACAACAATGTTATCTCAAATTCATCTCTTTACTAAATTCCGGACAAGTAGAAAATCCCATCTTACTTGTCCAAGACAAGTGGAGAAAACCTGTATTTCTACACCCCTGCCTCGGACGCAAGTCTAAAATATTGTAAGAGTCTGTAATAAACATATATGCAATTTAATAGGATTGCTCAAACCAGGATATCAATACCTGTTTAAGAGAAAGGGAACCATAGCAGAATTGAGCAAAGTATCAACTCATGTAGGCTAGCAAAGTCTAGAACATTTGCTTTAAGCTTATTTCTCTGTATGTTTAATTAATAATTTCATTTACAAGACATTTACATACATATAGTGGTGTGAAAATACAGATTCTGCCCACCTATACCCCGACAAGTAAGACATGATTTTCCACTTGTCCAAAAATAAAATGAATTTTACTGCAAAAGAGTAAAGACATGAATTTGAGAAAACATTGTTGTTGATAAAATTTGCCCTGGTATTTACTTGTCCCCAGACAAGAGGCCTGTTGGGCATAGGAATTCTACATCCCTGAATTGTATATCCATATTATTGGTTTGTATTTGGTCTGTGCTATTGCAAAAAATATTACTGAGATCATGGTAAATTAACCCATTAACAAATTAGAAATTTTTAGACTGGTCCAAAGTCAAAGAACTTGTAGAACTCAACTCAAAGTTTATGAAATTTTAGATTTTTTAAACTTTCTTGGTAGAAAACCTTGTGGAAAGTAAGAAATTGCTTTCAACAAGAAACTTCTTCATTTCGTACAATGTTTTCTCGACGGTTTTCTTGAGGGGCATCAAAAAACGTCAAAGTTTGAAATGGGTTAAGAGAACTGAAATTGTGTTTTACCTAGAAACAGACATTTACATTTGTCTTAAATCGATCTAAGTTCAGAATTCAACTGTTACCCTTTCCTGGTTACCCTTTAGATACTCATTGGGCTCTTTTCTTATCTATTCATTAGCCCATTATCAAACAACAAAATTTTAGACTGGTCCAAGTTCAAAGCTGTTGCAAAGGACAATTTTTAGATGATGAATTCTTTTACTTTCTCTTGTCTTTTTAGGTAGAAAACATTATGGATAAGGAAGAAAGTGCTTGTAACAAGCAATTTTTTCATTTTTTAATGTTTTTAAAAGCTTTTTCATTGGGGATATCAAAAAGTGGTATTGTGTGGAAATGGGTTGATAAACTATGCTTATTTCATTTCAATTGTGTAAGGATTGCATAGGTACATACCAACATCCAGCTACCATTATCTGGTACGGCCCTTAGTTCTACATCCTCTGACTGACTCCTGTAGGGACCTCGAGCCGGGGTCTCTAGTTCACTGTCTGATGTGTAACCTCTCTCGTTTCTAGATAGTGGAGCACTGCTACTTGGTAACTCACTGTCACTTTGAGCACCTGTGTATATATATAGGCAGAGTCAAGTACTTCACTCAGTAGAAACTGCAACACTTAACCAATTACCAGACACCAAAATCTTAGACAGATCCAAATTGAAAGTAGTTGCAGACAACAATTCAAAGTTTATGAATTTTTTTTATTTTTTTTAGGTTCCTTGTGAGAAACATAGTGAATAATGAAGAAATTGGTTGTGACAAGCAATTTCTTCATTTTCCACAATGTTTTCCCAAGTTTTTTTTTTCTTGAGGGGTGTCAAAAAGCATCATTGTGCAAGAATGGGTTGAGGAAGATTTTTCTGTTAATTGCCCTGATGTTCAGATTCCTTATGAGATGTAAGAATGATATATTTACTGGGCCACTAATTACCTTCTGCAAGCAAATCTAAAGGTAACTACTTTATCTGACAATTTCTGATGTTACATAAAGGCACATCATAGATAGACTACGTTGAATAAGGTATGCAATTGTTTGTTAGTTGTTAACCCATTACCAGAAGAAAAAAAATTCAACAGTTGAAACAGTTTGCAGATGAAAATTCAAAGTCACTATAATTTGCAAAATTATCATTTCTTTGGATAGAAAACACAGTGGAGAATAAGAATATTTATTCGTAAAAAGAAATTTATTAAATATTTTTTTTTTCAACATGATACCTGAGGGCTGTAAAAAAGTTGAGATTGAATGGGAATGGGTTCAACAACTTTCATGTAATACCTATACAAAGCTCAATCATCAGTTTTGTTCACATTATCGGTAATAGGTTGGGGACCTATATAAATTGCCGAATGTCTCACCAACATGATCAGCAGTGTAGTCAGTTATAAACACAAAAGCCAAGGTCTACACTATAGACATTTACCCATTACCACAAAATGACGCTTTCTGATGCCCCTTAAGAAAAGAGAGTTAGGAAAACATTGTGGTAAATGAGGATATTGCTTGTAACAAGCAATCTCTTCATCTCCCACAATGTTTCCTAACCAAATAAAATGAATTAAATTTCATCAATTTGAAATTGTTTTCTGCAACTTCTTTCAATTTGGAAGAGACTAAAATTTAGTCTTCTGGTAATGGGTTAAGGACTTCAAGAGGACAAACAGTATATAATATTCAGCTCATGATATTGGACAGACTACCTGTCCCATTACATATCAATCATACGATCATACATCAGACATAATTGTAGACTGGTCCAAACTGAAAGAATATGTAAATGAAATTTCAAAGTCTACTGAAATTGGACATTAAGTGAAAAGTCATCTACAAAAAAATTGTGAGAAAATGAGTAATTGCTTATTAAAAACAATTTCTTCTTTTCCTACAAAGTTTCCCAAAACCACATTTCTTTAGGTCATCAAAAAGCTTGTGTCAATTTGCACCAGAATTATCTTTGCCTATCTATCTATTTACCTGCATCTTTTAATCCTTCAGTTAAATCCACTCCTGAATTCACTTGT
The DNA here is from genome assembly GCA_946902895.1 of Fragum fragum. Taxonomy (NCBI): domain Eukaryota; kingdom Metazoa; phylum Mollusca; class Bivalvia; order Cardiida; family Cardiidae; genus Fragum; species Fragum fragum. Next base: position 15,148,367 of record OX336365.1, read on the forward strand.
AACACAGGGGGTGGGTTAGCCCCGGCCCCTACAACCTCTAATAGCACAAACAATGTATACCAGTCTTGCTCTAAATGAATATTTGCTGCATTTGTCCGTAACAAGTCATGAAGTCCATATGCTATCTGCTGAGATATACTATGGATAACTTTTGGCTTCATCATCAATAGTATTTGTAATGAGTTCAATACTTGAGACGCCATTTCCTCACGCCGTAAGAGTCTGATAGAAATTCGTAACAATCCTACAACAGCTCGTTCCACAATAAATGTTTTTTCTGTCACATTCACTATTAAACTGTAGATGTGTTCTCTCACAGATGGCCATATTGGGGCAACTCTGTCCCTGAAAAGATTATTGTTAAATATCTCCAAGTAAATCAAAATTCTAATATCGAGTAAAATTTCATTTGCAGACTGTTTAAATTTTTCTCAACCCATTGTCGCATGATTCCGCTTTGACACCGGGCACATAAAGCTAAAGAAAACATAATTAGAATAGAAAAAATCATTTTTCTGATAAAGTTGTCTACCCTACACAACACATATTTTAGAATATAAACATAATGCATTGTCATCAAGCTGTAGTTACTACGTTAAAGTCGCCAAACCAATAACAAGAGGGCCTTTGGCCCTGAGACGTTCACCTGAGATAAAGGCTCTTTTTCTTTCAACAGTCTAATTTCATGTTAAGGTTAGGATTATGAAACAAGTGGGCCACAATTACATATAAAGATTATGAACCTGGGGATCCAAAAGTCTAAATTACAAATTCCAAGGCTTTAGTGCTAATTTGAAAGAAGGAAAAAACTTTTTCCATGGGTTATAATTTCAGAAATAAGAAAGAAGTAGGTGAACTGATGCTTCATGCCTATACCCCCCCCCCCCCCGGGTCCGCCCCTGGAGACCCGAGGATCATGATTTTAGTTATTTTGAAAGAGGTCAATATACTGATGCTTCATGCAAAATATCAAGGCTCTAAGCCTTCAGGGTCAGGAGGAGAAGATTTTTAAAGATTATTTTAAAATTTTACTTTTGTTGCCATGGCAACCAGAGTTTTTAACGGATTTCAATTCTTTTAGCTATTTTTGAAGGGGACAAACTGAGGAACATTTCTGCCAAATTTGGTTCAAATTGGCCCAGTGGTTTGGGAGGAGATGTCGTTTAAAGAAATTGTTGACGACGCACGACGGACGATGGACGGACGCCGGACAAAAGGAGATCACAATAGCTCACTTGAGCCAAAACAAGTGATTTGATTGGTCAATTGATTCTTTGATTGACAGCTGTGATCAGTCAATTACAAAGCACACATGCATCAGCTTACGAATCTTGAAGTATACATGGGCAGACTTACTACTTACATAACACAATGACAACAGCCAATGGCTTTCAACCCACGGAGTTGAAATTCAAAATCTATGTATGGGTTTTATAACTTTATTTTGCAGTGAAGAAATATTTTGCTTTTTTCAAAATAATACAAGCATTGGTTTCCAGTGCCTGTTTTTCACTAATTTAGGTATCATTTTGACTATTTTGTTTGGATGTTTGTATGAATGGGTTTAACATCACTTTGAACTGTATTTCAGTCAAATCGCAACAGTTGGAGCACCTAACCATGGATTGCTGGTATTTCCCGCACCAGTACTACCACTACCCCCTTTCAAAGCCTAAAAATACTCCCCCTATTTAGGTTTACTAATATCTAACCATTGTTGGGAGACAAATGTCAAAAGTATATTTGCCACAACAGGAGGATTGAACCGTAGACCTCATTGCCGAGAGTCTGACATGCTACTAAGTTCACTATGGTCGTTGCCACATTTTGACTCATATATGAATGTAAAACACACTTGCATCAACTTACCTATTCTGAAGTATACAGGTAATAAATTGTTCAAAGAAGAAAACAGCAGCATCCTCGTCATATACAGTTCCCATACTTTCATGGGCTTCAGGACCTTGCGATGACATGATCAAAGCCTGAAACAGAATCCGACAATATGACCATCTACAATGTAGATAAAGTGATCAATACTTTTGAAATATAAACATAACATTTAAGTCAGATGAACATTGGATAGTGTTTGTTGGTATATTGCAATTAAAACTTCACAAAAAAAAGTGGAAATTGAAGCCAATAAAGACAGTCTTTAATTCTTAACCCATTCCCACACAATGAAAGTTTTTTTGGGCCCCTCAATTTGGACCATTCCACAATTTTGTACAAGCAATTTCTTGTTTTCCACAATGTTTTTTTACCCAGAAAGTTAAAAAAATAAAAAAAGTTCATAAACTTGAATTCAATTTGGACCAGTCTTAAATTTTTCCATCTGGTAATGGGTTAATTAAGCAGCCACTCAAAGAGGTAATCAAAAGATGCTGCTTCAGCAGGTGACCTCCTAATCAAAGTCTTAGAAAATAGTGACCTTTTTAAGTTTTCATGGCATTTTTCTTCCAAGTAATTCATCATGGTAACTGACACATTCTGCATGTTTTATGCACTCTTAACACTTTTGGTATCCACAAGTTAAGTGGTGTGTTCCTTGATCTATGATTTTTATCCCACTTGATTATCTGCAGAATTCAAGCCTCTGCTTCCTTCCCAGTAATATAAAGAGGATAGCTGTTGGTTTAAGTGCAAGATCAATTTCTCTTCATTGAGTGAACAACAAAAGCTATATTTTCATGAGTGGCAGAGCCACGAGTGAAAATATACTTTTGTTGTTCACAGAATGAAAGATAATTAGATTGTACAAAATAAACAAACAATTATTCTATTTATGCCAAAAGAGAAACCTTTTATTTAAATCTTTGTGCAATATCTCTAAGAGCATGTCAATACAAACATAAATTACACAGGTCAACATGATGATGTCATGACAATGTCTGTGGTCTCCCATAGACAACTTTCGGTAAAGTACAATGAACGAAAGCAGGAATTTATCTACCAAAACAGTGAGTTTATCATTTTGATAATTTCACTGTTTTTTCAGTGAAATAATTGAGTGATAATCTACCAAGAGATCTCAATAACCTACTGGAAAGCGCTACAGAAATATTATTTTTCAATTAGATACATTTCCTTCCTTGTTGTTATGAAATAAAGAGTAGGTTTTCAAGTCAGGCTAGGAGGAACTTAAAATTGTTGCAGTTTTGTCTTACCTTAATCAGTTCAAGAAGAGATTCCTCACGTAAGAATTTACTATCTACAATCAGCTGTTCTAGTTGACAATCTCGAATACATTTTGTTGCTAGTTTAGTTGCAGCCTCCTCTTCAGGTGTGGGCCCCTTGTTAGCCGAGGGTTCCGACATTGTGAAGTATGAATATATACTACTAATGACACCAGATTCTGACCGTTGGGAAGACTGGCTCTCTTCCTTTATTAGGCAGATCTTTGAGGACTGGTTAACAAAATCTTCAACCTGAATGTGAATAGAAAAAGTCTGAAAGGATATGTTCTGCCACCAGGGATAGAACCCATGACATCCCTCCAATTATTATATACCCTCAAATTCTGACTATAATAAAGAAAACAAGAGGTGCTTGAGAAGTCTCTTCATTTTCCAGGATGTTTTCTAAATCTTTCTATAGGGCATCAAAAAGCGTGATTGTATTGGAATGGGTTAACAAAAGATTTTAAACTGATCAAAAATTTAATGAGTTTAAAGCTGGTGATTCACTTGAATGTAAATTGGAAAAAGAAAGTGCCATATAGGATAGAAAATGTTGTGGAAAAGGAGAAACTAGTAATCAATAGAAATTATAGTTTTTTTACAATATTTTAAAAGATATGTTGAATTCAGTGTATCAAAATATAGGTTAGTGTGGAAATGGGTACATATTCAAGAATATTCAAGGTATTCTTGCCCTTGTACTATTAAATTATTTATTCTCTTTTCATTGTATTTTAAAACTCAAAGATTTTTCTCAACACAACAAGAACTAGCAGGTAGCATAGACTAAAATCAAACAGCACATCTGTGCAGTCTGATCTTAGTCTGTATACCTGCCAAAGCTAGTGTGAAAGAAGAAATATTCTGGGATCGGCATCACAAAGGCTAACAATACTATTGTTCACTGCGCTCAAGTTTCCATACTATACCTACCTCAATCATGCTTTTAGGCAGTAGTTTGGCTCTGTACAGCTGTAGCATGCAGTCTAAAATATTTTTCCAGCCTTCTCGAAGTATATCCCCATGTCTGTGGGCTAAACTGAACACTGTTCGGGCTGCTAACTGTGCTTTCAGATTCAAACCAAATGATATGGGAATGTTTTCTGGAGCCTATGATGTATAATGAATGTAACTGGGTATAATAAACTTCTGCGACAAAATTAAGTAATCACTAAAGTAGATTGATCCAAATTGAAAGGAATTTCATTTTCAAAGTTTATGAAATTTTAGATATCAGGATCTACTTCTAGGTAGAAAACAATGTGGAAAATGAAAAAATTGCTTGTTGCTTTTTCCCATTGTTTTTCTTGAGGGGTGTCAGAAATCCCCACTGAGTGGGAATGGGTTGAAACAGTGATACAGTAAAATTTGGACCAAAGATACAATATCTAAGATAAGTTTTTTCTATATAACTGTACTTGAATTGACTATCTTCGTATTTTAGAATGCCCTTTACCCATTCCAACACAACAAAATTTTAGACTGATCCAAATTGAAAGAAGTTGTAGACGACATTTCAAAGCTGACGGAATTTCAAAAAATACTTGTCTTTTGGAGTAGAAATCATGATGGATAATGAAGAAATTGCTTGTTACAAGCAATTTCTTCCTTTTCCACAATGTCTCTAAAAGCCTTTTTCTTGATAGTGTAAAAAAGAGAGCTTGTGTGGAATGGGTTAAGTCTATCTCTACAGACAAAATTCAAATACTGACAACCAGTGAGGGAATTCATTTAATAGAAAATTGAGATCACAGTTTTTTCCTTTGGTCAATCCCCCACATGAACATAATAAATCATAGGGATTTTCCCATAAAACAAACGATTTGTTTACTAGTCTATTTTGATCTGTTTGTTTGAATGGGGTTCAATGCCACTTTTTGTCTGTTTTGATTCCTTATTACAGGTCTATTAAAATTTCAGTAAGATTATTTGTTGTACAGGAATATGGATACTCTTGTCGAAACTTACCTCCACAGTAGACAGTAGAGTTGTAAATTTACAAAGAGAAATGACTAGATTGTCAAACACATCACTCATACCATAGTGGGCAGATATCATTGCACATTTCCTAAAATAGATTTTAAAGCATTATTGAGTTCATAGTGAAATGCCCTGAACACAAAAATCAACACCTCTTTGAAGTTGGACTTTTAAAAAAATCTGTCATAGTAATGAGTTAAATCCTGGGTTAAATTCATTATCCTCATGTTATTTTAATCTTGTCTGTTTTAAGACTGGGCCAAGTTTAAAAAAGCTGCTGACAAAAATTGTAAGTTGGTAGAATTTTAGAATTCTTTCCCTTTGAAGGCAGCAAAAAAGATTAGAAGCAATTCATTCATTGTCAACATTTATAAAGCTATTGTCTTGAGGGTATTAACCCTGGTCATGCTGAACCGGGAATATTCCTATGTGCAGTCTGATTTTTGTCTACTCTTCCTGCTTGTCCCTTTCAAGCCAGGGTGTTTATAAGATAAAATTTAAAAAGAATTATTAACCAACAAAGTTTGCATCCAGTGCTTTCAGCCCTTTGATTCTAATGCAATTCTGTAGAGGATTTTATTTAGCATGACAAGGGTTATAAAAAGGAATTGAGTGGGAATGGTTTAGCCTTAGCATATGTGGTACAAAACATTGTTGAGAAGGAAGTGAGTACAAGCAAATCAAACTTTCCTTCATAAACATCTTGTATATTTTCTTAAAAATAATCATGATAAACATAAACTTCCATGATCTTTTCATCATTTAAACCCTATCAGGTCATATAAGCTCTGTTGTTTGCATGTAGTGTTTTTTAAGATCTTGAGTCCAGATTTTGAATCCCAGCTCAGCTATAATTCTTTCATCACAGAAGCCATTGCAATAGGCTACATAATTTTGGAGTACACTGAGCAGCACCAGTTTAACATTATTCTATCTAAGCCACCAGTAATGGCAGGAAACCATGAATATGTCACTAGCCACCGTGATCAAACTAAAATACTGGTACAATGGGCATTAAAAACCATATTGTCATTGGGCATGCAAAATGATGTGACTACTGCTTTATTCAAGCTGTAGTTACAACAATTTGCATGCCAAATGAAGAAATAATCAACCATTTTATCCTTGGCTGGATTGGTCACACTTAGTGCCTCTGAAAAATCATACCATGTTTGGGATAGGGATCTTCAAAAGGACATTCAAATATTTTACCACTAGACCATTACACTTCCCAAAGTAAAATAGGAAAAGTTTAAGTGATTCAGAGTTTTCATACATACCTGAATCCAGATATAGCTTTAGAAATAATGGCCTCATCTGATGATTTATCAAATACAAAAGACAAGGCAGCCACTGTCGGTCCCCAGATAAGAGTGAACAAGTCATGGTCAAACATGCCACTGGCTGCATGAGTAAACAATCCATCCTTTGTACCACTTCTCTTTAGTAACACCTAGATGAACAAAACAGAGTTTTTAAAAACGAAATAAGGATACATGCATGATAATGAACAAAATATATTTCACAGGCTTTTGGTTCTTCCAATTCAATCTAAGAAATACTGTTGATGCCAATGACTTGTTTGTTTCCATATTTTAAAAAAAAATTAGTACACAGATGCAATATTTGCTGCCAAGTATGGAATTTCTCTAGTTTTCTCATGCCGCAAAAATATTTGCAACCAAGTATGGAGTTTCTCTAGTTTTCTCATGCCGCAAAAATATTTGCAACCAAGTATGGAGTTTCTCTAGTTTTCTCATGCCACCTTATGATAAACCTCAGTTAATTTGTGTCTTTTTACATAATACAAGTACAAAATCTAACCCACAATATCATAGATTTTGCCTTTGAATGAAATCAAATATAAAAGCAATGCAAAGTTTGTGAAGAAATCTTTTATGAAGAAAAATCTCACCTTCCATAAATAATTTTCTTTGACTAGACCAGCTTGCTCTGAAGGCATCACTATTTCTTCAGACCTGAAAGTGGGAAGAGCAAATAATCTGGTAAGTATGATGTTCGTAAAATGAGAAACATATATGGGTTTATTTTTATTGATCAATGATTTTGTCAGATTGCATAAGGCTAGGTTTAACCCTTGTCATGAAGAATAAAATCATTTTTAAAATTACATGAAAGTCAAAGGTCTGGAAGTACTGAAAATACTAGCTATTTTGAAAATCAAATTCTATAGACAACTTTTACTTAATAGGGACAAAAAGGTGGTGTAGACTAAGATCAGACTGCACATATGTGCAGGCAGATCTTCGTCTATACCTCCTGCCAAAATAGGAATATTCCAGGATCAGCATGACTGGGATTAAAATTACCATTAAAGTACAAAACTCTAAAGAATAAACAAATGGCAATCAGTATTAATAATTATTCAATGTCGATTTTTCTAATATAGCTATTCTAAGCTTGCTTTCTATAGAACAGCAGTCATTAATATCCTTCCCTTACATGTGTAGAACTACTGGTTATATGATGTCATCATGAAATCATCAAAAAGCATGATATCAGGCAATTTCTTCAGTTATTAAGATTTCAAGAAAGGCTTTTTAACAACAATAACAAAACAAGAGGACTATGATGGTCCTAAATTGCTCACCTGAGGCATCCCCAAATTACAGTACTTTTTAGTATAAAAAAGACACAACTTGAGCAAAATAAATAAAAGATATATAAGATTTTGGGCTTTGTACAAAACAATCCAGTAAAGCTTTACAATAATAATGAATGCCTTTGGCTTTATAGTTTAATCCATTACCTAACTATCCCAGAATTTGTCACCCTCAGGGAACATAGGTTTGAAAAATACATAGTGAGAAAGGGAGTGACAAGGAATTTATCCATTTCTCACAGTGTTTTCTACCTGAAATTCTTTGTATTTAGATTTCAATCAAACTCTAATTACTGTCTGCAACTTCAAAGGGTGTAATTTTAGCAACTTTGGTAGAGAACAATCTGGATGTACTATAAATCAAAATATGAATGCATTACAACTCATACATGAGGAGTGGAAGATATTTGAACATGCTCTTATTGAGCGTTTTTCATATCTTTGGATGCCTTGGGAAGGGCCATGTTTGTCAAAAGGATATAAACATGGTAGATAACAATAATGTTATCCTTTGTTTTTAATGTAAATGCTCTAGAACCTATATTAAAGATGAAGAATTCTTTCAATGCAATTTACGCAATTTTCGACCCCAGGAGCAGAGACATTTTTTATCCTAAGAGCATATTTTCCTGTTACATAGTACAAAGTTATTTAGTCATGCTACATACGAAATATGTATGCCCTTCACCTTATATTTCAGAAGGAGAAGACTTTTGATGTTGCTCTAATTGAGCGTTTTCAAAAATTTTTGACCTCTCGGACAGTGCCATGTTTTATCCCAGGGCTAATATTTTAGCTAACATGGTAGAGAACCATCTGGATATGCTATATACAAAATATGAATGCCTTAGACTTTGTAGATTGGGAGGAAAAGACTATTGAACATGGTCTAATTGTGCATTTTTACAAACTTTGGACACCGAGGGAAGGGGTGTTATTAACCTACAGGCATAATTTGACCAAACTAATAGATAACAGCCAAGCTATGCTACACTCAAAATATAAATGCCCTCCTCCTTAAAATGAAGATTTTTTTTTTAACATACTAAAATTTTGAAATTGCTCTAATTAAGCATTTTTCCAAACTTCGGACCTCAAGGGCGGGGCCATTTTCGACCCCAAAGATTAAACATTTAAAAACCTGGTAGAGAACCATATGATTAAGCTCTATATAAAATGTAAATGCCTATGGCCATGCAGTCTGTGAGAAAAAAAGACAACAAAGATTTTCTAAAATTTCCAATTTTCATATGCCGTGGTTACAAGAGCTTTTCACGGAATTAAATTATTTTAACAACTTTTGAAGAGCTTCACCAAAGGAACATCCCTGCAAAGTTTCAGCTTGATTGGCCTACTGGTTTAGGAGGAGAAGATTTTTAAAGATTTTTACAGATTTTTACAGATTTACTAAAGATTCCCATTTTCACATGCCACGGCAACCAGAGATTTTGACGGAATTCAATTCTTTTAACAACTTTTGTAGAACTTCACCCAAGGAACATCCCTGCAAAGTTTCAGCTTGATTGGCCTACTGGTTTAGGAGGAGAAGATTTTTAAAGATTTTTACAGATTTACTAAAGATTCCCATTTTCACATGCCACGGCAACCAGAGTTTTTGACGGAATTTAATTCTTTTAACAACTTTTGTAGAACTTTACCCAAGGAACATCCCTGCAAAGTTTCAGCTTGATTGCCCTTCTGGTTTAGGAGGAGAAGATTTTTAAAGATTTTTACAGATTTTTACAGATTTACTAAAGATTCCCATTTTCACATGCCACGGCAACCAGAGTTTTTGATGGAATTCAATTCTTTTAACAACTTTTGTAGAACTTCACCCAAGGAACATCCCTGCAAAGTTTCAGCTTGATTGGCCTACTGGTTTAGGAGGAGAAGATTTTTAAAGATTTTTACAGATTTTTACAGATTTACTAAAGATTCCCATTTTCACATGCCACGGCAACCAGAGTTTTTGACGGAATTTAATTCTTTTAACAACTTTTGTAGAACTTTACCCAAGGAACATCCCTGCAAAGTTTCGGCTTGATTGCCCTTCTGGTTTAGGAGGAGAAGATTTTTAAAGAAATTGTGGACAGACGGACGGACGACGACCGATCACAATAGCTCTGCTCGCACTTTGTGCTCAGGTGAGCTAAAAACAAGATGTGTTAGTGAAACAGGAATTCTTTAGAAATGGGAAAAGGGTTAAAAATTTTACCTTGACCTTGATGAAATGACCTTCCCCAGTTGCGCCTTGTTGAGACCTATCTACATACCAAATATTAGCATTGTAACCTAATCAGGGTTGAAGTTATAGGAAAATGTTTAGTTGGCAGTTTAAGTTTTGCAGACAGACAGACAGACAGACGGACAGACAGACAGACGAACACCGTTAAAACAATATGCCCCAATCTTATCGATGCTGGGGCATCAAAATAAGACAACAACAGGGTTCATACAGACAAGGCCAAGTAAAATTCAAGGACTTTTCAAGGACAAATCTTACCATTTTCAAGGACTTATTATTGAGTAATACAAAAGTGCCAAAGATCTATAATTAGTTTACCCGCCGGCCAATCAAGTGCCAATCTGCATGTGACCCTAATTTGCAGTTAGCAATAGTTTGAACTTGACCCAACTTCGGGTATCGAGTTTTGTAAACTTTTTGAAATGGAGGATCGGCTTGACTTACACACGTTCTAAGTCTTATCAAAATGGGCATCTAATACCGGCCAATTTGAAATTGCCGTTACTCGTGACAAATATCTTTTACTATAATATGGGATGCGTTTATAAATCGAGACATGAACAGACTTCAGTTGCCATTCGTATAAAGTCGGAATAGCTCGGCACAGTGCTTTTATGAAATTATTTGTCACAAGTGAGCACGTTAGACAGGATTTGAAATTAGTAAAAAAAAAGTCACGTCGTTAATATATGTTTTATAGTTTTCATTCACGATAAGAAACGTAGCCAATATAATTCAAACCATAAGTGTAAATCCGCAGAATGCAAATAATTTGAATATAAACGAAAACAACTGCATAATAATATCACTAGTTCTGCCAATAAAGTTAAAGAAACAACGAATCATGAAATCTTACTTCAGGGGTGGAAAACGTCCGAATAAAAAATCACAAATCAACTACAATTAATAAATGACCGAGATTTGTGCACAAATTATACTCTGGAAAAATAGTGCAACACGTGGGCAACCCACTCGAGTTTGTCTCGTCGGCCTTTTTGATGTACGTCACGACCCTGCGATCCCATACAGTAGAACGGACTGACCCGACATTTTTGTGACGTCAGCTGTGTTTTTCCATCAACAAAGGCTCGTATTGAGAGAAAATCGCTATGACTGTGTTAGATATACAGAGCTTTGGATAACTAGCTCATGAAAAAGTACATCATTACTAAAATTAAATTGGCGGGAGAGGTGGCATTGTCCCGGACCGATTTAAATTTCCAAATTTTCGGAGCCCTGGATAGGAAGGACCTAGGATGGTTACTTTCTTCATAATGAGGTTTTATTTTTCGTACGAACCGGGGCGTATTGGGGGAAAAAGATGTTTGTGTTTTCAGTCAATTCTACGTGATTCACGTACATTTCTACTTTTTCGGACACGCTGCGTAGTGCGGCCATCATTTCGCTAGGGAAGCAACTCAAAATTCTGATTCGCACCATATACATTCAGCCTGTATCTACATTATAGCGCATCGCCAATCTTTTCTTTTTTATTCAGACGTGCCGAAATTCTTCTTAAATGCTCACTTTTGATTTTGAAACCGAATCTAACTGTCTGGAATACCTGAATAAGTGAAATTCAAGGGCTTTTCAAGGTCAATGGCTAATTTTCAAGTGCTTTTCAAGGCAAATTTAGTTTTCAAGGGCTTTTCATGACAGCCCTTTATTTTCAAGTACTTTTCAAGCCTGTGCGAACCCTGAACAAGACTGCTGTTATGATGATATGATTTTCTTCAAGACAAGCTGATCTTATCCTCTCAAAAATAAAAATATGATTAATTCAATTAAGACTCCCTTGGTGTAGTTCAGTCTGTCACAAAGGAAATCTCTAGATAGATCAAACATCAAAGGCTCATTGTCAAACAGTTGTAACTGCCAAAAACAGAGTGGCAGTTACAGCTGTTTCCCACTGAGCCATTGATATATTATTATATAGCAATAAGTTTACTTGAAAAAAAGAGGATACAAATATTTAAACTAATTCTATCCAGTTCATTTAAGTATAAATGTCTCTTCATGTTGAAATATGCATGCTGAATGACAAAATTTTTAATCTTACTTTATTGCATTGTATATTTCATCCAACATTTCACCTTCAAAATCTTCTCCCCCATTGGTCTTGGTTAAGTTCTTCTTAAATTGCTATCATGAGAAAACAAAAGTCAAATAAAAGTGACTATTTCAAAAAAAAATTATCTGTCATTGATCTGCACTCAGCAATATCATTTTAATGTTAAAATCAAGATCTATTTTCACATAGCACTTACCTTTCAAAGACAAATATAACTGAGCTCAAAACGTGACTTATGAAAAGGAAATACAGTGACTTTAAAAAGCTGAATTTCCATATGTGCAGGCTGATCTTATTCTACACCAACTGTATGTCAAATTCAAGCCAGAATTTTTTATGATATCAATATTTAAAAGAAATACTGATCCATAACAAGTAATTCCAGCGCTTTCAGCATTTGACGTTTAACCCTTTCCTGTTCAATCCCTGTTTTTTACTTGCCTGTGTTTTTTTACCTGAGAAAACATTGTAGAAAAAGAAGAAATTGCTTATAAAAAGCAATTTCTTCTTTTTCTACAATATTTTCAACCCTACAGAATGATTACTTTTCAAATAAAATCGACTTTCAACTGACGTCTTCAGAACATTTGAAATTGGACATGTCTAAAATTTCTAAAAACAGGTAAGGGTTAATGCAAATCTGGGATAATTTATTTCAGCATGAAAAGGGTCAAGGTGATTAGTATAAATTATTCTATTAGCCCTCCATCACGATCCTGCATGTTTAAGCCCCTAGGAACAAAGCTTGGAAAAACATTGTGGACAAAGAAGACATAGCTTGTGACGACCATTTTCTTCATTTCAAACAATCTTTTTCTACCCAGGTAGACAAAGATTCTTTAAAACTTCATCAACTTGAAAATGTCATCTGCAAATTTTTTCAATTTGGACCAGTATAAGATGTTTTTGTCTGTAAATTGGTTAATGCTGTTCTATATTTTCTATTTTTTTCTCTTTTCCTTATTTCATTAAAAGGACAGGTAATGAGGAAAACAAGAGAAACCTTCAACCCGTTCCCACACAATGGCGCCTTTTTAAAGCCCTCAAGGAAAAAACTTTGGAAAACATCGTGGGAAATGAAGAAATTGCTTGTTACAAGCAAATTCTTCATTATCCACAATCTTTCCAAACCAAAAAAATGAAAAATAAAAAATTCCAAAATTACATCAGCTGAAATTTATTGTTTGCAAATTCTTTCAATTTGGACTACTCTAAAATTGTCTTGTGCAGTAATGAGTTACACCTACCTCTAATGTCATTGGTATGTTCTGTTTCTTCACATTGTGGTTATGTTGATCCACATTTAACATTATTATGGCATAGGACAAACAATAGGCTGCATCAGCATTGGCAAATGGTTCACCATTAGATTTCTGAAACAGTTGTTTAAGAACATTTCATGAAGTGGATGAAATAGGAAAGAAAGACATTGATAAAGCTTTCAAATTTCCAACTCTAACATTTATATTAAATACTTTTGTTGGTTTGGCATTTTAAAAGCTTAACTACAGCTTATTCAAGATACATTGATTAACTGATTGTATTTTAGTCATATTGCGGAAGCTGGAACACCTAACAATGGATTCCTGGTATTTCTCACACCAGTACTACCACTACATCATTTCCTATCCTCCAGCTGCTATCCCACTTAGGCTTACGATTATCCACCCATTGGTGAGAGACAAATGTCAGAAAGAATATGTGCCAACGCCGGGGATCCAACCCATCTATCTCCAGAGCAGCTAAGCTCATAAATCTAACAAGTCTCAAAAATTAAACCCACATTCTGAAAATGATGAAATTATTGAAAACATTGGATTACCATTATAGAGCATAAAGAAATACTGCAACTTACATGCCAATGGTCTGAGAAAGCCTCCATTACAGCAGATATAACAGGAGCCTCGCCTGGTAACCTGAAGGCCTCTAGATATTGTCTTAATGCTTCATCAATACGTAAATCTTCAAAATGAAAGGACCTGGTAGAAATGTAATTGGATCAATTAGCATAAATGTGTTCTTGACCTGTTATCAGAAGTCTATATTTAGACTGATCAAAATTGAAAGAAGTTGCACATGATATTTCAAAGTGTGCCAAATTAGGAAAATAAGTCCCAAATATGACAGGAAATATTGTTTGAAAAGCTAAATTGCTTGCTACAAGCATTTTATTCTTTTCTGATCTGGATAACTGTCCTTGAAAGACAACCATGGCTAAAGTTACAAAACACCAAATATGCAGACTTATCTTCAATAGTCTTGAAAAAATAAAGATTTAATTACCAGTATTTTTTTTCTACAGAAGAACAGAGAGAGACTAACACACAGATAATATTAACCCTTTCCAGTTTTTCAAAATTTTCCTGTTTCAAAAGATTTGCAGATGAAAAATTAAAGTGGATATAACAGGAAAATAACTCGGTTGGGTAGAAAATATTGTAGTAAAAGAAAAAACTGCTTGTTACAAGCAATTTCTTCTTTTTCTACTACAGTTTCTCAATTATAACTGATTTATTTCTGTTCTTATCTACTGGGGAGGCACAAAATAGTCCTATTGAATCAGAATTCTCATAAAAATCAAGATGTGTTTGTGAAACACTATGCCCCTGAAACAGGAATTCTTTAGAAACGGGTAAAGGGTTAAATTTTTGACCTTGACCTTTATGGAATGACCTTCCCCAGTTGCGCCTTATTGAGACCTATCTACATACCAAATATTAGCATTGTAACTTAATCAGGGTTGAAGTTATAGGAAAATGTTTAGTTGGCAGGTTAAGTTTTGCAGACAGACAGACGGACAGACAGACAGACGGACACCGGTAAAACAATATGCTCCCAATCTTATCGATGAGGGGGCATAAAAATTTATTGTCTTAATTCAAATGGATAATGACTATTGACCATAGAAAATCTACATCTATTTGTAGATAAAAGTCATTCACTCACTTGACAAAAGCTTCTAATATCTTTGTATTGCCTCGTTTAGTAATAAACTCTCCTAACATCTTTTTTTCTAATTTAGGATTCTCTTTGATAAATGTGACCACCTCCCCAGGGTCCAGAGTCTCTGATAGGAGTCCCTGTTCTTGTAAGTAGCTGATGCCTTTACTGGGCTTGTTGTTGAAATATTCCGTACCAGTCTGATAGATCTGTAAAGTAAACAGACAATCTACATGTATAAATAAATTTACGAAATTGATATATTGCCCCTGTTAATCAAAACATCAGTCAACTAATCTTCCATTTATTTAGGCTGTAAAAGTGTGATGTTCACCTCGGTATTTATGTCAAACATTTTCTTTGGTGGGAGACTCAACCCTTTCTCATACATTCCCTGATTTGTACATCTCTGTCATATCATTACTGAAAACATTGTGGTAAAAGAAGAAATTGCTTGTAACAAGCAATTTCTTCTTTTTCAGCAATATTTTCTATCATATATGATGGCCACTTTTTGGATTGTACTTACTCTATACTGCTGTCTGCTACCTCAAGTCTTTAATTTTGAAAAACGGTAAAGGATTGAACATAGGCAGACCTTTGATATTTCACTTTTTAGTTTTATGTCTGTGGTCAATTATTTGTATGAATATAACTAAGCTACATTTGTACTGACCAATATTAACAAAAGTTATACCTACCCTTTTTCTATGTTTAATAGCTATCAGTTCCTCGGTAGAGGGTATGTCATCACCCGGTTTCATTCTATTGGGTTTTATAAAAGGGCTCTTTCTTAATTCTTTAATCTTTATCGATTTAGTTCCATCTGAAACATGAAACAGATATTCTTGATAATTGACTTGAGCACTACTTTTGGACGCATAACATTCCAACATAGAGTGCTGGATGGTAAATAATATGACATAATTTGTACAAAAATGAGTTCAGAATTCCCTCTCTTTTGATAGTGATCATATATTCCTTGTTTCTCTAGTAACAATAGAGATTTCACAAAATTTTTGAAAAAGACAAAAAGAAGAAAAACGACAACCAAAAATACCAAGGCTTTAGCAATACCTTTTTCTCTGAAAATAGCTAAGATAGTAAAATGATTTCAATAAAATTGCAACTAACTAAGCTAACTTAAGTGACTTAATTACACAAATATATTGATCATCGTTATTTCGGAGTTGCTTGTTAACCCATTCCCACTCAATGATGCTTTTAGATGTCCCAAAAAAATATAAGCTTTGGAAACATTGTTGAAAATGAAGAAATTGCTTGTTACAAGCAATTTCTTCATTATCCACAATGTTTTCTACCCTAAAAGTAAAAAAAAAAATCTCAAATTTCAAACTTTTTGAATTGTCGTCTGCAACTGCTTTCTGTTTGGATCGTCTAAATTTTGTCATCTGGTAATGGGTTAAAGATTATTAGCAGTAAGTCAAATGTATGTTGGTGGCAATTCTTAGTTTATTCTTAACCTATTCCCACTACATCTGGATTTCTATGACCTTAAAGGAAAAAAATTTAATCAAAAATATTTCGTAAATTGAAGAGATTGCTTGTATCATTGTCTGATAAACTTTCTACCCTACAAAGATTTTTTAAGTTCACAAAGTAGAACTATTGACTGTAACTTCTTTGAATTTAGACCAGTCTAAAATTTTCATGTCTGATAACTGGTTCAAATGCGTTATAAATGCAAAAACAATGATTTCCAGATAAATTCATACCTATTGCACTGTTCAGTTTTCCTTTCAAAATTTTCTGGGCCATATCATATCCAGTAGTAGGTGGTCCTATTATATTCTCCAAATGTTCCTGTGACCCTTGACCTTCACCCTGACCCTCTGACCCCTCCCCTTTGACCCCATCTGTCACTGTCGACGTAGCTTGAAGTGTTCGAGTGTGACAATGTTGTTCTATACTATCCACTACAGTCAAAAGTGCATCTAGTGACAGTAAATGGGTGGAAAATAATCCAGCCACAGGAAAAGCATTCTGGAAATGAAAAGGAATGGATGAATGTATTTTAAGCCTTGTACAGCCACCGGCAATTGCAGCGACCCTTTACACACACCTATAGTCT
The DNA here is from genome assembly GCA_946902895.1 of Fragum fragum. Classification (NCBI taxonomy): domain Eukaryota; kingdom Metazoa; phylum Mollusca; class Bivalvia; order Cardiida; family Cardiidae; genus Fragum; species Fragum fragum. The sequence goes on from OX336365.1 coordinate 15,165,497, forward strand.
TGAAATTGATAAAGATACTAGTAATGATATCGCTTCATACAATTCACAGGTTTTTTTACTTGTTGACAAGTACTTCAAGGCCACTTGTTCAAGGACAATTTAGCATCAGAGCAAAATAGATCTCAAATATAACTCATTATATGTAAGAAATTTACCTTAATATTTGTATAGAAGGATAGAAAATATTGTTAAGAAATGAAGAGAATATTTTTTGTTTTCATGGAGGTATGAACCGAAAAACCTAATCACATTGTATGAATACGCGAAGCGGATTCATACATTGGTTGATTAGGTTTTTCGGTTCATACCTCCATGAAAACAAAAAATATTCTCTTCATTTCTTATAATTTAATAGCATCGAGCGAAAAAAACAAAAGCTTTACAAATTTTGATACCTTTTCGTATGGGACTATTTTGTGCGGAATTGTACAAAATCGCTGTGTGATCAAAATTTTGTTCATGGAGTTATGAATAATTTTTTCCGACCAATCAGAACGCTCGTTTTTGATAGACGAAACTTAAAATTAAATTATTAGTTAATGAAGAAAATGCTGGGTTCCTTCCTTAACACAAATTTATCTCTTCACTTTTTAATTGTTTGATTAAATGGGGTTTATCGCCACTCTTATCGCCAACAATATTGCATTCATATAGAGGTGGCTGGAGCACCTAACCATGGATTGCTGAATTTCTCCCACCAGTACTACCACTATGTTTTTTCTGAGCTACTTGATGCTCAGCCCTCTAAGGTTTACGATTGTCCACCCATTGGTTGGAGGCAAATGTCAGAAAGGATAATGGCCATCGCTAGATATCAAACATGGGAATTGATATCTGCAACTTCTTTGAATTTGGACAAGTCTTAAACTTTGTCATCTGGTAATCCTTAAGCATGTTTAGTCTAACAAATCTTATAATTTTCCTAAATTCCTAAGAATATCTACAGCCCAAACATCAAGAATTTTATTCAAATTATCGCTTAGGGATATGTTCATTCATACGGTGACAAAGGAACAGAAATGATATTTTCACCTTTGATAGCAGTTTGGTGAGATCTTCAAACAAATTACTACAGTACAGATCACAGTCATAGTTCAAGTACAGCTCCGTTACAAGACCAGGTATTCTCCATAATTGTACAATAGATTCTAGGGCAAGTTCTCGTGTCTCATATGTGATCCGAGGGTGATCTGAGGTGATGATTTCACTCAATTTGGTCAGGTACATCTGTAACAAAAAGTTGTCAATTTTTTTGGTATTTGCAAACATTTTTACTACACATTTGAAGGGTATTTAACAAGTGAATGGAGAAAATGTTTGCATTTGGTTATCCCATTCCTACACAATCACACTTTTACACCTCGAAAAAAATATCAGGAAAACATTGATTGATTGATTGAAGTTTAACGCCACTTTTACAGTATTTTTGTCATATCGCGGCAGCTGGAGCACATAACAATAGATTCCTGGTATTTCCCACATTAGTACTACCACTACATCCTTTCCTAGCCTCCAGCTGCTATCCCACTTAGGGTTATAATTATCCATCCATTGGTCGGAAAAACATTGTGCTAAATGAGAGAATTGATTGAAACAAGCAATTTCTTCATTTGCCACAATTTTTTCTACTCAGAAAGTTGAAAAAATCAAAAATTTCAACTTTAAATTTTCGTCTAGAACTCCTTTCAATTTGAACCAGTCTAAAATTTTGCTGGCTAGTAATGGGTTATTATTCTTTTTAACTATCCTAGAGTTATGGTAAAACAATGTCATATTCAGAGTTCAATTGCATCTCACTCTTTTTTAAAATAATTACAAAATCCTATTCCCAAATAGCAGTCCATGGATGAAAGTGATTAGAAAATGTTATGACTAAATTAAACTAAATCTGTTAACAAAGATCAAATAAATTGTTATTTCAGTCTTTTTCATAATAAATTATAACACTTTTGAATTACATGCTTACCTCTAACTGTAATTTCAGATGTGTCCTCATGGATTCAAACAGCAGAAAGCAGACTCTGAGTGCAGCTGCTGACAAGGATAGTCTTTCTGACTGTACTAGCTGAAACAGACAATTCATTTAGAAAGCAAGATTAAATGATGTTTATTACCTTTTTCAACAGTTTTCAAACTTTACACAATTATTTGAGTAAGAACAATTCTGATCAAACACAAAGAAAATGTAATACAAATACTAATAAGAAGCCAGAAATTAGCTCTCTTTAATACTTTAGGCACCATAACATTATCAATTTAAAAAATAAACAAACATAAATATATCCGAAAAATGCACTTGTTTATAGGTAAATCTATGTCTTATCAGGCTGGGAAAAATGAACAATTTGGCCAAAATCTCAAGATTTCTCCAAGTCTAATAAGTCCAGCACTGCCAAACCCTCATTTTTCACACACAAAAAAAGATTTCACAAACAAATTTTCAAAAGAGTCACCCAAGTTTGGTATATATTGACTTAGTGGTTTAGCAGAAGAAGATTTTTGAAGAATTATATTTGAATTACATTTGTATTTCATGATTTCTCAATGTCTGATAAGCCTGTCCTGTCACGCCTCTATTTCAAAATTTCTTGAACAAATTTTGGAAAGGGTCACCCAACGAACATTAGTCCAAATAAGCCAAGTGGCTAAGGAGGAGAAGATTTTTAAAGAAAATTACATGATTTCTTTAAGTCTGATAAGACCCACCCTACAACTCTCTCATCTTTTTCACAAATCAAAATTTCACAAATAAGTCATGAAAAGGGTCACCTAAGGAACATAATAACCACATTTGGTCCAAATTGGCCCGATGGTTTAGGAGGAAAAGTTTTTCAAAGAATTCTTTCATGATTTCTCCAATTCTGACAAGCTCGCATCCCCATGTTTTTTGCAAATCAAAATTTCTAAACAAGTTTTGAAATTGTCACCAGATAGACATTCCTGCCGAGTTTGGTCGAAATTGGCCTAACAGTTACGCAGAAGAAGTCAGATTAGCTTGCCATGTCCCATCCCCATGATTTTGCAAATCAAAATTTCATGAACAAGTTTTGGAAAGGGTCACTAAAGGGACATTCCTGCCATATTTGGTTGAATTTGGCCCAACAGGTACACAGAAGATGAATTCTAAAGAATTGTTGACATCTTCTGATGGACACAGTATCTGAATTTTTAGATCAGCTATAACCAACAGTCTGACCAACAAGCCGACTCATACAGAGGTCTAGATAAGAGGGAGTAACATCATTCTGAAATCCTTATTTCTAAACGAAACCCTATGTTGTGGGTACTTATTTGAAATGTTCCGACGAGACAATTCTAATTAATATGTTATAACCCTATGTTGTGGGTACTTATTTGAATCGTCTCACCGGGACGGTTCAAATAAGTACCCACAACATAGGGTTTATTGCAGTATTGGTCATATATTTAAGTCTAAAATACAAGTTAGGTCCTCTATCTGCAGCTCTGGCCTGTATATCCCCTAAACATAGTCTTGGGTAGGCATAATGAGTAATTCAAAGTCTCACCATAAACAAGTGTCTACACATATCATCCTTGACTAGATAGACCAGCGAGCTGAACTGTCCAATATGGTCAGCCCCTGACTCCAGCGCCACAGTGAGCAGACTCAGTCCCATGTGTATCATCACGTCTGTGTTGTGTCTATCTAGGGGATTTGTCAGGGAAATCAGGAATCTGAACAGCTCCCTTACACAGGGTAATCCATAGGGAATGAGGGGACCTGATCCTGTTAATCATATTTAATATCACTTTAACCCATTCACACAAATTGCCCCTTTTTATGCCTCTCAACAAAATAGTTGAGGAAAACAATGTGGAAAATGAAGAAATTGCTAGTTACAAGCATTTCTGCTTTTTTCAAATTGTTTTTTTTTACCAAGGATGACAGAGATAATTAAAATTTGGACTGGTCTACAATTTTGTTGTCTGGGAATGGGTTAATTGAAATATCGCAGATGTCCATCAAGAAGTAAACTTATGTTTCAAATAGCTCAATTAGACATTTAGACCAGACGAGAACTTTGTATTCCCACATTTACCTTAATCACATTGTCTCCTTGGAGACTTGCACATCCTAACTGTGGCTTATTCAAAATATAGGTACGACATTTAGATTGCCAATCAACAATTTGCCTTTTATTTGAAGTCACTCACCACATATTTTACCAAAAAATGTACTCCAATATCTCAGTCAATCTGGGATTTTTGAGGTCAGTGAGCTTGACTGGTGATCAGTCAATTATTTTGTATCGCTATAAGAAATAATTTTGGACCAAACAAGCTTGAGCATAGAAAGGTATGAATGAGCTATCACAGGAAGCTAATTAATTTTTGTAAATGTATCCAGAATAAACCCATTACCAGATGTCAAAATACAAAGCTGCTCCAAATTGAAGGAGGTTTCAGAAAACATTTCAAAGGAAGTTCAAACTCAAAAACGAGTGCCATGTAATGTATCAAACTTTGTGAGGAAAAAAAGAGAAATGATTTGTTAAAAGCAATTTCTCCTTACTCAAAATGTTCGGCATATTGAAACTTAGCCCATTTACCACATGACAAAATTTCAGACGAGTCAAATAGAGAGAAGTTGCAGACGATAACCTTAATTAGAAGAATTTTTACAAATCTTTCTCTTTTGGGGTAGAAAACATTGTTGATAATGAAAAAGTTGCTTGTAAAAGCAATTTCTTTATTTTTCTTTTTTTTTTCCACAGAGTTTTGGATTTTGATTTCAGTATGAGTTAAAAGTTTAGTGAAAAGGTACCTTGTAGGAACTCTGTAGGACAATGATTGATTGATTGATTGGGGTTTAATGGCGCTTTTAACAGTATTTGAGTCATATCCCAGCCGCTGGAGCACCTAACAATGAATTCCTGGTATTTCTCACATCAGTACTACCACTACATCCTTCCCTAGCCTCCAGCTACTATCCAACTTAGGTTTACGATAATCCACCCATTGGTGAGAGACAAATGTCAGAAAGGATATGTGCCGCCGCCAGGGATCCAACCCATGACATCCCATGATTGAAGATTGGGAGACTGATGGGCTACTGACTGCACTATGACGGCAGCTTTTATATTTTGTAGAGTTGAATTATTCCAAATGAAATAAATCTAATTAGAGCAAAAATTCTAACACTTTTAATTTAACAAACCTTCATGCATATGTTGATGAGGTATAAATCGTACACCTCTTGGATTTATAAAATCGTCTTTATTGGAACTCTCGCTTGCCTCTACCGCCGATGGTAAACTCTGAACAGAACCCTCGTCACCAGTTTCTGACTGTGGTAAACTTAACTCACTGGCCGACCTAACCAAACTATCTTCACTAGGTATAGTCAGGGAAATATGATCCTACAAATGGATTCAAATATTATTTGCAAGGAACCTCTGGCAATCATACATTTTGGAAGAATTGCATAGAAGAATATAGCTTATTCTTTTTCAAACTTCTCTTTCATTATCCTGTTATAAGAGAACTAAAACAAGAAATTGCTCCCTTTTCCACATTCTTGTCCATACTTATCTTCTTAAGCACATAAAAAATAAAGACCTTTATTAACCATTACTGGCCTAGTCCTTGTCATGCTGAATAAAATTTGGAAGACCAAAGTTTTCATGAGACAACTTAGATTGCAGGATACCAACCAAAATTCAGATAGGCTTTCAAAAGAAGGCTGCAATGATTCAGCCTATGCATCCACATAGTGAAAACTATGATCTGAACGACATTGCAGATGCAGATCAGAATCATCTTCACTAGGCCTCTATAGATAGTTACAAGCACAAGCTTTAACTCATTACCAGACAAAAAAATTTTAAACTAGTCCAAATTGAAAGGAGTTACAGATGACAATTTAAAGTTTATGAAATATTAGATGATTTCAACTTTCTGGGTAGAAAACATATTAGACAAGAGCCATGTCGGACATGGCCATCCCCAACCATAAAAACTTGATAGTAAACTGAAACAATAACTCCAAAATTATGCAAGCAAGAGTTGTGGTTCTTGTGCACTGCACTTCTCCACAATGAGATCTATCCACCTATGAAGTTTCAAATTGATAGCAATTATACTTTCAGAGATATGCTCAGGACAAAATGTAAGTGTTTAAAACAACAGAAGGCAATAACTCAAAAACTATGCAAGCAAGAGTTGTGGTTCTTGTGCACTGCACTTCTCTGCAATGAGATCTATCGACTTATGTGGTTTCAAGTTGATAGCAATTATACTTTCAGAGATATGCCCCGGACAAGTTTAGTGACAGAAGGATGGAATGACAAAAGAACGGAATGATGGAAGGACATAATGACGGACGGAGACCATTACTATATCCCCTTCGCCGAAACGGTGGGGGATAAAAATGAAGAATTGCTTGTTTCAAGCAATTTCTTCTTTAACACATTCTTTTCCCTATTGTTTGTCTTGAGATGGCGTGAATATTCATCACTGTGTTGGAATGGGTTAACCAATCGGTGAATATTCTATATGCACCGAGGGGCTGTCTAGGCTGATAAGTGTTTGCACTTCATGCATTGCACTTCATGCATTGCACTTCATGCATTTGGTGCAATGGTTTGAAATGTCATGAACAGGCCCCATTATCCTTCTTTTTGTAAAACAATAAATGATAAACATTTCTGAAAAACAAATGTGAACAAGGATAAAAATTCCTTTTTCTCCATGGTAAGTTTTTACAAGTTTTAACCCTTGTCATGCTGAGCCCGGTATATTCCTTTTTGGCAGGAAGTATAGACAAAGATCAGCCTGCACATTAGTGCAATCTGATCTTAGTCTACACCACCTGTTTGTCCCTTTCTATCTAGTGTTGATTATGAAAATAATTTCAAAAGAAATACTGACCAGCATTTAGTGCTTTCAGTCCTTTGATTTTGATGGAATTCAGAAAAGGATTTTATTCGGCAAGACAAGGCTTAATTACCTTAAGATCTGTGTTTGACGTAGATCTCGACAAGCCTCCCTCCTCACTCTGATCTTCACCCAGGGATGCTGTAGATGTGGGAATAGATTCAAAAGTCTCTTCTGTGTCTTGCTGGAACTGCTCCTGTTAGACATAGCAATGAGAAAATATGTTTATTTGATTATTGGTACCCAAATACTGTCAAATCTGTTTATAGTGGCCACTCAAGGATAGCCATGAGAAAATTTGTCTATCGGCCACCAAACTAGTGTCACTTGAGGATAGCAAATAGAAAATATGTTTGGCAGTACCTAAAATCTCTCAAATCTGATAATAGTGGCCACTCAAGGAACAAGCCAAATGTGGCTGCATACTAAAGTTGGCTGCTTAACCCATTCCAACACAATGACGGTTTTTGATGCCACTCAAGATAAACAATTTGGAAAACATAGTGTAAAATGAAGAAATTGCTTGAAACAAGCAACTTCTTCATTTTCCACAAGAGGTTCTACTTAGAAAGATGCAAAAATCTAGAGTTTCATAGACTTTTAACTGTCTTCTGAAACACCTTTGAATTTGGACCAGTCCTAAAATTTTGCCGTCTGAATACTCCCCCTTGATTCTGGAAATAAATAATCAGCATCTGTTACCATGTAACAGATTAAAAGATTGCTGATTAGGCTTGAACTATTTTGTTGATTTTATATAAAATAGCTTTTGATATTGTTTTTGACAGTTTTGGGGGTTATGATAAAAGAGACAAGGTTATGGCATTACCTAAAGTTCTCTCCAAAACAGCCTAGCTAAAAATGATAAGATTGATTCAATGGCAATGTCAAAGTTATAGGTAATTTACCTGAAAACTGTTTGCAATATCTATAATACTAGTGTTCCCGTCTACAGGTGTAGTTGCTATACTCTCTCTGGATGCCTTAACATAGGACAAGGCTGGATCTTCACTTGTTTCCGTGGCAACAGATTGACCTGTATCTGATTGTGTTTCCTCCTTATTGTCTTCGGAGGTCACCTGTGAATGAAACCTGGTTAGATATCTTTTTATCCCATTCCCAGGGATTGACACTAACTTTGCTTCAATCAGATCCCACAGGAATTCCTAGTTATTACTTCAGGATTTTCTCCAGATAATCAGGGATCCTTCCTTAATGTATATATTCTCAACTTAAAAAAAGCTTCAGAAAACATTGTGGAAAATGAAGAAATTGCTTGTTACAAGCAATTTCTTCATTATCCACAATGTTTTCTAAAAAATCAAGCAAACAAAAATTAGTAGCATTAGTTGATACATTAAGATCTATTCTACTGAAGAAACATTGAAGGATCCTGACAGAATCCCTAGCCTAGCCTGAGATAGCTGGGGTCCCTTTGAATTTTCAAGGATCCTCAGGATCCCTGGACAATCTTAGTGTCAACCACTTGTTCCCACTCAATAATGCTTTTTATCATAGGACGCAAAATATCTTGTAAAAGCACATTTGGAAAATGAAGAAATAGCTTCAACATTGTTTTCTACCCTAAAAGACAATGATATTTAAAATCCCTTCAATTTGACATCATCTTCTGCAACCTCCTTGAATTTGACCAGTCAAATTTTTGTCAAGTGGTATGGGTTAACCTATTCCCACGCAATGCCACTTTTTGACACCTTCAATCAAAACAATTGGGAAAACATTAAAAGAAAATGAATAAATTGCCTGCAACAAGAAATTTTCTTCCTTTTTCCATTTCCTTCTCTGCCCAGAAAGTTGAAAAACCTAAAATTTCATACACTTCAAATTGACGTCTGCAATCCCATTTAAGTTGTACCAGTCTAAAATTTCATTGCCTGAATAAGTTGAATGACTGCAGTATGTAACAATAACTGTCACAGACACAAATGCCCCCTCTTAAGTGTTTATCACATGACATTCAGCTGTGACCTTGAACTTTGGAATATCCCACAAAACCTTATGCACAACACTGATACTCACCATAGGAAACAATTGTGCCAAGTTATTTGGAAATCCATCCAAAAATATAAAAGATATGCTCCAGACAAGGTCAATTTTGCAATTCGCTTTCAGTCATGACCTTGAGCTTCAGATTATGGAACAAAATTTATAGCATGACACTACATCTGTGCCAAGTCAATTTGAAAACCATTGATAAGAGTAGAAGACACTACAGACAAGGTAAATTTGTCACATGACGTTCAGTTGTGACTGTGACCTTGTGAGCATCCAACAAAACTTTACCCATGACACTGAAATGATTCAGTGCAAAACAGTTCTAACTGTCTATAGACATATAGGCAGTTACAACTGTTTCAGGCTGAACCATCGACTAGTACTCTTCAAGGCCAACTACCGTGCCTAGTTATTGAAATTCATCCAAACATAAAGAAGCAGTGTTGGCGCTGCTAATCGCCATTGTCGCCAAATGCAACAAAAATAAAATTCTGGCGCAAGTTTTTTTCATTTGGCAAAAGTTCTTGGCGGGCCGTATTGATTTTGTGTTGACGGCGTGACTTAGATTTAGGGACGACCAGATCAAACTTCTTAGATGACGGTTATCAGTGAATGCATCAGAAGACTTCATTTATCACGCATAAATTGGCTCACTTTAACAAAAATGTAATTAAACTGGCCACCATTTGCCTTTTCTTGTGCATATTTTCGTATATTTCTGCTGACAGTTTAAGTCAGTTTCTAATCTCGGCATAGCTACCGTGAATCCTGGCTAAAACACTGAATCAGCATTCATGGGTTATAAAAAGGATATTCTGATGAGCTGTTGATAGTAACAGTGGTAGTTTGTCATTTCAAGAGTTCTACTGTCCTAAAAGCAGACGAACCGTTTCTATTTTGTTCATTTGTACCCACGAATGTTCATTCTTAAACTGATTTTCATTTAAAATACAGATGTCTTCGTTATTCTATTTCAAATCAGGCATATTGTATAAGGCTTATTACTATTTCCTTCTCCCTATTTTTCTCATCAAAGTCTCAATTTTCTAATTAAAGTACCGAAAGCACTGATTGAAGATGAGTAAACTCATTGTAGGTGTATGACTTAGCTACATTCATTCAAGACTAAATTACGAATGAATTACCATGTTTACAACCTCTTTAATAGGTATATTGTTTATTTTACAAAATATAAGTTAAGAAAATAAATGTGCAGTTAAGAAATGTTTGACTTTGACACCAACTCCTTCTTGATTTTGCCCCAAATTTTTCTTTTAGGCCCCAACTTTTTTAATTTGGCGAAAGTTATGGCGACAACTTTTTTCTAGCCAGAGCTACCCCTGAGAAGATATGCTCCAGACAAGGTCAGTTTTGTCCCTTGATCTTCAGTTGTGACCTCAGGAGTATCAAACAGAAGTTTACAGGTACCACTAGTACTATTCAAGGGGAACAACTATGCCAAGCTATTTTGAAATCAATATAGAACATATGCTACAGACAAGAATAGGACACACACAATGACCAACCCTAGACACGTTCACACCCAGGCACTCACACAGGGACAAAGGTAACTCAATGACATGGTGAGACATAAAAAGCTATCTTCTTCTTATATGCAGTAAGGGTAATGTAACTACTTAGCCCTTTCCTGTTTTGCAAAATATTAGACCTGTCCAAATTCAAAGGATGTGCAGACGAAATATAAAATTGATTTTATTTGAAAAATTAACATTCAATGGGGTAGAAAACATTCTGAAAATGAAGAAATTGCTGTTACAAGCAATTTCTTCTTTTTCAACAATGTTTTCTCAAGTATGACAACACAGGGACTTAAAATTGAGGGATTGAACAGGAAAGGGTTAACTAATTACTATTACTTATGTCTTAGGTGATTAAGTAGAGATGGCTTTCTTATCAAGAGATCCTAAATTCATTTCATAGGTAATGCTACAAATCTTGGATCTTTAGTTGGTCCTTTCAAATCAGAGGGAGAACTTCTGTAATTTCTTGTCAGCACAAATTTCAGGAATTAATTTTAGTCAGCACAAATTTCAGGAATTAATTTTAGTTTTCATATGAAAACTTCCTTTTCTTTGTAAAATTATTTGGTTAAAAAATTTCTGTAAAATGATCTATGGGTCTCAATGGTCTAGGATTGAATCTAAAATTAATAAACTTTTAACATTAAGGACAAAATTTAGATGGTAACTCAGTCAAGTTTTTTTCTAATCCGGCACTTCCTAAAATTTAGTCTTTAGAATCTGATTAATTGAAGAAGTTAATAAAACTAACATTTTCCTTTTCCTCTCCTCCCTCTTGATTTGTAGTGGCAGATTCCTCTACAGTTACTTCATTAATTTCAGATTTCACTTCACTAGTATTTGTTTCTTCCTGAATGACTTCAGCAACTTCTGATGTATCAAGACGACCAGCTGATGGAGATGAGTTCTTGGTTTGAAGTGACGAAGGATGTTTGGGTTTCTTTGTTTTAGGCTTTGGTGACTTCTTTCTTCTACCCATTCTAGCTTGATCAACACCACCAGTCCTCATTTTCAACTAAAAGAATAAAGAAAATTACATGGTTACGGTGAAATCATGATGAACAGTAAATTCATAAAGGTGGCTCTACCAAATGAAAAAGGAAAACAAGGGCATCACTCACAGGTTCTTGACAATAGGGTGTGCTGTAGTTGAAAGCAAATGATATCTTTGTAAAAAATGACATTATTTGTACCAAAATGCATAAAGAGTTTTCTCCCTTTTTCTACCTTAACCCATTACTACATGAGAAAATTGCAGACTAGTTCAAAGTGAAAGAAGTTGCAGTCTACAATCTAAAGCTTATGAAACTTTAAATTTGTTCGACTTTCTGGGTAGAAAACATTGTGTAAAATGAAGAGATAGCTTGTAGCAAGCAATTTCTTGATTTAACATACAGTTTCCCAAATTTTTCCCTGTGGGGTATTAAAAAGGGTCATTATGTGGGAATGGGTTAGAACATAGATTACTCTTTTCATAGTGAGCATGAATTCCGAGTTTCAAGTGTATGCCATAAAAAATAACAGAGATTCACATTAGAAATCAAATGTTTTGGCAATGACTACTTCAATGCAGATGCCAATGACGCCACTTAGAGTATCAAGGCTGTAATCTCAGGTTTTTTCTCAATACAGAAGAGTTAAAAAGCATGTTTCATCCTTCAATCATTTGCTCAAAAATATCAATCAAAGACAATTTTAGACACAAACAATATTAAACCCAATTTTAATTTATCTCTATCGGAGCTCAATTACTGTTCTACAGTGGAACTTATTAAGACATTCCCACACAATGACGCATTTTGGCAACCTTCAAGAGAAACAATTGGGAAAATACTGTGGAAAAAGAAAAAATGGCTTGCAACAAGCAATGTCTATTTTCCACAATGTTTTCTACCCAGAGAGTCAAACAAATCTAAAATTCTATTCACTGTTAATTTTCGGCTGCAACTCGTTTCGATTTGGACCAGTCTAGAACTTTTGCCATCTGGTGATAGGTTATTCATAGGACTTCTGTTGTTGTTGTAGATATTTTCTGAGAAGAAATTGTTGTTGTAGAATTCTAGTATAGAAGAAGCAATACTTTTGAATAGCAAAATATAGATAACTGCCATCCAAAACTTTGGCTTTCATTCCTAACAGTCGTTCAGTAATTGAAATAGGACTAGAAATTTCTTGCTTTTATATATGACCTTTGTAAAAGAAAAATAATACCAGGAATTAAATTCACCTTTTTCATATTTGCACTCCATTTTGGATCCTCTTTGAACTGGGGTAAACGTGAGAAGAGTAATTGAACCATATCCATCAATGTGTGTTCAGCTGACTTTCTTAGTAATTCTGTAATGTTGGAAACATACAGGCAATAATGTCAGCGGACAAGAAAAACATTGTAACTACAACCTGATTAAGTTTTCTTAGTTTGGTCACCATCTGGCCACATTATAGTAAACCTTGGATGGAGTTATCTTTATTATAATAAAGAAATTTGGCCAAATATGTCATTATCAAACATTTATGCTAATTTTTTTTTTTTTTTTCAAACAAGCCTAGTTGTTTGTTAGACTTGAAAGTTTAAATGCTGAATTAAACCAAACCCACAGGATTCTAAGGTGGTGAAAGATATGACTTTGGAAATATTATAGGAAAAAGAAAAAGGCAATATCAAGCAATTTCTCCTTTTCTTTTGATGCTTACCACACCGTCTTATACATTTTGCAATTTGCATATAATTTAAAACACTGTATGTAACCACCTTAAATTTGGACTAGTAATATTTTGTCATCTGGTAAATGACAGGTCACTGACCAAGCCCACTGGGATATAACAGATAGTTCGACTGCAATATCAAATTAAATATTTGACAAATTTTATGGCCAGTTACATGTAACAAAATAGTAAAATGGTTGGCTGGCGGCCTCAATGTTGTAACTTCAGCTTCATCCTTTACTGGATGACAAAATTTTAGACTGGTCCAAATTGAAAGGAATTGCAGACGTCAATTTACAGTTTATGAATTGTAAGATTTTTTTAACTTTCTGGTTAGAAAATATTGTGGAAAGTGAGGAGAAATTGCTAGTGACAAGCAACTTCTTCATTTTCAGCAATACTTTCTGAAGTTTTTTTCTTAATTTACAGTGTTTACATAATTTACAGTTTGTGAAATTTAAGATTTTTTTTAATTATTTGGTTAGAAAACATTGTGACAAGCAATTAGTTCATTTTCAATAATGCTTTCCAAACCTTTTTTCTTAATTTACTGTGCTTACACAATTTACAGTTTATGAAATTAAGATTTTTTTAACCTTCTGGTTAGAAAACATTGTAACAAGCAATTTCTTCTTTTTCCACATGCTCTCAAAAGCTTTTTTCTTAAGGTATGTTTAAAAACATCACTGTGTAGGCATGGGTTAAATAAGCTGTAAGTTGTTGTCCAAGTTGCAAAACCAACAACGATTCTTTACATAAATGTTGGCAAATGTTGTTCGAGTTTTAAGTTCACTCCAGTCTAAATGAATTAATTGATTGGTCGATTGATTCTTTGATCGACATTCTCAATCTGTCGAATGGTTAAGTTTCTAAGAGTTTCACAATCCTATCATCTTTTGCATGTGAATGTGAATAACATCACCAATCTAGTACAATAATAACAGAAAAAGTTGATGATTAGAAAGTCTGATATACAGGATATAGTCACTTACCACTGAGCCTCATTTCAAAACAGATTCTAAAGCAAGACTGCATAATTTCACAGACAGATTCGTTGGTTAGTAAAATCCCAGCCGGAGCTAGCAGCAGAGTCCTCAAAACCTGTAATCATGTTATATACAAAATTAACTCTTTACCATAAAGAAATAGCAAGTACCTTAACCATTTTCTAGATATCAAAACTTTCATAGCTTGTAACAAGCAAATTCTTTTTTTACCACTAGGTTTTCTTATGCAAATGTCATTTATTGTTTAATTCAAATAATCTGAAACATAGTCTACAACTTCTTTCAGTCTGGACAGGTCTAAAATTTTATCAACTAGTGATTAGTTACAATATCACTGTTTGATATTTGCACTGTGTTTTGGATGATTTTTTTTTTGCCAAAGAAATGGTCCTTCTTTTTGGCAAAAGGGCTTTAAAATATTACAGAACAATTCATAGGACCTGGCCCCCTTACTTCAGGTGGTAAAACGCTTTCTCTCAATCCTTGGATCTAGTGCTCAAACCCCACTCAATCTTTCCGATAACTCATGAACATTATCATGACAGACATCATTTCTCCTTTATCAATGGGAGAAGGATAAGTGTAGCACCTAAGTGGCTCAGATAGAATATTGTTGTTGCACTGGTGAGAAAAAGACAGAAAGCCATGGTTAGGTGCATCGGGTGTTGCTATACAACTGAAATACTACTGAAAGAGGCATTATAGCCCATGCAATAAAATTCAAAATAACTCCTAAAAAAGTGTTCTTCGGGAATTTACATGAAAGAATTATCTCCACCAAGTCCATTGCAAAAAGGAGAAGAACTCAATCCAACGAAGACTGTGAATACTTGCAAGGGTAAAAACTTGATGCTTTTGACAAGTTTTTTTTAAAAACAGCAGAAAGGTAATTCTACCTCACAGTACATGCATGATTTTAAAAATCTACCTTACTCAATCAAATCGTTTTACTTTTTTGTATTATGTAAAAATTTGAGGT
This sequence comes from Fragum fragum, assembly GCA_946902895.1. NCBI lineage: Eukaryota > Metazoa > Mollusca > Bivalvia > Cardiida > Cardiidae > Fragum > Fragum fragum. Next base: position 15,180,643 of record OX336365.1, read on the forward strand.
TCCTTCTGTCCACTACAGTTCACAAATATGTCCAATAAACACCCAGACTTACATGTAATATCTTCATCAATACCACTTCATCAGAGCCAGGGTCTGTCCCTACAAATCTGGCATGAGTTACAGCATCAGCTATATTTTCTATAGCAGGGGCAGCTGACTCACCTCTAGGATCTTAAGGAATAGAAAAATATTTGAAATCAGGGTATCAAACCTCCTCTGACATATGGATAAAAGTGAAGAAAACTTGGTGATAATTTATTTACAGATCATATTCATATACCTGTAAACAAGTCCTTTTGACCATTGTCATAGTTAATAAACCCTCCAGAATTGCATTAAATTCAAGGGACTGGAAGCACTTAATGGGTTAATATTTACTTTGAAAATTTATCTCAATAAAAAATCTAGCTCTAAAGCAACAAGTAGGTGGTGTTGACTAAGACCAGACGGCACATATGTGCAGTCTGATCTTTGTCTATACCTCCTGCTTAACAGGAACATTTTGGGTTCAGCATTGCCCATAATTTGTCACCCTACTAATGAAGTCCTTAGTAGAATGGCACATTAAACATGGAAATCTAAATTGTTATACAACAGATGAAATCACACATTCTGAATGGATTAAAGGCAAACAAGATGTGTTTGTGAAGCACTATGCCCCTGAAACAGGAATTCTTTAGAAATGGGTGATTTTTATTGGGTTTTTTTTCCTTTGTTTTAGGGAAAAGGGTTAAAATTTTGACCTTGACCTTGATGAAATGACCTTCCCCAATTGCACCTTGTTGATACCTATCTACATACCAAATATTAGCATTGTAACTTAATCAGGGTTGAAGTTATAGGAAAATGCTTAGTTGGCAGGTTAAGTTTTGCAGACAGACAGACGGACACTGGTAAAACAATATGCCCCCGATCTATCGATGCGGGGGCATAACAATAACCTAGGTTACAACTTAGTTCCCTACCTACTAATCCATAAGACAAGAACTTGTTGATGGAAGTTAACGCCAGTCCTGTGATTGGTCCAGTTGTGTCCTCAGATCTGACAACCTCAAGGAATGGGGAAAGAAATGCATTTGGTTCTACATCACATAAATCTGAAAAATTCAAGGATACATTTCAGAAATTAGTGATTTTAAAAAAGTCTGAGTAAAAGAAAACAAACAAGGGTTCAATTTGAAATTTAGTGTTTTGAATAAGAGAGAGTAAATCAAAGAAATGGGTCAAAAATACAGTTGACTCTTCATCACTTAATTTAACAGATTTCTAAATGAAATACATGTATCAAATTAGATAAGGTGTTCTATTCTCAATTAACAGTTTGCTAGCAGCTCCGACTGAGCTCACATAAGAAGTTCCAATTGGTTGTTGACGTTGTTATTTTGAAAAATTAATTGTCAGTAACATGCAACAAAAAAGTAAATGGTTGGACGAGGACCTAAATGTTGTAACTAAAGTATGCTGAAGCTGTAGTTTTAACAATTAGGTTGCAAAAACAATAACGATGCTTCACATAAATGTCAGTCATTGTCAGAGTTCAAAGCTCACTTCTGGTCTTAATGAATTATTTGATTGGTCGATTGTAACAAATTAGACAAGGTGTTCTATTCGCAATTGACAGAGTCAAGAATCATTACAGTGAAATTTATTTGAAATCTGTTCAGTACTTTCTGAGAAGATTTTTAAAGTAAACGTTTACGGACAGCAGATACATGACAGACATCGTGTGGAGCTAAAATGCTGGCATAACATTAATGTAAGAGTTCATTATTCACATCTGGTTTAAATTGATAATTTGATTGATCAATTATTCTTTTGATTGACAACAGTGATCTGTCAGGTTTCTATTCTGTATTGTATTCATTTTAAAAGCAACCTACCAGCAATATTGTTCAAAATATCCTTCAGCTGAGAGAAACTGCTGAGAAGGGGATCACCTTCCATGTCTGGATGGGAATGGGCATTCCATCGAGATGATCTTCGCATTGCTGTAACCACAAGGGAAATTTCTCCCTGTATGATGTATATTCCATTATTTGGTGGATTCATGGCTGCAAAGAGAAATTGGCAAGAAATTAACAGGTAAGGCTTTTTTTTTGCTTTTTTTCTTATTGCACATACTTGGTAACATATCAAAAGAATTGCTGTAGTCATGTACAACTTGAAAGCGAAGACTTCAAGTAACAAAAGATATCAAGCTATTCACAAAAACGTAGTTAAAACATTTTGGATGCCCAACCTATGTTGTGGACACTAACTCGAATTGCTTTGTAAATATGATTAAAATGTTTACCAACAACACAAGGTCTAGGAAAATTTGATTTAAAAATATTAAACTAAAGTCAAATTAAATCAGTCTATCTATAGCTGTGAATTTTCTGTCTATGTTGTCCTCAGTAAAATTTCCTGACCACATAGTACATGTGGTTATCTAGTTTAAACATATTTTATAATTTGGTTTCATTTGAACAACAAAATCTTGTTAAAATAAGTCCGTGTTATTGATATATCTCTGCCTAAATGGCAGAGTGGTAAAAGTGCTTAACGGTCAAAGGCTCATCTCAGAATCCTATGATCACCAGGATATGTTTATGGGCAAGACACTCAATAGCCAGCCCAATTCTACACAGCAGGATTAACCCATTCCCAAATAATCCCTTGTTTATACTACCCTCAAGAAAAATGGTTTGAAAACATTGCATAAAAAATAATAATAAAGAAATTGCTTGTTACAGGCAATTTCTTCCTTTTCCTCTATGTTATCTAGAAAACAAAGATTTTCAAAATTCTATCATCTGTAAATCATTGTCTGCAGCTTCTTAACACATTTCCAGACGACAGAATTTAAGATCAGTTCAAATTGAAAGGAGTTTCAGATGACAATTTAAGATTTATGAAATTTTGGATTTTTCAACTTTTTTGGGTAGAAAACATTGTGTAAAATGTAGAAATTGCTTGCCACAAGCAATTTCTTCATTTTATACAATGTTTTCCCAATTGTTTTTCTTGAGGGGCGTTTAAAAGCGTCACCGTGTGGGAATCGGTTAATCTAAAGTTCCATAAACTTAAACTTTTGGTCTGAAGCTTCTTTCAATTTGGATCAGACTAAAATTTTGCCATCTGGTAATGGGTTAAGTCACTGCCTCTCCCTCTGGCCATGAGGGATGGGAACAAATCTGGATTGAAAGATCAAGAGAAACTCTATTAGCGAAAAAACTTTTGTTACAATCATACTTATTATAACTTATCCCATTACCACATGACAAAATTTTAGACTTGTCCAAATTGAAAGAGTTGCAGACAAAAAATCAAAGTTTATGGAATTTTAGATTTTTTTAACTTTTCTTTAAGTTACCAGCATTTTTTTCTTTTTACACAATGTTTCCCCAAATGATTTTCTTGGGGGTGTCAAAAAGCCTTGTTGGGAATGGGTTAATATGAACTAAACTGATCCTTTTAAATTGAGTGTTTTTATAATTGAGGCATTTTGACTATTTGCTATGCCTCATTTAGCTTATAACCACTTTCTGTGCAGTCTCTTGTTTTAATAGCCCTCTGGTTTAACACTTATGATGATATTGTTGAGGAAAAATGAATTAACATACTTATTGCAAATAAGTTCTTTTTTCCTCAATGATTTCAGTCCACTTAGTTATTTGTTAATGTCGAATTCATTACAATCTGTATCTACAGCTTTGTATTTGGACTAGTCAGTCTAACCTAGTGTTTGTGGATCAGAAAGGGTTAAAATGCAGTCTTATTCAGCTTTCTATACTACTTGCCAACTTGGAACCCCCAGATTAATAATTGATTCTACACAGGCCTGGTTAATGGTTCATATAGACAAGCATCACACCATCCTCCATACTTTTGTATTACACATAGCTTACTTCCACAAAGCAGAATGTGACGGATAACAATACTAATAGGCTTACAGTTACTAGTAGGCTAATATTCTATTAATACCCTTTCCTGTTTCTTGAAATTTTAGAGTGGTCCATATTGAAAGAGGTTGCAGACAACAATGAAAATTGGATGCAATTTCAAATGAAACCATCTGTGGTAGAAAATATTGTGGGAAAAGGAGAAATTACTTGTTACAAGCAATTTCTTCTTTTTCCACAATGTTTTATCACGTATGATATCACAGTGACGTAAAATCCCTGGTTTATACAGGAAAGGGTTAAAGACATCGTGATCTGAGATATCATACATACAAGAGTCTTTTTATCAAGAAACAATTATAATCATCAGAATCGCACAGGCAACAGCAACCGATTCCCACTGATGATCATTTATGATTTCCAACCAAAGTCCCATCACTAGAACCTGAAGACAATCTATGTCTGCTGCCAGACGTAAATTGTCCATTGTTTATCAAGATCTTAAAATGATATGGCATGATGACTTAAGGTTGATGAAGTGTTCCATTTACCTTTGATTACCTAAATCTTAATTGTAGACTAGCCTTAATTTCATACTTTCATACCAATTTCATACTAATATTGATTATCTATTAAGTATAATTATTACAAAAACAAAAGTATTCAATCATCATTCAGTTGTGAGGATCTTTCCATATGCATCAGCTGCAGATTGAAAAGTTAAACTAAACTTTAACAGTAATTCGAAATGCACATATTCAAGCAATGATTCAATATAATAATATTAAAAACACAAAATAATGTATTCTGAAAATATAAAAGATAAACATAATAAGGTAATACTGCATAATCTGTACAAAACTTTAACATATTTTAAGAATCATGATACAGTCAGGCCGCGATACACCGACCATCGTTATATCGGCAAACTCAGTTAACGACAAAAAAACACTGGGAACAAACCTTACCTAACGTAATTTTGACCAGTTTGAACAGCATATTCAAGTATTGACACCGACGGACATTTGTCGGAACAAATCTTCGAAATTTAATGAATTTTGCTTCAGTCAATCGGAATTTTTCTCAGCCCATGATTTACGGTTGTTGACATGCCGTAAATCCTTTATCCGCAGTTGTCCTAAACAACATAGGATACACAATAGACTTGATTATCGATTTTTTACACCTTCTGATTAATAGTGTTTAATGTAAATAAAATGCCTTTGGCAAGTTTTTCACACTTAAATTACCGGTGTTGTATGTTTTATTGAATTCGGTTGTCTTTATTTGAGATGTTTGAGCAATTTGAGAAGTTTGAGAAATCTGAGAATTTGAGAAGTGTCCTTAATAAATGCGAGAAACAATTTTCTTCGTTATTTTTATTATCATTGTCCAAATCCGTAATGTAATACGTAAACTTCCCAGCTTTTAGCCTGTTCCTGTTTACAACTTTCACTTCCTGTCTAGTCCGTCATTTCTCGCCAACATCCCGAAAAATCTCCCGGTACCCAAAATCTCCTTCTCCATTACAACGACTGACTCAGTTACCGACAGGAATTGTGTGGGGACAAAGTATGTCGTTATAACGGGGTTTGACTGTATATTCTATTATAGATTATATATTGGGGCCAAGTTATTTGATGGACTGAGTTGACTGGTAACCCTGGTTTTGTCAAAGAAGATCTTTGAGTAGTATGAATATATGTAGCTGTGATATCATAGCTCTCTTTCTGATAATTTGCTGGCGAGATTATCAGAAAGAGGGCTACGATATTGCAGCTAGATTATATGTTCCCACTAATTATGGCAGCTGGGCAACCTTGGACATTCTATTATACTGCTACTAAAATTTGAAAGTTCACCCCCCCCCCGGGCAAATGAAAAAGAAAAAGAAAAAAAATTGGGGCTGAAAACACAACCCTGAATCCAAGTGCCTGTATGAACATGCCACAAATAAAGGAGAAATATACTCCAGTTTGCAGTATTCGAGCAGTCTCCCGTATTCGATCTGTTTCAGTTCTGCGCACTTGCAGTTAACTTGTGTAATACAAACAATGAGAAATTGTAAGAAATCAACATTAATCAATGTCAGTATATAAAATATATCAAAGAAATATAAATTATGCCTTAAATATATTGCATAACCCAGTTTATACTACTTTCTCATTCCTTACAAATATTTTGGCGTTCATGTTTTTTTTGTTGTTTTTTCCTTCTGGCAAATGCTGTTATTTTGTAGAAGCTTTTTGAAATTCAGGTAGATAGATGGGAAATAACTCAAATACATTTTCAGGTCTGTTTAACCAATGCTGCAAGTGTGGAATTGATTCTTGGATGTATATTGCTAAGGTGCTCGATTATGGGAGACTGAATTGGGATCTCAATGACCAGTGTATGAATACAAAAATGATGTAATTTTTGTTACAAAATTTGTTACGAATCTGTTTTTCATTCGTATTGCAGTATTCTCATTCAATTTATGTTACTTTCAGTTTAGTTCAAGGAGTCAAATTACCATTTTGTAAGTGCTAATGCGCAAATTTATAGCTTAAGGTGATCGAATATGGGTGTCTACAGGCTAGATAGTGCAAGTCTATTCAAAACAAAAAAGTGCCTTTTTAAAGTCGTTAATGACATCCTGCTGTTATAAGTCTGTCATGTTCCTCTGATTAGAAATTTCAATGATAGAATAATAAAGAGAAAAAAACATAAGTCAATCTGAATCAATACCGTTGACAGAATCCGATTATAATGTCAAACTGCGTGGGTTGTCACCTCCAGAAGTTGAGTTCGGGCTCGGTTGCTAGGCTCCTGTTTGTGCTAAATGATGCCCGACGGTTGTCATTTCTTGAATTAAACCTTGAAGTCTTATCCACGAACAAGATTTACTTTTCTGAAACAGACTTAAGGGTTTTATTTGGTGACACAAAAATGACAGACAGCTGAAATTTCTTGTTTGTCAAATGACGTGGTATAAACTAAACTGACCTTTGCAAGAGAAGAGCTACAAAAGGGAGTTCACTCATCATCTTAAGAAATCTCTCATCAAAGTTGTCGTTTGTTACTCTAACCGTAGTGAAAGCATCTTGTCGTCGAACGTTACAAGAAAAATACTCATGAAGAGTTAGTTAAGAGTGTGTACCAAATACATGTATCGGTATTCGTTTTTCTTCATCTATCTATCTATCTATCTATCTATCTATCTATCTATCTATCTATCTATCTATCTATCTATCTATCTATCTATCTATCTATCTATCTATCTATCTATCTATCTATCTATCTATCTATCTATCTATTTTATCGGTCCGTCTGTCTATTAACACTCAGAACAGAACAGAACAGAACAAAACTTTTATTTACATCCAAGTACATAACAGTACAGCATGGACAAAAAACATATACACATGAATTTGTAATATTTAAAACTTCCGTTGTGCCAAGACAGTAGGTTGATAGGAGAGAGAAATTTATGAAAAACTATTATATGTGGGATAGAATCTCTCAGTGTATAGATAAGAAAACCAAGGAAAATAATTTCTGATATAGAATCTCTGTTTAGATATGAAGTTTCAGACAACTAAGGACTTTTTTTTTTATAGGATGCAATTTCTGTAAGGACTGGTCATTTCGCGCGTTTCGTGTAGTATAGCGCGAAATATTTGTCTTCGCGTAACGTAGTCCAATACAGTGAATAAAGTGCAGTGGGTCGGAAAGATGGCACGTGAATCAGGTATTGTGAGTAAGTACGTCTTTAGGGATATGTGTATTGGTCATTCTACCTGACGACGGCGAACTGTTCACATCATTTTTTGTTAGGTTTAAATCTGGTTCGCTTTAAACCACGTGGCAGCAGATACCGACATGGAATCTTCTCTGTTGTCGCAAATGGAGGAGCTAATGAGCGCAAAGCTCAGAGACTTTGAGCAGCGGATTAACGTTAACCAGCGTGAGCTTTCCCAGTCCCAGCTGTCTGCTATTCAACAGAGTATCGGTGGTTCGGACACTTACACATTTAGAAGGAAGGGACACGAGGAGCAGTTTAAGTCAAACGCTCGTGTTTTGGACAACCTAAACCAGGCCAATGGGTTTCTGCAGGAGGCTTCGAGCGGTAACATGGAGGCCTTATCCGGGGCAAAGGAGAAAATAGTCGAAGGTATTCAGTTTATTAATCATAGACAGAAATGCATTAAGCTTGCATGGATGGAAAGTAGTACAGGAGGGGTTATGTTTGCAATCCATTAGCAGACGACTCGGATGACGAGAAGAGGATTCAGCGAGCGTACAACCAGGCAGAGAGAAAGGCGCGTCAAGGGAGACGTTATTCGGGAAGACGTTATCGCCCCTACATGTCATCAACCGAGACCAGCAAGGAGACTACCGAGACCACACAGACCAATACAAACAGGCCGGTGAGACCAGGGTCTTGCTTTCGTTGTGGAAGATTGGGCCATTGGAGGGCGGAATGTAAAAGCGGTAATGGAGCCCGTGGCTATATCAAAGAATGTGCAGATAAGTAGTTTTCTTTTTATCTTGTAATTTGGCGAAAAGTAGGTCACATAGGTACTGTTTAATCAATAATGGTATGGTTGAAACTTCAAATGTATATTTGAAATCGCCTGTAGGTAGGCTGAAAAATTGTTTACAGCATTGGAGGAACGCAAAAGCTAACTCCTACATTCTTGACGTCATAGAAAATGGATACAAATTGCCATTTATGAATATACCATGTAGCGTTGAGTTAAAGAATAATAAGTCCGCATTAGATAACTCTGTTTTTGTAAATGAGGAAATAGCAAAATTACTGAAAAAAGGCTGCATTCGAGAAGAGAATAGTGCTCCTTATATTGTTAATCCCTTAACTGTCGCTTTTGGTAAATCGAAAAAACCAAGGTTGGTATTGGATTGCAGGCACATCAATCCAGAATTGTTTAAATTCAATTGTCATTATGAGGACCATGCGGTTGATAGGCAAATGTTTTCAGAAGGGGATTTTTTATTTACATTTGATGTAAGGGGTGCGTACCACCATATAATGATATATCCTGAGCACTGTACGTATTTGGGTTTTGCATGGCATGACGGGGAGCGCAAAAGGTATTACTGTTACACAGTTTTGGCTTTTGGTATATCAACTGCAGGATATATATTTACAAAAGTCATGCGCACAGTGGTCGAGAAGTGGAGATCGCTGGGTTATAAGGTAGTAGTTTTTCTCGATGATGGAATGGGTGGTGAAAAGGGTTACAAAAAGGCTAGTGATTCAAGTAAATTCATAAAAAGGGATTTGATAGACTTCGGGTTTTTGATAGCAGACGAAAAGTGTTGTTGGGAACCGAAGCAGTTTGCTAGATGGCTGGGTTTAGATTGGGATGCCAAAACGGGTACGATATCAGTAGTGCCAGAAAGGATTAGGAGAGCGCTAGAGCTGCTCGATATTTTAATTGCACGCGTACAGAGTGGCAAGGTTTGGATTTCAGTTCGACTGCTTGCCGCTATGGTCGGTCAGCTGTTGTCTATGCAATGAATCATGGGAAAAGTGGTTCGTTTGCACTCGCGGTATTTGTACGGCTGTATAGCTGAAAGAACCAATTGGAATTCATCAGTTATTTTTAACGAATTAGCTTTACAAGAGATTATGCATTGGAAGAAAAATCTTTCCAATTTAAACAAATGTAAGTTCAGAGAGTCGAGCATCTTGTTTTGTGGTTCAGAATGCATGAGCATTTATGTTGATGCAAGCAGTACAGGCTATGGCGGTTTTATTGAAGGCTTAAAACATAGTCAAATGTCTGGTACTTGGTCTGCAGCGGAGGCAGGTTCGAGTTCCACATGGAGAGAGTTAGAGGCTATTCGTAGGTATATGTATTCATTTGAAGATGATCTTAAAGGTAAATAGGTATGTGTCAAGTCTGACAGTAAAAATGCATGTAGTATAATGCATATCGGTAGCGGCGAGCGTAACTTGCAGACGATCGCTTTAGAATTAGAGAAAATATGCAGTCAGAATGAAATTGATCTAAAGTCAATATGGGTGCCTAGGGAAATGAATAAGAAAGCGGATAAATTAAGTCGGACCTTCGATAGCGATGACTGGTCGATATGCGACGAAGTTTACTCAAAGTTAAGCGAGAGATGGGGTCCCTTTACATTTGACAGGTTTGCTCATGACTATAACACAAAATGTACCAGGTTTAACTCTAGATTTTGGTGTCCTGGCACATCGGGTATTGATGCATTTAATTTTGACTGGTCCGGTGAAAACAATTGGCTGGTACCACCACTAGCACTGATAGTAAAATGTATTAGAAAAATACAAAAAGAAAAATGCAAATGTACGCTGGTTGTTCCAGAGTGGAAATCCGCACCGTTTTGGCCTCTGATTTTTCCTATGGAAAAAGAGGCTGCGATCGTTACAGAGTCGATATTTTTCAAGCCAGGTGTGTTGACCAAGCGTGGTAGGGGCAAGAACGGTGTTTTTGACGGGCGGCCCTTGACGTTTGGTCTTATAGCTGTAAAACTCTTTAGTTAAGGTTGTTTTTATATTATTCAGGCCTAGGGTTGAAACAGAGCATTGGTGAGGAAATTGGAAGAGCCGGTGTAAATAGGGATCATGTGGTGAATTTGGCTGAGAAGATGGCCGGTTATTTGGTTGACTCTAGAGCTGACAGTACAGTGTGTAAATACTATAGTTACTTCAAAAGGTGGGAAAGCTTTGTTGTTTCCAAGGGAGGATCAGCTATTCCAGCATCTCCAGTTTAGTGGCTCTTTATTTGACGGAGCTAATGAGCGCGGGATGTTCTCATGGTGTCGTTTCATCTACTATATTCGGTATCAAATGGGCACATTCTCTCAGAAATTCAGCCGATCCGACGGATAACTTGTACGTGAAGAATCTTTTAGAATCGGCTAAACGGAACTTGTCAAAACCTGTTTTTAAGAAGGAGCCTGTTGATAAAGACTTATTGGTGGAGTTGTGTAAAAAGCACGGCGATTCTAGTGACGTTTTGATTATACGAGATCTTTGTATTATTTTGTTAGGATTTTCTGCTTTTCTTAGGTATGATGAGATCAAAAATCTGCGTTGCAACGATGTTTAGTGGGCATTTTTCATTAAAGATACGCAAAAGCAAGACTGATCGTTACAGACAGGGTGACGAAATAGTGATTGCTAGGGGTAGTACGGCTGCTTGCCCTTACCGAATTCTATCTCGTTATCTAGAGATTTCAGGTCAAACCACAGATATGAACATGTATCTTTTAGGCCATGTTATAGATCTAAGCTTATTTGTAGGTTAATTGCTAAGGATAAACCATTGAGCTATACACGGGCAAGGGAGACAATTCTAAAGCGGATAAGGGAACTTTCTCCTAATTCTAATTTCGGCTTACACTCACTTAGATCGGGTGGTACAACTTTAGCTGCAAACTCGGGCGTTCTTGATAGATGCTGGAAGCGTCATGGCCGCTGGAGAAGCGAGAGTAGCAAGGATGGTTATGTTGTTGATTCGTTAGAGAGTAGACTGGGGGTATCTCGTCAATTGGGGTTATAGTTTATCGGTTAAATGCTGGAAGTAATCTTCGTTTTTTTCAAATTGATACTTCAGGATGAAGGTTATTTTTTTAGTAAGGCATTTTTTTTAAGAGTGGTGCCTATCTCGAAAGGGTAAAGTAACAATAGCAGTTAATGATATAATTGTAGTAACGGTAATAGTGGTAATAATGATAATAATAATCATAATAGTGATGGTAGTAATAATTTGAAAACGTTTTGTTTAAAATGACACGCCTGGTCTTCCCAGCCCGTTCTTTGGTCAGTTCTATAACGCCTCGTCAAGGTGCAGCAAAAAGATGTTTTTGTTTGTTGTTTAATGAAGTATAGAAAAGACTGGTCATTTCGCGCGTTTCGTGTAGTATAGCGCGAAATATTTGTCTTCGCGTAACGTAGTCCAATACAGTGAATTAAGTGCAGTGGGTCGGAAAGATGGCACGTGAATCAGGTATTGTGAGTAAGTACATGTCTTTAGGGATATGTGTATTGGTCATTCTACCTGACGACGGCGAACTGTTCACATCATTTTTTCTCAACATTGGTAGCGGTTATTATAATTATCATAATTATTGGTATACCAGTAGGAATTATCGGCTGATGCTAAGAAATTCATCCTGTAAGAAAGTTATTCTGAATGTGGTCCAACATTCTGAACCTGCCATAGACAAATAGACACAGGTTTCCAGAGTTTTTTCCTTCAGAAAAAAGGGTTTTTTATCTCTGTTTTTTCCTGGGCGAGGTGGGTTTCAAAGGGTTGAAAATATAAAAAAGTTTAATGCAAAGAAGCTTGTTTAATCAAATGGTGTACATTTTTAAGCTTGTTGTTAATGCTGCCATCGTCATCTCAAAAATAAACGCTATAACGCCTCGTCAAGGTGCAGCAAAAAGATGTTTTTGTTTGTTGTTTAATGAAGTATAGAAAAGACTAAAAGTTCTCAGAAACCGGCACCATAGAATCCTGCTGTGGTTACGCGGTTTATTCACATACTCATTCAGGCTTACACATCAATCAATTAATCAATCAATTTACAGGAACAATCAATCAACTAATACTGAAATCAACCGATTATTTGCCCGATTATTCGTCTTTCCTGTATATCCTGGATCGACCAATTAATCAATCAATAAATCTATCGATCGATTGACCAATCAATCAATCAACCAACCAATCAATTTATGAATCAATTAATGAATCAATAAATTAATGAATTAATCAACCAATCGATCATTCCGTGAATCAATTAAAAAATCAAGAAATCAATCAACAAATCAATCTACCAACCAATCAATCAACCAACGAACCAATCAGTCAACCAATCAATCAATCTTTTTCCCAATTTGATTATAAGATACCATTTCTTTAACCCTTTCCTGTTCAGTCACTGTTTTTTACGTCTCTGTGTTGTTATACTTTGGAAAATAAGAAATGATTTGTACCTTTTCCCCAATGTTTTCTACCCTACTGAATGGTTATTTTTCAAATCAAATCAACTTTGAATTGTCGTCTACCGCGAAAGCCTTTGAATTTAGACCAGTCTTAAATTTTGTAAAACAGAAGAGGGTGAAAAAATCAGCATGTTTCAAAACCAGATGAAGAAAATATATATGTAGATCAATAAAGAAATGGTTTTAGATGGTAAAGTGATGTGAGATATAAGCAATTAATCTCCAAATATCGATTTAACCATTACCGGGCGACCAATTTTTATAGACTTATCCAAATTCAAAGAAGTTGTGGACCGGACAATTCGGATTGAAACTTTAAAAATCTTGTCGTTTGAGGTACAAACGCTGTGGATAACCAAAAATGAATTGTAACAAGCAATTCCATCATTTTTTCACAACCCCTTTTTTTCTTCAGATGCGTATAAAAAGCGTGATTGCTTAGGAATGTCTTAAGCAAGGGTAATTTCCATAAGACATCCAAATTACTAATATTAACTAAACTGTAGTTAAGATGTTTAATAACTGAGGGAATTCTTGCCACGCCCACTGACCTCCAATAGGAAGTTCCATTTTGATATTTTTTTACAAAAAGATTATGGCCGGTAACCCGATGCAACCTTTTGAATGGTTGGTCGCCTAAACAACGTAATTCAACAGATTGAATTAGCCGTAGTTTCGATGTTCAAGTAGCCATAGTCAAGCAACAAAACCAAACCAAACAAAATAAAACAAAAAACAAAAACAAAACACACACACAAAAAAAAAAACAATAAAAAAAAAACAAAAAAAAAAAAAACACCCCCCCAAATAAATAAATGAATAAAAATAAATAAAACAAAAAAATGTGCACATAAAAAGTCGGTCACGCAGTCTCGGAGTTCAAACGGTTCACTTTCCGGTCTAAATGAATGAATCTACTGGTCGATTGATGATCAAGTTGAAAGCCGCGATCTGTCAAATACGTGTATCTGACAGTCCAGATAGGACATTCGATAAATATCGACCCTATACTGTATGCACGATCTGCATTTCAGCGAGTCGACCAGGGTAGAAAACATTCTGTGTGGGGCGGTGGTACCGTTAAATTTTAGCTTAAATACTCATTCGAGCTGTTTTACAAAACAAAAACAAAAAAACAGTCCCTCTTCGTGCAGTAGATTTATATTTCGAAAATTGCACCCAAATGAACAGTTTGTTTGAATGGGGTTTTACGCCGCTTTCAACAATCTTTCAGCTATATCGCGGCGGCTGGAGCACCTAACAATGGATTCCTAGTATTTCTCACACCACTACCGCCATCACATCCTTTCCTAGCCCCGAGCTGCTATCCCACATAGGTCTACGATTATCGACCCATTGGTGGGAGACAAATAGTCGGAAAGAATGAGTGCCGCCGTCGGGGATCGAACACGGGACCTCTAGAATGATAGTCCGACGCGCTACCAACTGCGCTATGACGGCGGCTCCAAATGAACAGCGATCGTATTAATATAACATATCCACTATAGACGACCGCAACCGAGTAACTACACCTTAACCCTTATCATGCTGAATGAAAATTCTGTTTAGAATTGTACTAAAATCAAAGGACTGAAATCGCTGGAAGCACTAGTTGCAGGTCAATATTTCATTTAAAAACTGATTCAATGAACATTTTCTGGCTTGAAAGGGACCAGCAGGAGGTGTAGACTAAGATCAGACTGCACACATGTGCAGGCTGATCTTTGTCTATACCTCCTGCCCAAACAGGAATATTCCGGGTTCAGCATGACAAGGCTTAAATGAAAGTGTACAAAGTAGTTACATGTTGGACGTTTGGTTACGGTCCGCCCATGATATTCACTACTGACCGGTCGTAGGCTTATATTTATATCATGCAACACAAAACATATTGTTGCAATCCATTGTTTGTTGGGTGGGTGGGTGTGTGTGTATGGTATGACGGTGTGCTTGTGTGTGTGCGCTTGTGTGTGTGCGTGTTTCGCTTCAAACATTATTGAAAATATCGTTCGCCAATTGTGAACTGAGAGCTACGTACATCGAAAATGAAAAAAAAAGAATACTTATGTAGTTTGGGAAAAAAATCTAAATTTTGTTTCACACACACACACACACAAACACACACACACACATGATGCTTTTAGACAGTAATTGCACCACTTACAAAATCTTGTACCAAGAGATTGACTTGTGCATACTCATTGCTTTGCCAGAATTTTCTTTCAACCCCTTCTTGTTCAATCACATCCCTGTGTTTTTCATAATTGAGAAAACATTGTAGAAAAGAAGAATTTGCTAGTAACAAGCAATTTCTACTTTTTTAACAATATTTCCTACCCTACTGAATGGTTATTTTCCAAATTAAACCATCTTGCAAAACCTTTGAATTTGGGCAGGTCTAAACATTTGAAAAAACAGTAAAGAGTTAAAAAACAACAAAAGACATACACCGCAGTGTAATTTTTTATCATTACATTAACAGAACGCTAAAAACTAAGGCAACGAGTGTGAAACACATGCTGAAATATAGAAGAATTACGGTAAGGTACTTATACTTAGAATCGGGACCAATCTTCAAAATTATGAAAGCCAATTCTCTCATAGAACCACAATTAATTCATTTAGAAGAACTATCACCCTACGGTTTGTCTGGTAAAATATCAAACATTGATACATGAATATTCCTTAACCCATTCCCACTCCATGGCGCCTTTTACCGCCCACAAAGAAAAACATCTTGGAAAAAAAGTGTAGAATGAAGAAATTGGTCGCAACAATCAAGTTCTGCATTTTACATAATGTTTTCTACCAAGACAGTTGAAAATCTAAAATTTCACAAAGTTTACAATGTCGTCTGCAAATTCTTTCAGTTTGAACCTGTCTAAAATTTTTCCTTTTGCAATGGGTTATATCATAATTCCATACCCCAACAACAGGAAACAAGTACTCCACCATCGGTTTTATTGGGGAAATCCGATCTGGTGTCATAAGCTCCTTCCGGTGTGAAACTACACAAGGTCGCTATGATATGATTTCGCAAACATTTCTAGTTATACGGTATCTGCCTATCGACCGTACACACACACACACACACACAAAAAAAAAAAATAAATAAACATTCCGAGCCGTATATCTCTCAAGACATTGCTGCTTTTCAGTTTATTGAACGTACCGATTGCAACTTGTGATCAAAGTAGGCCTCGATGTTTTAAAATGTTTCTAATTTGGAAATATACCTGTAAATGCTAAAATTGCGAAATTGTTTAACTAAACATTTTGGTTAGGATAATATTGTGGTGCAATGCAATTACCTTAATTTCAGCTTCATTAGAACATTAGAATATTTGTTATCAATTCTGTTTAGGAACAGGAAAGCTTCTCGAAAAATGACAAAATGAAAGGAAAACGTTAAGATTTACACTAATTGAAAAATATCTTCTAATTGGATTCCTGTAAAATAAATCCGATTCAAATTCCCATACTTAACAATACTGGAAAATCTTTAGATTGGTGTTTTTAGATACTTCATTTGAACGAGTTTATCATTTTTTCATTTGACAAGAAGTTAAAATTGAAGAGTAAAGCTTACATCTTTCGATACCTATATTTTACAGACGCTAAATAGCTCTCAAAGATTTATCTTAATGTGATCAGGCATTCGAAATGGGCGATCCAGTAAATTGACGAATCGCCACTATTTATAATAATTTAAAAAAAAATCGATTGACGAATCAATTCATTGATTTAGACAAGAAGTGAACTTAGAACTATAACATTTACGGTAAGACTTTTTGATGGTTTTTCAAGCCGTAGTTACGACTTTTAGATCGCCGAACAACGATGTATATTTAATGTCCCCTGGCAAAATATTTTACAAAATAATATCGTTAATAACCTCCGTCGAACTGTCTTGTTAGAGGTCAGTTTGCGTGACCAGCGATCTATAAATTGACCAATCACGGCCGCCAAGGAATCACTAGACCAATCAAATTGGAATTGAGCTTTGAACTCCAACATTTGCCGCCAATTGTTAAAATCATTTTTGTAGGTTTGGCGACTTAATTGTCGTAACTACAGCTTATTCAAGCTGTAGTTACGACGTTAATGTCGCCAACCAACCATTTTACTTTTTACATAATGTGGTACTTGCTATAAATTTTGCAAAATAACGCCGTTTGAAATCGAAGCGGGACTTCCTGTCGAAGTCAGCGGGAGGGGCCATCGAGTAAGTGGGCGGGACCCCGCGATCCGTCCAATCTACATGACAAACATTTGGAAAAGAGATAGGGTCAAATTGTGAGAAAAATCAACCAAACTGGTTTTATATAGCAGAACGACATAAGACTTAACAAAAATCAAGAAAGCCTCGGCACTTGGTTAGTCAGAAGAATCTGCGCACTCCGACTATAGGGTCAATATTTTTTTGTACTGCCGACAGGATCCATTTCCACGTAACGGGTCACAATTAAATTTAAAACTTGCTTAATAAAGCCGTAGTTACGACGTTAATTCAAAAATGCTTCTCTTAAATGTCGACAAATGTCCGAGTTCAGAGTTCACTACCGGTCTACATAATAGATGATTGCTCGATTGATTCTTTGATTGACCGCCGGGATCGGTCAAATGTCTGCAAGCTTCAGATTTCTGGAGATTTTCCTTTCTTAGTGTAAAGAAACGGGAGCGGTAAGTCATTCGCATTGATTGATTGATTGAATGAGTTTTAACGCCACTTTTATCAGTATTATAGAAATATCGCGGCGGCTGGAACACCTAACAATTGATTCCTGGTATTGGTTATACAGTACTACCACTACATCCTTTCCTAGCTTCTAGCTGCTACCCCACTTAGGTTTGCAATTATTCACCCATTGGTGAGAGACAAGTGTCGGAAAGGATACATGCCGCCGCCGGGGATCGAACCCATGACATCCCATATTTGAAGATTAGGAGTCTAATGCGCTTCCGATTGCGCTATGACGGCGGCAATTCATTCGCATATAATCTGTCTACGAAAGGGTGTGAGACATAGCTTGAGTTGTCCGTCCGTCCGCCCGCCCAGAACATATCTAAAAAACTGCTAAACAAATGTCTTGTTAGTCTCTTACTATTCTGTTTGATTTTTGAATGCTTTGTTGTTTGAAGAAGTAATATTAGTGAGAATTTAACCCATTCCAACACAATTCCGATTTTTATACCCCTCAAATTAAAAAAAAAACTATAGAAAACAATGCGGAAAATGTCCCGTTATGTGTTCTACACCAAAAAGACAAAGATTTTCAAATTTTGTGTTTGTTTGTTGGTTGCATTGTATTTCAATCTGAAGCGTTCTTTTTTACGCCAATAGATTAATTGACTCCGTCGACTCACTCTGTTGTCCCCACCCATTGACTCCGACTTGAAGTTCGACCAATCATATAATTCACCTAGACCGTAAGTTAACTGTGAACTGCGACATTGACCGATATCCGTGTAAAGCATTTTGTTTATTTGCGACTCATTCAAGCTGTAGTTACGACATTTAGATCGCCAATCAACCAACAATTTTATCGTTTGGTTACATGTTACTGGCCATAAACTTAAACGTTGTTTATGGAATATGGAAGTAGAACTCTCTGTCGGAGTCAATGGGCGTTGCCAGCTGAGTCGGTTGGCTTGGCCAGAGATCTATCAGTTGAGGTCTGGGTAGTTGTAAAATAATTAAGAGCTAGACATTCTTACCTCATGTACTGGCGTATCTGTAGCAATTGTTTTTTTTTTGTTTGTTTGTTTGTTTTTTGTTTTGTTTTTTTTTGTTTTTTTTTTCTTGTGGATGGTTGGACCTTCTGTATTCCGAAGTTAGTTGGCGAGGTTTCTTCTGGATTCTTTCAATTCACCGTTACTATAGACACATTGTAAAAACGCATGGAACACTCCGACATGTCAAGATAATCCTTTCGTGGTTCGTGTAACAAACTTGTCAATTTCAAGCAACATGACCAGCATGTGGGCAGTATACATATTGGTACAAATATCACAGGAGGCTTTGTAAACAGCACTGATGGAACGGTTAGCGTTTAGGAATACTGGCAGTAATACAGAGTTTAAATTTGACCAGTCACACAAATATATGCCATTCGAAAACAAAGAAAATGTTCGATTGCTCAAATTACAACATTTTTCACTTGATAAATATGGAGTCAAAAAGAAGTTATATTCTTTGAAATACTTTGTAAGCTCTCTCTGGGTTCTCCAGGTAAGCAATTCTCTTAGAATCTCTTAGAAATGTTTATGTAATAACACAGCATGTTTATTTAAGACACATTAGTATATAAAGTATATAGAACGAAAAAAAGTGCTGAATTACAACCATCATGATTCACATTTGACCTTACCCTTTGACCTACTTAAGTTTCTTGAACTTTGAATTGTGAATTAAAGCTAGGACTTTATATTGAACTGAAGTTTCTATCATCTGATTTAAGTCGAGACTTTTCCATACCTTTTTCTAATTTTGAATTATCAACCATAGGACTGTATTATCTCATTATTAGTCTTTAATCAAAAAAAGAGAAAAGAAATCGGTTTAAAGAACGTTTAGAACAAGTTTTTCTTTGTTTTATATAAGAAAGAAAGAAAACGAATTAATATCTCGTGGGAACGAGATGCACAGCCAATCAAAAGCGGCACTTATGTCATGCGCACAAGATAGTAAGTAATTCCTACGAAATAATCATCTTCTCTAACGCGGCATCCATTTTAAAGTAATTAATAGCTCAAATAAATATAGACCGACTTTAATTGGCTGTGTGCCTCGTGTCTGCGAGATAGTATTTCGTTTCTATCCGTTTTTATCAACAAAAAAAAAGGGAAACGCGTTTTAACAAAAAAACCAAATCCAAATTGCTAGCTCGTTGCTTAAAGGGAGGGGGGGGGGGGGGGGGCAGAGAAAAACTATTAAACGAACGTTTTCAGTAATTTTTTTTTACGAGATAAGTCTTAATAAAAACAAAACAAAACTCTCTATGCCTGCGTAGAAATATGTAAAAAAGATATTGTTGGAAAAAAACAAAACAAAACAAACAAACAAACAAAAAAAAACCCTGCCTTTCACCAAAGTCAAATCCAGACCTTGACCTTGACAATTTACCTTTTCTTCTGAATTTCATGTTTATTAAGACTAGGACTGTAAATAAAATTGTAATTGTTTTTTATGTGACTTTGTGCTAGGCCTTCAACCTTGACCTGCTTACTAATGATTGTTAATTGTCAATGCTAGAGCTGTTTCTTTTGAAAGGAAGTGCTAAGAAAGGATCGCCTTTTATCTTGCATTATGTTATGCCTTTGACATTTACTTTGACATGCTTTCTGAAATGTTGAATTATCATAAGGAAAAGTGTATAATGTCAAAAATAATTGTTCAAAGGAGATCGCCTTTCATCCGGAGGACAGCCTTGACCCGAACCTTCAATCTGGATTCTTGAAAATTAACCCATTACCAGACAACAAGATTTTAGACTTGTACAAATTCGAAGAACTTGCAGATGAGATTTCAAAATGCGCTACTAAATTGGAAAAAATCCAAAATAGGGCTGAAAACATTGTGAGAAAAAATGTTTGTTACAAGCAATTCATTCTTCATTTACAAAATTTTCATGATTGTATTTCTTCAAGGCGCTGTATTTGTCAAAAACATTTTTGAAAGAGAATGCCTTTCATCATGAGACAAGACTAGATTTTGACTTTGACCTGCTATAAGATGAAATAAAATGATAATAAAAATAATAAGTACTTTTAATCTTTGACCCTGGTCTTAGACCTGCTTCTTAGAAATCAGTCGAGCACAATTTTATGTGAAAGGACGTTTTCTTTATTTTCTTTATGATGAACCCTTGATTTACTTTATGAATTGCTTAAATGATCAATTATAGGCAATTGTCTATTTACATGTTTTAAAAACACATTTAATGAAAACGAGCCTTTAAATCGCAGGATAAGTATAGCCTATGGAGTGATAGGGTCCTCTTGGTCCATAATAAATGTGTTGAAAAAAGAAATTTAAAAGGGGAAAAAAGCCACACAATGGAAATAAGCATCTACAATTCTGTTGTCCAACGTTGTCATGAGAAAAAGAATATACTACTTGAACAAGTAGTAATATACGAATCAGACAATGTCACCAACCTATTAACAGATGACAAAACTGTAAACTGACCTAAATTAAAGGTACATGTAGTTGCAGACGTAGATTTTTAGCAGATGGAATTTTAATGACCAATCAGATTTCCTAATTGACTCCTATAGGAAGTTCAATCTCAATTTTAAACGGAGTTACTTTGCAAAATTTATTACCAATAGCATGTAGGAAAAAATATAATGGCAGGCTGGCGACCTAAACAGCGTCACTAGTCGCCAAAAACAAACAAAACTGCTTCATATAAATGGTGGCCAATATCGGAGATCAAAGTTCATTTCTTATCTAAATAAATGATTTAATTGGTCGACTGATTCTTTGACTGGCAGCCGCGATTGGTAAATTGAGTTCGAGTCTATGCGAGACAATTCCATCATTGACATGCTTAAAAGATATTAACCAAGGTAAGCCTGAGCATGTGTGCAGTATGATCAGAGACTTCGCACTGTAAGCAGAACTAACTCATAGTTAATATAGACGCAAACAAAATATAGTTTGAAAGCACTATTCGGATGCCGAGGCTGCTCAGAATTATTTAAGAGATGAATAGAATATTTTTGTTTTCATGGAGGTATGAACCGAAAAAACCTAATCACTGTTATAATCACGGATTCATACATAAGTGTAATTTGGTTTTCGATGCATACCTCCATGAAAACAAAACAAAAGAAAAAAATCTCTTCAATTTTCATAACTTAATAGCTTTGAGCGAAAAAAGCAAACACTTAACGAATTTTGATACCTTTTACTATTTTGTGCGGAAGCATTCAAAATCGCTGCGTGCTCAAAATTTTGTTCAAGGAGTTTTGAATAAATTTTTCGACCAATCAGAACGCCCGTTTTTGATAGACGAAACTAAAAATTTAATTCTTTGATAAATCATGCGTAAAAGAGTGATAAAGATGATAATTCAAAAGTGTTTCAAATGATAAAGTATTAGCAAAATAAGGTAACAAATTAAGCGAAAAGAAGACAGTACTTGTATCATTCATTTCTCATTTTCCATATTTTCCCGGAAATATTTTATTTCAGCGCGCAAACTTTGTTTCATCACTGGAACGTAAATTGCAAAGTGGAAAAATTTCTGTAAGTTTGGTCGCCAAAACCATTTAGTAGGACAAGAAAGCCTTTGAAGTGTCTTGTTTGTGGTCAGGGGTTTCGTAATGTCAAAGCAAAATCGGAATCGTATTCTTTAGCCTGATTAGTTATTCAGCATAAAGGTCAAGATAAGACCTATCTATTCAGCTTTTAGTTTAGTTGAAGCTACCGAATATTTAATGAAAAATATTTTTCCAAATCTAAAAAACATATGTTTGATAAGCGATTTAAAATCATTTCTAGGACCATTTTATTTCATCTGGTTAGGATTAATTAGATTGGAACTTTAAGATGTTATTTCGTATTTCTGTCAGATCTGAATTGAGACATTCTACATGGCCTTCTATCTATTACTTTTTGGTTTGAGAGCAACCCTAACACTTGGGTCGCATGCTACTTTCCATGATAATTGTGTAAGGTTAGCCCATGAAATAAAACAGATCCCGATTTAATAGAATCGATATAACGACATGCTTATAGTATAACACTGTGTGCTAGTAGAAATTATAAAAGCGAGATAACCAAAAAGAAAACACTGACACGAGAAAAACAGTAAATATTCAAGAATGAAAGTACTGTAAGCTAGCAAAGCATGGTTGAATTTAGAAAATCTCTAACTTGTTGGGTAGAAAACATTTTGGACATTTTGGACATTGATGAAATTAATTACTTGTTACAAGCAATTTCTTCATTGTCTACAATGTTTTCGAAAGTTTTTTTTTCTTGAGATGCTTAAAAAGCGGAATTGAGTGGGAATGGGTTAGATAGCATGCTTTTGACAGAGTTCTCTACAATTTGAATAGAGTTTTCAATACATGTATTCCTAAAATACATGAGAACTATTTTTATTGTGTAGGCATTTAACGGATTTAGTGGTTAAGCCTCCAGTGGCAGTTTGCACTCGTTGAACTTTGAGACGACCTCAAAATGTTGTCTGTAAACTTAAGCTATCAAAGATGACGCTTTGCTATCTAAAAACACTCCTTGTGTGTAAAGATTTTAAAAGATGTTTTCTCTATTCCAGGACTAATATTATCCACATTGAATGCTTTTCTTAGTGGTGCCGCGTGTTTTATGGTCCTTGGAAATATGGCTCATCAAGACAGGTTAGACTCAGCCTATGTACTGTATTTCATTATAAAGCTTTCGAAACAAATTCTACATATGAATTAATTATCCATGTTTGGCGTCTTGTAAATATAGTATTATAGCAGAGGACCCTTTTTATCATTTTTTTACAGTTCGTGGTTTCAAACTCCAGTGCGAAAACAATGACCTGAACTAATATGCATGGGCCCTTTGATGGGAATTTAATGTATCTGTTGCAACGCCCCACCCACTATTTTATTTTATGAATCGTGCACAGCAAGCATGCACGTGACATTTACAACCGTTTCAAATCAGCGTTAATTGCAGCCACTTAGATGACTGGAGATTTGTTTATTACTAAATAGTTTTATTTCTTACACTAGGTTTTTCAGCGGAGTAGTACCCTATGTTTCAGCTATTTCAATCCTACCATCTCCTCAGCTTTGAACTTTTGCCTTTATTCTGTCTGCCGTTCTTATAGGCTTAGATGATCAGGTAGTTCGCTACATGTATCTCAAATTCGTCTCGTTAATACATTAAAAATCGACATATTCCATTGTTGGAATTCCATTGATGACTGGTTTTCACACAGATAATTCATTCAACCAATTTTTTTTTAACAATCAGATCGTTGCGCCTTGTTGCATATGATATCCTTCTTGGAACCATTCCCAGGAAACTCCAAAATAAGGCTGAATGAATCACTGAGAAAGGAACTTCTCTGTATACAACACCTTCTCAAAATTAAGACTTCATGAACTTCAAAGTCAACGAGGGCGAACGAGGCAACATTTATCATTTTAGGTCATTGCTTTTAAAGTTATGGTTTGCTAGACCTGGATATTGATTACTTAATTTTGTTAATTTTTGAATCTTTGATTTAAAATATTGTTCTTAATTTTATCATTTTTTCCCTTGTAGATAGTTCAAATGGAAATGTGTTATCAAGTTTTGTAAGAAAGTTACCCAAATTACAGAATCTATACTTTGACAGTAATGTCCGCACTCTTGTACTGGGGTAAGTCATTTACCTTATACAGAGATCCTCATGTGCGTCGTTCTCATGACTTTCCGAAAAAAAGACATCTTTTCAATCTTTTCAGATACTGGTTACATTTGAACGATGAGTTGTACCAAAGTCACATCTAAAACACCTTTAAGTAGTTCACACAGCTATGTCTACAATACTAAGCCAAACCTATATATCTTAGTTGAAGAAACACATTACAGATATAAATACTAACTTAAAAGTTTTCAAGGCTATCTGAATGTTCAAGTTGATCTGATGCTTTTTTCAAAACACATATTTCTTTGTCAATCATGTGATTCTTTTTTTTAAATCTTTGGTGCGTACGAGTTGGTTGAAAAAAACTCAAACATATCGGACTATTTAAGATGTTTTTTGAAGAACCTATATATAAACAAATATATCCACCTTCTTTTCCAAGAACGCCGTCGTCATAGCGCAGTCGGTAGCGCATAAGACTCCCAGTCTTGAATCATGGGATGTCATGGGTTCGATCCCCGGCTGCGGCGGCGGCACATATCCTTTCCGACATTTGTGTCTAAACCAATAGGTGTATAATCATATACCTAAGTGGGATAGCAGATGGAGGCTAGGAAAGGATGTTGTGGTAGTGCTGGATTGAGAAATAACAGGGATCAATTGTTAGGTGCTCCAACGGCCGCGATATGACTGAAATACTGTTAAAACTGGCGTTAAACCTCAATTCAACCAACCAATATTTTCCAAGACTATTTAGTGGAGAGCAGTAATTAAAGACACTTTGTTTATAAAGACATTCACAATTCAAATGCTAGCATTTATTGTCTTATTACAAAATTATAAACATTTTGATATTTTCTATTCATAGGCCGGTGGTTACATATTTCTTTGGTAGCCGCCATAGCGCAGTTGGTAGCGCATCGGACTGTCAATCTAGAGGTCCCTGGTTCGATTCCCTACGGCGGCACTCATCCTTTCCGACTATTTGTCTACCACCAATGGGTCGATAATCGTAGACCTATGTGGGATAGCAGCTGGAGGCTAGGAAAGGATGTGATGGTGGTACTGGTGTGAGAAATACCAGGAATCCATTGTTAGGGGCTCCAGCCGCCGCGATATAACTGAAAGATTGTTGAAAGCGGCGTAAAACCCCATTCAAAACAAACATATTTCTTTGTTTCGATTGGTATACCGTTTCTTGGATTGGACCACTCACTGCTCTAATAGAACTCATAGCTATTGGATAGATCTAAGGTAACTATTAAACATTTTAGTATTTTGACAATCAGATTGAATTGGACAACAAAAAAGCGTTTGAAGTAGAGTGCAGCGAATTCTACGATTATTTAGCAAAGTTTCAAGTATTTAACCATGTAGATTAACCCTTCTTTTACACATGACATTACTTCCTACATAGTAACATCCCTTGGACAAGATGATTATTTTTTGTCCGATTTAGGTATGAGAATATTAAAAACACTATAGCAAAGAGCAAAAACTCTGGAGATGTTGTCGGAATGTCTGAGTTATCTATATAAAAAAGAAAACTGAAAAACAAATGGAATTGAGATATTTTGGACTTTGTTTCTCGTTTATAATACGCAAAGAAGGAATAATCGACCGTGAAATTTCTATATTAAACCACTGTCAGCGCCCAATTTTACAATGAGACGTAATGGGTGTCAGTTTTGACGTATGGCGCGCCAGAATGGGTTGTCTCTGTGTGCCTGTAAGAAGAACTCGAGGTATTATTCATTGTACAGGGATATTCTTTGCCACTAAAGGGTATATCGCTTGGTCTAAGGATATCCTTTCTAGTGGCTGCACAATGTATTGAACTCAACCCTGGGCCTAGAAGAAGAGGATCGGGAGGTAATACACAAGTCAGAATTAGTACTCGGGGTTCTGGAAGAGGCCAAAATATTAATCAACATGGTTAAAAAAAGCATACAAAATGACGCTTCTAGCCTTAATGCTGCAAAATCCTTAACCTATAGATTATGTAAATTTTCACTGGAGCCTGAATTTAGTTTAACTATTGATATTTCATACATCTACAGTCAAGCTATGTCTAACTTTATATGTTCTTATCTCGATCTTATGATCGAAAAGGGTAGACATCTGGGGTTGGACAGAGAGAGACGATATTGCCGTTTTAGTTATGTTAATAATTTCCTAGTGAAAACGAAATTCACATCTTTTCCATTGTAGGAGATACGAGATAACCATATCCTGTCAGACAATTGTTTCTCACCAATGAGTGGGTAATCGTAAACCTAAGTGGGATAGCAGCTGGGGGCTAGGAAAGGATGTAGTGGTAGTACTGGTGTGAGAAATACCAGGAATCCATTGTTAGGTGCTCCAGCCGCCGCGATATGACTGAAATACTGTTAAAAATGGCGTTAAAATGACGTCAATTTATCTTTTGCAAAGGTCTAATGTGAAAGAAAGTTGCAAATCTAGTGATCTCTTTCTCCATACATGTGACCTAAATATCAATTTCCATCCAAATGTTAGCAATACATTTCTCCAAACTTACATACATATCTGCAGCGTATTCGGTCAAAATCGGTAGCCCTCTCGTTTGACGCTGAGCTGACATATTGACGAGACACGATCATTCAGTTTCAATAATTAATGCCTTAGTAGAAGAACTTTTTGGTGCACCCCTTGCATTTTAAACAACTGTAGGTTATATTCATCACCGCCTGTACGGGGTATGTCCCACTAAAGTATGGTCCTCACATCTACCCTACATGGGCCCAAGGTGTTTGATGGCTGATCCTTCAGCCTGCTCAATGTCTGTTCGTGAACTTAAGAGGGATGAGCAGCTGGAATCTCGGTAAGGATGAAGTGGTAGTGTGAGAAATACCATTAATCCATGATGAAGTGCTCTAGCCGTCGCAATATGACTGAAATACTTTTAAAATCGGTATTAGACCCAATTCAATCAAACAAACAAACAAACTCAATGTCTGTGTTTCACGCAAATGAGCAATGGTTAGAAGTGTCACGTAAAGACTTATTTAGAAAATGCACGTCTTCTAACAAACACCGAGCTTTAGGGTGTGGACTTTTTTTTTTTTTTTTTTTAATTAATCAAAAGCCGACAGCGTCCTTTTAGAATGGTTTAAACAACTTCATGATTTCGAAAAAGAGAGTTTTTCTCTCATATGATATTTCTTTTGTGGATTCGCTCGGTAATCTGACATGTATTCTATACAGTATAGTTAAGTCAAAACCGGGGTTATCATCATTAGTAAAGATGTTTAGAATACATTTCAGATAACCAATTTATTTCAGAGAATCAAATATTGTACTAACTGTACATCATTGTTGAGACCCAAAAATGTGAACACAGAACACATCTTCGACTCTCAATATTTCTTTTAAAGGAACTTTTACGGGAACAGATATTTTCGAGACATGGTCTATTTTATATTATTCGGTAACTACAGAAACCGCACTTCCGAAATCGTAATAGAAGTGTCTGTTTTGGCTGAAAATCAGTGAGATTAGGATTGTTGAATAAAAATTATTGTACTTTATCATTAAGATTAAATCTTGAATTTTTGTATTTTCTAATTATTTTTCTTTGGTCTTGATGCGTGGATTTTTTTATTTCTCGCTTAAAAAACTCGTAAATGAGCTTTAAGAATGTTTCGCAAACAATTTATTTGAGTGATGGAGTTACCTAACTAGGTGGATGCACCCTGGCCTTTTGCTTCACGGCTGAGATTTCCAAAGCTGTTCTAACTTAATTGACCAACATCGACTGTCAATAAAGGAATAAACCGACTAATCAAAAAATCTATTCAGCCCGGACCTGATCTTTTCAACTACGACATTGGCCGCCACTTTTGCTTACCTTTATTGTTGGTTTGGCGACTTAAACGTCGTAACTACAGCTTATTCAAGCTGTAGTTACGACGTTTATGTCACCAACCAACTATTTTACTTATTTGCTACATGCTACTGGCTATAAAATTAGAAAAATAAGGCCGTTAGAAATCGAAGCGGGACTTCTTGTAGGAGTCGGTGGGTGTGACCAACGACGTTAGTGGGCGGGGTCAGCGATTGGCTGCCATGTCTGCCTTTATCTGCCGTATTTCAGAGTCTTAAAATGGCAAAAAGTTTGACTTACTTAACAATACTAGACCATTAGCTTGAAAATATGCATGCTTATAAATGGATTTTCTTGGGAAATAGTTGTAATGCTTTTGATTTGATAACCTATAAACAATTGACCAATCGCTGGCCTGCTCTCTTACTCCTTTGGTTACCCCCACTGACTCCAACAAGAAGTTCCGCATTGATTTCAAATGGCGTTATTTTGCAAGATTTATGGCCAGTAGAATATAACAAAAAAGTAGAATAGTTGGTTGGCGACCTAGACGTAGCAACTACGGCTTGAATAAGCTGTAGTTACGATGTTTAAGTCGCCAAACCAACGAAAAAGGTCAATAAAAGTGGCGGACAATGTCGGAGTTGAAAGCTCAGGTATATACTGACTGAATAACTGATTTGATTGGTCGGTCGATTCCTGGATTGACAGTCGCGTTTGGCCAATAAAAGAGTCCCTGTGGAAATTAGAAATTACATATTTCATACAATTCTTTCCAGCACAGCAAGATAACGATAAAAGTACCACTTTTCTAGTTTTATTCTAATTCGTAGATAAATAAATAATAACAACAACAATTATAGAAATAATAGTAAAAACTGTGGGGGACTATAAAATTCAACTGTGTTGGTCCTCTTCAGATGAACGAAAAATCGACAACACTTGTGAGACATGTAAGTCGTCAAACCAACAAAATTGCTTCAAGGTTTAAAGTTCTCTTCTTGTCTTAATGAATGATTTAATTGGTCAATCGATATTTGCTTGATAGTACCGATCGCTCAGTTGTGATCCTAACCCAAATTATTTGAGCCGGCCTATGGTTGTTTACTCTGATATTTAGAATGTTTACAGGTGAACTAGGTTTTGGGGTATTGTACCTCATTTTCACATGCAAAATGTTCCCCTTTTCATGTCCAATTTCGTAAGCTCTCAATATATCTACCCGTATGTTATAAAACTGTTACAAGCGCAACGATAAGCAATCTTTATTTCGGGACAATTTTTTTTAAGCACTTATCGAGAAATTTCATCGAGGCTAGATAATTATCTTTTATCGTTTGTTACAAGTCGCGGGAAAAGGGATCAACCTAGATTTACGTTATCTTCCGATAGGTAGCATTTTTCAAATACTGACCTATCTAATTTGAGCATTCTGGGTAGTGTGTCATTCGGGACAAATCGGCCGATTCCGTCGACCTACATTCAAAATGTCAGCGTCCATGAAATGCACGCTTCATATTCCTGATGTCTGTTCTTGGAGCACAGGTAAGACATTAATGCTTTCGGAATTTCAAATATTTTTTTTCTAATTAATTTGGGGCGATAATTAAGTTTGATTTCGCCCCAATTGAAGTTTTTATTGCAATTATCCACTTGCTACTTTTTGGCGATATAATATGGAGTTATGCGTACGACGTAGTAATATTTATCCTAATCTGGATAAGTGATACGGTCCCGAAGACAGGTCTATCTTCGGAGAATATGACATGCGCAGACAACGCCTAGATTTATAAAAGCATTAACTCTAGTCACTTTACACGGATCGCGATAGACTGGCTGCAGTCGTTTTTGTTTGGATTTTTAATGTACTAATATATTTTCCCCAAGTATGCCTCTTTAAATTAAGTTTATGTTTGTGGCTAGTGCTTCTTTCTTGAGACAGGGGACTTAATTGACATCCCTGACCAACAATGGAATGACTTAATTCCCTTTAAGAAGAGTCTGGTAGCCAGACTAGGATCGCGAAGTCTGGCCAAAGTTACACCGGTACCGCCGTCGACTTTAACAAAGCCGGCTTTATTAAAGTCGACAGTGGTACTAGTCTAGGCTAAAGTTTGAAATATGATGGGAGACAACTCTGTAATATCTGCACAGCCTTCCCTGCTTATCAAATACCTCGAGCTCATTAATTTGCTCATCCGACCGTTGAATTGATTCAACTCCACTTGGCTTATATGGTTCGATCCCCGGTCGCTGAAAATATCATTCCCGACATTTGTCTCTCACCAATGGTTGGATAATTGTAAACTTTAGTATGATGAGCAGCTGGAGGGACGGGGTGAACTGGTAGTACTGGTGTGAGCAATACAAGGAGTCATTAGTTAAAAGTGCCACAAGCCGCCGCGATATGACTTAAATACTGTTAAAAGCGGCGTTAAACCTCATTCAAACAAACCACTGTACATGGGTTCGGTGGTTGTTTTTCTGGTATGCATCTATTGTCAGCCCTAGTATTTGTAAGAACTGATTAATCGATTGAATTGGTTTAACGCCACTTTTAACAGTATTTCATTCATATCGCGGCAGCTGGAGCACCTAAAAATGGATTCCAGGTATTTTTCACATCAGTACTACCACTACACCCTTTCCTTGCCTCCAGCTGCCATCCCACTTAGGTTTACGATTATCCACCCATTGGTGAGAGACAAATGTCGGAAAGAATGAATTGTAAGAAACATTGTCGACTTGTAGAATGACTATGCAGCATTGGATAGATGCATGTGTATGTGACCCTGTAGGAAAAAAGGACTTCCCGGGTGTTCCGTTAAACAAATGCTCTTGTTGAAATGACGTTTACCAATTCCCACACAACAGAAATTTAGACTGGTTAAAATTGAAAGAAATTGTAGACAGCAATTTCTAGTCGTTTAATTTTTTTAAAATCTTTGTCCTTTTGGGTAGAAAATATTGTGGACATAGAAGAAATTGCGTATGACAAACAATTTCTTCATTTTATGCAATATCTTTCAAAGCTTTTTTAGAAGTGCATAAAAAACGGGATTCATGAGAATGGGTTAAGTCGCCAAACCAACAAAATGCCTAACATAATAAATATTGGCCAATATCGAACGTTTGTTTAAAGTTCATTGACTGCCTAATTGAATGATAGGTATAATATTATTTTCTTTTTATTGGAACCTCGATCCGTAGACTGGTGCTTCATTTAGTCGATGAAAAAGCATATCGTGACGTCATCAAAATAATAGGTCTTCTCCAACGTTACAACGCAAGGTGATTCAGGCAGATTTTCCAGGAATATGAATTAGTTAATGGATCGCCGCTGTCAATCGAAAATCAATTGGCCAATGAAAACACTCATTAAGACTGGAAATTAACTTTAACCCCAACTTTTTTCCCTGGTTTTCGGCGACTTTTGATATCATAACATTGAGAATAATAAACCGTAAGGCTATAGTAATCATCACAACCTTTTGTTCATTCTAAGTTGTTTGTTGCAGAGGGACTCATTGTAAATAAGTTCTTCATTGTATTGTTACATATGATGATAGCTTAATGAGCTACCTTCTTTAAATAAAGGTTTTATTATCATTATTTTCATTTTATAAACATTGTAACTACTGTTGTAACGACGTTTCTAGGTCTCCGGTCAACATTTCGCCTTTTATTATATGCTTTTGTCCACATATTTTACGAAATAAATTCATTTAATACCTTAGTTGAAATGCCGTGTTTGAGGTCAGTTGTCCTTGGACCGGCGACTCGTCAATTCACCAATCGCGGCTGTCAATCAAGGAATCAATCGACCAATCAAATCATGCATTCAGCCCGGAATTGAATTTTAAACTCCAGCATTGGCGGCCATTTTCGGTAGCCTTTTATGTTGGTTTGGTGACTTAAGCTTCGTACCTATAGCTTATTCAAGCTGTAGTTACGACGATTAAGTCGCTAACCAAATAAACTACTTTTTGTTGCAGGCAACTGGCTGTAGACATTTCCAAATAACG
Organism: Fragum fragum; assembly: GCA_946902895.1. NCBI lineage: Eukaryota > Metazoa > Mollusca > Bivalvia > Cardiida > Cardiidae > Fragum > Fragum fragum. The sequence continues at coordinate 15,212,757 of OX336365.1, forward strand.
CCGTTTAAAATCGAAGTGGGACTTCCATTCAGATGCCATGCCTCAATGGGCGGGGCTAACACAGTAATTAGGCTAGGCCAGCGATTGGGCAATTTGTTTTGCGAAAGATCTATTGGGTTCGTTTTCGCCTGACGCGTCCCATTTCTCAATCGCAGCCATAGAGGAGAACCCCGTAACAACATAAACAAAATCATTTATAATATACAGTATAGTAGTAAAAGTAAAAGTTATAGCGTAACAAACATAATTATATTCAAAATGTTATTTGATTTTATCTCGAGCGGAGTTATTATATTCCTAGTTTTTGTCATTTTAGTAAAACTGTTTTTGCTGATAAAGCACGCATTTAAAGTCGATTTATTTATCCCCCTAAACCGATCTTCTCCCCTATAGGCTTTGGATCGTCGATGTCAACAACAACAACAACAACAACAACAACAACAAACAACAACAACAACAAACGTTTACTAATAAAATTATTCATATTCATTTGGAAGTTGACGTGAAGTCTTAAATTAGTTTTAGATACGACGTTTAACAAGAATGCGTCACATAGATGGCGGCAATTATCAGAGTCAAAAGTTTAGTCCGGTCTAAATGAACAAGGTCATTGGTCAACTCATTATTTGATTGAAAGTCGCTTGGCTTGGTCAACGATCTGAAATAAATAAGGAACATAATGTCACAATAGTGATACAACATCTTTCATTTGCTTTGAGCTGCGGAGGAAAATTTCTATATTTCACGGGACCGAATGTCGATAGGAATATCAAAATATTCCTCCGCAGCGAGAAGAAAACACAAGATGTTGTGTCACTATCGTAACTCAGTATTCCATTTATTATATACCTACATTTAAACAAAGTCGATATAATAACACTAAATCTGTATTTCTACGAGAACTTCCATTCTCCTGTACATTTATGATAACGCTTATTCGCATTATGACGCTATCTACAGAATGATGACATATAATGGCCTATGGAACCGTATTTAACCCATTCCCACACAAGCCCTCCTTTTTACGCCCCTGAAGATAAAAGCTTTGGAAAACATTGTGGATAATGAAGAAATTGCTTTTATCAAGCAATTTCTTCATTATCCACAATGTTTTCTATCCAAAAAGACAAGAAAATTTAAATTCCACCAACTTGAAAATATCGTCTGCAGCTTCTTTCAATTTGGACCAGTCTAAAATTTTGTTGAGTTGGAATAGGTTAATACTGTCAGATGCGGATTTTTTTCTGACGTGTCCGATTTTGTCGGTGTGGAACGTTTCAAGTGTAGGACATGTCGATTTAGTTAAAAGTGGTTGGGGCAAGTCACAACGTAACAGAGTTTTGTTCTTAAGATGCCCTGTTTTCGGTATTAAAGGTAGGGGAGCCATGACCTTGTGTATGTGCATTAGAATATCTAATGATTGTTAAATGATTGTTTGTGTGCATGGATTATTCCTCAGCCCTCCTCCTATAGACACCACATACTTCTTTAACTGTACTAGTTGTCTAAATTCACCATATTTGCCTGATAGCAACATATTACCTTATATGTTGCTTTTTTTAATAATTCATTTAGATGACACAAAGGCATCGCCAAGGTTTTCTTTTTATATTGGAAAGAAATTCAAAGGTGTTTTAGAATTATCTGCCCTTGAAAATAATGCAAAATGAGACAACAAAGTCTTATCTACGTAACATGTATGTTTTGATTGCAGTTTATTTTAATTGTTCAACAAGGGTCCCAGTTGTGCACGAAGCGGTACTAATTTTATTGTCTCAAATTTCAAGGTCAAGAGTCAAAATAAGATCCGGTGCTTTAGTATGGAATGTCTGCCTAGATTTATTTCAATACAATTCCAACGATTTGTGGAGTAATGAGTCCAGATGAGTTGAAATATAAGAAATTGCGTCTTGACCAGATAATATTTTTAAGGGATGAAGAGAATATTTATGTTTCATGGAGGTATGAACCGAAAAAACTAATCACACGCAAACCAATCAGAACGCTCGCTTTTGATAGACGAAACTGTATATTGAATTGTTCAGCATTGATCTTAAACAGTGACCATGACTTTTTTCTCTCTATCAACACATCCAAGGGTATTACTGTAAAAGTAGTTAAAATGCTATTGAAATTAATCTGTAGTTTCTCTGAACTAAAGCTCCGGGTCTCAATCTGTTTCTTCACCTTTAACCGTGACCTTGAAATTCCAGACGATAGAATATGCCTTTCCTCTTGCACAACTACATCCTAAGCTGATCAGTTGTAATGGATTGCACCTTAAACGAGTAAAATGACGACATTTCTCATTTTTATATTATTTCTTAATTTCACGGGTAAATAATACTAAAACTCTTTGGATTTTTTACAAAAATACCATGTCACGAAAACAAAACATAACGTACATATAAAAAATCAATTTACCAAGTAATAAATAACCCTGCTATCTTAATTTGAAAACACAGTTTCAAAGCAAATTAACCCATCCACTTTTGACATAGTAAAGAAAAAACAGATAAAGGTATTTACAAGAAAATGTTTAGTCAGAAGACGTAGATAGTATCATAGAGTTCTTTTAATAAGTTTGAAACTGTCGAAGGTAACCACGAAAAGGCCCTTATGGACACCCGTCCTTTCAAATTCATCTTTGTCAATATTAATTCACTTCATTGTCGCAATTATTTGAGTCATCCACTTCAAACATGTGACCTTACATAGATGTAATTTCGACCAATCAAATTTATGGATTTTTGTATTGGTCACAGGTCGACGATATTTAAATGAGACTAACAGTCAAACTCGGAGACCCAGATCGTAAAAAAATAAAAAAAATAAATAAATAAAATTATACAACCACGCGGACAAAAGATTTCTATATGAAGGCTTCATCGTAAATATCTTCGGAATACCCGCAGTCTACCAAAAGAGCAACTAATGTTATTACACGAGATAACTGTTTATGGACCATAGAAGATTTATATCCAATTTCGACTTGCATTTTCTCTCTACCCTTCACGTAAAGCCGGGTGAGGTATTTTTGGTGACATTTATAAGCAATCAAAAATCTCAAACTCTTAAACTGGCTATGCTTATTCAATGTTAAAGATCAATTGGCCAATTGCTGGCCTCGCATACCCGGTCCATTGACTTCCACAGCAAGTTCCCGCTCGATTTTGAAAGGGAAAAAAATATTTATATGGCCGGTAGCATGTAACAAAAGTTTAATTGTTGGTTGGAAACCTAAGCTTATTTAAGCTGTAGTTATGACGTTAAAGTCGCCAAAACATCAACATGCTTCTAAAAATGGCGGGCAATGCAGGGGTTCTATGTTAAATTCCACTCTTAGAAAAATCATTTTATGGTCGATTGATTCTTTGATTGACAGCAGCCAATGGTCAATTTGAGCTTAGGCTTGACATTTCCAACAATTAGTCATGCACGCCTAGCTAAGATTCAGATCAGCTGGTGCATCCGCCCAGTCTGATCAGAGTCTTCACCTTGTGCTCATTAAATATAGACGGACGTCTTATGACATTCATAAGACGATAAGCAAATATTCCCAAACCATATCGTGTATGTTCAGGCTGCTCAACATATGCAATTAACACCAGGATATGCAATTAACACCAGGTGACAAACTTTTAAAGATGTTCAAGTTACTGTGAGTGATTTTGTCTATACAGGTATAGACAAAGTTGACCTTAGTTTACTCTCTATAACTTGTACTTCTAAACTACTGGCCGCGGCCATGGCGCAAGTCCAAGTCATTTGGTCATGAGTTCGATCCCCGGTCGCGGCTGATATCCTTTCCGACATTTGACTCCCACCAATGGTTGGATAATCGTAAACGTATGTGGGATAGGCAGCTGGAGGTTCGGAAAGGATGTAGTGGTAGTACTGGTGAAAGAAATACCATGAACCCATGGTTAGGTTATCCAGCCGCCGTGATATGACTTTGATACTGTAATAAATGGCGTAAACCCCATTCAATCAATAAATCTCAAATACTGAGTTTGATTAGCTGAATAATAAATTGACGTAGATGTCTGTAAACAAATAACGTAAACTAAAACCCTTAAACAGCAGTAGAATGCACGAGGATATCGTCGGCCTCACGGATAGTCTCGTCGTTTACACTCCATTCCATGGTACTTTGATTACCTAACGGCACTCCATTCAAGGACTTGAATGGTGTGACGTAACGTAATCAAAGCACCATGGGTAACTCACGATGCCATGAGATATACTTCAACGGAGATTAAATGTCACCTGTTTACCAAAATCGTAGCATTAGGGACTGTGTTGTTCTTATCATATAGCTTCTATCTTGAAAAGATTTTGGACGAAAATATTTTTCTCAATTTCCGAAACTCTGACTGTAATGCTTTCAGACATTTGAAAGAAGAAATTAATGCTGATCTTGTAATGAAAATGACTATTCATAACTTAGAATAATGAAAGAAAACCAGCAATTATATTTAGCGTTTCGTAACACCAAATTTATCAACGGAGTACAACTCGAATGGAATCAGAATGGACACCGGGTAAATACATTATCTTTCTATTTTAACGACTATTATCTTATTTTAGTTTCCATGACGTAACAATTACTCCTTGTGAGTTGCAATCCGACTTCATCCGATATATTCCGATGTTTCAAAGTAGGACATAAGAAGTATACCACATTAAATTGGAATTTATTGTGAACTTGGTAGTTTTAACACAACGACAGACCATAAATCTTGAAAATTATATTAGTAAAAGCAGATACGTTTCCTTTATCAAATTTTCACGAAAAGCTGTTAAACAGCCGTTTTAAAAACTAGAAACTTTTTAACCCTTGTCATGCTAAACCCGGAATACTTTTGCTTTGGCAGTTTGTGTAAACTAAGATCTGCCGGCACAAATGTGCAGTCTGATCTTATTCTACACAATCTGTTGTGTTTTTAAGTCAGAAAGTTTTATAAGATTGCTTAAAAACATTGTGTAAAATGAAGAAATTGCTTGTTACAAGCAATTTCTTCATTTTACACAACGTTTTTCCAATTGTGTGTGTGTGTGTGTGTGTGTTTTGAGGGGCGTCAAAAAGCGTCACTGTTTGGGAATGGTGCTCAAATCGGTCTTCGACTGGTGAAAGTGTCGTTTTATATAAAACTTCGAAAGCTTGCAAAGGTTTTAGTCGACAAACAATAACACATTACATAAATGTCGACGTTCACCATTCACATCCTCGACGAACAGCCAGTGCATTAAAATGTAATATGGAAAAACACATCACAAAACAATCCCTATTTCTTACGTCCCTGTCATTTTAGACTGGAGAAAACATTGTGGAAAAAGAGGAAATTGTTAGTAACAAGCAATTTCTTCTTTTCCAACATTATCTTTTACCCTGCTATATTGTTATTTTTCAATTTTTATTCGCTTTTAGTTGTCTTCTGCATCTTTTCTTTGAGTAAGGACAAGTATAAAATTTGAAAAAAAGAAAGGGTTAAAAGCATATAGGGATATTCGTTAGATAGTTATGAAATACAAATTCATAACAAGAATCATATACACGTACAAACAAATTAAAATTTTGCATGTCTGTATCCTATAAACATATATTTTATATCGAGCGTAGCTCGCGAATGGCCGGAGGCCGTTCGCGCGAAGCGAGCGTTTATGGTAACGCGTATGTAGAAATGGGAATTCAAATAAACAGAATGTACATACTATGAGGTAGAAATTTTTCCCGGCGTATCCCATGGTGCCCAGGTATGGACAAGTCTAAAATTTGAAAAAAGGAAAGGGTTAAAAGCATAGGAATATTCATTAGATAGTTATGAAATATAAATTATAACAAGAATCATATACACATACAAACAAATTAAGATTTTGCGTGTCTGTATATTATGAACATATATTTTATGGCAAGTGCAGCTTCCATACAGAAAAAATCGGAAACTTCAGAAATCCGTATCTGACAGTTAGCCAAAGAGGACATCATTTTCCTTCTGAAGATGACATCACAATGCCAATAAACATAAACAGAATGGTAAAAGAGAAGGAAAATACTCGTGGATATACAGATTTTTGAAAAATTATTTCATCGAATTTCTTTAATAAAAAAGGTTTCTAATAATTGGAATATTATGCTAAAATAGCGATACAATATTTTGTATTTGCTTCTTGCTGCGGAGGAAAATCTGATATCCTCTCAACCTTCCGTCTTGTTAAATATCAAAAATTTCCTCTGCAGCTAAAAGCAAATACTAGAAGTTGTATCTCTATCGTACCACAATATTCCCATGACCTTGGCCAAACACAGTCTGATCACCGACTTAAAGGTGTACCGCTTCCATGTCTGAGTGATTAGGGCATCCGCTTTAGAGGTCGAATTTTTAATCCCAAAGGAAGCTGGCTCACTGGGTAAAATCTGTCGCCATCGGTTGGTGAGTCACCAACTAGTTAATTGAATGGTTACTATAGGACCGTCTCTGTCAAGCGCACCGCATCAAAGAGAAAGATGGTAAGAGATACTGCGCATTCAAAGGCTTGGTGTTTCATAAGCCAAATCTGGTTGACTCTTTCATTTGTGATGAAACTTTTTCAATGCGGCTTATATGGTATCCATGTTGTCGAGCCAATAGCGCAGTGGTAGCGCACAGGATTCCTATAATCTCGGTGCCCCGAGTTCGATTCCCGGCCGCGGCGAATATCCTTTCCGACATTCATCTCCCATCAATTGGTGGATGCTCGAAAACTTGAGTGAGATGAGCAGCTGGGTGCTCGGAAAGGATGTTGTAGTAGTATTGGCGTGAGCAATACCACAAATCCATGTGATTAGGAGCTCCATTCGCAGCGATATGACTTAAATACTTTTATAAGTGACGTTGAACTCAATTCAAACAATCAACCAATCAACCAATGTTGGCGACTTTCGATCATTACAATAAATGGATGAAAGATATGTTTAAAGTAAATAAAGACAGAGGCCTCAAATACTGCATAGTTGTATTTTTACAAATACAAAACATATGCTTGTAGACAAATTGTATAAATGTAAAAAAACAACAAAAAAACCCAAAACACTAAAGGGAGTGAAGTTATTTCATGCCCTATTCGTAATTATAAAAAAATAGATATTTTATGAATATACCGTTTGCATTGTGTTCTCACTAAATCGTATCAACTTTTCCGTTATAAGAAGTGTACAAACGAAATCTTCTCTCGTTTGCATATATGGGACAACTGAAAAATACATGATAATCATCTTCAATTCACGAGACATTGAGCCATAATTCTGACTAGTCAAAACTTGAGACACGTACGATTCCATGCATTGCATATAACGTCGTTTGCAAAATATTGCAATTAGTTGTCATTTTACACACACAAATACATACACACAAACACACACATTTATATTCCTATAAACAACAACAACATGTTTGTACATATTTTAACAATATTTTCGTGGATTGTTCAATCCTCGCCATGCTGAGCTCTGTGTATTCCTGTTTTGTTTTTCAAGAGATATACAAAAATCAGCGTGCTCATACGCACAATTTAATCTTAATCTTCACCTCCTAGGGGTCCCTTTCAAATAAAGTTTAATTATGAGACTGAATTTTAAAAGGAATTTTGACTAAAAATTGGTGCTTCACGTGCTTTCAAGCCTTTGATTTTGAAGCGATTTCAAAAAGTATTTTGTTAAAGGGTCAATGGTAGGAAAGTAATGGAGTGTATGGATAATGCGTTTTAAATACTCGGGGACCAGTTATTTCTCAACAGTATTTCGCAACCACTTCGAGAATTAGTAAAACATCCCTTTTATTTGTCGAACTTACTGCTGAGATATTCTGCAAAATCACCATGCGCAAAAAAATTACTTTCGCCCCGCTTTGTTCAAAGCCCTTTAAATGGTACTGCGGAATCAAAAAGACAGGCAGTACCTGGTTACTGTCGGTCCGTTTGATCCACCATACTACAGTCCTTTTAAGTTTGCGATACTTAAGACGTTTAAGTCGCTGATCTAAGAAAAATTCTTAACATATAGCCGGAGTTCATAGCTAATTTATGGTCTAAAGGAATGGTTTGATTGGTAGATCGACTTTAGAACTAATAGGCGCGGCCGAGCTATTGAGTACAGGGTAAAGACTTCTGCTGCGATGTGCGACAAGGGAATCTTAAATGATTGCTTTTCTTTGATATATGCGTATACTAATAGTTTGCATTTATGATTTTTAAGCCACTAGCTCTGATGTATGTATGTGAGTTTATATATACTATAGATTTGGTTCGCGCAAAATACTCATCATATTGAGTGTAACTGGTTGAAAGTAATACTTTTACTTTAAACTCTGAAAAATATTACGTCCACTTCCGTGACATTAATCAGCACTGTATATGCTATCAAGAAATGTAACTCCCAATTCATTTGTAAAAATTATCTTAGAGATGAAGAGATCTTTTGAGAGCGATATGAAATGAAAAACCTTATCACACATATGTATGAATCCACTTCGCGTTTTAATACATTGTGATACGTTTTTCCATACCTCCATGAAAACATCTCTTCATCTCTAATATTATAATAATATTAAGCGAATAAAGCTTTTTTTTAAAACAAATCTTGATATTTTTTGTATTGACTATTTTGTGTGCAATCCAAGTAGCTGCGTGCTCAAAATTTTGTTCATAAAGGTATGAATAATCCCAACACTAGTTTTTGATGGACGAAACTAAAAATTATATTATATAAAAATTATATGTACATTGTGAATGATGCTCTTGCTTACATAACCTTTCAAATAATGGGTCTAAAACCTTCCATTTTGTTTTACTTTCATCTCATAACCCTAAAATGTCATTCAACATGAACTTGATTTTGGAACATAAACATGCCCTCTAACTCAGTTTGAAATTACACTTATCTGTTAATAATTTAATTTTTAGTTTCTTCTATCAAAAACGGGCGTTCTGATAGGTCGAAAAAAATTATTCATACCTCCATGAACATAATTTTAGCACGCAGCGATTTTGTATGCTTCCGCACAAAATAGTCCCATACAAAAAGTCATCAATATTTGTAAAATATTTGCTTTTTTCGCCCAATGTTATTAAATTATAAGAAATGAAGAGGATATATTTTTGTTTTCATGGAGGATGGACAGAAAAACCTAATCACAATTATGTATGAATCCGATTCGCGTTTTCACACAGCGTGATTAGTTTTTTTTTGGTTCATACCTCCATGACGACAAGAGAACAATTGCGACCAAATATATAAGATACGAAATTCCACGTTCAGTTTTTGCTAAAGTTTTTCTCCCTTTTTTCCTTATTTTTTTTGTTACATTTTTTTAAAGATAACGGCACCTATGCCCTTTTTTCGATTAAATGAAATTTCCACGACGAAAGCATTTCAATGAAATGGCTGATGATAATGATGCTTTTATCGCCCTTTTAAAATAAATCAGAATAAGATTTATGTTTTTAATATACAAGCGTTATATAAACTTAAAAATGAAAATGTTCTCGAATTTATAGCTATTAAATCGTCGTTTTCCATTTAACCAATTCCGACACAATGACACTTTTCTACGCCCCTCCAGAAATAAACATTTGGAAAACATTGTAGAAAATGAAGATCTTTCTTGTTTATAAAGCAATTTCCTCATTATTCGCAATGTTTTCTAAAGGTTTATTTCTTGAGGGGCGTAAAAAGTGTCATTGTTTCCCTATTCCGACACATTGACACTTTTTTACGCCCCTCAAAAAATAAACCTTTGGAAAACATTGTAGAAATTAAAAAAAAAAATGTTTACAAGTTATTTCCTCATTATTCGCAATGATTATCTGCCGCGAAAGTCAAAGATATATATGTATAAAAATATTTTATTGAAAATATCGTCTGCAACTTCTTTCAAATTGGACCAGGATAAAATGTGCTCGTATGGAAATGGATGAAATGTTTATTCTTGAAATAAATATACATTCAGTTAGTTTTTAAAATAAGAAGGGTTTCTAAAAGAAATCCCTGTTCTTTCTCGATTGCCCTCTTGCAAATACGCTTTATCACTGTACTATGGTATAGGCAACACTTATTCGCTGTTAACAAATTCTCACACCGTGACGCTCTTTGAGGCCCCTCTAGAAATACTATTTAGAAAACATTGTGTAGAATGAGGATATTGCTTGTAACAAGCAATTTCTTCATTTTACACAATGTTTTCTACCCAGAAAGTTTGAAAAAAAAATCATATACTTTACACTAACAGTCTTAAATATTGTTGTCTCGTTATGGGTTGAATGGCAAGATACCATAATCTAGTATGTGCGTGGATTTACTATTCGATTAACAAACTAACTATACAATAAAGAGTTCCATATATCAACATTCCCACATAGAAAAGGTGGCAAAAAAAAAAAAAAAAAAAAAAAAAAATGCGTGCGATTTATTTTTATCTGAATTGCTGAGCTTATTAATTAATTTATTCATAGATTTCCAGACGAAGTGTTTGGTTGAATAATTTTAATTTTTTGTAACCTCTTATATCTCATGAGATAGGGCTGTAAGATGTCTGCGAATTCTAACACTTCTTGTTATCTCCATTTGACGAAGTCCAGTGGTGCTAATTGCATGTCCGTGGAATTTTAAATCGAACATCTCCTGTGAAACTACTTTGCGAAATTCAACCAAATTTTAGACATTTTGCTTGATGCATTCAAACTGCATCAAAGGGCTGCATCAAAGGGTTTTGATCGTGTGAGAAATATGGGTTTTATGCGCAGTCATTTAAAAAAAATGGCCCACTATGTTATGATAGTGATACAACACCTGATATTTGCTTTGAGCTGCGGAGAATAATTGTGATATTTCACGAAACTGAAGGTCGAGTGGAATATCAAAATCCTCGAAGCAAATACACTAGTTCGTGTCACTATCGTTACTTAGGGTTCTATCTATTGTATTTAATAAAATCGATAAAATTATAACAAAAAATGTATTTCTACAAATATACATATATTCGCATTAGGTCGCCATCTATAGAATGAAAATGACGTCATCTCAACTACCTTATATGGAACTGTAATTGACACCGTCAGAAACGTGTTCCATTTTGTTTTTGTGTTTTTAGCTAGCAAAGCGTCAGCTTTGATAGCTTAAGTTAACAGACAAATTTTGAGGTCGTCTCAAAGTTCAACGAGTGCAAACTGTCACTGGAGGCTTAACCACTAAATCCGTAAAATGCCTACGCCAGAAAAATAGTTCTTATGTATTTCAGGAATATTGCAAACTCTTTTCAAATTGTAGAGAACTCTGTCAAAGCATATTATTTAACCTATTTCCATTCAATTCCATTTTTAAGCATCTCAAGGAAGAAACAACAACTTTGGAAAACATTGTGGACATTGAAGAAATTGCTTGTAACAAGCAATTTCTTCAATGTCCACAATGTTTTCTACCCAACAAGGGAAAGACTTTCTAAATTCAACCATGCTTTGCTAGCTTACAGTACTTTCAGTACTTTGATTTATATATTTTACTAAAACTATTAAAGAAAATATCTGTGAAGTTGCCAATCTGATATGAATGTTTTTTGGTAGATATATTTTGGGTATACTTACTTGAGATTCTTTCATGCCTTTTTAATCGAGCGAGTAACGTGAGTTTGTTGAAAAGGGCTTATCAGCGCCGAATGGAAAACGTGGTGAAATCGCAGAAAAAATTCTTCTCTTAACCCATTCCCAAACTACAAAATTCTAGATTGGTCCGAATTGAAACAGATCGTCGACAACAAAGCAAGGTTTGTTTCAACTGAACAATGAGGGCATTATGAGGTAGAAAACACTTTGAGAAAAGAGAAAAATCACTTGTCACAATATTTTCAAAACTATATTTTTTCGGTGCGTAAAATTGTGGGATTTTGTAGTATCGGGTTAAACTACATTTAAATTTGAATGACTTTGGCTAATATATGCTTTAGGTGGACACCTCTCAGATTTCTCCGAGGAATTTTTATCACGCGTGCCATATAATCTTAAAGGTCGGGGATAATCGGCGCCATATGGTTGATTAATTGAATGTGGTCTAACGCCACTTTAACATCGCGGAGGCTGGAGCACCTAACCATGGATTCCTAGTATTTCTCACACAAATACTACCACTACATGTATTTACTTTCCGAGCCTCCAGCTGCTCAGCTCACTAAGGTTTAGGAATATCCACCAATTCGTGGGAGAAAAATGTCGAAAAGGATATTAGCCGCGAACGGGGATCGAACCCTTGGCCTCATAATTGAGAGTCTGATGCGCTACCCCGAAATTGGCGGGGTTTAAGGTTCCGACTCCCAGTCTAAATAGATGATACGATTGGTCGTTTCTTTCTTTGATTGACAGCCGCAATCGGTCAATTTCTAGAGGGAATCTGGGATAGGAGCGTAAAATGATCCTTCCTGCTAAAACACATTCCAATTTTCAAAGAAGAATATTTTTCATAACTTTCTATCAAATGTTCCAAAAGGTGGCGAGCCGCGGTCATGGCGCAGCTGGTAGCGCGTCGGACTCTCAATTATGAGGCAAACAATTTGGCAATTTCTTCATTGTCCTCAATGTTTTCTATCCTACAAGACAAAGATTCTCTAAATTCCACAACTTGAAAGTGTCGTCGGTAACTTTTTAAATTTGAACCGGTCTAGGATTTAGTCGTGTTGTAATTGTTAAATCCTGGGTTACGATAACAAGGAAGATTATTTAACAAAATTTTCTTGCATACAGTACTTTTCGTACTTTGATTTAAATACTACTCTTTAACTGGCCAGTTCATTTTAAACATGATTTAACTGTTTGTTACTTCTATGCAGACTGAAGGGGACAGTACTGAAAAGGGTTAAGTTGGGTAAATATATTATTTAGAATGCGATACTTTTAAACGATTCATTTTTTATAGCATAAACTTTAAAAACAAGGATTTCGAATATCAATCCATGGTATGAAGCAAACGACGAGACCGCCGTAAATAGTCGTCTATAAAGTATATCTTAAATAGAACATTATCAAAGGACTGGCGGTCCATAGTTGCCTGTTATAGTAATGATCGGTTTCAAGTTAAAAATAGGCATATTAGTTTGAATGTTTGTACAATGACTACAGAATGTTGAACTCCAATTTTGAGCTTTGACATTGGGAATTCAAAACTAAGATAAACAAGACTTGTATCAATTTGAAAGTAAAAAAATGTAACACCGCCCCCGTATATTGTAGTGACAATGTCAAATTGAATAAATGAATAGAATGGATATAAATGGTTTGTTAAATCAACTTTATTAGACCGATTTACTCCGGAGCTTCTACTGGGACTTTCCGAATACTTAGAATACATACACAAAAAAGAAAGGTTTTAAAGAGAGGTTTCGATGTTGTTTTCATATCACAGATTTTAACTTTATTATTTCCTCTTTTATATTATTTGATTACAGCACTCTGAAAAATAGTTTTGCGAAAATTAGAGGTCTTTTATCAAGTACCATGGAATTGTCTTAATAGCCAAGGCATTTTATTCTATTTTTAGATTATACCGTGGCAGTTGCAATCAATATTGGGACATTCGCACGGTGCGTATAAGAGTTGGAACTACGCATTCAGTTTGAATTCGCTCAAACCAACGTCATTGTGAAGTAATCGGGAGTTATGTTCGCTATCCGGTTTTCAATTCTGTAAACATCTATCCAAAAGTGTCGTAAGAGTTAATTTGACATAGACACTTACAGTAGTTTTTCGCTAACCACTTGATGTGACGTTGCTTGTTTTCCTTATATTATTGTAATCTTCTGTTGAAATAGGGTCATATTCAAATGAGGTCATGAGGTGTCGACAACCGAATGCCGTGACTTCTAAAAATAACATGGATTTCGACCGAACCTTTCCTAGATAACCGCAAAAAGCCACTTTCTGCCTATCAATTACCACGAAGAAAATATCCGATTCATATATCTAAGTATCAAATGGTCGTTTGAATGTATTTTGGGCAGTTGGGACAACTCTTATCTAGGTTTTAGAAACATCGATACCTCCCTTTAACGTGTTGACAAGTTATTTGACGAAACGGCGCTGTCTATCAAAAAAGTCCAGAGTTGCCTGTTTGATAGTAATGAAAAGTTTCAAGGAAAACATCGCATATTAGTTTGAGACTTGTATAACACGACCCCCCGGAAAAAAATGTTGAACTTTGTGGTTGGAGGGCCAAACCTTCATTTATGTACACTCATTTCTTAGAATGTCTCAATACAGAATAAAATAAAGAACTAAATAAAGAAATAAGAAATAAATCATTTGTGAAGGCAACCCTTTTAGGCAAACTCACTGCAGTGCTTTTGCCGAGATTTTCCGAAGACTTGAAATGTCGTAACTTCAGTTCATTCAAGCTGCTGTAACGAAATTTAGGTCACGACCCCCAAATTTGATTATGCGCTTTATGTTCCTGATCATGAATTAACCGACCAGACATCGTTTGATATCCCAGTTTAACTGCCTCTCCGAGTAGTTGTTTTACAGGAAACCCACAAGGTCCCTTTTGAACTTACGGGTCGTATTAACAATTTAAATGCTTTGCAAAATGTAAGTTACTGAATAAGAGATCAACAGGACAAGAAATAACTTCTACATTATACAAGTCTAGTTCACCATGCTACATACTACAAAGATTTTCTTGGATTGGCATAAGCCATAAATGATAACTTTGGTCCTTTCGGTTCACCGTACTACACATCTTATTGGAGCGCTACTCCGGAATCGGCATAATGAACAACTCATAAATTAGGCCCGTTTGATTCACCGTAGAAGATAACTTATTTCATGGGAGTTTTTAGACAAGTTGTAAGAAGAACTTATAATTTCTACCCGTTTGGTACACCATACTTAGTAACCTACATATGCACGCAATAAAGGTTCAACTACTTTCACATATCACCGCAGCTGTTAAAGCAGTGCTGACATAAACAAATATGTCAACAGCAAATATCTCTGAGATAGAAATAACCACTTCGAATGATGGCAAAAAAGACGAGAATAAAGCTGAATATTCGAGCACGTGCAGTATGTTTGTGACTCTATTGGGATTTTCGCTTGGTATGTCCGATATTTGGAGGTTTCCATTCTTGGTATACAGAAACGGAGGAGGTGAGATAATTCCCATTTTTAGCTAACAAAGCGTCAGCTTTGATAGCTTAAGTTAACAGACAACATTTGAGGTCGTCTCAAAGTTCAAGGAGTGCAAACTGCCACTGGAGGCTTAGCCACTTAATCGGTTTAATGCCTACGCCATAAAAAGTAAATTTAATGAATTTCAGGAATATCGCAAACTCTGCATGCGAGTCTCCTAGGTATTTAAGAGCACACCGATTTCAAAGAGGTTGCAGATTCATTTTCCACATTGTTTTCAACAAGGAGCGTTAAAGGGAGGGGTTTTGTGGGAATGGGTTAACTCCTTGGTTACTTAAACCTCGTTTCTTTATCATGATAACGTTTGACAAAGAAGATTATTGAACAAAACAATTCTTTGCTAGCTTACGGTACTTTTCAGTACTTTTGATTTAAATCTCTATCATTGAAGGTGTCAAATTCTTAATGGTGAGAAATTCAATTCTAGAAGCGTTTGATATGAACTTCGTATTTGAAGGCCGCGGCTATTTCGCAGTTGGTAGCGCGTCGGACTCTAAATTGTGAGCTTCAGGGTTCGATCCGTGGCAAATAACCTTTCCGGTCCAACGTTTGTCCACCACCAATGAGTGGATAATAGTAAACCTAAATGAGCAACTGGAGTCATCAAGATCGAAATGAATGAAATACTGTTAAAAGTGGTGTTAAAGAACACTGAAATAAATCAAAGTTATAGACTTGTTATGAATTATCACGAGAGCTTTAGCATAAAAGAATGACTTTACTTTCTGAAAGTATCTGCCTTTATTTGTTTATGAAAAATTAGCTTATCTTATAGCTACATGCCAAACTCTAGCTCTAGTGGTTGAAAAAAGTATACTTGGTATAATAATAAAAATTCCCTTTCCCGCTCAGAATGACTGATTTAGTTAAGAAAACAAATGTTATTGGACAATTGTAAGTGATAGAACCTGTGGACATTTATGACAATAATATTTCGAAGATTGTCTTCCATATTAATTCTTAAAAAAGATTCTTGTTGTTGTTGACAGGTTGTAACTTTACAACAGCTGTATCGAGGTATGCTTTCGACGAGTTGGCGAGCATTTAGAAACAAAAGCCATTAAAATCACAACCTCGGCGACGGTGTTGTTTTAACTCTGTCGTTTTCAACAACCCATTAAATGAAGGATAACTGTTTATTTCAGTGCAAAATATATTCTTCTGTCATTTGCAGAACAACAAAAGCTATATTTCTCGAGTGGCGGAGACACAGGTGAAAATACAGTTTTTAGCCTGAGATTGCGTAGCAATCTGAGGCTAAAGTTACCACGGTATATTTCAACCCACTCAGAGTTTAATGTAAAAATGTAAAAACATTTAATCCAATAGATATAATATTCTGCCACATGAAAAGTAGATTGGGCGAATAACATGACTGCGAGTATAAATTAATACGCCCGATTGAGGCGAGAAGGACGAAGGCGAGATATGACTCATTGACAGTTGTCGGCTTCCGTGTGAGTGTTCTGAATTTGGCAAAAATATCAAAACTTGATGAGTGAATGGTCAGAAAGAAAGGAGATATATAAATATATTGGAAATTATTCATCATATATAATCATATCATATTGCTAAGAAAAAATAAGATGTTTGTTTTATACAAAAATTATATTACATATTCTAGAGTAACAATGTTAAAGCGGTCCGGTTAGACGAAGTTGCTGTATAAAGCTGATAAGCGAAGCTGTCGGTTTTACGCACGATTGGAATGTTTTGTTTAACAAATTAATTGGTCATTCATAGGGTCATATTCGCACTGTCTGAAAACAGTTTGGTCGTGCCCGGACTTTGAGTCTATATATTTTTACCTCCGTATTCTACCCAAAGTATGCAACGACTACATATCGCTTTTGAGAGGTGTACATAATCATGTTAACCTGGTAAACGACCGCCCATCCTCCCTCGCTCTCTTTATCAGGAGATCTGCGCATATATACATGACGAAATTGGTCTGTGTGGTAGAATACTCGCATCGCACGCGAGAGCCTCCTAGTTCGAACCTGGCTACACGCTCCATTCCCTCTTACTCTCTCACTCTCTAGCTCTCTCTCTAGCTCCACTGGCTGAAAGTCAACGGGCTTTGGTCATGATGTGGTGTCCGTCGTCCGTCCGTCCGTCAACATTTACCTTAAAATTCTTCATCTAGGAAAGTACGGAGCACAATTCAACCAAAATTCACAGGAAGGATCCTTGGGTGGCCTTTATCAGATTCCTTCAAAGCATTTCGATCGGTTGAAAAATATGTAACGATATATACATGTAAATATATCGTTACAATACCTCAACAGCGGGAAGAAAATTATTCTGGACAAGCTGTGTCCCCTAGCGCACAAATTGGCAGATCTGCGCATAATCATCGACAGTAGGTTGGATAGAAAGTGACACCTCAGATAATCCGACCATCAAACTTTATCTGCCCAGATTATATATCTCTTGTATACATATCTCAGGCTTTCAGCGTTTTCTACGCTTTGATTGTTATTCACGCAATGAAAGATATATCGATCTTGATTTAATATAATTTTTACTTTGTGACTACCAACCTGATGTTGAAAAATCAATAGTTGTGCCTTTAACAGGAAAGGGTAGAATTACAGCGTCATTTCGATCAAAATATACTAAGCAAAGTAGTCGGTAGAATCATTGTTCTAAATTAGAATATTACACGGAAAGTTTTTAACTAATTCTAAAAACCAAGTAAGGTTTAAAATTACTCTAAAATGGACAATGTATTTATTTTAAAGCCTCTCACCATTCACGTAAACACAAAAAAGGTCGAAAACTTCATGTTTATTTAGAAGAGTGTTTTGACAATGTTCAAAGGCCACTATTATGGAAAGTTCGTTGTTATAAAAGAGTAAACTGTTGTTTATCATTAACGACACTTAAACTGAATACATAAATAAGGATAATACAGATTGGAAACTGGGCTACCCTGGAGGAATTTTCCCTTGAACGAATTAGCCGATATCCTTATTTCAACAAATATTCATAGAATATGAATCACGATATTCACAGAGATAAAGATACTCATGTTTTTGATGACAAATTTCGCTATTGTGTCCGAAACTGTGCACGGACCACCAACGCAATTAAAAATTCGATCAGATTTC
The DNA here is from genome assembly GCA_946902895.1 of Fragum fragum. Lineage (NCBI taxonomy): Eukaryota > Metazoa > Mollusca > Bivalvia > Cardiida > Cardiidae > Fragum > Fragum fragum. Next base: position 15,231,077 of record OX336365.1, read on the forward strand.
TGTACCGATTAAAATTTTAAAGAGAATGAAAATAAAACAATAGGTGTTGCGTTTAAGATAGCGGCAAAGTATAAAAAAAAAGAGAAACTTTTTTTTATCAAAATAACGAACTAGAAGTTGCATTGACTTAAATCTTACTTAGAATTGTCTGCGTACCCGGTGTATTTGAACGCTACTCTTTATAAATTACAACTAATAAAATACGTGCTTCATATTATTTATAACTATCAAAATAGAAAAACCTGATTCGTTGAAAAATGTTTTAATACGAGTGCCCGTGGTTACTAAATTGCTTCAAAGAATCTATATCTTTACGAAAATGTCTTGACGAGACTGACTTCTTTAGTATTTGCCCAAATTACATGTAGTTGTTGAAAAGAAAAATATTTTATGACATTATTGACATATTAAACATATGTTCATACTAAACAAAAAATGGCCAAGTTCTTTACAAAATAGTTCATGCATTTACTCATTTTCCAGCATGAACCTTTGCTTTTTTTGTAAATACACCTAAATTTAGATCGCATTTTGCGAAATTTAAGTCATCTGTCATAATTCAAGAGATTAAAAGAATGTACAATACTAAATAGGAATCAAATCTTGTCAAATTTGAACTAAAAAAAGATTGCAGACGCATATCATATTCTATTTACCGAAGACTGTTAGGATAATTGAAGGAAACCATTTATCCCAACGAGATAGTATATTTTTCATATAAACGAATTTAGTTTCCTGCTTCCCTAGTCATTCGTATAGGACTTAAAACCGTCTCAATATGACTTCAAAGTGTGACTTAAAACCACATTATAAATCAAATATTAATCCTAACAGATACGAATTTAACAATATCATGTAAAAAATACCCCAAAATTGTTATAAAATCGTTGAAAGCATATCTATTATATGCATTGAAAATCGCAACGGTTTCCTTGGAGATATAAGCACTTGGCATTTAGTATGCTTTCAATTCTTTATTTCTATGACCAAATGTCCATATTACTGAATTCTCTTTCTTCTGGACATATTGAAGACATCAGGTACCTTACATTTGTCTTTTAATGTGAAATTTCAAATATTATGGCACAGGTTGAAAGATAGTATTAAATTATCAGAATGGCGATTATGTGTTCTATTAAGCATCAATAATAACCACTTCGAAAGTAAAAGTATTTTGATCGAAATTCATTGAATGAAAATGTATGTTAAATCCCTTGAACTAAAAAGCGTTGTCAAAAAAGACAAAAGTCTTTACCTGTACCTATAATTGAAAATCCTTTCGTTTTAACAGATAGCAAGCTTATTCATATCTTGATACACATTTTTTTTTTAAAAAAAACATGATATTACCATGACTGAAAGAATTGTTTGTGAAACGTTACTTTGCTTTGCATAGACCGATGTACTGAAAACAAATAAAGTTCTTGTATTGCACTGTCCTGCATTTAGTCAGTGTAGACGCAGATCAGTTTACTTCAAGTCACACATTATTAATATAATGTTTTGAATATATAATGGCTATTCTATCTTACTAAATATCAATTTTTGAACCACTGACCGACATGTACTTGGTTCGATCTCTTTCACCAGTATTCGAAATGTAAAATTTACACACGAATATTTTAAGCCTGATGAGTCACAAATAAAAAGCAAATGTAAAAAAGGACATGATTTCTCGTGGCCCTTTTTTGCGTTACGGGTCAAATTGACGGATCCCTGTACCCGTTCACTGTCCTCCAGTCATTCGACTGCGATATCAGGTTCGCCTGAGATATCTAATTCAGTTTGCAAAATATATGGAAGGGATATAAAACAAGTAGAAAACTCTTGTGTGGCGACCTACATGCCATATTTATAGATTGAAGCCACTCTTTAAAAACGCCAAATAAGAAGAAATGCTTGACAAAAATGCAAAAGTTCCAGATTCACTTCCAACTTAAAAAATGAATAAATTAATCTTGTTGGTGTTTTCGTTTTTCAGGTGCGTTCTGATACCCTTCGTGATAACGGGAGTGTTGTGTGGTGTACCGCTGTACTTTCTGGAGTTCTCCATGTCCAACTTCTCCGGAAAGGGCCCCTATAACATATGGGAAATCAGTCCGATTTTCAGGGGTCTGTCTTTTTATGTTTATATATCCTTGTCGAGTTTCAGTTCCGTGACGATAACGATAATAAGATAATTCTATCAAGCTGTGTTAAAAATCTATTTTTTGTTTGAATATTAATAATTTCACTTTCTATGTAAGTTCAGTTGAGAGATACATAATTCCCAATTTGACATTGATTTAAACATTGTTGTTTCTATGCTGTGGTGCTAGTTCGTAGAGCGGATTCAGTCTAGGAGTAGCTCACAAGACTCCAATGCCCGTGAAGCTTGTGTCACAAGTCATTCAGATGAGACTTAAAACCAGACCCCATCTCTAAAGTATTCTTCCTCATTCTTTGTTAGAGGAAGATCAATGAGACGAAAATTTTCGAATACAACGTAGCAGTTTCGAATTAAATGAATTGATTGCCTCAATGGCCGAGTGGCATAGTTCATTGACTCGTGATTTGCATGTCATGGACAAGACACTAGCCAGCCAAAATCTAACCAGCTGTAAATTTTGGTTGTGCTTGGTTTAAGTCACTCCCTCTCTTCAAACGAAGTGAAAACACATTGCCTTTGAGCATTCGAGAGAGACTCTATAAGCTTAAACCTTTCATTGCAATCGAACTGAAATGAATAAATGAATTTTTGATTGGCCAAATGAAATTCGAACGAAAGCGACTATTTGCTCTAGTTTCGAGTGTTTCATCTGTAGGTGTCGGTGTGTCAGTAGCTGTAGCCTATATCATGTATATGGTTGGTACGACCGTTTTCCGAAGTTGGCTGGCGATGTTTCTACTAGATTCCTTTAAAACGCCGCTACCATGGACACATTGTCAAAATCCGTGGAACACTCCAACTTGTAGAGATAACCCTTTCGTAATGCTATCAGCTAATACAATCATTGCGAACTTTGACAACTCCAGCAGTTCAGCAACGACAATGCCTGGTACAACAGCTGTTAACAGTTCTACAGGAATGACGTCAGCAGAGGAATACTGGCAGTGAGATACTTTACTATAATTCGCTTATGGGACAGGGAACTCTGCAAGCATTTATATCACGGTTACAAGCCAAGTTGTTATTTTTTAACTTGTTGTCAGTCTTGATTCCTATTTTGTTTATTCTTTTTCAAAACCTGCACTATCATTCTAAAGTGAGAAAAATGTGTTTGTCTATTAAGCATGCCTGTGTATAAAGAGCTATTATTAATCGGCTTTGGGTAAGTAACATGCAGAATAGCTAGTCTATAGCTTACACCAGCACCAAGTGCGCTACTGTGCTTGCCTATTGTCTTGTGGCCATCGTCATCGTCGTGCGTCTGAAACAATTTCTTGTATCACCTCCGCCTGAAAAAAGTTGGTCAATCTGGATGAAACTAAGGGGTATAGTTATTCGGGTGGAGTTCTTTCGAAATTACTCAATAATTGAAATATATCCCATTTTCTCGTTGTTAGCAATCAAAAAGGGAGAAAACAGTCGAAACTCAAAAATTCTTCTTTCCTGAAAACCATATAGACATGAAACTCATATAGACATTTGGTATGTAGAATATCTTAGTGTGCCCATTTTAGGTATTTTGGCTCCACCTAGGCACATCCTTTTTCAAACAGAATCAAACAAGGAAACAATCTTTCTCTGAAAAAAGCGTTGACATTTGGTATGTAGAATCTCGTCATGAACCTCTACAAAGTTTTTCAACAAGCTCCTTGGAACGATTTTGGGCACAGCCTGGGGCCTATCCGTTTGACAAAGGGGAAATTCTTAAAATAATATCCATTAATGTTGCAGCATCTCCTATAATATCCCTTCAGATTTTTTTTCATAAAGTGTCACTAAGGTTGTATTATGGCTTACATCGAGTAGAGCCCAATATATCATTCAACAAGTTGGCAAATTGTCACAAAATACGCCCGTAACACTACTGGTTGTTGACTGGGGAAGGGGATTAAAATTTCAAGAAAGAGTAACAATTCACAATGATAACTTATGGTTCTGGTGTTTTTCTTGTTATCATGAGGTTTTGAAAACCAAAGGCTGTCACACCATGAGAAATTTAAAACAAAAACAAATGTGAAAAACAACAAAGGGGAATAATTCAAAAAGTATGCCAGGTAGAGTTATGGTTCCCTTGGTGATATCTACCCACTCATGAAGTTTCATGATCATAGCTATTACACTTTCAGATATATAATCCAGACAAAATCAAAGTCTGAAAAACAACAAAGGGCAATAAATCTCAAAATATGCTAGGAAGAGTTAAAGTTCTTGCACACTGCACTTCTCCTTTATGAGATCTATCTACCCATGAAGATTCAAGATCATAGCTAATATACTTTCTTAAATATGCTCTGAACAAGTTCCAAGTATGAAAAACAACAAAGGGAAATAACTCAACAAATAAGCCAAAGGTAGAGTTATTGTTCTTAAGCACTGCACTAATCCTTGGTGAGAACTATCTACCCCTGAAGTTTCATTATCATAACTTTTATACTTTAAGAGATATGCTCTGAACAAGATCCAAGTATGAAAAACAACAAAGGGCAATAACTCAAAAAATAAGCCAAAGGTAGAGTTATGGTTCTTGTAAATTGTACTCCCCCTTTATGAGATCTATCTACCCATGAAGATTCATAATCATTGCTTGAATACTTTTAGAGATATTCTCCAGACAAGATCCAAGTATGAAAAACAACAAAGGGCAATAACTCAACAAATAAGCCAAAGGTAGAGTTATGGTTCTTGTGCACTGCACTTCCCCTTGATGAGATCTATCTACCCATGAGTTTTCATGATCATAGCTTGAATGCTTTTAGAGATATGCTCCGGACAAGATCTAAGTATGAAAAACAACAAAGGGAAATAACTCAAATAATAAGCCAGGTAGAATTATGGTTCTTGTGCATCCGTTTTCCTTGATGAGATCTATCTACCAATGAAGTTTCATTATCATAGCTTTTATACTTATAGAGATATGTATTGAACAAGATCCAAGTATGAACAAAGTATGAAAAAAAATCAAATGACAATAACTCAAAATATACGCTAGGTAGAGTTATGGTTCTTGTACACTGCACTCCCACTTGGTGAGCTCTATCCTTCCATGAAGTTTCATGATTCTAGCTATTATACTTTTAGAGATATACTCCGGACAAGATTCAAGTATGAAAAACAACAAAGGGCAATAACTCAAAAAATAGGCTAGGTAGAGTTATGGTTCTTGTTCACTGCACTCCCACTTGGTGAGCTCTATCCATCCATGAAATTTCATGATTGTAGCTATTATACTTTTAGAGATATACTCCGGACAAGATTCAAGTATGAAAAACAACAAAGGGCAATAACTCACAAAATAGGCCAGGTAGAGTTATTGTTCTTTTGCACTGCACTTCCCCTTTGTGAGATCAATACACCCATGAAGTTTCATGATCCTAGCTACAATACTTTTAGAGATACACTCCGTACAAGATTCAAGTATGAAAAACAACAAAGGGCAATAACTCAAAAAATAGGCCAGGTAGAGTTATGGTTATTGAGCACTGCACTCCGTATTGATGAGAAGAGTATAACTGCCAAGTTTAAAGTCAATTGGACTTACGGTGACAGAGTTATGCTCCTGACAAAGAAGTGGACACCGCCCGGACAACCGGACGCCCGGACGCTACGGGTGATCCCATAATACGTCCCGTCTTCGACGGGCGTATAAAAAGCAGAAGAAAATATTTCAAAATCCTCTCCACACAAGTCATTAGGCTTGAAGCTTGAAATCATAAATCATTACTTGTTATGGTTTATGAAATAAACATAGTCATTTGTGTGTTGTACAGCTTCTTATCATAAAACATGAATTACATAGACACGTAATAGCTATAAAAAGAAGATGGCTTTTCTGGAAGGTGGTAGAAACATAATTAACAATTCTATTTGTTGTTGAAAACGCCATAAACAAACAGGATACCATTATATCTCAGGGTAAGCTATACCCGATGACATGATTCAATTACTTTTCATCTTAAACAATAAAATTATATTAGATTGTTTTTAGACAAAGAGCTGTTATTTCAATAGGGAAGAACGTTGACGAAAGGGAGAAGGCTCCTTTAAGGACGTTCCCCAAATTTCGACGATGCTGCTACGTCTTGTTTTATAAGTTAAGAATGGGTGAATTTCTACAAATCTGTTTAACTAATATCTCTTGTTTAACATTTCTAATCTTTATCTCAGATCAGCGTTTTATGTCAAATGGGTCTCTTGTTTCTTGTATGTAAACGATCTAAACGTTTAGTTTATTGCTATATATATACATTTCAGATTTAAAGCACTTAGTCTATCATCTGGAATGACAGATTGGTCCCCCATACTCTGGAAACATATTCTTTGTATGTTGCTTTTACGCATTGTGGTTTTTCTATCGGTTGTCAAAAGTATCAAGTCTATTGAAAAGGTGAGAGACTACACTTTTCAGGCTGATGAGAAAATTGCGTTAACGGCTTTAAGTCAAACCAATTCACAAACCTTTAATGTTCATTAAAATTTGATTTCAGATCTAAATATTTCATTCGTAAATGTCGCAGAATACCGTTAAGGCGAAGCACGAGTGTATGATTACGGTAACGCGAGATTATGAGATTGTGAACGTTGTATAGTGAGAGTGTGACGACAATAATTCGATCAAGTCTTAAAGCTCACATGTTCTCGTATTATCGTCTGTGTGCTCTCGTGCCACCATCAACGTGATCTCGTTATCTTGCGTTAAAGAACAATAGAACTCTCACCCTTCGCGTAAGAATCATCAAATGATTGTTCGATGACTTAAGGTATACCGTGTAAAAGAGTAGAAAATAACGGATCGACATGACCGATCGAAATCATCAACAATTTTTCGAAGAATGGACATAGTTGATCCTTGTTAGGCTGCAAGGATAATGTAGATCATAGACCATTTTCGATTTCCCTTCAAAGATTTTCTGATGTAGAGCAGTCTTTCTGTCGTTTTTTAGCTCGGCTGTTTTCGGATAAAACCGAGGTATTGTCATCACCTTGGTGTCGTTCGCGTCGGCGTTGGCGTTGGCGTGACAAACTTTAACCTTGGTCCTATCTCTGTTGTTATTTAAGATATCCTCATGAAACGTGGCATGTTTATTGACAATTACAAGAGCTATCTAGACTATCAAGGGGGATAACTCTAAAAGTGTTTTTTGTAAGGGTTATGCCCCAATTTCGACTTAGAATATTTGCATTATCCAGCACCTGCAGCCGAGCGTTGCACCGTGGGCGGTACTCTTGTTTTGTATATATTTTAAGCGAATTTCTAACGTTGTGGTATCTTGTTAGCCATTGCAAGACAACAAAATTTTAGATTCCTCCATTTGCTAGGAGGTTGTACAGGACAAATCGATTATTTAAAATGAAAATTAAAATGTTTATAGGAAGCATATCATTGATAAAGAAGAAATTGTTTCTCATAGCTATTTTTCTTCAGTATTTTAGTTTGTGAAATTTCGTGGTAACATTTCAGTTTGATATATATGCAATTAATGAAACAGTCTTTACCTCATGTTTTGGCTTTAAACTGAAGTTACACGAATGCCTTGACATATAATTGTTACAAGATTTCTAATGGGATGTCAAATTTATGATTAAACACTAGTGCCGCCGTCATAGCGCAGTTGGTAGCACGTCGGACTGTCAATCCAGAGGTCCCGGGTTCGATTCCCGACGGCGGTACTCATCCTTTCCGACTATTTGTCTCTCACCAATTGGTCGATAATCGTAGATCTATGTGGGATAGCAGCTGGAGGCTAGGGAAGGTTGTAATGGTAGTACTTGTGTGAGAAATACCAGAATTCCATTGTTAGGTGCTCTAGCCGCCGCGGTATAACTGAAAGATTGTTGAAAGCGGCGTAAAACCCCATTCAAACAAACAAATTAAACACTAGTGCACCGGAGGCAGTTATAATGATTTAGCTACAAGTTATGATTTCTGTCCCATCTTTGTTTTCAGGTGATGTATGTCATCACGTTTGTGCCGATTATATTTCAAATTGTTGTTACGATACGGTCTTTAACACTTCCTGGAGTCGGTGACGGTTTATATGAATTCTTCTATCCCGATTTTTCTAAGCTTAGAAATGCCAAGGTGAGGCGATATTTTTATACGTACAAGTGTTAGGTAATGACATGCTTCGTCTCCTTATTCTTTATACAAACACGTATCATTATTTCTTAAATAACATGTATTCACGCTGCATTTTATTTAGCTGTATAACCCTATTAAAATGAAATACAGGGATTTGTTGTAGGTCCAAAACAGTTTATTGTATACATCAAGTCAATGAGTACTATATGTAATCGACAGGATTATTCCATTATTTCCATGCTAAACGAGTCACAGTTATACATTTCCTCTAAACCATCGAGCAATGTATCAAAGTATGAAGCGCCACATTGAACGCTGTCTTTTCCGAAATCATTACATGCGTGGATGTCAACATGCTGAAACGCTGTCAAAATAGAAGAAATGTTACTTCTCTTAAAAAACAACAAAACCCCAACGACAACAACAACAATATGTAGAAACCTAAAAAAACTATCGGTGATTCAAATATACAGAATCTTTTCCACACCACATATGGAAATAGAGAAATATGTAAATACGGTTTGTTAATCAGTTGGGGAAGGACGCATTCGAAAGTGCCTCGCCGTAGATGCAATAAAAACGTTTACTAATTCATTAGGAACATCTGGTTTAGACTATTGTATTCTCTACTTATAGTAATCTCAAAATCAAATCTTGATAAGCTCCCAACATGTTCAAAACACTGCGAAAAGTATTATAAGAGCTGCTAGTCATGAGCACATAAATCTAATTTTTGATGAACTCCTTTGGCTCCCAATATCTATACGTATTTAGTACGAAGTTCTACTTCATACTTACCAGGCAATGCACGACCTTAGACCAGTATTCAAAAGGTACATGTCCGCTCGTGCTCTTCGTTCTATTGATGAACTATTACTTGTAGTAACGAGAAACAGAACGGTATCATTTGGTAACATAGTTTCGGACATGTTGCTTTAGTCCAAGTCTTAACTTTTTATTTACTTAAGCATCTGCTTTGTAAAGCGCATTTGAAACTGTTAAACATAATATTAGCGCTATATTAATTTGGTCTAATGATAATACAAAGAAACTGGTGGAAATTTATGTTAACCAACATTTTCTTCCCAACGTAAACGCAACTCAATTCAAATAACTTTCAAGCCAAACTATAAAAATGAATACTTTTAAAGAAACTTTTATTTGTAAATCGTGTTTTTAACAATTTAAAAAAAAATTCAGTGAAAGAAAGAATCGCTATAGAAATATATTAATTTCTACTTCCAGATTTGGATTGAGGCATTTCTTATGGCATTTTATACATTAGGTTTCGGCTGGGGAGCTATTCTAACTTTGGGGTCACATGGAAAATTTCATGATAACTGTGTCAGGTGAGGCTATGTTAGTTTCAAGGTAGATCAGTATCCTTTAAAATAATGATAGTTGGAAAATCAACCTATACATTATACAATAAGTACGCAATTTTCCTTGGAGGATTGTTCACTGTGAATTATTCCTACACAGTTACGTTTCTTTCAATGTCTTTGAACACTTTCCCAAAAACTCCCCTAGAAAAATGAAACGCGTTTGGAAAAATTTCTGAAAATGAGGACATTGCTTATTTCTTCATTATTCACTGTGTTTTCAACCCTCAAAGTCTAATAATTTCAAAATTTCACTGACCAAAAACTTGTCGTCTGCAACATCTCTAAATTTGGACCAATTTAAAATTTAGCATGTAGGAACTGGTTCAAAATGTGTCTGATTCTCTAAATTTTTAGATGTATATCTGTATAAAACATTGCCTTTTGATATAGCATTTTACCTTCCCCAGTACAGGAATTTTATAATAGGATTAAGCTTGTGACAGAAGTATGTGTAAATCGATTTAGTAAGGCAAACGAATCTCATTCACATTCTTCACTCCATGCTAGGACCAGGTCATTTCGACTAATGAGGCTGATGATCGTTCCCATATATATGCAGTTTGTCGTATTAGTAATTTTTCACCCACTGGCGAGTTATTTTGTGGTATCGAGCCAGTTTTTCGCGATTCAAAAATGGACTTGAATAGATGAACTTAGCCCTGATAAACAGATAGCTTTAGAAATAAACCCATTATTACTGAATGTGTCATAATCGTTTTTTTTTCTTCAGAACATCGATATTGATACCTGTCCTTGACTGCTTGAACGCCATTTTTAATGGCGCCGTGTGCTTCATGGTCCTTGGTAATATGGCACATGCTTATGGTGTGAAAGTGTATGACGTCATTGAAGCAGGTATGATTTATTCTTTCTGAATTGCGCAACTGTTTTCTCCATTTTTAGTAATATTACGGTAAAAGTTTTGTCACAGTTTTGTCCGGACCGTAGCTCCCGCAACTGACTAATCGCTGACCTTGCCCACATACCACGTTGGCCCCGCCAATTAACCATGACAGGAAGTTCCGCTTCAATTTTGAACGACTTGTTTTTGCACAATGTATGGCAAGTAGTAGTAACGAAAAGTAAAAGGGTTATTGAAGGCCTAAACGTCATAACTAAATCTTGTTTTAACTCGATTTTTATCTTCATCATTGGTTAAGAGTTATGTAAACAAAAGAGTTGGTGTCCCTTGAATACTGGAAAATGAGATTGACATCATATCTTTGTTTGTTTGTTATTTGCGCCATAATTGCTGCTAGTTTGAAAATACTCTGTAATTTCTGAATAGGCATAAACCGAAAATCCATCAAAAGATTTAAACTAAAAATCACATTTAAAGGGAGATATCGATGTTTCTGAAACGTTGATAACAAAAATTTGCAAAGTGCAGAAAAATACGCGATTCCAAGATTCAATGCTTAAATTTGAGTCAGTTTATGTCGTGGCGATAATCAAATAGGCTTAAAGTGGCTTTTGGTTGATATACATGTACATAAAGGTTCAGCGGAATTCCAGGTTATTTTAGGTATCACGGAATTCATTTGTCGACGTTATTGACCTTATTTGCTTATGACCCAAAATCAACGAAAGGTAACAAATTGACAAGCGAAACAACCAATGTCCAGAATCATGACACATCAAATGGTTAGCGAAAAACTGCGTTATGTGTTTATATTCGTAAAAGCGCTTACGACAGTTTTGGACTGATATTTACAGAATATTAAAATCGGCTAGCAAACAAAACTCCTGACGACTTAATGATGACGTTGCTTAAATGCGATTCGAACTAAATGCGAGATTCCAACGGCTATTCGCACCTCATGAATGACCCCATATGCTTTGCAACTGTCTCGGCCTAATCTAAAAATTTGTTAGACATTTAGACAAGACTGCTTTTCAGGGTTTAGTTTTAATATGTAAATGAGGGGTAACAAAATTATTTAAAATCTGTGACATGAACAAAACATCGATTCCTACCTGAAAACGACTTTTCAATAGTCGCAACATTCTTTCTCAAATGAAAAATGTCTAATCGTGTTCGAATAATTATGGGCACAGAAACATGCAGTTTTAGGATATTAATTTGTTATTTGCAGGTTTTTCAGCTGGAGTAGTAACCTATGTTTCAGCTCTGTCCATTTTACCTGTACCTCAATTATGGAACTTTTCCTTCGTGCTGACTGGAATATTGTTGGGTCTAGACAACCAGGTGAGACATTGCAGGAGACGAATATTCGATCTAGCTTTAGAATCATATAAATGTCGTTTCAATTGAAAGTAAGAAGAAGAAAAATGTCCGATTGCACACATAATTAACCAGTCGGAGGCCCCGCCCACCTACTGCGTTGGCCCCGCCCAATTACACCAACTGGAAGTTCCCATTCGATTTCATACGGCGTTTTTTTTTTAAGTTTTTTGGCAGTAAGTATGTAACAGAAAAGTAGAATGATTGGTCGTTGACTAAAACGTCGTAGCTACAGCATGAATAAGCTGAAGTTACGACGTTTAAGTCGCCATTACAACCAAAAAGCTTCACAAAAATGAGTGGCTAAGGTCGGAGTTTACTTGTTAACTATCTAAATGAATTATTTCATTAGTTGACTAACTATTTGACTGATAGACACGATTTGTCAGTTTACACAATACAGATGGTTTCGTCGAAATTATTATTATTTCTTTTTCCTGTTTTTTTTTTATATTTTAGTATAGAAAATAAAAATTGAAATTTACCTTTTCTAACGCAAAACCGATTATTATACTAATGAATATAAAGGTAAACTAATCAGATATTGAAAGAAAACATTTTATTCGTGCATAAAATCCGGAATTAATAAACATTTCAATTTTGGATTCTCTCTGTGATGACAACGTCAGACCTGTGTTTAAATTGGAGCAAGATTTAGATAGTCAACAATCAGGTATGTGTATGGGCATTAAATATTTCAAACTTACAGTCGATCACATATCATGTCGACAATGGTTTACTTCTTTAGAGAGACAAAAAAGACAATGAGTTCCCTTTAATAAAAAGATATCTGTTCTGTTTTTTTTAAAGCAATTTCCATCAATATTTCAATTCTCAAATAGGATAGCTATACAAATGTGTTGTTTAAAAGGAAGAAGAACCTGTTGTTAGTAAGCATTCATTTGCAAAAAAGTGTATTCAATCCATTGACATTCTATTCACAAATGACATTCAGATAAAGTACTGATGTGTAATGTTTACACGCGTAATCAATCGATGCTACAATACTTGATTCGAAAATAGTTAGATTGCATATTGTTAAATTACTTTCCTAGTCATAGAAATGTAGCTTGAGTATCTAACCTTGTCTTACTGGTATTTCCAACACTAGTACTACACAACATGATCCTTGTTCCGGGCCTATCGTTTTACTTGATTAAACACGCAAAAGATGGATTGCATATAGTTAAACACAACATTATTCCGGTCATAGAAAGGCGGCTAGAGCACCTTACCTTGGAAATTTGGTATTTTTCGAACCAGAACTACCACAACACCTTTTCCAACCTAGATTTACGATTACCTACCCATTGGTTAGAGACAAATTTTGGCACCAAAGATCGAACATTCGGTTCTATTAATCGTAGTCTACCGCGCTACCATAGTCTACCGCGCTACCAACTTCGCAATGGCTTCTGTCTGAAAAAATAGAGATAAATAAATGAATAATCGCAATTTAAAAGCTTATTGCTGATTGTTGACAGTAAATATAAGCTGATATGATAAAGTAAGAAAGAAGCGTCATTTACTTAATAGTATATGCTATTAGCCAGACGAAAATGGTGTGGTAAGTAACTTGTACACACCAAAATAATTCGTTAAGATTGAGTAACCCATGGTTGTTACGTGTAATTATTTTCTTCTATTTGTCCTAAATGTTCCCATGTTATATATTGTATACCTTGGTGAAATGGAATTGATTGTAAAACTTAACATCCTTTCAGTGCCTACTCTTTCCATTGTCTATGGTACGTTCCTCTCAATACTTTCAGTAAATTTCTACAGAAAAGGACATAGTCATCAGCTAGAATCAGTGTTAAACATTTGCCACGTTTTCAAAATTCAAACGTCACACGGTCTTAGTGTTTAAACAAAGACATCTCTATTTTTAACTCATTTCCTTTATTTCACAGATAGTCCCGATGGAAATGATTTTGCAAATATTAGAAGAGATGAACCCTTCTTTGTACCCAAAATATAGACTCCACGCGTTGACAATAGTATCCATCCTGTTGTTTGTTCTGGCCTTACCAACGTGTACAGGTGTAAGTGCACTTTACGTCGATTTGACGTGATAGTTGATAATAATCTTTAAATTGAATAATTCAAACGTTTATTTCTGTTAAATTTCTTTATTTGATTACTTGGATGAGAAATTGTTGTTCAAAATGATTTTTGACTATATTCTGCAAGTAGTTCAATCCACTTTATTAGGAAACTTTTATATATTAGGTATAAAGTTGTTTTCTTAAAACACGAAAGGTGTGCGTCAGAACTCAAGTTTGAAAAATATATGTATATGCCGAAACGTTATCTAAATTATGTCCAAATTATGTCATACAGTGTTTATAAAAGGCTCTATCTCATTATAGCATACTAACACGGTTTCTTGATATCTTAACATGATTAAACATTTCCTTTACCAGACGAAATTTTGGCGATCATTTGACTTCATGTTCTCTTAACAACCACAGTGTATTAATATGCATGGCTTTTATCTTTTATTATCCTACTTTTGTATAATTTATCTTTAGATTTATTCCGAAATCATAGATTCATAAATATGTATATTTTTGACGCTACAATAAATTGTCCACCAAGGACCGGCGAAGTCTTTCCCTTTATTAACTTTACTGAAAACATAGAATTTTGAAAAAATGAGCCCTTGCTGTATTTAAGTCTATCAGACTGAAATCATATAATGGATGCCCATAAATAGCTTTTCATAAGATATCGAGTGAGTTTGCTGCAAAATTCAGAGGTAAACCAAACCCTATGTTCGTGGTTTTCTTAATTTAGCCCGTACAACGTTGCATGAAATGCTATACAGAATAGCAAATTAAAAACAAGGAAATAAATTCTTCGTCGAACTAGTTCACTCGTGGTCATTAAATTAGTAATGTGTCAGTTCAATGCGCTTTCTACTTCTTGTACTTTTTCCATAAATGAGCATGTTGATTACCTATAAATGAGCCTGTGCGTGACATTTCCAACCATTTCGCAGGTGCGTGACTCGCACACATAGAGTACCCTGGACAGCCATTCGGGGCAATTAGAATATTCGCTGATTGTTTAAAGAATCTTTGGTCAGTATCTATCTACAGAGCGCAGAGTGAAGACTCTGATCAGGCTGTGCTGAGTCTTTACTTGGCGCACATGTGTAATTGTTGGAAATGTCACGCATGCGCTCAAATTATGATTGCTCTTTTTATTAATTTGTACAAAATAACGGATCAATAAATATTATGAAATGATAGTCAATATCTTCATAGATAATAGTACTAAAAGCGTTTAACAGAACAGCTTTAGACGACAAAAATATGTAAAAAGTCTGAATATGAAAATAAAGTTGGTTTGAGTTGTATTAAACGTTACACGAATTTGGCATTGGTTTCAAAAGTTTTTGTTAAAGACCCCTCTTAATCTTTCGCTAAATAAGATATATCATTCTAAAACTTACCAAAGCAATATGTTCTCTTAATGATTGTTTTTGTAAAAGTTATATATTTGTTGTAGATTTTAGAATATTTTATTTCATTACTACTGCCACCTTGTGTGCAGTTAATGGGGGCTCGGGTAAGTTGACACTTGCTTTATTTTACAGGCATTTATACTTGGACGAGTGTGTCGAGAGTTTGCAGAGGAATAAAGTATATCAATCTCTATAATTTTACAAATGATTGCGAAGTATTTGTAGTATCCAATGTTTGATTTCTAAATCTTCGTGCCAACAGTCCTATATAACTTATCAAATAGTTTATAAAACGTGTAATCGCCAAAAAAAAAAAAAAAAAAAAAACCTATTGAAGTAGATGTATAGACAATCCCATTGTCTTTTAAAGTGTGACGTCACCAAATAACAAAAAATATATCTAATTACGACATGTGTTGTCCTAACAGAGCTCCAACAATACCACAATAAAAACAATAAAAAGTATAAAATGCAAAGGTATATTATCTCGTCTTTTAGTTTATACTTTTAAGCTTTATTGATATATTATACAAGCTCCAAAAGTTTTTACCGTAAAAAGGTCTATTAAACATTCTATTTAGAGTACGGAATTTTTATCATCCAGAACTTGAATACGGTCGGTCGGTCTGCCTGTAACATTTTCCTTGTCCTCTCAATTTGTCAGCAACTACTGCAGAATTTGGTTCAAACTTTTCAGATAGACTCTGTATCAACAGAGAAATGCACGTTGCAATTTGATTGCGGCCTATTTGCATTTCACATAATTATGGCCTAAAAATAATGAACGCTCTTTTTCCCAAATACTTAATAGATTTGACTGAAATATCACATTACAAAATGTATCAACCAAAAATATGCATGTTCTAATTTGGTCATGGTCCATTGAAATTTCTTAGAGTTATGGCCCTTTGTTGAAATTGAGCCATTGAGGGTATTGGTCAAATTCATTAAAAGTCTAGTTTGTGGCTGTTTACATCAATTCTTCCCTAGCTATTTATTGAATATAAATACATTTAAATAAGATGAGTACAGTTTTGAGTAAAATATGTCAAGATTTACGTGTAAGATATATGTTTCAAACAAGAAATGTATGGTTTTTGGGGCTTGGTTCAGTTGAATCACATATTGGATGATCAAATATGAATTTATTATTCATGATGAAGATGTAACTGGTCTATTCGTTGAAGGATAAACTCTGTGTAATTTATTTCGACAAGGGGTTTATTATCATTTTCATATAATTGGATATCGTGATGGATATGGAGGATAAGAAAGGAGTGGTCGTTTCTATGGTTTGATAGCATGTAGTAGAAAATTAGTTGGAGACCTTATCATCTCAAAAAAAATACAAATAAGATAACAAGCGGCGTGATTGTCTATCAACCTCTTTCTAAACCAAAGGAATTTCGCCTTAAAACTAAACTGTCATTAGTTCGAACTGATTCTTTTACCCTTACATAAGGCTACTCTGTTTACCATTCTTTTTTTCCCAAAGAAATGGTTATCAAAATTACAGTTGATTACGTATAATGACAGTTCTTGGAACCTTAAGGTAAATCTCAATACTGCTTTGATACAGTTCTAATGGTGGAATCCTGCAATTCGTTCGGACTTTTCAACAGAAGGTATAGGGTATTTATTTAAAGCTTTTCTCAAAATACTGACGAGTTGACGAGACAGTCATGTACCTCTCTAGGTCATATACACTTTTTTCAATTGACATACTTTAGATACTTCATTAGCTCTAAAAGCTTATTAAAGTTCTGACTTCTTTCATTTATCGGTAAAGATTTTCGTTGGTTATGATCTTGAAAGTTATAAAGTAGGAAGTAGAAGTAAAGATTGAGGTAACAAGAGAAACAAAGAGAATAAAATAAAAACTAATTTTTTGTTTATATAAATATCATTTATTTTTCGAATTCTAATAGTTTTACAAGTACCTAACGTACATATTTCTTCTCTTTATTTGGTGAAAATTTGATTTAAATATTCGTATTTTGGTAGATTTCCCTAATATTTCGAGTTCTCCTACTAAACTTCTATTTTTTGTTCACAGGCCGGTGGGTATCTTTTCTTATGGGTGGACTGGTATACAGGCGTGTGGATCGGACCAATTTGTGCTTTTACTGAACTGATTGCAGTAGGGTGGATTTATGGTAAATATTGTTTCATTCTATACAAATGTGAATTTTCAAGTATGAAAACGTCCCTTTTATATTCGAAACCGTTTCATTCAATGTTCGATGTCAAATCTAAAGTGTTTTCATAAATATCACACTTGACCATTTATAAGCTACTTTACTCTTTTCAAAGATTTAAGCTAAATGACCCCTTCACATTTTGATAGTTAATCTCTTTGTAAACAAATATCAATGGTGGACGGTTATATGTGAAAAAAGTATTTTTGTTTCATTTTGATAAAGGCCTCTTTCAGAAATGTTGGCAAGGGTAACTAAACTTAACTGCAATGATAGTAAAACTGTTGTATGAATCTTGAATTTATTTCTGTCGATTGCTTTATAGGTATCGATCGATTCAGCATGGATATCTCACTAATGACAGGAAGGCCAGCCCCATGGTTCTTTAGAGTATTTATTATGTTCTTTGCACCTGTGGTAGTTATCGTAAGTCTTTGCGAATTGCTTACCATCACTATAGATTAAAATGAAACCGTATATAAACACATAGCTTCATTATCTAGAATACTCACTATATAATAAAATGACACTTAAATCACAGCTCAAGGAAAGGTCAAACTAAGAATTTACTCGTATTCCCAAAGAGTTATTAGACGTTGCGTCGATCTCGTGTTTTTTTGTTTTTGTTTTGGAAATTTATTCAAGGTCACGACCGCAGCTAGGGTCCATGGTAACATTTTTAATCACTAACATCTCTTGCAACCTTCGTAAAATTTGGGATATCTTACACACATGGACCTTGGTATTTCCTTATCGACGGCATGGATGAAGCTGCTGTCTCAAGGCTAATTTTTTTCAGTATGCCACTAAGGAAAATTTTAATTTACCCACATCTTCGAAATCATTTTGTCTTTTCAAATAATTTTGCACGGATATACATGTTAATGAGATGTTGTGCAGCCCATCTTCAATAATCAATCTTTTAAGCGCAGAATTACAGCAAGGAGTAAAACGTCAACTTTGACTTAATTAATTCTTTTCTATCATAAGCCGTCAAACACTTCACTTTATTCAATTCTTGCAACGAATTCAACAATATTAAGTATCATTTCAAGCTTCAGTAGGTGTGTAATAATTGTTTTGAAAAGAAGATTTACTTTTCAAAAAAAAAAAAAAAAAAATCACTTAATCATGTGTGTCTGCTCGAAGATGACAAGTTTGATTAATTTGGCTGTAACTTCATGCAGTCTGATTAAATTCGTTTCATACCTCCATAAACTATTTCGTATTCTAGCACAAAATAGTTCCATACAAATCTCTGGATCCATGGGTTATAATTTCAGAAATAAGAAAGAAGTCAGTGAACTGATGCTTCATGCGTATACCCCCATCCGGGGCTCCGCCCCTTGGGACCCGAGTGTCATAATTTTAGCTATTTGAAAGAGGTCAATATACTGATGCTTCATGCAAAATATCAAGGCTCTACGGCTTCTGGATCAGGAGGAGAAGAATTATATTAAAATTTCACTTTTGTTTAAAGGGGACCACCTAAGGAACAATTCTGTCGAATTGGGTTAAAATTGGCCCAGTGGTTTGGGAGGAGATTTCGTTTAAAAATCCTCGTTTATTTATATAGACCACTACCCCTTTGTTGCCATGGCAACCGAGATTTTAAACGAATTTCAATTGTTTTAGCTACTTTTAAAGGGGACCGTCTAAGGAGCATTTCTGCAAAATTTGGTATAAATTGGCTCAGTGGTTTGGGAGGATATGTCGTTTAAAAAATGATTTTTATTTCAATATAAACTCCACCCTCTTTGGCTCCGCCCCTGGGGACCCGATGACCATGAATTTAGCTATTTTGAAAGAGGTCAATATACAGATGCTTCATGCAAATTATCAAGGCTGTTCGCCGTCTGGGTCAGGAGGAGAAGGTTTTTAAATATCATCTTAAAATTTCATTTTTGTTGCCATGGCAACCAGAGTTTTTCAATTCTTTTAGCTATTTTTTGAGGGGACCACCTAAGGAATATTTGGCTCAAATTTGTCCAGTTGTTTTGGAGGAGATGTCGTCTAAAGAAATTGTTGACGGACGACGGACGATTTACGACGCACGACACACGACGCACGACGGACGGACGCCGGGCCAAAGGTGATCTGAATAATTAACTTGAGCATTCCGTGCTCAGGTGAGTTAAAAAGAAAATAACTCTTTTGACCTGATTAATTTATTACAGTTATTTTGGATCTTCTAATAGCAGTTTAAATGCGGTTTTGCAACTACTCAAAAATCACGGAGAATCGGGGTTACTCAATTAGGCACTTCGTTTCAGTCATAGCTTATTACCTGATGATAGATTATGAGTTCAGCAGTTCATTTATATTCAATGAAATTTTTCAGAGAAGATGTTTAATAAATCTAGCATTTTATTCACCCCTTAATTATGGTATTTACTTGATTTAGCATTTCATTTAGATCCTTAAAAGTTACTTGATTTAGCATTTCATTTAGATATTTCAAAGTTTATATTAAGATTTCTCAAAATTGAAAGACAGCGGGTGTCAATAATAGAATAAATCAACCAATCAAATAATTCATTTCATCCGAAAATAATTTAATTGTCAGTTTCGTTTATCAAAAACGAGCGATCTGATCGGTCGAAAAATTTAATTCATACCTCCATGAACAAAATTTTGAGCACGCAGTCATTTTGTATGATTCCGCACAAAATAGTTCCATACTAAAAGGTATCAAAATTGGTAAAGTTGTTTCATTTTTGCTCGATGCTATTAAATTATAAGAAATGAAGAGAATAATTTTTGTTTTCATGGAGGTATGAACCGAAAAACCTAATCACACAATGTATGAATCCGCTTCGCTTATTCATACAGTGTGATTAGGTTTTTCGGTTCATACCTCCACGAAAACAAAAAATATTCTCTTCATCTCTTAAATGAACTTTGGATTCTGACATTGGCCGACATTTATGTGAAGTATTTCAAATTCGATACTATAGCTTATTCAAACTGCAGTTACGACGTCAAGGCCGCCTACCAAAAATTCACTTTTGTTATATGCTACTGACTATAAATTTAAAAATATCACGATCCGTGAGCTGAAACCCTTTTAAGCCAATCGAAGATCATTTGCAGGTTATATTCATCACCGC
Source organism: Fragum fragum (assembly GCA_946902895.1). Classification (NCBI taxonomy): domain Eukaryota; kingdom Metazoa; phylum Mollusca; class Bivalvia; order Cardiida; family Cardiidae; genus Fragum; species Fragum fragum. Next base: position 15,251,715 of record OX336365.1, read on the forward strand.
CTGTGTGGAGTATGTCCCTCCAAGGTATGGCTCGTACGTTTACCCAACATGGGCTCGTGGTGTTGGATGGCTGACTGTATTCTGTATTTTATCTCCTATTATCATAAAGGCAATCCATGAAGTCTCCAAACAAACCGGATCTTTGAAAATGGTAAATATTTGTTTTAATCTGAGTAAACCCACTACCGCACAATCTTGCCTTTTACGCCCCCAAGAAAAAAAAAAAAAAAAAAAAGAAAGAAAACATGGTGGAAAGTGAAAAAATGCATCAAGCGGGTTCTTCATTTTCTGCGTTAATACGAAGAGATGCGAAAGAAAATAAAATTTTATATCTATAAAGTCATCTGCAACTCCTTTCAAATTTGACCAGTCTAAATGTTTGATGTGTCGTAATGAGTTATATGTTTTTTAACCGGTTGACAATTGAACCAAATGAAAGAAATTGCAGACGATTTCAAATTAATACAATTTCATGGTTGTCTTTCTGGACAGAAAACTTTCTGTCATATGAAGATTTGTTTGTCAAGCATAATTTCCCCTAATGATTTCCAAAGTATTATTCTCAAAGGGCTTAAGAAGGTAGGTTTGATATTGAATGGGTTGAATCAGTTGTTCACCTTCTGTGAGTAAACAAACTCGCCCAAAGACTAATTTTCACTAGATTCCTATTGGAATTTAATTGAAATACAGTGTTTTACGCAATAATAGAAAATATCGAGAAGACTGATCCTCAATTGACCGGCCGATATTATGTCAATTGTTCGATCTTTGCAAAAAATAATCACGACCGTTCGCGTAATTTAACCGGATTTGAACCTTTGAACCTTTTTAATTTCGATTGATAATCTAACCCTTTTCATGAGCATATAGGCCTACCAGTATTGTTCCCAAAATTTAAAAAAAAATGTTTGAATGAGCTGTTTTCTTGTTATTTATTTACTATGAAAAAGAATACTTTCTAGCCAACCAATCTTTTTGTTATACAAATATCCGGCCACCACCTTGACCTGGCCGACCTGTATTAAGCAAGGACCTGTCTTAAGCAAGCGATTTTGGCAAATCCCTTGACTGCTTGCTTAAGACAGGTTCGACTGTATTTTTTTATTTTAGAGAATCAAAAAGAGTACAAAGAGTACGTCTGAATGGGGCCCAAAGGATAGAGAAGCGAAAACTATCTTCAACTCACAGCGCCATCTGAGTAAAAACAGGTCCCTCGGCGACATGTTCTATTATATAATGATTGGCAACTACAGACAAAATATCTGTGTCGGTCAAGAGAAGGAGTTGTCGGTTTTTGTTGACGATAACGAAAATTGAGACCAGTGAAGATTTAAGAGATGACAAAAATATTTTTTTGTTTTTTTTTTTCATGGAGGTATGAGACTAAAAAGCTATTTCTAAGTGTATGAATCTGCTTCTTTTGTGATTAGCTTTTATCTCCACGGAAATAAATCCTTCGTTTCTTATATTTCATTGAAATTAACACCTCAAATATTTTGCAAATTTTGATACACTTTATGAAACTTTTTTTTGTAGCATAGAAGATAGCTGCGTGCTCAAAAATTTGTTCATGGAGGTACATTCTTTCCGCCAATCAAAAGGCTCTATTTTGATAGATGAAACTAACAGTTAAATTATATGAAGACTAATTTATAATGTACACATACAAAATAGCACATATTGTAATAAAGTCAATTATATAACCGGAAACTGTTCATTGACCTTTGTCTTTTGTTAAGCCTTGATACGTAATTGGTTTATTTATGAGATGAAGAGAATATTTCTGTGTTCATGGAGGCATGAACCGAAAAACCTAATCACACTGTATGAACACGCGAAGCGGGTTCATACATTGTGTGATTAGGTTTTTCGGTTCATACCTCCGTGAAAATAAAAAATATTCTCTTCATTTCTTATAATTTAATAGCATCGAGCGAAAAAAAAAAAAAAGCTTTACTAATTTTGATAACTTTTTGTATGTGACTATTTTGTGCGGAAGCATACAAAATGACTGCGTGCTCAAGATTTTGTTCATGGGGTTATAAATAAATTTTTTCGACCAATCAGAACGCTCGTTTTCGATAGACGAAATTGAAAATTGAATTATTTCTTCTTGGAATTACAGAATATACTTCCGGAAATCGCAACAGTCTACGTTTAACCAATTATCATTCGATCCAACATTTTCACAGGCGGGAGAAAAAAAATCTTGGAATCATAATCGAATAAATAGAGATTCCGCTATTTTAAGCTATAAACGAAATGATAACTAATGGGTTGCAAGTCATGCATATGTAGAAAATAAACTATGATTGAAAAATTTGTCCGAAATACCAGAATACACATGTTCGTTGGAAGCTCGGATAAGAATTCGAATATATTAATAGATAAATAAATCAATCAAATGTTTGATTGATGACTTACATTTTGTTACTACATCTTGAATAAGCTGTGGTCACGACGTTTTACTGTGAAGCCCTTTTACATGAGTATTGGTTGTTGCAGGTCCAGAGGGAAATGGTGATTTGATTTGTGAATCAATTTTTCATTGGCTGCTACTTTTTTAATCGTCGGATCGCCACTTAACCCATTCCAACACAGTTGAATTTTAGACTGGTCCAAATTGAAAGAAGCTGCAGACAACAATTTCAAGTTAATAGAATTTTGAATTTTTTCGTCATTTTGGGTAGAAAACATTGTGGATAATGAAAAAATTGCTTGATACAAGCAATTTCTTCATTTTCCACAATGTTTTCATAAGCTTTTTTCTTGTGGGGCGTAAAAGGAGGGATTGAGTTGTAATGGGTTAAAAATCGATTGGTTAATCAAATTATTCATTGAAACCCAAATTGATTTTCGTACATTTTTTTTGTTTTCTGTCCACCTAAACGTAATAACAGCTTATTCAAGCTGTAGTTAACCCATTCCAACTCAATCCCTCCTTTTTACGTCCCTAGAGGAAAAAGCTTTGAAAAACACTGTGGAAAATGAAGAAATTGCTTGTATCAAGCAATTTCTTCATTATCCACAATGTTTTCTATCCAAAAAGACAAAAAATTCAAAAATCCATCAACTTGAAACAAGCAATTTCTTCATTATCCACAATGTTTTCTATCCAAAAAGACAAAAAATTCAAAATTCCATCAACTTGAAATTGCAGCTTCTTTCAATTTGGACCAGTCTAAAATTTTGCTGTGTTGGAATCGGTTAAAACGTTTAAATCGCCAATCAACAATTTACATTTTGCTTTATGTCACGAACTACAAAATAATATCGTTTTTACCTCATTTGAATTGCCATTTTTGGGGTCAGTGCTTGTGTCCAGTGATGAGTCAATTACGTAGGCACCGAATTAGTAAATTTGCACCAATAAAACTCGATTAAATTCCACACTGATATAATTCTAGCTGTGTCTTTCAATATTAGTGCTTTCTAATTGGCTGAATTTTGAAGGAATAAAATAGAGTGCGGAACCAGTTTGTATTTATGTACACAACGTAATAACATACATACTGCCAGACTATCAGTATGGAATCGTTAAACAAAACAAAGTCACAGTTTTTTTTTTATACTTTTATGTATGTAGATATTTAATTCCAAACCTGAATGTAAAAGAAGAAACATTCTCTACATTTCTTAAACCAACACGGAACAAACTAATTGTAAAAATTTAATCTACAGTGTGACCAAATTATTAGATGATGCTATTTTCTAATTCATTAAAATAGAATTCTCACCAAGGCTAGATTACGTATCAAGTTAGATTAACTCACGAGCCGATGACATTTTGTGATTCGAATCAGACGTGTTATAACATGTTTATTGCATTCATAAACAACTAATACCGATAGATGATACAACTCTTTAAACAAAAGAAACAAGCAAAACGAGAACGCTATTCGATAGAACTAAACTATGGTAAATCATAAATATTTGCCAAGTATTTGATAACACTTTTCATGTCGAAAATTAAAAGTACACAGGAAAGATTTAGTCTTCTTTTCGAATCGAGTTCGAAGGTTATACGCAATTTTAAAAGGAGGGTATATCTCGGATGCAGCTGGGTTCAGAAAAAGAAAGATCATAAGACACAACACCAATCGAAGCTCCACCAGTTAGAGTGAAACTCAAGACCGAATTACGCCACAGCTGTCTAATTTTGTTAGCAGTAATATTGACATGTATATCGTGTCTAACAAAAGGATTATGCCAAAAAAACAATATCCTGTCATGTCAAAAGAAAGAGTGGTAATGTCCAAAGGTAGCATTGTATTGTCTTAATATTGCATTATTATGTCGAAAGGTAGCGTGTTTTTATTTACTTGACAAAACTATCCCTTAGCATGTAAAGAATAAGTGTATGTGCGGACTTGTCTGGTCTGAAGACAGTCTTATTGTGTAAAATTGTAGTGACATCATGCCTTGAACCCATTTTAATGTGTCAAAACTTTGTCTTTTCATGTAAAAAAGACCAAGTATGTGTTAAAATTTTCAAATCTTATGTATATAGGTGGTATTAATGAGAAATGATGACTTGTGTACTGCCTCTTTTCATGTCAAGGAGTAGAGTTATGTTGTCTGGAATTGTCCTAAAGGGAGGTATCGATGTTTCTGAAACCTAGATAAGAAAAAATACCAAGTGCCGAAAAATAGACTCAAACGAACATTTGATACTTTAAGTTAGGTCAGGTATTGTCTTGGTGGTTATCTAATAGACCTAAAGTGGCTTTTTCTGGTTATATCGGAAAGGTTCAGCGGAATTCCAGGTTAATTTTAGATATCACGGAATTCGGCTGTCGACATCGGATGACCTCATTTGCATATGACCTAATCAAATGAAGTTAACAAATTTACTAGCGAAACAGCCAATGTCCTAAATCATGTCACATGAAAGGACTGATCTTTACAGACCGGCTAGCGAACAATACTCCTGATGACGTAACGATGACGTTTGTTTGATGTAATTTGAACTAGATGCAAGGTTCTAACGGTTATTTGCGCCACGTGAATGCCCTATAATCTTCGTAACTGTCTCGGATTAATCTAAAAATAGATTAATAGCCTACGTAGGCTATTAGGGAAATACCCTGCTTTTTTCTGATAAGCGACCTCATATTTTTTGCAAAACTACTTTTCGGCCTATTGTTTTCAAATAGTTTATGAGAGGAAATAAAAATAGTTAAAATCTGTGACATGAAAAAAACATCGATACTTACCTTTAATACAGTCCAATCATTTAACAAACTGATGTTATCATGTTTACATATCGTGTAAAGTTCTTTAAACATTGTCTAAATATGTAAAAAGCAAGTTTATCATGACAAAGTGTACGATATCTTCGCCGAACGATAAACTTTTAATGGAAAAAAGGAGAATATGTGGTGTTGATATGTATGCACATTGTCTCAAAATGCTAAGAGGTATTGTCATCTAACTCATATATGAAACTGATATTTTTGCAGTAAAGTCCTATTTTCGCAGCACGCCTCGGTGTTATAACGTCTTTTGTAGAGAAGACTTGCCAAAATACTTTATTGCCATGTTGAATAATTGCGATTTTATGTAAAGTAACTATACTGACTAAAGTCCCGAGAGTGGTTTTGCTGGCTTATCACTAACCGCGCTCAATAATGCCATCATGTATCATCTATATGAGTAAATCGTACACCTAAGTAGGAGGGGCAGCTGGAGGCTCGATAAGGATGTAGTGGTAGTAATGGTGTGTGAACTACCAGAAATCCATGGTTAGGAGATCCAGCCGCCCCGATATAACTGAAATACTATTAAAAGTTGCTTTAAACCCTATTCAATCAATCATGACCCCTGACTGCTTCCCGAAATTTCTATTTTTATTTTATCAAAACGTTTTCTTTAATATTATTTCATCAGTGCGTGAAAATTTGTGGTTATGTGGTAAAAGTTTAAGGATAAAAGGTAAAGAAATCAAGCTTACATTCAATTCTTTTTTCGTTGAGCATATTACAAATGAAGTACTACATGTCCGTTTCAAAGATTAAGTCGAATTTGGGGTAAAAGGGGTTTTATTCGATAGGGTTAAATAGGCGCTTGAAACATGACTATAATAGGGTTGTAACTTGTTACATATACCGTGTATATGTGGTGTAAATTTCCTCGGCCCTGCTAGGTCAAAACACAGACAGACAATTTACATGTATTCGCTAACCCCACTAACAACGGACCTAGATTCTATCTTGAAATGCGAGGAAATTATTTCTCTCATTTTGACAATTCATTAGATATATTAAGTCAAAGTTTTGAACCATTTTCCTGGATATTCATGACTAAAAGGAGGCTGTTGGCATTCAGCAAGTAAGTTGTTTTCTTCATTGGTGATAAAACAAGATTGAGGCGATCACATAGATTTTTCACTTCAAGTTTATGAGCATGCGTGGAAATGAGCGGAAATGCGAGAAAACTTGTTTCCGGTTGATCGATTTGAAATACCGGGTTTTTCATAAAAAAACGCTAAGTTCGATTCGCTACCAACTGTGCTTTGACGGCGGCCTGTTTAACGTAAAGGAACCCAAAACAAGAGGCCCACAAGGGCCTGAGACGGTCTACTGGTCATCAAGTTTTCTGATAAAGAAATCTGATATTTAAGGAAGTTTTTTGCTGGAAGAAGAATGCATTAAAAATAACAAAGTGGACTTTATCCCTTTGTTACAACTCTCAAGGCCCCCTTTCCCATGTTTCATGACAATTCCCCTCATTTCAAAAAAGAAGTTTCCCTACGGCCCTACACTCATACTGTGAAATTTTGATCAGAATCCGATGATAATTGTAGACTTAATCACGTAAACAGGATTGTTGTGAGTGAAATTCCATAAAGCCCCCTTTCCTGTGTTTTCTTATGGATCCATTTCAATTCCGAAAAGATCTTTCCTTACGACCATACAATAGTCCTATGTAAATTTTTATGGACAATCTGATAATAATCGAGAACTTCATCACATAAACAAGAATGTTTTGAAAGATATTTATTGTGGGGACTTCATTATGTTAACTAGAATAATAATAATAATAAATAAAAAAATACGGCCCCTTTTTACATGATACTTGACGATCCGTACCCAATTCTGAAAAGAACCATCCTTATGATTGTACAATCAATCTGGGAAATTTTGATGCGAATCTGGTAAAATCTGGAAACATCATTGTATTAATTAGAATATTAAAGAAAGCTTTGCATTAGGCCCCTTTCGTGTGATACTTGCAGTATCAGATCCACTGTCAAAATCAACATTCGTAATGATTGTACAATCAATCTATGTAATCTTTGGAATTTATTATGTTAATAAGGATTTTAAAGTGAAATTTTATAGGGCCCCCTTTCCCATATTACTTTACAGAACAAAACCAAATTCCAAAAGGAATGATTTTAATGAAAGTACGATCGCTCTGTAAACGTTTAAAGAGAATCAGTGAAAACACTGGACTGTATTGTGTCAAGAATTTTTGTAATAAAATTTTCATAAGGCCCCGTTTCCCGTGAAACTTAACAAATCAGATCAAATTTTCATAAAAACAATTCTAATAATAGTTAGTTTGAAGAAAACGGTAAAGATTGAGGACTTGAAATGTGATTTTGATGTTTTTACCATAAAAAATTCATAAGCCCTTTTACAGACCAGACTAAATTTACAAAGGAACAATCAGAATGATGGTACATTCATTCTATTAAAGTTTGAAGATAAAGCCTGAGGACACTCTTGTGTTAATGAGGAATTGGTAATAATTTTTCTTACGGCTCTTTTTCCTGTGATACTAGACAGATCAGGCCCAATTTGGAATGCAACAATCAAAATAATGGTACAAACATTCTTCGAAAGATTGAACAGAATATAATGAAAACTATTGACTTTATTGTGGTGTAAGGATTTTAAAATTAAATTTCATTAGGCTCCTTTTCCTGTGATACTTGACGGATCAGATCTTGTGTCAACATCAACAATCATAATTATTGTACAATCGTTCTGTGAAAGTTGATGGATCTGACCCATTTTCGAAAGGAACTATCCTTATGATGGTACAATCATTCTGTGAAAGTTTGAAGAGAATTTCGAAAGGAACAATCCTTATGATGAAACAATTATTTTGAGGGAGTTTGAAGAGAATCCAATGAAAACTGTGGACTCGATCGCGTAAAAGAGGATTAATTACATTTTAATTAATCCAATTTTTCCGTGTTTCTTGACAGATCTGACCCATTTTCGAAAGGAACTATCCTTATGGTGGTTCAATCATTCTGTGAAAGTTTGAAGAGAATCCGATGAAAACTGTGGACTCTATCGCATTAGCGAGGATTTTTAATCGTTTTTTTTAATCAAATTTTCATAAGGTCACTTTTCCAGTGTTTCTTGAAGGATCCGACCAATTTTCGAAAGGTACAATCATTCTGTGAAAGTTTGAAGAAAATCCAATGTAAACTGTGCATCCTCAAGTGTTAATGAGGATTTTTTAAATTAAATTTTCAAAGGCCCCTTTATTCGTGTTCCTTGACAGTTCAAACCCCATTTCAAAGGCCACAACCCTTATAATAGTACAAACTTTCTGTGATAGTTTGAAGAGAATCCAGTGTGTAAACGAAGATTTTTAATTGGTTTTCTAATCAAATTTCATAAGGCCCCCTTTCCCGTGTATCTTTGCGGATCGGACCAAATTTCGAAAGGAACAATCCTTATGATGAAACAATTATTTTGAGGGAGTTTGAAGAGAATCCGATGAAAACTGTGGACTCTATCGCATTAGCGAGGATTTTTAATCGTTTTTTTTTTTAATCAAATTTTCATAAGGTCACTTTTCCAGTGTTTCTTGAAGGATCCGACCAATTTTCGAAAGGTACAATCAATCTGTGAAAGTTTGAAGAGAATCCAATGTAAACTGTGCATCCTCAAGTGTTAATGAGGATTTTTTAAATTAAATTTTCAAAGGCCCCTTTTCTCGTGTTCCTTGACAGTTCAAACCCCATTTCAAAAGCCACAACCCTTATAATAGTACAAACTTTCTGTGATAGTTTGAAGAGAATCCAGTGTGTAATCGAAGATTTTTAATTGGTTTTCTAATCAAATTTCATAAGGCCCCCTTTCCCGTGTATCTTTGCGGATCGGACCAAATTTCGAAAGGAACAATCCTTATGATGAAACAATTATTTTGAGGGAGTTTGAAGAGAATCCAATGAAAACTGTGGACTCGATGGCGTAAAAGAGGATTAATTACATTTTAATTAATCCAATTTTTCCGTGTTTCTTGACAGATCTGACCCAATTTCGAAAGGAACTATCCTTATGGTGGTTCAATCATTCTGTGAAAGTTTGAAGAGAATCCGATGAAAACTGTGGACTCTATCGCATTAGCGAGGATTTTTAATCGTTTTTTTAAATCAAATTTTCATAAGGTTACTTTTCCAGTGTTTCTTGAAGGATCCGACCATTTTTTCGAAAGGAACGATCCTTATGATGATACAATCATTCTGAGAGGGTTTTAGGATTCCGATAGAAACTGTGGACTCTCTCGCGTAAACAAGGATTAATTGATTAAATTTTAATAAGGCCCCTTTTCCCGTTTTTCTTGGAAGATCTGACCCAATTTCGAAAGGTACGATCCTTATAATGGTCCAAGTATTCTGAGAAAGTTTAAAGAGAATCCGATAAAAACTGTAGACTCTATCGCGTTAGGGAGGATTTTTAATTGGTTTTCTAATCAAATTTCAAAAGGCCCCCTTTCCCGTGTATCTTTGCGGATCAGACCTATTTTCGAAGGGAACGATCCTTATGATGATAAAATCATTCTGAGAGAGTTTGAAGAGAATCCGATGAATACTGACTCTATCGCGTAAACGAGGATTAATCAATTACATTTTAATTAGGCCAATTTTTCCGTGTTTCTTGACAGATCTGACGTTATTTCAGAGGAACTATCTTTATGATGGTAGAATCATTCTGAGAAAGTTTTGAGAGAATCCGAAGAAAACTGTGGACTCTATCGCGTAAACAAGGAAAAGTTTACGGTAAAAAAACAAATACATACAAAAATAGTCTGAAGACAAGTCAACATCATATATAAATATGACAACACTTTATTTGCCTCACGGTGCATGCCTAAGGGAAGCTTTTAGAATCGCCCAGTGTCCGTCGTTCGTTTTCTTTGGTGTGTCGCCAATATTTCCTTCAAGCATCTTCTAAACCACTGGCAAATCTAAACAGAACTTGGTAGGAATGTTACTTGGGAGAACCGTTTTAAACAGTCCCATGGCATTTCAATTTCCTGAAAAAACGGGGGCATAAAAAGGGCGGAGCTTATTAGACTCCTAGATACCATTTATTTATTATTCAAAATCCCTAAACCTTTTGGCCGATTTGGAAAAAAAAGACGGGAATCTTCCTTGGGTGATCGTTTTCAAAACTCGTTCGTGAAAATTTAGCGTCACGGGATTATAAATTTAGGGCGGGGCTTATATAAAAAGAAATCATTAGATAATTTCTTACTTGTTTTCCTCCTTAACCATTGAGCAAATTAGGACTAAACTTTGAAGAAATGTTCTTCGGATGACTCTTTTCAAAAGCTTGTTTGTGGAAATTTGATTCGCCTAAAATGGGAGCCTGACACGGTGGGGCCAAATCATGTAACGATATATATATTTTTAAAAAAACTTCTCCTAGACCACAAGACCAATTTTGTTAAAACTTCGCATGAATGTTCCTTTGATAACTTGTTCGTTGAATCTTGATTCTCGGAAAATTGGGGCTTGACAGGGCCGGGATTATCTGAATTATAAAAAAATCACCAAAGTATTCTTTAAAAAATCCTACCTCCAGAAGCACTGGGACAATTCGTACTAGACGTGGTAGGATTATTCTTTTCGTGACCCTTTTCAAAACTTTTTTCGTAAAAAGATGATTTGTTAAAAAGTAGGCGTAGTAGGACAGGGCTTAACGGACTAGAAGAAACCACGAACTAACCCTTACAATTACTTTCCTATACCACTTTGCCAATTTTGACTCAACTTGGCCAATTCGTACCAGACACGGTAGGAGTAATCATTTAGTGACCCTTTTCAAAAGTTGTTTGTTGATTTGTAAATACATGTTGCTGTGGTTCCATATGCTTATCTGCCATTAAAAAACACTTTCTGTCTGAACCACTTGGCCATTTGGGATTAAACATGACAGGAGTTGTTTTTTGGTGACCCTTTTCCAATTTTGTTTTAATAATGTGGGGCTGGCAGGGCTATAATAGGGATATCATCAAGTGAATCTAAGGTGAACGATTAAGAGTCAGTGTTTAGTTAAGTCCATACCACATTTCAACAACACATTTGAACATGTTAAAATATGTTTCTTGATGTGATAGTTCAATTCGCAAACATATCTGAATTTAATTTTAGCAGGGTGGCAATATTCTTTCCCATGAAAGAGCAGTATATAGACATGCCGATAGCATATTTTGCCAAAAAAAAAATGCATTTAATATCAGAAGACAATGTGCGGAAAAGTCAACACCCCATTGGAAAATACATCCTTTCTTTCAGACGAGTCATCATGACATTTAAGCAAAACAACAGGGGGTCGTTTCACTAAACTGCGTACGCAAGGAATTTTCGTAAATATTTGCGTACGCACCGAGAATTTGCGCACGGCCGTTTCACTAATCTTCCAAAATTTACGATTTTGCGTAAATCTTGCGTAAATGTACGCTAGGGGAGGGCTTGCGTAAATCCGGAAAATTAGCGTAAATTTTCAACTGTCATGGCCGACAACTTTCCGCGAACGCTCGATTCAATATTTCTTTTGACATTATTGAAAGCTGCACCTGAAAAGAAGGCCATTGAAGTGTACCAACCTCGCTCAAAAGTGTTTAGCTCCAAGATGAAACGAAAAATAATGGACACATCGATAACGGTAAGAAAAATATGCTAGGTAGTGACTTCTTGAGAGCATTCGTCCCTTTCTAAGGTCGAACACCTCCTATTGCTATGACACGGTTTAAACTTTTATCGAATGTGTAAAAGAGTTTACACATTTAATCAATGACGACAACTTGTTGTTGATTTGTCAACATGTTTAGATTATGGGCGACAATAATTACATATATTTTTTAGCATCGATATCGTAAGTTTTTTATCCCTTCTTATCTACAACTCATCTGCTTAAACCTTAAACGGGTTTATCTATATAATAAGAGAAACATTTCAAAACATTATGGCAATTGGGGAGATATTTCATTGACTGATTTCCAAGGTTTGGTCAAGAGATGTGGGTGGGGAAGGGTTAAACTGTATTTAGTGCTCCAATACTAATTTCCAATGTTAAGGGTTTTCCTTACTGACTCAGTGACAAGAGCATTACAAGAATGCTGGATTAAATTGTTGCTATGAAACTGGTCATGTGGCTATGTCCATATACAAGGCATTTTAAGTTCAAACTTAGTACAAGTAAGTGAAACCCAAAAGGCTCAAGAAATAAGTGAACTTTACTTTGATATAACCAAAAGATGGTTGAAAACTGCATAAAACCCCATTCAGACAGTCACAAGTAAAAGGCTATCACGATTTTTCTCTCAATAAAATTCTGGCACAGAAAATTGCACATCAAAACCAAAATGCTAGTATTACATTTATAAGCAGATTGTTTATCACACTGTTATGTACCTGACAGTTTAATTTATTCTACAATCCTTTGCCAAAAAAAGTAAATGCATCCTGAGATATACAAATCACATTGCATTATGGAATGACACAAACTTCAACAATTTTTCAGTTATTCCTATTTTTTTAATATATTATTGCACAGAAATCATTATGAATTGAATGATTGTATTTTGCTGAAAACCAAATTCAATAGTTTTTCAGCTATATCATTGTGGCAGGTGTACCTAACCAGAATAGAGACCACTGCATTTTTGAACTGAGTTAGCTCAACTTAGCAGTCATATTAGTTATATCATTTAGGATGTTACACATAACCATTTATTTCAACCACAACTACCATCATGAAACAGAGCCACTTGCTGGTCATTCATTTAGACATATTACTTACTATTTCAATTATTTGCCCTTTGCTGAGAGACAAATAACACTTGTCAAAATGACTTTTGTGATATGATGAAAATTGTCTGAGCTGTAGCTCAAACCTATGACCTCAGGATTGAGACCACAACATTTTCTGAATGCACTAACTGAGCTTTCTAAATCATATTGGAACAAGGAGACAATTTTCTTCTATAAAAATAATTTCCCCTTTTCTCGCAATCATTTTCAATTTTGAAAGATAGTATATCTAACAGTCTTAACTGTGATCTCCTGAACATGAATTACTAAAATCATATAAAGACAATATTTAGGACTGGTCCATGTTGAAGATCATATTTCAAAGGACATTTAATTTGGAAATAAGAGCAAAATGTGGTTGAAGACAATGTGTGAATTGTGGAATTGGTAGTTACAAGAAATTTCTCCTTTTACCACAAGGTTTCCCTTAAGGGTGTCAAATGGTGGGATTGTTTGTTAAGGGGTTAACCCATTACCGCAAAATAAAATTTCACACCAGTCCAAATTTAAGGAAATTGCAGACAACAATATTAAATTGATTAAATTTTTAAAATCTTTATCTTTTGGGGTAGAAAATATTGTGGATAAAGAAGAAATTGCTGGTAACAAGCAAATTCTTCATTATCCACAATCTATTCAAAAGCGTTCATATTGAGGGGAATTTAAAGGCGTCATTGTGTGGGAATGGGTTGAGTGAAAATTTTCAATAGGTGAATTGAGTGCCAACAAATTATATTGAAGTCTTGACCCATTGACTCCATTATTTCATTTTCTGCAGTGATTTTAGCTGACTGTCATGCAGTTTGTTGTTGTCTAAAATGTTCAGAAATTATTTACAAAACTGATGAGGGATACTTTGTCTTGTTTACACTAAATCCATTTTTCTATTTTTACCTCAAAATGCACAATTAAATGGAGATATGTTAAATGTGATAAAAGACATTACCTTTCTCTTTTTTGAGATGAAAGTAATATTCATATTCTATCATATTTTGCAGGAAGCTGTGTCAAATGTCAGTTTGAATCCAGGGAGAATAATAAAAGTTGGACCATTAGACGACAAGTGACCAATCAAAGACTTATTATGAAGGGTGTCGTCTTCACAAATGGTACATGCCTATACTTTTAAAATAATTACAAAATATAATTCAAGTTGAATCAATGATTTTAACTTACCATTGGTTAATGAGTAAGATTTCATTTTTGAAATGATCATGGCTGTCCAAAATCATTGAGTTCTTTTCTTTTAAAGTCATTTGTTGTACAATCTACATTTGACTTTATCATAGTCTATATATTTTGTACTTTAAAATTGGTCTTTATTTAAGTTTCAAGTTCAATATTCAAATTCTTGTGACTTGCGTTATATATGCTTTTCATAAAAAATTTTAGAATCTCAAATGTCTTCATTTGGATGCCTTCAATCTTAACATAATTGGAAACAAAATGACTATGGAAAATGAGATATTTCTTGCCTTGCAGCAATTAATTTCTCATTTTCTCACAATGCCTTTTTTCGAGTTAAACTCTCTCTAAATGTTCTTTTTTTAACCTCTTTCAATTTTTCATGTTTATAAACTTGTTGTCTTGTTAAAGGTTATTAAAGAAATAGACTGGTTCTTTTCCAGATACAACTACTCAACAGCTAATGGCATTGAAGACTAATGCTATCTATTGAAGATGGTTAAAGGATAATCTTCTAGTGGGATCATACCAAACAACACTATTTTAGAGGACAGATTGGCATCAAACGTGATGCTAATCAACAATAATACTGCCTGAATGGTTAAAGTGAAACAAAGTTTAAACAGAACTGAGGAATAGATTGTGTGATTTAGTTTTGAAGTTTATTCATGGATCTATTACCAATTAAACCAAAGATTTACAGACCGTGATATAGACCACCAGAATATTATAACTCAGGATACAAAGAATGATTACTTTAGTAGACTTTTCTAGTGCAATCAGATCTTTATTATCCCATAAAGATGACACTAAAACATGCATCCACAGTTATTAACCTTTTCCTGTTTTACGTCCCTGTGATTTTATACATTTGAAAACATTGTGGGAAAGGAAGAAATTGCTTGTAACAAGCTATTTCTTCTTTTCCCACAATATTTTCTTCCCTGTAGGATGATTATTTCGCATTTACTTTTAGTTGTCGTCTGCAGCTTCTTTCAAAATAGACAAGTCTAAATTTTTTAAAACAGGAAAGGCTTAAGCAAAAATGCACCGCATTCGTCATGTCAAATGATTTTAAAGGCTAAACTTATCTTTTCCACTCTTACAAGCTGTATGCAATCTCATTCCATACATAAAAAAGAAATGTTGAATGAATAGATTGACAGAAGAATAAATGTTTTGTTTATTGTACAAATATGGGTTTTGTAGTAAGTAACCTTTGCGGAATATGAAGGCAAAAAGAACAAAGAGTTTGACCTTGGTCAGAATATGCAGATTGACCAGAATCAAAACTGCCATGGGAAAACTTTTGAATCTAGAAATTTTATTAACTACTTAGTTAATTTTGGAATGCAACCTAAATTTGATCTCTGCTTGATCAATTCTTTTTTTTTTTTCAAATATTTCTGTTTATAGCGTTACCAAGAGGCCCTATTTGCACGACGGTTTACAAATCCTACTGGCGTCTGGACCCATCATGATTATCTCCTGTTTATCTCCGACACTTCATTTCGTCAATGGGTTACGCAATGTCGCATTTTTTTTACATCTGTAAGCTGAATTTACGAATTCTAGTTTACACTTCATTTGTTGTCCCTTAGAAACTTATCGTAGGCGGTTGACCAAAATTACGTAACTACAGCTTATTGAAGCAGTAGTTACGAGGTTTCGGTCGTCCTTTTACCTTATTTTGTTTTATATCTCAGGATGACTGCTAGGTAGTGATCTTGTTTGAAATGGAAGTAGCCTGCGAACCGTCAATTACTGGAACTTATGCATTCCAGTTTAGTATAAAGCATACTGGTATACGTCAAACCTTTTCTTCTTTACCAACGATTTTTTAGAATAGTTAGACTGGTTCAAATTGAAAAATTTCAAATGACAATGAATATGGAATACAAATTGAAATGAAATTATCCTATGTGATAGAAATTATTGTGTGAAAATAGAAATTGCTTGTTACTTGCAATTTTTTTTCCCACAATATTTTCACGAGTATAAAACTAAATCCACACAAATCCCGGGTTGATACAGGAAAGGGGTAAGCCCTATTTGAAATAGTATGAGAAAACGTTACCATTGCCATCGCCGTGGCGGCGATTCTGTTTTCATCGGTCTATTAGTATACAAGAGCGTCGGACCGATTCGGCAGTTAAAAGGAAAATTTATATTTTGCATTCATATTGAACCCAGGTCTAGAGGACGTCTTAATTCATGACCAGCGCTGCAGCAGCGATTATTTGATTAAACATCCCATGATTAATTCTAGCATGCTGTCTTTACGCCGGCGAGATGTCGACGACTAGTCGCAAATTCGCTATCGAGGTATCGACAGGTGCAATATCAAATGGAAGTGCATGTATAGAAATTGAAAAGGGTCAAAATACGTCTGTGATTTGAACTAAGTCAGAGGGAGCCCACCAGATGGTGGGACGAAGTCAGTCGACTTCGGGCGATTTGTCGCCGATTTTATTCTTATAACAGCATTTAGCAAAGAACAGCCGCGAGTTTCTGTCTTTACACGTCCGGATCAAAGGCGAAACAGAGTAACGGCCTTTCTCTTTTAAGCTCGGGTAGTATCTCGGTAACTAACTCTATCTCGTTCATTTATAATCTCGTACTTCTAAACATTATTTCCGATATTCTACACGTTGCTGTCATCAACCGGCGCATTATACGTAGAACGTCTAAATTAATTTAGCAAATGCTAGCGCGGATTAAAAAGTGCTTTTTTCTGGTGTAAGATGCCGCCGTCATAGCGCAGTCGGTGGCGCGTAAGATTCATAATCTTCAATAATGGGATGTCATGGGTTCGATCCCCGGCGGCGGCACATATTCTTTCCGACATTTGTCTCACCAATTGGTGTATATCGTAAACCTACGTGGGGTAGCAGCTGGAGGCTAGGAAAGGAATTAGTGGTAGTACTGGTGTGAGGAATACCAGAATTATATTGTTAGGTGCTCCAGCCGCCGCGATATGACTGAAATACTGTTAGAAGCGGCGTTAAACCCCATCCAATCAATCAATTAATTGAACTCTTCATTCGAGATAAAATTGAAATACTGTTGAAAGCGGTGTTAAATGTCGCCTATGCAAATATATACATTATCCGATCACGGTTGTGAATTACACATTTTAAGATGCTGCAAAAACGGATAAACGTCACTTATTTAAACTAGGAAGGGTTTTACGTTTTTACCAATAATGCTTTGTATGGAAAAAAAAAATCAGAAACATCTCCGCTTTTTCACAGTTACCCGTGGTTTAACTGCCTTTACCTGTCTAGACAAGATATTAATCTTTTTTAAAAAATATTTGTTTTTATTTTATTTGTTCCGCAACGAAAACATGTAAGCCATAGCTTATTTATGCTGTAATTACAAGGTTTTAGCCGGCGATTGACGAAGATGACATGTTACAGGAAGTGACGTTAGCGCACTTGCTAATAACGTTTCCGACTCCAATATCGGAGAGTTCACCGTAAAATTTGCGTACGCAAATGTCTATTTACGCCAACGTTAGTGAAACGGCGTACGCAAAAACGTACGCATTGCGTAAATCGAGAATTTACGTAAATTTTTTGCGTACGCAAACGCAGTTTAGTGAAACGACTCCCAGTTATCGGAAATATTAAGACCTACTTAGACAAAAGAAAATAATGAAAACGCTTTTAGATAATTTTGTGACAAGTCAGTACAATATTCGGACATGATAAAATAACGTTCTAACAGAGCAAGACTGTGTAGGAAATTGTCAACACTGCACTTTTTATATTATGTTAATATTTTGACATTGAAATATCCCGGTTTGATTGCTTTTAAGGCATAGTAAGACAATGGTTCAGACAAGATTACACCACTCGCGGCCAAGTCATGATTACACATTGACATTATAATTGATTTGTGGAATGGGGTTTAACTCAACTTTAAACAGTTTTCCAGTTATAACACGACGGCTGGAGCACCTTACAATGGATTCCTGGTATTTCACCTGAAGTACCACTACATACTTTCCGAGCCCCCAACTGCTCATTTTACTTACGTTTACGATTTTCCACCCATTGGTTTGAAACAAATCTGGGAGAGTAAATTTGCCTAAACGGGGATCGAACCCGGGACCCCATGATTAGGAGTCCGACGCGCTACCAACTGCGCTATGGCC
This sequence comes from Fragum fragum, assembly GCA_946902895.1. NCBI lineage: Eukaryota > Metazoa > Mollusca > Bivalvia > Cardiida > Cardiidae > Fragum > Fragum fragum. Next base: position 15,270,128 of record OX336365.1, read on the forward strand.
GCGGCTTGAAACTGTAAAATTCATTTTATAGGTAACAAAACATTAAACGCAAGTTGATTCCGAACATAGAGATACAAGACTACTAATTGAATTAATCAGATTAGAATAGGGTTTTGACAAGTTGATTTAATTGCTTATATAATTGATATAGACAAGTCAGGTCTACATTTTGGCTCCATAATAATATCTTTAACCAACAAAGACGATACAAATCAACATCACAACTGTACATAAACATTCCTTTTCGTCTGTTTAGCTTAAACTAATTTATTTTAGCTCGATTGCGACGAAAGTTTTAAGCTTTTAGAGTCCCCCTCGAAAACACAAGCCAGATGTTTTCACGTCCCTGAAAGAAGGGCAGTGGTTTTTAACCCCACTGCTACCCACTTCTACAGCTGGGTAGACTGGGGCTGGGCATTAAGTGTCATGCCATTGAACACACTCCGGTGACGGTGGGGCTCGAACCCGTGAACATCAGATTACGAGCGAGGCACCTATACTATTCGGCCATCGTCTAAGAGATAGGGGGCGTTCTTACCTCTAACGTTAAAACAAGACCTCTATGTGTTAAGAACGTTGGTTGCTCGTTAGTACCAATCTATATGGGTATTAGTAAAGAATTCGACAATTAAATACAAATTTTATCTGGTTTAAAGTTTATTCGTTGATTTTATGCAAACCGTCTCTCCACTTTTCGGTCATTAAGACCAACCACTCCCGTTTTAGTCCTTTTCAATCGGTTGATTTCGAAATTATTCCTAAATCACATTTACCAACTCTAAAGAGGATTGTAATATAACAGAATTCATATATGTCACTCTCCGTTTGAAGGATTTATTTTTACTTCCTTTTTCCCAATTTGAATTAAGTCCACATATACATTTGTAATCCCTGAAACAACACGTTAACAAACAAGATAAAAGACAACAACAAGTCACTGATAATCAATTTTCAATGATTAAGTTTCAAACTAGAATATCTTTGAAGTTTTCATCTCGTTTCCGCCGTCATAGCGCAGTCGATAGCGCATCAGACTCCCCATCTTCAATCATGGGATGTCATGGGTTCGATCCCCGACGGCACATATCCTGGAATCTAGGAAAGGATGTAGTTCTAGAACTGGTGTGCGATATCGATTGTCAGGTGCCCTAGTCGCCGCGATATGACTGTTGTATTGTTAAAAGTGGCGTAAAACGCCATTAAATGAATCGATCTGAACAAAACAGAGTGTGTCTAGCGATACCGAACTATGACACCAGGGGTATCATTTGAAAAACCTGAGTACAGTCAACCAATGGCAATTTAAATGCTTGTGGTTTTTCGAGAAGAATATTTCTTTTTCAAAATTTACTTCTCCTTTTTCCTTGCAATGACTACTTGAGTTAATGATATATCTAATTGTTTGAACAATTTATGAGAAAAGGCAAACTTATCCCTTTCGCGTTTCATAAACACGGAACCAGTTGTTTAAGATGAAAAGTGATTACAAGATTTGGCCCAAGAACTTCGCATCCATATAAGTTCTAAGGTTGTATGCACGGACGGATTTGTGAAGGACACAACGTTTTGAAACAACAACAACAATAACAAAAAAAAAACAAACCCAACATATGGCCTTTATCTTGTCGAGCTTAATTATATATCTAAATTTGTAATAAGTCATACTATGAACGACATGTAAACAAATCGAGAAGGGTATTGCAGATTCGAAATTCAATAACGAACTTCAAGGAAGGTATCGCTGTTTTGGAAACCTAGATACGAAAAAGATGCCAAGTGCCCAAAAATGAGCACAGACCAACTTTAAATACTTAGAATGGGTCAAATATAGTCTTCATGGTAATCTGGTGGTCTAAAAGTGGATTTTTGATTTTATATAGGGAAGGTTCAGCGGAATTCCACGTTATTTTTAGAATCACTGCATTCGGTTGTCGACACTGCTTGACATCATTTGCATATGACCAAAAGTCATCAGAGAGTAACAGAGATACAAGGTAAACAACCCACGTCCTAAATTATGTCACATCAAGTGATCACCGCAAAACTGCAAATTAACTCTAATGGCAGTTTTGGACTGATCTTAACAGAATTGGAGACAGGCTAGCATAACTCCTGGTGACGTATTGATGACTTTGGTTTTAGCAAATTCAAAATGAATGTAGGATTCCAACGGTTATACGCACAATTTGAATGACCCTATATTTATTGCAACTGAATCGGCGTAATATAAAAATAGATTTAAAGTTAACATAGTCTGAGAGGGAACTACCCCGTTTTGTTTGATAAACGATATCTGATTTTCGCAAAACTAATTTTCAGAATGTTTTATTCACATCGTATATGAGAGGGAAATAAAAATAATCAAATTTGTGACATGAAAAAAACACCGATACTTCCCTATAGACATAATCTGCTAAGATACTACAGGGCAAAATTGAATAAAATTTCACAGAAGTATTCCTTAGATGGCCATCTTTGATATTTCTTGAAAAAATTCGGATATGTCAATAATCGTGGATTTCATAGGTTGGACTAATTGATCTATATAGAAAATCGTTTTTAAAACACCCATACAAAAAAATTATGACATATTTCACAGATATTTTTTGGACATTTTCTCTATAAAATAAGGTTTGTTAATAAAAATGCGTTTCGTATAGGGATTATTAGCTCCTCGGCTAACAGGACTCGCGCTTTTTTTTAAATAAAACTTTTCTTCAAAAATCGTCTCTAACACTACTTATCATATATGCTCACGTCTCACAATGAACGCCAATGTGACGTCACTAGGTGTTTTAGCCACTTGCAAAGTTTTAAATTGTCGCAAAAGCTTATCTGGATACAGACTCTTTCAAAACCTTTTTCTAGGTTTGAAATCTACCCCTTTTATATCTTTCTTTATTGGATTTGGACCATATGCATTTCATGGTAAACGGCGTCATCATCTGAATGGCATGAATTCTAAATATGAACCATTTAAACCTAGTTATATAATTTAACAGTCTGTATAAAAGCCAAAGGAACGATACAGCCCACTTGCAGCTTTTTTTTATATTTTTGATGGCGAAATTAATGAACCCGGTATTGAATGAACACGAATTTAATATTTATATTCCCCTGAATTGATGAGATCAGTGGCATATTGATTTACAGATGTCCGTCTTTCGTATGTACGCCTGTCTGCAAACTTCAAGCAGCAAATTTCACGCAAAAACTTAACATGGTGCTGTTATTCATCACCGTTTAAGATAAATGGATCACAGTTAGGACACAGGATCCTTGTATTGATAGGCATCAGTTGGTGAAAGGGCAAGGTCAGTTATGTAGGTCTAGGTCGCTAACAAGGTCACCTTGAAGCAAAAACTTAACATTTGACTGTTATTCAAACACAGTTCAAGAAAGATAGGTCAGACTTTGGACATATTTTTTTTTGTAATATTAGGCACCAGTTCTCTGTAAGGTTTGGGTAATCCAGAATTGGATTGTTTGTTTGTTGGAATGGGGTCTAGCACCACTTTTGACAGTATTTCAGTCATATCGCGGCGAATGGTGCACATAATTATATAGATTCCTTGTACTTCTAACACCAGTATAATCACTCCATCCTTTCCGAGCCTCCAGCAGCTCATCCCACTTAGGTTTTCGAACAAACCCCGTTGGTGGTTTTCGAACAACCCCCCGTTGGTGAGAGACAATAATTGGAAAGGAATATTCGCATTGACAGGTTCGATTGCAATTATTCTTCGAATTTTATAACGCTGATTTCAAAATGACGTCAAAAGCTAGGAAAATTCTAATGACAAATTTCTTTGTGACAAATTAATAAGCCGAGAGTTTTTTTATAATTTGATATGACTTTGTCTGGTAACCGGCTACAATAGTTACAATAAAGTTCCTTTTGTCCATCTTAGGCTCCGCCAGGAAAATCTAATTTTACATCGAAATCGAAGGGGGTCTTTAAAAATCAGAATTAGACAAACTATGACGTTTTGCATGTGACATTGTTTAGTAATCTTGTACAACGGTTGTTTGGCCACATTCATTTGTTCCCATGCGACCTTGGGCTTATCCTTTTTTTCACATGAATAAACAAGGGGTTTTTGGGAGTATGTTTATGACAAAACGTGGTATTCCGTAATTTCAATTTGACATTGCATGGCAGCCCTCTGCATAAGCTGTTATTATAATATCTATGTGGTGTTTAATTTCACTTGAGCACATTATCTTTTTTCGGGGGGGGGATTATAGGGTAAGCGATCAAGGATTATGTTATTCTTCCTTTTGAAATTCGATACGTTCCCAACAACTAGGTTGTTCCTCCCTAAAAAAGTCAGCATGTTCCGAAACATATACCTTTTTTCTTTTGAAATCACAGCTTTTCTTCTGTGAAAAAACTTCGCCTCAATCGCCATTATATCGTCCCAAGCCTCGACAAAATCAATGTGAAGAAGTTTTACTTACACTTACACAAATTACGACAAATAGGTTCATATATGTATTGGAGACAAATGAAGCCAGACTCACTTCTGAATAAAGGTATCTGGAGTGTCTACGATTTATTGGGACAAATATTGTACATCTGCATGCAAATTTTACAATATCATTAAATAAAGTGACGAGTCCCGTCAGAATATAGCAGCAGTTTGCCTCCTAAACCAAATATGTCAACCGAAAATATTCCTGATACGACAGCACATGGCTCTAAAGTTGCCAAACGCGAGGCCAATAAATCAGAATATTCGAGCACGTGTAGTATGTTTGTGACGTTATTGGGGTATTCCCTTGGAATGTCCGATATTTGGAGATTTCCATTCTTGGTTTACAAAAATGGGGGAGGTAAGTTAATTTTGAAGTTTTTTTGCTAGACTCGTAGTAACGTCAGACCTTAAAGCGTATTACATGTTGGCGTCATAATGTACGTACCGTCAAACGATAAATCATTAAAACACACTTATTCCAAATCGTTGCCGCATGCAGCTTTTCGAAACATGTTAGTATTTAAGGTAGGTTCTAATCGCAGAACTATTGCTGGTAAAATGCATTGCTTTTTCAAAGTCTCTCATTGCCCAATTCGAAGTGCGATTTTATCCTTGGCAGTACGCGACCTTGTCCAATGTAGCAGACATTTATACCCGTCTCCTCAAAGAGAGCCAATTTTTTATACCCCCAACGACAAAGTTATGGGGGGAGGGGTATACTTGAATCAGGTTGTCCGTCTTTCCATCCGTCTGTCCGTCTGTCCATCCGTGGACATAATTTTGGGTCCTAATCTCCTCCCACATTTCCGGACCAATTTTGCTGAAACTTTACCGAAATCTTCCTTGCAAGAGGAACTTGTGCACCTGCAATTTTCATAAAGATTTTTAATCAACTGTTTCAGGAATTACGCCCCTTCGAAGAATTATCCTATATAGAAAATATAAAATGGTGTTCTCTCTGAAGCTATAAAACTACTGGACAGATATTGATCAAACTTAGCAGGAGTTCCTTTGGTCAAGCTCTTCTAAAGTTGTTCAAAGAATTTAATAACATGCAGAACTCTGGTTGCCATGACAACAAAAAGGGCGAATTCCAGAAAATCTTTAACAATCTTCTTCTCCCTAAGGCCAACAACTTTGATATTTGGTATGTAGCATCATCTAGTAAACCTCTATCAAGATTGTTCAAATTATGGACCCAGGGTCAAAATTTTCCCGTCCCCAGGGGCACAAGTTTTACATAGATGTTTATAGTGAAAACTAATATTATTTTTGATGAGACAGAAAGGCAAAGAGCTTTTATATTTTGTATGTGGCATCATCTAGTGGACCTCTACAAAATATATTCAAATTAGGCCTCCTGGGTCAAAATTGGCCCGTCCCCGGGGTCATAAGTTTGAACAAAGGCTCACATTGTGAAAACTTTTAAGCATCTTCTTCTCCGAAACAGAAGTGCCCACAGCTTTAATATTTGGCATGTAGCATCATCCTATGGACCTTTACCAAGATTGTTCAAATTATGCCCCAATGTCAAAATTGGCTTATCCCCAGGGGTCACAAGTTTCACATAGCTTATATAGTGACAACTCAAAAAATCTTCTCCAATACCATAAGGCTTACAGCTTTCATATTTGGTATGTAGCATCATCTGGTGGATGTCTATCAAGCATGTTGAAATTATGGCCCTAGGGTCAAAATTTGCCCGTCCCTGGGGATCACAAGTGATTGAAGTTTAACATAGATGCATATAAGTGAAAACTTTTAAAAATCTTCTCCAAAACAGAAAGATATTTGGTATGTGGCATCGTCTATTAATTAACTATTTAAGGCGTTATTTCGATTTGAATTATTATCCTACATTCAGGTAGATTATATAAAGAATAAAAATTGTATCCACTTCTTCTTCTACAGTTCTACCTAATTTTGCATAAACTTTAATGGGGTCTGTAGATGCAGTTTCCATTATGATTATCTATATCAAGAGATATGTCCCTTTGATCTATTTTCTTATATACAATATACAGAGAATAAATCATAACTCCTGAACAGGTTGACAGATTAAAAAGATAAAAGTGGTTCACATATTTATTCCAGAACATAAACGCCATGTTCGACGTTGCACGAAATCCATAATTGCCATCTTCAATGTTGAACAAAATCCCTATTTTTACACAGTATTTGCCCCTCATTGACTTAAAATTAAAAAACAAAAAATGTCCACTTGATAAATCATGAATGACCAACATTTCAATGGTTACAATTTAGCCTCATTTAGCCTCATTTAGCGGCAGTAGGGGTATTCGTCAGATCTTACAGGCGACAGTTCTAGTTTCAGGAGATGGTCGGTCATTATTCAATATTTTCTCGCTTGTGGGTGTTTCCATGCCTTCTAAAGTCAGACTCCTAATCTACAATCATGGTATGTCATGGGTTCGATCCCCGGCGGTGGCACATATTCTTTCCGACATTTGTTTCTCACCAATGGGTGGATAATCGTTAACCTAAGTGGAATAGCAGCTGGGGGCTAGGAAATGCCGCGATTTCGCTAAGTGCTTGCCTTCGAGCCGAGAAAGTTCCCCATGCCTCCGATTACCAACGATTTTTGGCCTGCCGCTTCGAGGCGTGTTTTCCGTGAAAACGCGACTTCGAAATCATTTAGATTTGCTCATTCCCAATACTCTCGCAACCCCTACTAATCGAAAGCCCTCATCTACCATTTGTATGATGGGGTCCTTTTTTTATCCTCTGACATTTGCTTTACTTGCTTCCCCATTATTCATAATTTTGACAGTTAAACTTAATCAGAAGATATAATTATGTAATTTCTAGTCCTTTTTAAAAAATTTTGAAGATGCGTTCTTTAGAACCTTTTTAGTGATGCTATTTACTACGGATTCTCGAAACCCATTCATCGCAATTTTAGAAATTCACTCATTTTTGGCACAGCGCCGTAGACAGTACTACACGTCCATTTTCTAACCAGAAGAACGAGACATTATTGACAAAACAAATTCTCCCATTTTGTGAAACATTCATATTAATTAACCGTTATGTGTTTTTTTTATGTTTTATATGTTGATCTTATCGAAAATACATCAACACAATGGAGTTGATTTTATGTGAGCGGTTCAAATGATAATACACTTTCCCCTTATTTAATTTGGTAGAGATATCATGATGAAAACGTGAAGCCGCCCCCCCCCAACAAAAATATTAACAAAAATAAATGTCTATTCTTCATACAGTGTTTTTTTAAATGGAACTGCCTTTTAAGGACTGCATCAACAGTATGATCACGGAGGTTTGTTTCCTAGAGGAATGGTTGATCAATAAAGCTTTTTAAAGCGACTCGTATTGTTTTTGATGATCTCTTACACATGGTGGTATATTTCGTTATTCTGAGAAAAGTCCTCTAAAGAACAATAGCGTCAATAGCTATCTGCATAAACAAAGACTTTGGTGAGACTGTATATTTGGCGCCGATAAATAATAGTTTAATAATAGTTTAAAATGTTATGCACAGCCTTAAATTCTAAGTTTTTGACATTTATTTGTAAAACACATATGCTAGTTTTAATCAACCCGTCTTTTCACAATAAGGACTTTCGAATTGCTAGTTTTAATCAACCCGTCTTTTCACAATAAGGACTTTCGAATTTCAGAGTCGTTCATTAATGTTTCCACTGCTAATCGATGACAAAAAAAAAAACAAAAAAACTTCAGGAAGAAACTTTAGGAAGATGGGTGAAAATGATAGTCAATGGGTAGCTTCTGACTTAAAAATGTGTTTTCTAATTTTTCAGGGGCGTTTCTGATACCCTTCCTGATAACTGTTGTGTTATGTGGTGTACCGCTGTACTTTTTGGAGTTCACCATGTCCAATTTCTCAGGAAAGGGTCCTTATAGTATATGGGAAATAAGTCCAATTTTCAGAGGTACATGGAAAACTAGTTAACAGGCTATAATTTCAGAGCAATACAGAGCCTTTATGAAGGTGAACAACCTACGTGATAGCCAAAGTCGTCAGCCACATATTTTCGCTAGCCTTTTTTCATTTTGAAAGTCATGTACTTCATCTGTAACAGAAATTTTTAAGATCTATCCGAAAAACACATTTTCCGCTTGGTACATAAAACCTTTCTCCATCAGTGTAGATTATGCATTGGTTTAAAAGTTCAACACACACACACACTATTTTCAAAGCTGTGGACACAACCGAAGGGTAAAGAAACTGCGACAGTTAAAAAGGGAAAAGTTGTGTCGAATTGATTGGAGCTCTAAAGCTGTTGCAGACCATTTTGTTAACATTCAAAGAGCAAATACACTTACTTTTACCAAAATGAATTATGAAATCGCTGTATTTTGTAATTTTGTCACACTCAAAATGGCAACAATCAAAAAGCACAACGTAGGTTGCAACTCCTCTTATATTATACATGAATATATGTGGTTTTTTTTCTCGAAGGTTCATTTTGAATTCTGATTAAGTTTTTATTGCTTTTTCAATAAAAACAAAGATGCTTTATACTTGTACTTGTGAAAAAAAATCGAAATGATAAGGAACTCACAATTCTATGCACTGAGATAAAAAGCAAAATGTTTAGCTAAGCAAAATCCACCAGTTTTGCAATTTTGACAGACGAAATTAAAAATTATCTGCTTGAAGCGGGGACAGAGAGCAGTCTTGACGTTCACACAGTGTATTTAAATATTGTCTGGCAGTTAAAGAAAATATGAATGTACACTTAAATACATATATTAAATACACATAGTATAGTGCAGACTTTGATGTGCAAACTCTAACCTAATTTTCTACTTTGGTCTCATTTTTTTTCAAGCCCGGGCCAAAATTCGTATTAGCTATGATACAAGTTCAAATCATATTTTTTTCAAAGCAATTTGGTATACTCTTCCCATAAAAGCTTTAATTTTCAAATAATTGGACACTTTTTGTTTTTAATAGAGGTATGAAACGAGAAAACTTATCACAATGTATGAATTCGCGCGCGAACCTTCACAAAAACAACAACAAAAAAAAAAAAACACTCTCCTCATCTCTTTGTATTAAATGACAACTCGCGAAAAAATACCCAAATATTTATGATACCTTTTTAGAGAACTATTTTGTGTGCAAGCATACAGAATAGCTGTGTGCTCAAAATTTCATCATGGAGGCAAGAATATTTTTTCGGCCAATCAAAAAGCTCTTTTTGATAGACGAAACTAATAGTTGTATTGTGTATAAATGCCTCGGTATCTCAGTTGGCAAATCACGCGGCCTTGGTCTGCCAGTAGAGGTCCTCGGCCATGCGGTTGCTTCGGCCAACTCCTGAATTGTCAGAATTAATGTCCGTCTTGTTGTAAATGGATGGCATAAATACAATACAACAGTATATTACATGCGTTAGGTAGCCAAAAGCAAAGCGATAATACAATTAAGAGCATTAGAAAGGGTCGAAATTATCAGATCGGAAAATATAAGCGTTTCTGAAACTCACTCTGATCGGAAAGGACCAAAACCGCTGCACATGTCACTTATTTTTACCTCGTATGTTTCAGGTTAAGTAGGATTAATATTTCAATTTTTTCGCATTTTCAAATCACACTGGTCGGAGGTAAGCGAGACTATTGCAATCACAGTGTGTATGTCGTGCGTCAGTCTGTGTCAATGTGGATGTTCTCAGAAACTAGTCAGAAAATTGAAAACAATTTTCATTTCATTTGAATGATCATTGGAACACCCCCCCCTTTTCATGAATTTTTATCGGATGATAAATATGCCTTTTTGGAACGGGGTATTATCAGTATTAAACCATTATAACTGAAAATATTTTTAACAAAACTTCTCATCTTAGACCCTTCACTGAGTTTTAAAGAACATTCCAGAGGAATGCTTCTCGGACGCGCCTCTATCTTTCCCCTAGAAATTTCAATCGGGTGATAAACATGGCATTTAGGGGTTTGGACTTATTAGCGCTTGGTAGAACCATGTGTGTACATATGTAGTTATCTCCTTTCAAAGCACTCATTGAGTTTTAATGACTTTTGGCAGGAATAATCTTTCTAGAAAATATGATATGATGAAAGATATTGCTTGGAGGTGTGTGCGCGGTAGAAGGGTAGATCCCTATCTCTTTCTGCAAAAATGATTTAATGCTTAACATATCATACTTGATTAGTTAATTGAACGGTGTTTAACGACACTTTTATCGTGGCGGCTGGAGCACCACACCATGGATTCTTGGTATTCTAAAACCAGTAATACCACTTCATTATTTGCGAGCCTTCAGCTGCTCACCCCACTTAAATTAAGGTGGGAGACAAATAACAGAAGGAAAGTTTGCCGCGACCGGGGTCGAACCCTCCACCTCAAGATTGAGATTTCCGACGCACTACTACTGCGCTATGACCGTGGACAACATAAGAACATAGTTTTAAATTCCTTTATCGTAGATCCTGGCTCCTTATTTCTCAAAGCAACGTTTCGCGCATTCACTCTGTCCAGCTTTAAAATACTTGAATATAAGTGGAAAAGACATATGCGAGTCTCCTCAAAATTTCCCACAAGATGGACTATTCGCGTCATTTTATATTGGTTGTAGACCAATATATATAACCATAAACTCGAGATTGTGTCTCGGCAATTTACCAAAACTGCCTTTAGCCAATCTGGACGTATATTCTGACGGGCAAGCAGTAAGAAAAATCATTTCATTTTACAAGTTAAGAATTATCAAAAGGAGTAAAGGAAAACTGGACGGTCACACGCTTTAAAGTACACGCTTCAAGGATTTTCCGCTAGTGATGAACGCGTCTAACCAACCCTTTCTTTCAATAATATCGAGGTGTAAACAAAGATGATACTGCCACTCAATTATTTTCCAGCCATAAGTTAATCAAAATACTGGAAGTTCTTCTGGGGAGCAAATCTGATTATTATGCTTTCAAGCTGTCTAAAGAATTCGGCCTAATAATAGTATCAATTGTATTTTCCTTTGTTTATAATCAGCGCTGTTTAGGAACTTGTTAATTTCTGCCCAGAAAAGGGAAGGTTTTGAAATTTCATGAACCTGCTGTCAGCAATTGCTCTTAAACTTAAGTTATCACATTTCCATAATTTTTCTGTTTTGGCTTCATAGAAAAAGCTTGCAGGGATGATCTAACCATGACTATATAACAATCGAGAATTTTTAAAAATTCAGTTTTCACAAAAAGTTGCTTATTTGTCGGTACCCATGTTGCATCAAGGTCTTACGTTCGTGTAAAATAATATTAGTTCTAATTAACATTCACGGAAATATCATACACTAGGATAGAACCTACGTGTTGTGATAGTAATAGAAATTAAAGTTGTTTGACCCTAATTCTAAAGTCGGAATGCAACGATATGTCCAATTTCTCAGTGACGACCAATTACAGTGCGTACGGCACTTTGATTATTACCCGTTATTCAATGCTTAAAACAAAACATCCAGACTGGTACAAAGTCGATTTTTCTATCTGGATATTCTGAAAATGACTACATTACAAAATCAGAGTTTATTGTCCATCTATGACTAGAGTTTAAGAAAAACTTAAAGTTGTGCAGATATCTAACCCTATCGACATTGCAAACTGCGTAATGGGAAATTTGCGATCTTCTCGAACATTAAGGCTGTGACACCCTATTTTTTTCATTATTTCTAATAAACTTATATTGAACTAAATAATATAAATAAATTGTATTAGGCACGTTTTATTTGGAAAATTACAAAAATTTTCTCGTTGTTCATACAAGTTGGTAAATTAAATTTCAATGTTAAAGCGTTTATCCCCAACAAAAAGTTGATTATTTGTCGGTACCCATGTTGCATCAAGGTCTTACGTTCGTGTAAAATAATATTAGTTCTTATTAACATTCACGGAAATATCCCAAAGGCCGTTAAACCCCATCAATCATCCTTGTCGGGATATAAGAATAAGATTTAAAGAAAACAATGATAGATAAATGATTGAATTGTTTACAAAATTGAATATACTACTGTTTGGAAAACGTCATATTAGCGTAAAAACGATAGACTCTTATTATATTCGGCGTAGTTTTCTTCGAAATTGATTCGGTGACCACTTTTTTCTTTACATATTAATGTAAGGAATACTTTAGTCCACAAAATAATGAAAATGATATTTTTATTGAGGGGATCTAATTCTAGAAATCCTTCTGCATTTTAACCAATATATTATGATAAATATATTATAAATACATTATGTATTGGACTGGCAGTAAACTTCACAATACATGTAGCAGCGCAATGTGAATGCTATAACTTTATAAAGTACATTTCAAGTAATAAATGCCTTTTTTCTTCATGGTATACGCTTAAACAACCCCCATAGTTACACACAAGACTAGTTTCAAATCGAATATTATCATTTACTTCGTGTTTAGGAGTTGGAGTGTCTATAGCCGTGGCCTATTTCTTATATATGGCCGGTTCGTCTGTGTTCAGAAGCTGGTTAGCGATGTTCCTTTTGGATTCTTTCAAATCACCGTTACCATGGACACATTGTCAAAATCCTTGGAACACCCCGACCTGTCGAGAAAATCCATTTGTATCTTCGACAGCTGCTGCAACCATGGCGAACTTTAATAACTCGAGTGGCTCGGAAACAACAAACCTTAGTACATCGGAGGTAAAAGGTTCTATTGGAATGACATCTGCGGAAGAATATTGGCAGTAAGACAGTTTGTATATTTTCTTTCAGAATCACTAGGGTGTTCTTTGTTGGAAAAGTATATCAAACCAGGTAAAGGCTTGTCACCACAAAATTAAGATTTTATCAAATGGGCGCACGGAAAGGGAAGACAAAGATCATCCTGTGAAATCTACAGAGTTTTATCAGCGTCAATAAATATTGATTCAAAGTTTACCATACGATCAGCAAATATTTTAATCGCATAATATGGATTTCTACTTCCAACTCTAGTAAGCTCTAGGGTAACATCAATACAGACATTAAAACAGGACCAAATCGCCTTAACCGGACACGATGAATAAATCGCTGCCGATATGGCGTTGCTTAAAAAAAGGAATAAAAGAAAATAATTATGGGGAGAGGTATGAATCTAACCACTAAGTTGTATATATTCGCTTGGAGCCTGATTAGGTTATTGGTTTTATACCTTTATCATAACATAATTTATATATTGTCCTCCTCTGTTATAAAAGACCGAAGGACAATACTCGTATCAGAACCGATTTTTTGGTATTCTGTCAATAATTGGTGGAATAAAGAAAAGGCCAATAGGGCCTTATCGGTCACCTGAGTCCAAAAAGCAAAAAATAGATAAAAGTCCACCAGATGATGCTTCATGCCAAATATCAAAGCTCTAGGCCTTTTCCTTTCAGAGAAGAAGATTTTTAAAATTTTCACTATATAAGCCTATGATAAACTTATGCCGTATGGGGATGGGCTAATTATTATGCTCAACTTGTAGACGTGGTGGATTTAATAGAGGGTTTGGGGGATAAAAAGAACTGTCTCAAGATAAGCCAAATTCTCTCAAGTTATCGTAGGACTAAACTTTGCGCGAGTAGGAAAATTTGTGCTGCGATGGAGACATTTCACTTTCAAGGCATACAGTTTTTCTCATAAGATTCTATTCTTAAATGTATTTTGAATAGACTATTCTCCACGGCCTTAAACATTGAACGTAAATAAAATCAAAGGTTTTTGCCAACAGTACAGAGAAATGCTACCTTACCTCAGCTTGAGAGAATAGAAAACACGTCGCATAAAGAAAAGGCCAATAGGGCCTTATCGGTCACCTGAGTCCAAAAAGCAAAAAATAGATAAAAGTCCACCAGATGATGCTTCATGCCAAATATCAAAGCTCTAGGCCTTTTCCTTTCAGAGAAGAAGATTTTTAAAATTTTCACTATATAAGCCTATGATAAACTTATGCCGTATGGGGATGGGCTTATTATAAACCTGGGGCCATTATTTATATTATCTTGATAGAGGTCCACCAGATGATGCTACAAACAAAATATCAGAGCTCTAGACCCCCCTCATTTGGAGAAGAATTTTCACTATATAAACACTATCTTAAACTTGTGTCGTCCGGAAAAGGGCTTATTTGACCCTGGTCCATAATTTTTACGATCTCGATAGAGGTCAAATAGATGATGCTTCATACTGAATATCAAAGGCCTAGGCCCTCCCGTTTGAGAAAAGAGTTTTAAAGTATTCACTATATAGGCCTATTAAACTTGTGACGTCCTGGAACGGGCTCATTCTAACCCGTATCCATAATTCATAAGTTAGAGATCCACCACATTATGCCACATACCAAATTTTAGAGTCCCCCTCACCTAGCCCGGCCATTCCTTAACTTTATAGTCCTTACCCCTTAAGACTCTTAAAACCAAATATAAATCCAATCCGACAGCCGGTTCATGACAAGACGACAAGATGATTTTGAAAGAAGTACCCTTTTTTGCCCCTTATGGGGGTCCCTTGGGAGATAACTCCATTAAAACATCGTCTATCACGTACTCTTTGAGGAACAACGCTCTGTATTAAGTTTCTGGTTGCAGAAGGGGAAAGCCCTGCCACATCTTTCAGAGGCTTAAAAAAGATTTTCTGATAGTGTTTCATGTTCAACCTTTTACAACAGGGGATCTCAGTTTTCTGAAGGCAAAGCAAGTGTTTGTGACAGGCTTAGGACTGGGCGGCCAGCTGAGGCGGTGACCCAAACTTTTGTAGCAAATGTTAAAGCTTTTGTCAACAAAAATCGTCGAGTAATTTCGGAGGAGGTAGCCAACAAGTTTAGCAAAGTTAATGCATCGGCACACAATATTTTACACGAACACATAGGCATGAACAAGGTTAGTGCCAGGCGAGTGCCTAGACAGCTGTCTGTCCGCATATCAAAAGGCAACCAGAGTAACCAACGTAAAAGAACATTTAAGTCGTTTAGATCGTGAGATAAGTTTTGAACTGCATTTTCACTGGAGATGAGATGTGGGCTTATTATTCAAAACCTGAGACAAAAGCTTAGTCAAAGCAGTGGGAGCGAGCTGGTTCCCCACCTCCTAAAAAATTTAAACGGTCTCCTGGTTGGCAAAGTCATGCTTGGTGCCTTTTTGGATACATGAGGAATGAAACGTGCTCATTTCATGCCAAAACGGTCAAGCAGTCACTGCAAAGTTCTATTCGAAAGTGATCTTGAAAAATCTGAGAAAAGGTCAAGCAAATGCGTCCCAGGTTAGCACAGAAAAATATCCTACTTCTTCACGATAGCGCCCCTCCCAGAAGGATATTATCTCTTACAAATGGCAATTGTTGTTTAATCCTCCTGATAACCCAGACCTTGCCCCCCCCCCCCCCTGACTTTTATTTGTTTCTAGAAATCAAACAATTGCTTGCTGGAAAGAAATCTAAGACCAGGGCGGCTTTGATATCTGCTTTTACACGGTACCTTAAACATAGGCTTCCATCAGGGTTCACAGTTGGAATACAAAAGTTCCCACGAAGATGGCAAAAGTACGTAGACGTGGTTGAAAATATTTTGAAAAAGAGTTGAAAGTTTTTCTTGAATGTTGAATAGTTTTTACAGGACGAGTCAAAAGTCCGGATTCTTTCTGATCGCCCCTCGTATATAGAGCAAAATATGAATATATTCCTCTCCCAAACAGATAGGCCTCAAGATTTGATATGTGGTATGTGGCCTTATCTGGTGGATTTCTATTAAAAAATGTATAAATTATGACCGCAGGGTCAAAATTAGGCCGTACCCGGAAGTCACAAGTTTAAACATGGCTTATATAGTGAAAACTTGACAAACTTTATTCTGCCGAAGAGGAGGGCCTCGAGCTTATATATTCGGTATAAAGCCTCATCTGGTGGACTTCTATCAAGATGGTCCCAGGGTCAAAATTAGCTCGTTCCCGGGCGTCACAAGTTTCAAATAGGCTTATATACTGAAAAATTAAAAATCTTCTTCTCTCAAATAGAAAGGCCTAGGGCTTATATTTTGGGCATGTAGCATCATCTGTTGGACCTCCATAAACATTTTATAAACTTTGGCCACAGAGTCATAGTTAACCTGTTCTTGGACTTTTACATAGGTCTCATATAGAGAACATTTTAAAAGTCTTCTTCGCCAAAACAGAAAGGCCTAATGCTTTAATATTTGGTATACAGCATCATCTGACGGACTTTCATCTATTTTGTGCCTTTTGGGCTCATGTGAACGATAAGGTCAATGGCCTCTTGTATTACATTTCGACGGATACATTTCAGATATGAGGCCCTTAGCATATCATCAGGTATCACGGATTTATCACCAATACTCTGGAAGCATATCCTCTTTATACTGGTATTACGGATTCTGGTTTTTCTGACGGTGGTCAAAAGTATCAAGTCTATTGAAAAGGTGAAAATGTATTGGTCCAAAAGAGTACGTTGCTATGTAGTTCATTAATGCAATCTATAATTTCAAAATTTTAAAAAAATCCTCAGAAGCAAGAAGGCAAATTGCCTTGAAGCTTTGAATGTTACATCGCCAAGTTTAATCTAAATAACTTCATTCGGATCAATTAAGGCTATCTTCAGTCGCAAGTGATGGTACAATATCTTTAAAAATCTAATCCAAAATGGGAGTGTCAAGAGCATAGCTGAAATGGTATTTGTATATTTTAGTAAAATTTTACCGGGCTTTCTCATTTAAAGTCCAGGGCTATCGTCAAATATTGACTCTTCCTGATCGAACCCTTATTCACATAGAAAAATACCTTGAAATATTTTACAAACAATAACGCTAAGAGCTTTGGTATTTGGTATGAAGTATCTGCTAGAGGACGCCTTAATTTTTTTTTCTTTTGATTCCCGTAAGGTGATATTTTGGCTCTGTGCTAGACATTTTATATAAAAAAAGAAAGGAAATCTTAGGAAAATTAATGTGACCATTATATCGGATTGTATTATATATTGAGATTCTCTGCAAAAATTGTTTAAACAATGTTACTTGTAATCATCTACTCAGGTGGGCTTTAATTGGAAAATGGCGATCTGGTTTTGAAATTTATCGTGACAATCAGGATCCCAATTAACTTAGAGGAAGTATATTCGACATTATTTTCTAAGAGAGTACTTGGTGAATTAAATCTATCATTAGATCAACCATGCTCTTTAGCATTTTAAGTTTGTAAATTAGCTTAGGTTTAGATTGTATAGTCTTTACCGCCACTTTGAGATCCCTATGTCTTCGAAAAAATAATAATAAATGATTCGTAATTATTTATTCAGGTGGGCGGATTGGGAACAGAGGGTTTGCCATCGTGTCCATCTGTGCGACTGGGATTCGACCTTTGATACCTTTCAGGTCACAAGTCCGTGGCCTAAACCACTGATCCACCTAGAACACCACATTTCGACAAAACCACATTTCGACAAGAGACTTAAACCATTGTAAATCAAGAAGGCGTACGAATAGTTATTATTGACATGTTAACATAATGTAAGCTTCGATTTCTGATGTACGTAGAGCCAAGACACTGATCATCCTTGGAATCCACAGTGTTTTAGACTAATCGCAGACCGCCTAAACATGCTGCAAGACAATACCTATTTAAAAAAGGGCTTGATCAATCATGCATATGTGCTCGATTGAGTTTAGTTATTTGTCATGTTGTTTTTCTGGCATATTTTTTCAGGTGATGTATGTCATTACATTTGTGCCGATCATATTTCAAATAGTTGTTGCCATACAATCGTTAACATTACCAGGTTTCGGTGATGGCTTATATCATTTTTTCTATCCGGACTTCTCTAAACTGAAAAGCGCCAAGGTAAGGAAAACTTTCAGTTCAACGAACGTTATTGATGTAGATTTAACACTGCAAATTTGATTTACTTGGTTATAGAGGTTTCTCCGATTCTCCACGTAAGGCAACTTACTTATATCTTGGTAATTATCACTGAAATATTTAGGATGAACTTAGGTGTGTCCAAGGACGCATTGGAAATTACGTGAAGGAAAAAATTGTCAGCTCTTTACCTCTTGAATTAGCTAAATACTTCCTAACTGAAGACTGTTTGTAATAATTTAATTTTGAAACAGCTGCTATAAAAGCTATGTAATTATTCTATTTGACCATATTAGTACCCATTTTGTGTGTCGTTAAAACAATGTTAGTTAAGAGTTTTAGTAAACGCAGAATGTTCCCTTACTGCCTTTAATGCATCATGACATGCTCCTCATATGTCTCAATGTTTAGGACGAAATGCAAAATGAAAGTACTATACCGAAAAGTATAGTGGAAAATTTCCATTTATTCAATCCACAGAGTTTGTTAAATCTTACATTTCCTACAGCTTGTATATTTGGGTTCCTGAAGATTTCTTCTGATGAAGCCAGTAATGTTATAGAGGTTTCTTGAACTACTTGACTAACATTATATTGAAGAATAAAATGAAATTTAACGTTTTGTCATATCGACTGACATATAAGTCTAAATGAAAACGGGAACAAAATGCTCTTTTCGCATTGGTTGTTGCTTAAGCTTTACAACTGCTATCAGAAGAAGAATTTGAAGATTAAAAGGTTGGTAACGAACGATGAAAAGGTGTAGTTTTCTATATACTTAAAGAAATAAAAGCATGTATTAAAAAGGTATAAGTACCGCAGAACCTTTGTCTTTTTTATTGAAGTTAAACGCTAATTTTAACTGTATTTTAGTGGTTGGAGCACCTACAATATATTTCTGGTATTTCGGACACCAATTCGAACATCTATTTAAGATCGAGCTTAATCAATACCTCAATAGTGTCTGGTGGCTATCAATTCAATGGCCATTTTGCGAGATAAGAATGCATATACTTTCCCTTTTCCGGACAAGCACTTGCATTCAACAGTTTTTGATAAATTAGGAAATATATATCTGTATACCATATCAAGTACGGGATCGCGTAGCTGAAATGTTCTATCGGAATGGGTTTCTTTACAAGGTTTCTGTCTAAGAATATGTTTGACTATCACCGATTTAATTAAACTGTGAATGAATCTTTTGGGCTCATTTTCTTAATCATTTTCTATAATTTTATTGCCTCATTCAGTGTCCTTTTATAAAACTAAAGGTTATTTTTTTATATTAAAAGTGTGTTTTTGGAGACGTGAAAGGTATGAACGACCTGAATTATTGGTAAAATAATGGAGAAAACGTGTATTAATCATTTGATTCACTTGTCGTTATCGCCTGCATTTCTATCTGACAGTTTTAGGCCTTGTTTGACGCTTTTAGAAAAATGTTTATTGATACTGATCTTTTACTGCTATTTTTGTTTTTAAAGGTAGGTATCGATGTTTTTCTCATGACACAGATTTAAATTATTTCTATTTCCTCTCGTATACTATTTGAATGCAATATGCCCAAAAATAGTTTTGCAAAAATCTGAGGTCGCTTATCAGAAAAAAGAAGGATATTTCCTTTATAGCCTACGTAGGCTATTAATCTATTTTTAGATTAATCCGAGACCGTTGCGAAGACTATATATACATTCACGTGGTGCGAATAATCGTTGTTACCTTGAATTTAGATTAAATTACATCACAACAACGTCATCGTTACGTCATCAGCGGTAATGTTCGCTAGCCGGTCTTTTATTCTGTAAAGATCAGTCCAAAACTGTCGTAAGCGTTATTACGAAAATAAACATTTACCATAGTTTTGCGCTAACCCTTTTATGTGACATGAATTAGGACGTTGGCTGTTTCGCTAGTAAATCTGTTACCCTCAGTTGACTTTTGGTCATATGCAAATGAGGTCTTCCTATGTCAACAGCCAAATTCCGTGATTTCTAAAAATAACCCGGAATTCCGCTGAACCTTTCCGATATAGCCACAAAAAGCCACTTTAGGTCTACTAGATTACCACCAAGACAATACCTGACTCAACTTTAAGTATTAAATGTTCGTTTGAGTGTATTTTTCGGCACTTTGTATTTTTTTCTTATCTAAGTTTGGGTTACATCGATATCTCCTTTTAAAGTTAAATTACAGCTATAATTACATCGTAATCAAATTGTCTGTAGTCATTACTCGCCCATCTAAAATGGACCACTAAAAATCCATATAGAAATCAAACATGCTCTTATATATGATGCAATTTCTTGCATGACAGATAGGAAAAAAAACACAATAAAAAAAATCCAAAAAGATGACTCACTATTACCACAGAATCTGAAAAATATATAATATATTTGTGTGTCGGTAACGACTATCGTAAGCTGTTCTCGAAATGATGGTTACAGTAAAAGAAGAGAAATTTAGGATTCTGTGAAGTGATTTACTGCTACCATCTTTAAAGAAATATGCATTGAGTTTTGCGTCTTCTTAACAAATTACGAAATAGTCTCACTTTTTAAGCGAAAAAGGAATAAAGCTTAAGAAACGATATTCGGAAAAGGAGATAAAGCTTGTGGCAAATGTCACACACAAGCTCTTTTCGTTGTATTTTAAGATACCTCGGTGATTAAGATTATTGGAATTAAAACATAAACGTTGGTCAATGAAGGATAATATGCATTTTAATGTTTATCCTATCATGCCATTGACATGAATAGTGTTTTATATAGATATAGTAATAATGACGTGGTTAAACCTTACCTTGAAAGTAGGGGCGTGTATGTAATCAAGGGAAACTAATCCGCACTTCAGAATGCTTAAGTACATCATCATTTGTTTCCAGAAGATAAGTACAAGCTCATGATAAAAACTACTAGGAAATTTTAAAAATCTTTTCAGAATGTTTCTTAGGTAGTCATTTTGCAAAAAGGATTTAAGAGAATTGAAATCCGTTGAAAACTCTGTTTTGAATCGCAACGAGATGAATCGGAAAAAACTCTTCTTCAGTTCCAGTTGACCTTGGGCTCTAATATTTTGCCTAGAGCATCAGTTTAATAATTTCGAAGTTCTAGAAATATTACACTTTGATTCAGAGAGGAGAAAAACATAACTTTTTGAAGCCTTTGAAAATGTCATAAGTATCTATTTATGGAATTTTATGAACAATGCTTAAGTCTGAACTTTTGGATCTCCTGATACAGAGCCAGCATATGTATAAAGTATGGTTAGGCCACTTAACATTTAATTCAAATGTTGAAGAAAAAGAGCCTTAATCTCAATTACACATTTCCTTAGTTTTGAGGGTTTTAATTAATAACTCCGATTATGTAAATACTGATAGCATTTAATCATTTTATATTGTAAAAATTTAAGACTCAAACTGAAGGTTACTGTTTAAATGTTAACTAGTTAACTAACTTATCTAGCTCGGTTATTATTTTGAATAGCCGGGAGCATTATATTTACATTGCTCTTTCAATACCTACCGTAAGTAAGCCGTAGCCCCGATACAGTCAACTAGATTAGAGTAAAGTCAAAGTATATTTGCAAATGAACTTGAGAAAAGTTGTAGCAAGGAATAGTACACACGAAGATGGAGATTCGCATACTGACTATTACATCATGGTACAGGCAATAAAAATCAGCTTACAGATGTCCTCATGCTCTCCAACATTTTGCGTGTCACACGAGCAATAAACACATTTTACTGAACAAAAGGGTTGAATAGGATACTATCAGAAACATAACCATTCATTTTTGAGTTATTTCTCCAATTGCTTTATACCTGTAACATTAAGATGTATATAGCGGTATAATTCGGCTAAGCTCTAGTACTACCCTCATTCAAGTTCTTACATTATGTTTTGTAACCATTGTAGAGCTTTTTTGCTTTTTGAAAAGTAGTAACACTTTTTCAAATTTCAGATCTGGATTGAGGCATTTCTGATGGCGTTCTATACATTACTCTTTTGTTGGGGAGCAATTCTTACTCTAGGATCACATGCAAAATTTCATGATAATTGTGTCAGGTAACGTTTCAGCCGCTTACAAAACAAGAAGTAGTTGAAAAAATAAAGACTTGTTTCGTATTCAAATTATAATTTTAATCCGGAGGATAGTTTGTAGCCAGCTATTCCGAAGGATAATCTTGTTATTAGATTTTGGATGTCATTTGACGGGCGTTAACATTATCTTGTGTGCGAAACTCCTCCTATATATCTTGATAGAATAGAGGAAATTTATATAGAATGATTTATTCCATGGGACCTGGCACATATTGCCGCAGTTAGATAAATGATGTCTGCGTCATGGAAAGGGAGCTTAGTGTCTTATTACCATGTTTGGATAGATTTGTTTGACCTTTTCACAGGGTCAATCTTGCCAAGATATCTAACGCATATTATCATGGTTTGGTGATTAATGAATTTATGAGAACAGTTTATAGATTTATCACTGCAATAGAAAAATGATACCACAGCAATTTGTGATCCGAGAGGTTTTTATGGTTGGTGTATTTTACTTCTACCTATAGGACCGTAGAGTACCTATGCATCATGTCATATGAGTAGGTCCGTACAAAAAACATTTCATAGACCGAGCAGATTGATTCCCAAGAAACACTTAAAAGACTTAATTTCCTCGGTTTTAAAATTGTTGCTTTATGTAGAGTAACCTACCGTAATTTAAATTTCAGAACATCTGTGCTAATACCCATTCTTGACTGTTTAAACGCCATTTTTAATGGTGCTATATGTTTTATGGTCCTTGGTAATATGGCACATGCGTATGGTGTAGAAGTATTTGACGTCATAGACGCAGGTAAGATATATTCGGAACATGAGTGCTCGAGATTGGAAGGCTTTCGCGTATGGCATTATTGAAAAATTAGCTTAATGTTATGGAGATAAAAATAATTGGCCTAGAGTATAATAAAGATCTGCTTTCTAAAAGCTGTACATGCATGTGAGAACTAGTAATAAGCGACATTTAAAATCTACAGAAAGAGAAAAACACAATAAAATATCAACTTCTCGTGAAATTGACTTGTAATTAATTGTATTGTTCTATCTTGAATTGGGACAGGCTAAACATGGATATCACTTGCTAGTCACGTACTTATTAATTGATCTAAAATATTCTATTACCTTGCAGGTTTCTCAACAGGAGTCGTGACCTATGTTTCAGCTCTGTCTATTCTACCTGTTCCTCAGTTATGGAACTTTTCTTTCACCCTAACTGGAATAATTTTAGGGCTCGATAGTCAGGTAAGAGGCAACGGGTTTACCAGAGTTTGGATCCGATTCGAGATATATAGAAATGAAAACTCGAACGAAAACTATTTCAAATAGTTATAAATTCAAACGGTCGTCATATGAAACGGATTGTTTGGCGAGATTGACTATTCACCTTGGTCACAGTCAGATTGATAATATTATGTGGAAATATCTTTAAGAGATAAAGGATATATTCGTTTGTTTTCATGGAGGTATGAAACTAAAGAACTAATCACACTGTATGAATATGCGAAACGGATTAATACATACGTGTTATAAGTTTTTTCGTTTAATACCCTAATGCGGATAAAACAGAAAAAAATCCTCATTCTCTTCATTTCTTATAATTTAATTCTATTAAGCCATAATATCGAATATTTTACAAAATAGCTGTGTGCTCAAAATTTTGTTCATAGAGGTAACAAGATTTGTTTCGGCCAATCAGTGTTGTGTTCTGTTTTGGGGTGAGATTCGGAATCCGGAAAGGATATTTTGCCGCAGCGCATTTATTTCAAGAATTTAGTTCATAAACTTGGCAAAAGATCGTGGTTTACTGTAAAATTCAAAAATTCACTTTTTCTCAACTACTTATTGTAAGTTATTGTACTACAAATCGTTGCTAAACAAGTAAGAATGATACAAAAAAAGGTTGTGTGAGAAAATTCCCACCATTTCAAATGTGCTTGATTTTCGTAAATTGTCAGCCTGGACACCTAATGCATTTAGAATATTCGCTGGTTGTCTGTTAAAACTATGGTCATTATTTACCTATAGAGATCATAGGGTAGACTCTGATTATACTGCGTGAATGTACAGATTGATTTGAGCCTTTACTTGATGCACAGGTATAACTTTTGGAGGTTGAAAAATCAGAAGCCAGATATTCCCTTGACGAACGCTTGAATCGATTCCATCGATTATTTTTATCACTAAAGCATTTAAAAAATGATTTGTTTTCATAAAAAATCTCAGGATATTATTTTAAATCTTCATTATCGGACTAAATTGTATGATGGAACTTTATAGGTATGAGGGAACTTTAAAGCTATTCTGTATTTTTCTTTGGGCTATTGGAAGATACTTTTTATACCTAATTCCTATACCTTTATTTCATAGATAGTCCCCATAGAAATGCTTTTGCAAATTCTAGAAGAGATGTTCCCTTCTTTATACCCCAAATATAGAATCCACACGTTGACGATAGTGTCTATGCTCTTGTTTACTTTGGCCTTACCGACTTGTACAGGGGTAAGTACTCTTTCAGGGAGTTCGTTAAATATGATTTTACTTTAGTTGTGATTCAAACCATTATATAAATCAGGCAAAAAACGATTTAATTCTGTGGAAATGATTTTGGAGTTTGTGACTATTTTGTGTTTTTTTTTTTTTGTTTTTTTTTTTTCAAATTGTAAGCTCTATCGACTTTGCAAAATTTTATTTTATTTGCTATTTTTCATAATAAAATTCCGGTTCGTTTCATTTTATATATTTTCATAATCCTTCCTTCCGTTCGTTTCATTAAAGTATAAAACCAAAACTTCACAAATTTTATCTGGAATCGCTTCTCGAATGTGATTGTTTTTGTGATCCATTCAGACATCGTTTTATTTTACCTTATTCGCCTGAGTAAACCTTTTATAAGACACATGGTGACCGAAATACCCAAAAATTGATTTTTCAAGAATGCTTACAAATGTTATAAACCTACGTGTAAAAATAGACGAGAAACAAAATCATTGATGAAACAAAACAACATTAGGCTATAACTAGCGGTTTTGAAATTTCAACATCGCTTCGGTAAGATATGCATAGAAATCCGGACGATTTAATTAAAACAATCCTATCCCAAATGTTCTAGACTAATTTCTGACAGGTAGCATCACAGCTCTTTACTTTTTATGTGGTTGTTCACAGGCTGGTGGTTATCTATTCCTTTGGGTGGACTGGTATACTGGTGTGTGGATTGGACCCATTTGTGCATTCATGGAACTTATTGCTGTAGGATGGATTTATGGTAAACATGTTTCATTCCGTGTAATCGTTAATGATCCAGTAATAGAACTTGTTCCTCGATGGGTATATGTTTTTTTTTTTGATTAGCTCATCTGAGAACAACGTGCCCAAGGTGAGCTATTGTGATCATGCTGTGTCCGTCGTCTGCCGTGCGTCTTGCGTCGTGTGTCAACATCTTGTTTGCACTCTAGAGGCCACATTTTTTGCTCATATGACTTATCCAAGTAGTCTCTCTCTGCGAAGTTTGAATTTGGGTCTCATAGGGTTAAACACGAGGTCACTACGTCAGATCTTGGAAAGTCCTTGTTTGCACGCTACAAGCCACATCTTTTACTCGAATGTCTTCAAACTTTGTCAGAACTATTGGCTCTATGATTGTCTCTGGGAAAACTTCATTTTTTGATCACATGAGCCCAAAACTAGGTCATTAGGTCAAATCAAAGTAATATGTTGTTTGCACTTTAGAGTCAACATTTTTTTTTCTATATATCTTCGAATTTTTTTCAGATTTATTGCCTACAAGATTTCTTTCAAAGTTTGAATAAGGGTGACAAGGGGTCAAAAACAAGGTCACTGTGCTATATCTAATACGAAATACTTTATTTCGTAATTTAGAGGCCACATCTTTTGCTCAAATTACTTGATATTTTGCTAGAATGTTTGGTTTCTCATTGAACTTTGACATTGAGTAAAGAACTATGTCAAAAGTCAAATCTTAGAAATTCCTTGTTTGCACTCTAGATGCCCAATTTTTTCCCCAAGTAACTTTCTATTTGTTCAGAATGATGGTCTCCATGGGCTCTTGGCAGAGTTCAAATGTGGGCCACATAGTGTCCACAAATAGGTTTTACTAGGTCAAATAATTGAAGTACCTTGATTGCAATCGGGCTGCCCCATTTTGGATCAAGTCACAAGAGAGGTCACGTTTGATATTCGGTCACATTGGGTCATTAACTAGGTCACTAATCTAATCTAAAGAAACCTACTTTGCAATGTCCTTTTCTGTTACTTTTCCTGCTTAAATACCTGAAAACTTTGTAAGAATATTTGTTCTTGACTTCTTAGACAAGATTTGATTTAGGGTCACTTTTGTGGCAACATTATTTCTTCGGAACATTTAATTCTACAATTATTGACTCAGGTGAGCGCTGCTGGGTCAATGGCCCTTTTGTTTTTATTCCATGAATATTTCCATTTCAAATAAAAACATTGGTCTTGATTGATCCAACCTGCCTGATAAGGGACTTAGAGTCATAGAAGTGTCATAAAAGTGTCAAAAGTCATTGGTTCGAATGACGGCGGAGTCACTTGTCACGTGGAATTGGTTTTGGGTAAAACATGTTTGTATATTACGAGGCTAGCAATAGTGATAAGTAACAGAAAGCATACGGATCAGCTAGAGAACTTCACGCGAAAAAAATTCAGAGCGGTAATCCAGGTTTAAGCCCCATACACATGTTTGTGTATTTCTCGTGTGAATGAAAAGAGTTCCTTCCTGGTTCTTTTAAATGTTGTACTACAATATGAAACATTCTACACTGACATGAAGACGTTTTCTCAGTTTTTTTAATATTTGAATATTAAATCTATCTTTTCAGGTAAATCTGCTTCGTGGTATTTTTTTATTCTTTCTGTTTGTTTTTTACAGGTATGGATCGTTTCAGTATGGACATCTTACTTATGACAGGGAAACCAGCTCCATGGTTCTTCAGATTCTTTATTGTGTTCTTTGCCCCGATTGTTGTCATAGTAAGATCCTGATCACCCAGTGACCTTAATTTTTAAACACTTGCGAAATTAGTCTTTTTTTGGCAAGTAAGAGTTCCCTGTAGGACTAAATGTTCATGTTAGAAATTGACCTTGTCATTATTCTACGTTTACACTTTGAGGTAACCCGGTGACATAATGGTTTTTTGCCCAATCTTGTTCCAAACGGTGCTCAGAAAGAAACTTTTCATGACAATGTTTTTCTACCTAGAAAATGATCGACTAAATTTTCTACTTTTCCGCTTTTCCTTTTTTCGACTTTTCGGAGAGGTCGAAAAGTTGAAGTGGTTCATGTTTGATATTGAGTCTCGATCTGTATTCTAGATTGAAAATTCGACATTTTATTCCCACTTTTCTACTTGTCTTCCCGAAAGTTGAACACGAAGTGTTGAAGTTGGTAGCTCCTAATTTCCACTTTTCTAGTCAGACATAGGGTCGAAAATTTTATGAATTTTGTCAGGCCGCAAACATCTACTTGTTGAGTTTTTTTTTTATATAAAGTGCATGTGAGTATGCCTCGCAAGTCGAAACATGCTTCCATAGCCTTTAGACTCCGCATAAGGTGTTCCATGATTTGACCCTAGTGACCTCGAGTTAACTCAAAGTTGCCCGTGGTAACAGTTTTGGAATAAATTTCGAGATACTTAAATTATGAATAAGGACTATAGAGTCTATAAAGCGTGATCACAAGTTTCTTTAACCCTTTCCTGTACAATCACTGGTTTTTACGTCCTTGAGGTTTTATACTTGAGAAAACATTGTGGAAAAAGAAGAAATTGCTTGTCACAAGCATTTTCTTCTTTTTCCACAATAACTTCTACCCTACTGAATGGTTGTTTTTCAAATTAAAACCACTATAAATATTCGTCTGTAAAACCTTTGAATTTGGACAGGTCTAAAAAAATTGAAACAGGAAAGGGTTAATAAGATATAACATAGCTACACCCATTCGACGACGGACACTATATGGAGCCTTTACGCAGTTCACAAAATTTACGAATCTATTTACCGACATGTAAATATGTAAAATTTAGGAGAAAACGTGTTTCTGATCTCATTATATCAATTGGAAAGATTTTACCCACCCATCCCAAATTGATATGGGATTTTAATTAGAATAAACGAATTACCTACCTTTTAATAATGCTGATGCTTTTACACTCTCTAGTTTATTTCTTAGAAAAAATTAGTTTGAGTAATATTGAAAAAAAAGTTTTTATTGACTTAGTGCTTGAAAAATAGCTCGATTTTTTTTCATGTTTATTTACTTTATGCAAAAGTGCATATCTGCTAAAAATCTTGGGAGAGTTACAATTTACTTGAATGCAAGGCCTTAGTATAATTACATTCAATTCTTTTCTAAAAAGAGCATTTTGCATTTGCAAACACCTTAGGGAATCACTTTGTGAAGCAACAATACTTCTTTAAAAACTAATTTTCGTTTCAGGTTATATTTATAACAGCTTGTGCGAAGTATGTCCCTCCAAAATACGGCTCTTATATTTATCCATCATGGACTCGCGGTGTGGGATGGCTGATCGTGTTTTGTGTCCTATCGCCTATTGTCATAAAGGCAATCCACGAGGTCTATCAACAAACTGGATCATTGAAACAGGTAAACTACTTCCGGATGGACATGTTACGGCCTCTGGTATTTTACATCGAAAAGCCACGCCGATAGCGATACATTAAAACATCGTTATAGCTTTTTGAATGAAAACTTCTAAAGAGATGAAGAAAATATTTTTTGTTTTCATTTAAGTATGAAACAAAAACTCTAATGACATTAAGTGTAATTAGGTTTTTCGTTTGATACCTCCACGAAAACAAAAAGGTATTCTCTTCATTTCTTGTAATTTAATGACATGATACAAAGTAGCTGCGTGCTCAAAATTTTGTTCATGAAACTATGAAGATTTTTTTCGTCCAATCAGAACGCTCGTTTCTGAAAGACGAAATTAAACATTACATTATATAGGGAGGGAACAAGGGTATTGTTCAGAAAAATGCCGCGTTGTAGAAAAGTTCTCGGGTAGTGTACACATCTACGGATGCGGAAACAATTACTAGAGTTAATCAAGAATAACTAAAGACATCCACATATTCATTGACCTTTATATGACGCTGGACTAGCGTAGACGGCCTATGAAAATTTATTTGTCTCGAGTGAATCATGGTGAAATATGTAAATACATTCTGTTTCAAAAGGTAAACCTTAACATACAACCTATTAGCTTCTGATAGATTCACAAAGTATTACAAGGATTGATCAGGTAAAATTTGGTTGAAATCCATCCACTGGTTTCTGAGAAGAAGAATTTCAAAGCCTCTGCATTATATGGAAATAGCCCCACCAATTAAAGCAATGTTTTTCATCCAATCAAAATTCTTTGAACGAATCTGATAGAGGTTCACCATTGGATCATTTCTGTGAAATTTAATTGAAATCCATCAGAATCCTTGGAGAGATCAAGAACCTTTGCAAATGTGAGTCACAATGGCAAAGGTCGATATTAAAGAACCACAACATATTTTTTCTATATTACTGTCTCTTTCAAGCTTAAAACAGTTGTGGGTTGAATCTGAGGTAGCCAAAGCATTGTTATTTATGAGTCACAACGACTTCAATACAACGATGCATTTTGTTTAAATTTCGAAAGAAAAGCCCCACCTTTTTGTTATTCAGACTATTCTTTTTGATCCTATTGCCAGGGATTCCTGTTATTTTTAAAAGCTCCTGTAATTTACCTTTTCAGAAAATCAGAAAGAGCACAAAGTGTACGTCTTTATGGGGACCAAAAGACAAAGAGGCAAGCGATGTCTTTAATACATGGCGTACTTATTATGAAGACAGAAGACTTCCTGACATGTTCTATTACATAATACTTGGGAGGTCCAGAAATCAATCTTTTAGGTTCGAAGAGAAGGAGTTATCCGTCTTGGTTGACCACAACTGAAATAAACGCAATGAATAAAAGCGGACTGATATTCACATTGCATAGCTGATTAACAAATGAATATGTAAAAAATGAACCGTAGAAATTAATTTCAATTTTTCTGTCAATTACGCCACGTCAAGTGACTTAATGGATGCCCTTCTCTCTTTTTGAAATTAGAGCCCGATTAATTCAATCGGTAAGTCGCTGGGTTCCCAGTCTTTGAGTTTTGAGTCCGACATCTGGCAAAGGCCAGTGGCATAAGCGTCATTTGTCTGTCGTCTATTGGTGAATAATAATTCGTCAGCCTAATTGCGATGATCTGCTGGAGGCTCGGACCGAAATTTGTAGTAGTACTGTGAAAAGACAAGAAAGCCACGGTAAAGTATACCTGCCGCTGCAATATTACCGAAATATTGTTGAAAGTGGCGTTAAATCCAATTCAATAAATCAATCCTCTCTAAAATATAGATGAATCGTTTTTTGACAAGCGAGTTTTCACGTTACTGCGGTCTTTAGACAAAGTTAATATCTACTTCGCTATTCATTAATATTAGAGGGTACTTTTTAATCATAGTTCTACAGTAGACGGATCGTTGTCTGCGCATGTCATATTCTCCGAAGATTGACCTGTCTTCGAGACCGTATCACTTATCCTGATTGGGATAAATATTACTACGTCGTATGCATAACTCCATATTATATCGCCAAAAAGTAGCAAGTGGATAATTGCAATAAAACTTGCAATTGCGGAGAAATTAAACTTAACTGTCGTCCTAAGTTAATAAGAAAAACAATTATTTTAAATTGCGAAAGCAATCAGGTCTTATATGTGCTCCGAGAAGAGGCATCAAGAATACGAAGCGTGCATTTCAAGGGCGCTGACATTTTGAATGTAGTTCGACGGAATCGGCCGATTTGTCAGAATGCTCAAATTAGATAGGTCAGTATTTGGACAATGCCACCTATCGGAAGATAACGGTAGACGGATCACTCACGACGCCCATAGTCTTCCGAAATGGCAGGTCGACTACTATATTGCAAAAACGAAATTAGTTTATAGAAGGCAACAAAATTTAGCGGAAAGATATTTAAGAAAATAAAAAAAACAATCCCTTCCATCAATTAGAAATAGATAAAAAAAAGTAGAACTCTTCTACTAAGAGAAATTAGACCTAAGGCTTTTCAGTTTAGCCGGAAATTGTGCATAATAACGCCTTTTCGATATCAAATTTCTGTTGGTGTGGTCATTTATCCATCAAATTCATACACACATTTCTTCGACTTGTTTTGCATACGAAAATATTACAACTACCCCGCTATAGATTTTGAACATTTTTTTCAAAAAACATTTTTTTAATGTGTCTACTACAGTAATTAAAAGACTGAAAGTCCTGGAAGCGGTTTTGTTGGCTTGTCAGTAGCTACGTTCAATAATGATGCCTACATGCCACCCATGTATCACCATGATATGAGCCAGTAAATGCACACACATCCAAATGAATTTATCACCAAGTTTTTTTCAATAACCGAATATATATTTCATGCATAACGAATCACCAATGTGCCCCCCAAAAGAATCATAAGGAGTTGGGCTCAAATTGACGATGAAGACATAGCCACCGAGTATTGAACACGAACAAGATCACAACTATATGTATCTAGGGTTACCATAGTTTATAGTGCAGGCTTCTCCTTTTATACGGAACATACACGTTTATTCAAATAACAAATAAACTCCTTAAGTAATACTTGACGTAGAAGGTTTTGTACTCCGGCGCTAACGACGATATCAACGGCACAAAGGTATTAGCAAGGACAGCATAAGAACCAAATCAAATTAACTGAATTAAAAAAACCCCAAAAAAACAAAGGCCATTAGGTGGCGATTCATGCCTGTAAAAAACCGAATAATGAAACCAGTGAAAAATGCGTTTTGATATTGTGAACAAACTTTAGTGTTTAACCCGAATCCGCTATTTTGCCTTTATAACAATGTTTTCATTTATTTTATTTCATCAATGTGTGAAATTTTGAGTTTTATGTAGTAAAGGGTTAAATGTTAAAAAGGACATGGAAATCGAAACTAGCAAAAGATTCTCTTTGCAATAAGCATTTTATTATTTTTACTCATGAAGTGCTTTATGCATCGCTATGTATCGTTCGAATAGTGTTTGATTCGGTAGAGTTTATGCGCTTAAACCATGACCATAACGGAGCAGTAACCATACTCTATATAACTGCTGTAGCAACCGGAGATTTACCCACGCTCGTTAGCTCTGTTTGTTCGCATTTATTTGCTTGACTTCACTGTCCGCTGACCTAGATTCTATCAAATTGTTTCTCCCATTTAGACAATTTGTTAGACATTTCCTCATGAATATCTTGAGATATAAAATTATCAAAGTTTTAAGCCTTCCTTATTATTTACGACTAAAAACAGGCCGTGAGCATACAGCTAAGTTATTTTCTTCATCAGCGATGAAATATGTTTTAGGCGATCAAGTAGAATGTCACGGCAAGTTTATGAGCATACGTCGAAACATCCGGTTTTTGGATCAGCTTTTAATTAGCGTTTTTGTATTAGCAAAACCGCTAAAAGTAAAAGGAACGGTAGGACATATTTCATTAAAAACGTAGTGTTATTTGAAAAATAAGCTTTAGAAATTGTCAACAACAGAACACACCCCACCCCCATTCACACACACAAAAACGTAAGGATTTTTTTTCTTATCAACCCATTAACAGACAACTAAGGTTTACATTGCTCCTTGCCTAAAAGAAACTGCAGACGACAAGTCGGTTACGGCAAAGTAATAACAAATAAGTTAATAGTAATATAGTACCAAAGTGTGTTAAGTAAGCAGAAGCACCCAAGGTATCGAGCTCGCACTCAGTTACTAAAGGGCGAAAGAGGCTTATCACGACACACATTCGTTGAGATATTTTCCTGATTATAGTGTTCGCTCTTTAAACAGTGATTATATTTTTCGGAGTACTGGAAAAAAACAAAACGTTCAATACTATTTACTCCTATGGGATTCGAACCTCCGCGGATACAGTAACGCCATCTAGCGCTGCAATGTCGGACATGACCGTGCTAGGCGGCGTTGCAATATCCGCGTGGAATCGAATCCCGTAAGAGTCAAAATTGGGTTGAAAAACACGAGTGTCACTGCCGTAGTGGAGAGCATTCAATATTCTATAAACAGTATTTGGATTATGACCAAAGTTAAAAAACAAAACAACATGTGCTATCTAAAAGGAGAAATATAAAATTTTCTGGAATTTGCGTGGTATGAATTGGTTATTCTCTATCATCCACTAAAATAGACAATTCTTTCTCTGTACCACTATGAGGGCAACTTTTGTGATATCCGATCATTATAAAGTACATCTTTTCTTTTAGAGTCTTGTCTTTAAAAAGAGATCGCTGTGAGTCGTAGAAAGCACAAACTTTTTTCACCTTCGGTCTCCATAAAGACGAGCTTTTCGCACTCTCCTTGATTTTCTGAAATAAAAGAATGCTGGTCGATTAATACCATTCTATTATGATTTAATTTCTAGTTTCGTCTATCAAAAACGAGCGATCTGATTGGTCGAAAAATTTAATTCATACCTCCATGAACAAAATTTTGAGCACGCAGCGATTTTGTATGCTTCCGTACAAAATAGTCCCTTACAAAAAGGTGTCAAAATTTGTAAAGAATTCGGATTTTTTCACTCAATGCTATTAAATTATAAGAAATGAAGATACTATTTTTTGTTTTCATGGAGGTATGAACCGAAAAACCTAGTAACACAATGTATGAATCCGCTTCGCGTATTCATACAGTGTGATTAGGTTTTTCGGTTCATATCTCCATGGAATCAAAAAGTTTTCTCTTCATCTCTTAAATATCTTTTTCCTGTGTGATGGCTTTCTAAAGTACAGCTTTAGTATTACTGTTTCGGTGATTCGATTTCAAAACCAGTAAAAATACTTGAACATGAATGTCTTATTTCCCAGTTTTTTTTTCGGTCAAAAATGAAATGCTTGTTTGGACAATCGATTTTTTCCCAAGTGGAAGGCTACTTGTGTTTTAGTATTTCAATTGGTCTATTATTTAGTACCAGCACTAATGTATCCGCTAGAAATTAGAATCGATTGATATTGATCTAAGTTTTAAGAAATTAATAACTTGCCTCGACAGGATTAATTTATCTGCTGAAGTTGTAACAATTTGATATAATCAAGACATTAACTGATAATAAATCAGCAATTGTTTTACCACGTTGAGACAGCTGTTTCTATGTAATAATTTAATTTTTAGTTTCGTCTATCAAAAACGGGCGTTCTGATTGGTCGAGATGAATTATTCATAACTCCATGAACAAAATTTTGAGCACGCAGCGATTTTGTATGCTTCCGCACAAAATAGTCCCATACAAAAAGGCATCAAAATTTGTAAAGCTTTTGGGTTTTTTCGCTCAATGCTATTAAATTATAAGAAATGAAGAGAATACTTTTTATTTTCATGGAGATATGAACCGAAAAACCTAATCACACTGTATGAATACGCGAAGCGGATTCATACATTGTGTGATTAGGTTTTTCGGTTCATACTTCCATGAAAACAAAAAAAATTCTCTTCATCTCTAATATGACTTTACACGTAAGTAACGAAAATGTGTGAACGAAGTGCTCAAGGTAAGGTTTTGTGATCTAGCTGTGTCCTGCGTCCGTCTTCGCCGTCCGTCGTCTGTCGTGTGTCAACACCTTTCGTGCACTCTAGAGGCCTTATTTAAGCGTTGGTATTTGGATAGAACGCCTGTCTTCAGTATATCTCAACAACGCTCAAATTTCACTACTATTTGAAATAGAAAGCAAGTAAACACATGAATACCGACTAAACAAGTATTGATCGGACTATCTAATTGACCGATCGCGATTGTCAACCAAGAATCAATCGACCAATCAAATCTTTAATTTAGACCGGAAGAGAACTTTGAAATCTCACATTAACCGACATTTTTTTGAACCATTTTTGTTTGCTTGAAAACTTAAACTTCGTAACTGCAAATTAAAGGTGTGGTAAAACAGTTCATGACGCCAACCAACCATTTGTTTTGGGTTTTTCTTATAATATGATACTGGCCATAAGTCTTGCAGCCCCCCCCCCAAAAAAAACACACACACACAGAAAAAAACCGCCACGTAAGATCAAAGTGGAACTTCCTGTCGGAGCCTATTGGACGCGGTCAGCGAGTAGTTAATTACTATATGTTTGTTTATAATAGTCTGATTCCTTACCGATTTCATAGAGCCCTTTTGTTTGTAGACAACTCCTATTGCCTTAATGACTATAGGAGATAAGATACCGAAGACGAACAGCCATCCTAGAGCCCGTGTCCATGTCGGGTACATGTAGGAACCATACTTTGGTGGTGTATATTCTACACATGCTGTCAGGAATATAACCTGTAAAGGTTGATTGATACATTGATTGAATATTGTTAACGCCACTTTAACAGTATTTTAGTTATATCGCGGGGGCTGATGACCACCGAAAATTACAACGCTATCATTGACGTCAAAGTTTTTATAAATTAATTGTTAGTTTCGTCTATCAAAAACGAGCGATCTGATTGGTCGAAAAATTTAATGCATACCTCAATGAACAAAATTTTGAGTACGCAGCCATTTTGAATGCTTCCGCACAAAATAGTTGACTACAAAAAGGTATCAAAATGTGTTAAGTTGTTGCATTTTTCGCTCGATGCTATTAAATTATAAGAAATGAAGATATTATTTTTTGTTTTCATGGAGGTATGAACCGAAAAACCTAATCACACAATGTATTAATCCGCTTCGCATATTCATACAGTGTGATTAGGTTTTACGGTTCATACCTCCATGAAAAAAAAAATTCTCTTCATCTCTTAAATGTAAACAATTTGAAATATCTCAATTTTAAATGTCAAAACTTCTTTGACGAAGTGTAGTCTTACCAAGCAGAATTATTTTGAATTTATTGTTTGAATCGTCATTTTTATTTATGCTTTTGGACCTCGAGTATAGTTTTCTTATGTGTTTCGTGGGTAAGATATGGCTTTAATGTGGTGCATTCCCCATGCCTTACTTTGAAACATCGCAAATTATCGGATAGGTTCGTTAGTCATCGGGTAATGTCGAAAACTTCTGAACTACTGCTGGGGGAAGTCAATGTCGTAATTGAAACGTCTCGAAAACCCTATTTAAGCCAATTTCCGTTGCAAAAGTCGGGATAACGTATTATCCCGATTAATTCCGGCTCCAATCGGGTTATACGCCGTTGACTATATTTTGGCGTTATGTTACTCGAAGAATTTATTTTTCTTTTCTTTGTAAACTTCATTACGAAATCAGCTAAATTAACTTCTTCCAAATGTCTGAAATGCACTGTTACAAATTTGAAAATTTAGAGCCATAACTCCTCTTCCATAATCTGTATAAATGTTAGTATTATATACCTGTTAATACTTCCACGTAAATTATAAACATACCAAACAGACAAAATCGAACACGTCAGCAAAAAATATCAAATACGGTTCCATATACGGTAGTCTAGAATGACCTCTTTTTGATTCTGTATATGACGTCATTATGCAAATAAACGTAATCAAAATGGTAAAAGAGAAGGGAAATACTTGTAGAAATACAGATTCTT
This sequence comes from Fragum fragum, assembly GCA_946902895.1. NCBI lineage: Eukaryota > Metazoa > Mollusca > Bivalvia > Cardiida > Cardiidae > Fragum > Fragum fragum. Next base: position 15,307,175 of record OX336365.1, read on the forward strand.
TTCATCGAATTTATTTAATAAAACATAGGTATATGATGAATGGAATATTATATTATATATTTGACCCTCGCTGGGAAGGAATAGTTGATACTCCACTCAACCTTCGGTCTCGTGAAATATCAAAATTTTCCTCCGAAGCTCAAAGCAAATACAAGATGTTGTATCTTCATAACAACATAGTGTTCCCTATGTATTTTGACAAAAAGAATCATTTTAGATGTTCTAGCAGTAAAATGACAGAAGCAAAACTATCAATCTTTTGTCATCAATCATAACTGCAAATTGTATCTCATTAAAATGTAAATGAAACTTACAGCAACAACCACTGGAGCAAAGAACACTATAAAGAATCTAAAGAACCATGGAGCAGGTTTACCTGTCATAAGTGAGATATCCATACTGAATCGATCGATGCCTACAATAAAAACAATGTTAAAGAATCTGAGAGAACTATACAACAGTGAGATGTCCATACCTACAATAAAGCAATTTTAAAGAATCTGAAAAAATAAATAAATAAATAAATAAATAAATAAATAAAAAAAAAAAAAAACAGTAGATATAAAGAAAGTAAAGAACAATGAAATATGTTTCACTGCGATATCCGTACTGATTTACTATATGCCTACAAGAAAACAATAAAGAATCTAAAAAATCACTAAGCTGATTCTTCTGTCATTTGTGATATGCCCATGCTGCGCCGAACAATACCCACAATAAAACACCAATATAGAATCTAAAGAACTATAAATCCCTTCATCGGTGAAATGTCCGTTCTGAATCGACCCTTGTTTATATAAAAAACAGTTTTAAAGAATTTGAATTACAAAGGAATAGGACTTCCGGGCATAAGAGAAACAATCGTACTGATTCGATCCATGCATACATAAGAAAAGAACAGATTTTTTTTTGTTTACATGGAGGTATGAAACGAGCATCCTAATCACACTTATATATGAATCCGCTTTGTGAATTCATACAGTGTGATTAGTTATTTCGTTTCATACCTCAATGAAAACAAAACTTGTGCTCTTCATTTTTATAACCCAATGATATCGAGTAAAAAAGGATATTTTACAAGTTTTGATACCTTTTTGATTGACCTATTTTGTGCAGAAACATACCAAATTGCTGTGAGCTGAATATTTTGTTCTTGGAGTTATGAATATTTTTTCGGCCAATCAGAACGCTCGTTTTTCATAGACGAAACTTGATATTGAATTATAAAAAAAGAATCTGTAGAGCCATTGACATAGAACAGAACAGATATTTTATTTCAGAAATAACCAATAATCAGTTAATCAATTCTCATACAGTCGCTCTTTTAACGACTTTCAAGCAAAAATCATCGTGAAGCAAATTCTTCATTCCCTATGTTTTTTTGCAATTCAAATCAAATTTCACGAACTTAACATATCTTATTGTTATTTGCAATCCCAGTCTAAATTTATGTCGGCTAGTAATGGGTTAAACCTACACATTTTATCACAAGTACAGTTACGAAACACTTTTCAACCTTTACAAGGCTAGATTTGATAGAAATCGTTACCATAAATCCATCCTACAACAATCAGCTCTATAAAAGCACAGATTGGTCCAATCCACACAGCGGTATACCAGTCTAGCCATAAAAATATGTAACCTCCAGCCTGTGAACGAAACATTGATTTTAATTGTAATCTTTTGTGTTAATTTAGATAAGATTAACAAAAAAACTACGCATTAACAGAAAAAGATTAGAAGCGCTAATGAATGCATTTAGTAGACTTTGTTATAGTTTGTTTGTTTGTTTGATTGGGGTTTTACGCCGCTTTCAACAATCTTTCAGTTATATCGCGGCGGCTGGAGCACCTAACAATGGATTCCTGGTATTTCTCACACCAGTACCGCCATCACATCCTTTCCTAGCCTCCAGCTGCTATCCCACATAGGTCTACGATTATCAACCCATTGGTGGGAGACAAATAGTCGGAAAGGATGAGTGCCACCGTCGGGGATCGAACCCGGGACCTCTAGATTAACAGTCCGTCGCGCTACCAACTGCGCTATGACGGCGGCACTTTGTTATAGTCATTCAGACATATGGCAATTATAGTTAAACAAATAATATATTCGACTAAAATAGATCTATGATTAAGGCTTTCTGAAAAAAAAAAAAAAAAAAAAAAAAGTCGCTAATATCAAATAGATTTTCAACATTTCTTGTGTGTGAAATGTTTTTAGGCTTAAATTAGAATGCATGTCTTTTTTTTTTTTTTTTTTTACATACAAAAAATCTTCTGAAAACATCAAAATAAATAATAATTCTGTCTTTGAAATCGTACTTTGACTTTATAAAATACTGAAAACAAAACTTACGCCGGTACAAGTTGGCAAAGAAAAAACGAACAGTAGAATGGACACTATCGTCAGGGTGTGGAATCTGTACTTTGGGTACAAGGAAGGGTACATTTCTCCCAGAACTTGTAAACACATTTCAAGTGGAACTAACTGTCAAAAAGTTGATACACATTATCATATTTTCATATTACATATGTAACAATCGCTGTATTGTGATTGGTAGACTTTTTTTTATACGTTAATGAAAATATATTATGTATGAATGTTTTTGTATTATTGTATATAAACTAGTTATATAAAATCTGTCTCAAGTTATATAAAATCTGTCTCAAACTGGTAATTTTTGTAATGCTGGTATTTAATTAAAAGAAATATCGAAATTGGCTTCCTTTCAAATATGGATAGACAAATAACGTTTATGTCGCCAACACTCCATTTTATTTGTTATACTTTGTAATGTTACAGACAATAAATATTGCAAACTAATGTAGTTTAATATTTAAGACCAACTTCCTGTCAGAGTCAGTGGGCGTGGCCATTGGTCGATACCTTTTTTAATAGAGTTAAGAAGTAACCCTATTGGCTCATTTGAATGAAAGGCACTCTTCTTCAAAAATCGATAATTGCAGGTCCAGAAACAATTTGTATAAGAAGCCTAAATAATATTTCAGTAGTTGAAATAATATAATAACACCAGAAAAGATTTAGAAAAAGTGAATCAATTTTATTTTTTTATGACTTACCTGAGAATCTAACCCCATTAGTTAGCAGTGAAGATAAAAGAAAAAGTCCATACTTGAGGTACAGGTAAGATAGACAGTGCGGATATATAGCTCACAACTCCTGCTGAAAAACCTGCAATATACCATTATCTAAAAACAGCGTTACTTACATATGCGAACACGTTTAATTTGTACATGTATACTTCCATACGCATATTGCTGAAATTCTATTAACCCCTTTTATGTTCCATATTTCTGCTTTTGAAGCGGGAAAATCTGATACAAGTCTACACTACCTCTTTGACATTTTAAGATATATATGTATTCAAAGTTAACCCTTTCCTGTTTTGCTAATTTTTAGACCTGTCCAAATTCAAAGGTTTTGCAGACGAAAATTTACAGTGGATTTAATTTGAAAATGATCACACAGTAGCATAGAAAACATTGTGGAAAAAGAAGAAATTGACTGATAAAATCAAGTTCGTTTTTTTACGTAATGTTTCCTCAATCATAAAATTAAAGGGCATAAAACAGGGATCGAACAGGAAAGAGTTAAGGGCTATTTAGAGCTTTCATTCCTTTGCTTTTAATGTAATTTAAGAGAAAGTTTCAATTCGGCATGGCTTGGGGTGCGTCAACACTGAAACTATCTCCAAACTAATTAAGGAGGAACTTATTTAAAACGGAAATCAGATGTTTTGGACAAATAAAACTGGCCTTCCCTCATTTTCGATTTATATGACAAATTTACTACCCATGAAGAGATGCATCCTTTTTAGATAAAAGGACTGCAAGGTACAATTTCATTGCTCCGCAAATACGATTTCTGTATCAGCGTAAATTATCAAACATCCAAGTCCGACTTCGTACCCTCACTTACCTGCTTCGATGACGTCATACACTTTAACTCCGTACGCATGCGCCATATTACCGAGGACCATAAAACAAACGGCACCACTAAAAATTGCACTCAAACCGTCCAATAAAGGCACGAGTACAGACGTTCTGAAAAAAATATATTTACTTTCATAAATATTTTTTCTGGAGTGTAAAACGTCAAGGCTGATTAGAAAAGGTTATGCGTTTTGGACTAAGGTCTACGGTTTTAAATGCTGTTATTAGGGCGTCAAACTCTAGGTCAGTCAGAGTTTTAAAATATTGAATATCAAAGATATACTTATAAGTAATACTTATCAATTTAGATGCACATGGACTTCATAACTTATTCATTAGCCAAATTGCAGCCGTAAGTTTTACCGTTTACCCATTTCATCTCAATCCAGTTCCCCCAAGAAAGAAGTTCTTTGAATTTTGTTGATCTCTACGCAATGTGAAATCATATTCCGAGTAAAACTGTATCTTAGCTTTCATTCTAGCTGAAAGATAACGTAGAAGTCTGGATGAGAAGTAACATTACCTGACACTATTGTCATGAAAATTTGCGTGCGAGCCCATTGTAAGAATCACTCCCCATCCAAAGTTTAAAGTGTAGAAAGCCATAAGGAATGCTTCAATCCAAATCTGAAAATGTATGAGACCCGAAAAACGGACTATTAACCTATTCCCTCACAGTGAAATTTTAGACCGGTTCAAATTGAAAGAAGTTGCAGACGAGAATTTCAAATTGATGACATTTTTTAAAAATCTTGTCTCTCTTGGTAAGAAACCAATGTGGAAAAAACGTAGATACTGCTTGTAACAAGAAATTTCTTCATTTCCCTCATTGTTTTCCGGAACTAACTTCATGACGGGAGTAAAAATGGCTGACTGTGTGGGAATGGGTTAAGGATGAAAAAAAGGGACTTCATGGGGAACCCGTAGTACAAATATTTAAAAGAAATAATACAGGATGCGACTTAAGTTCTCCGGAGGTTGCATTTAGAAAATGAAAATATTGTAAGATAGAACGCAAATTGACCAATCACAGATGTCAATCAAATTATTCAGTTGACCATTTAAATCATTCATTTGGACCTGAAATGAGTTTTGAACCCCTACATTGGCCGCCATTTTCGTTAACCCTTTCTTGGTTTTGCGACTTAAACGTCGTAGCTATAGATTATTCAATCTGTAATTTATCGATATTTAAGTCACCAACCATTTTACTTTTTTGTTTCATGCTACTAGCCATAAATTTTGTAAAAAAAGATAACGCCGTTTCAAATTTTAGAGGAACTTCCTGTCGGAGTTTTGATTGATTGGGCGGGGCTAGCGATTGGTTAATTTTAGTTTCAGAAAATCTAACGGAGCTGAAATCTGTCTACCCGAGTCAGGGTAAGAATAAAGCACAGGCCAAAAAAAAACTGATTTCAAATATAGAGGATAGTGTAAGATCAGTTTATCTTTCATTTAGTGGAAAACGAAAGCTATATTGCGACTGGTTGAAAAGCCATAGAATATACATAATATTATAGTTTTGTTGTCCGTGAAATGAAAGATTTATCGGTCTCCCACCAAGATAAACACTTGTACTATTTAATTGATGCAAAAAAGAAGGGAATAAATAATTAAAATGTTCGTTTAAAATTCCAAATAGCACGTGATTACGCACATGTATTACCTAGCAACATGATAACGTCATAAGTGTCTGGGGTCCCGCTTAGTCGGCGGTCAGTATCTCTAAATATACGTACACTGAGTTTATTACATTGACCAATAGAAGATCCATCGATAAATCTCGATAATCCACTGGAAGGCATTAAAGACGATTCTTTCTTTATGAATTTCTTTGTCAAGGAAAACAGCCCCTACCTTGGCACTTTTTAGTTTCGAGAAGTCCGGATAAAAGAATTCATAGAGACCGTCTCCGACCCCGGGAAGTGTCAGAGATTGTATCATAATTACTAGTTGGAAGGTCAGTGGAACAAACATGGCAATATACATCACCTGGAATATCAATGTCAAAAACAACAATAACAAAAACAAAAACAACAACAACACAAAAAACACCCTCAATCCTACCTCATTTCATCAAAATACATGATTTAGACTGGTCTTATTTCAAAGGGGTGATGCAGAAAACGATTGAAAATATTTAAGAGTTTCACAGAACATCTTTCTTTTCGATAAAGTTATAAAACTCAAAACTTAATCAAAACGCAAGAAGCCGCGAAATTAACTTAAATTTTCTATTGCCATACCTCAATGAAAACAACAAGAAAAAACATAGACTGTAGATTTTATAATAATCGTTAAAGCATCCGTCTTGAAAAAAAAAAGGCGAAAAATCTTTTAGTTTGAGAATTATTTTTTATAGCAAGACTTCAAAATGTTACATACTCATTTTTCCCATTTAGGCACAAACAAGATTTTTTAGCCATTCCGAATTTACTAATCATGATAGAAGATTTAAGAAATTAATAGGTATTCGTCGTATACTATTAAAGATTGACGCCGTTGATGTCAAGAGTCGATATCGAAATCTGTTTGCTATCTTCAGCCGGTCACAAATCGACGATATCTGGAAATCAGCAAATTATTAATAAAGCATCAACAAAGGCAATGCTTGTCTAAGAAAGTAGTAGAATTTGTCGACCATACTATCGAGAATGAGACTTCTATTCTACATTTAGTGCGGACTTAACCCTTTCCTGTTTTATGAAATTTTAGACTGGTCCAATTTGAAAGAGGTTGCAGACGACAGTGAAAAATGCATGTAATTTGAAATCTGACCATCCTGTGTGGTAGAAAATATTGTGGCAAAAGGAGAAATTGCTTTTTACAAGCAACTTCTCCTTTTTCCACAATGTTTTCCCAAGTATGAAATCACAGTGACGTAAAATCCCGGGTCTGTCCAGGAAAGGGTTTAAGGATTTTCTGCAGCAATTATTTGCTAATGCTTCAACAAGTAATTTGTTTAATTCTTTTGCAGCAATAGCAAAAGATTTATGAACACTGAATACAAATTTTGAAAAACAACCACTAATTGCATTAATTGTTATGTCTAATACAACCCTAGGCTCAAAAAATAAATGTTGATAGTTAGAGCCCTGTCACACTACACGGCGATTGCACTGCGATTGCACGGCGCTCTAGCATTTTTCAGAGCGCCGTGGGATCGCCGGAAAACATCAATAATTTTCGAGAAAATAGAGATACACGGCGATGCTACGGCTCTCCTACGGCGTTCCTTCGACGATTCTACGGCGATGTATCGCGTTCCTACGGCGATTGACTGCACTTCTAAAGCGCTTCTACCGCGCTCATGGAGACGTCACGGCGCGTGCACTAGGCTCTCACGACGATTGCACTGCGCTGCCGGTGCGCTTGAGTCACTGTAGGAGCGCAGTAGAGACGCAGGGGATGCTCGAAGAGCGTGGTATAGTCGCCGTGCAAGAGCCATTGCCTGCCATGGCGCTCTGACTGCGCTCCGACCGCACGACGATCCTACTGCGCACCTACCACACCGCGCTCCCAAGGCGATTGTTTTGTGCATGTTCAAAGTGCGCGCCGTCCCTCGCCGCTCTCCGCGACTGCACGGCGCTCCCACTGCCTTCCCGCAGCGATCATGGCGATGTCACGACGTCCTCACAGCGCTCTGGAAATATTTGGATCGCCGTGGGAGCGGCGTGGGATCGCCACCCTAGTGTGACAGGGGTTTTACATTTAATCTCTCGTAGGTAACATTAGTCTTTATTATACACCTATAAATGTTATGAATTAAAATCTGGCTATCCAATACAACTCGACAGAAAAAAATCAATATTCGGCGTGTACTAAAAAACCGTATGTGTCGAGTACCGTTAAACATGGACTCATTTTTGTGTATTGTCGTTAGGGTGTTTTTTTTTTTTTCGGAAAGTTGGTTATTTCTAAAACATTTCAGAGAATTTTCTAAATTCTAGTCCTAAAGGTATATAATAAAAAGAATATTACATCAGTGTGTTTCTTCTAGTTGTTGTTATCGTGTTCTCGAAACGTGTGTAGGTATATTTTATTGGATTCGACCTTCGGTCTCATCCAATAAAATATACCTACCCACGATTCTCGACCACGATAACAACAAATAGAAAGAGACACTGATGTAATATTCCCTATATATCGAAAGCATTATTATTATTATCATTTACCTTTTCAATAGATTTGATACTTTTGACTAGGGAAAGGTACACGGCGAGACGTAACACTATCATACACAAAATATGTTTCCAAAGTATGGGCGACAAATCTGTCATTCCTGTAGAAAGATTGATTGCTTTGAATCTGAAATATACATAAATTTGACCTCTCTCTTTTAAATCCGTAAAACTAACAATAAAACGTCGTGTACAGTAATGAAACGTTCCCGTTTGTTTTGTTACAAATACGCTATTTTTTCCAAACCGCCTCTACAAATCCAATGTTTTAATACTAAATTAATCAATGGAAAACATATTTACATTTGTTCTATTTATGAGAGTATTTTACGTCTGAAAAGTTATAGTCACGCTAGAAAATACGAATGTAAAACGTAAAACAAAACATACACACTGTTTTCTCCAAAAAGTGAAAAATACTCAAATTTTTAAAGAAAAAATAAAAATGTTTCAATCAACACCAGAATTGGCGCCACGTGTAATTGTTTTTCGAAGTGTTTCCAAATGCTCACTAAACCGTTTAAATTACATCAAAAACTGACAACTTAGATATTTCACGGTGAGGAAACGACATAATAGAAACAATAACATTTTTCTCTTTTACGGTAGTTCCCCGTGTATTATGTCACCACCATAAACGATGAATTGAACATCTGTTTTATTCGTTTTATTTCGTCCAAATGCTCCTGTTTTGAAACTTAAATTCATATGCGATAACCGTAGAGTTATGTAGATAATACAATGTTTTTTGTTTGTTTGTTTGTTTGTTTGTTTGTTATTGTTTTTTGTTTTATTTGTGTGTGTGTGTGTGTGTGTATTTTGAAGCATTTTGTCAATAATATTAAAAACATCCTTTCAGAACGAATTTTTAAAAGGCGATGAGAATATTTTTGGTTTCATGGAGGTATGATACGACAACACTAATTACACTTCTGTATGGATTTGCTTTCATACCTCCATGAAAACAAAAAGTATTCTCTTCTTTCTTATAATTAAATGAAAACAAAAAGTATTCTCTCTCATTTCTTATAATTCAATGACACAGGCGAAAAAAACTTTTTTACAATTTTGATACATTTTCATACATTGATGTGCGTAATTCAAAACGCCGGTTTTTGATAGGCGAAACTAAATATGAAATAACGCGTATTGGAAAATTGCTTAACTTTGAATGTGAACTAACGTACTGCCAATATTCCTCCGCGGATGTCATTCCACTGGACCGGGTTGCAATAGACGTCAAATTACTGGATGTTAAAGCTGTCAAATCCGGGCTGAATGTATTGTTAAGGAACGACATGTTTCTAATTCGTGAACCTACAAATAGATTGTCTCTACAGCTCTGGGTATTCCAAGGATTGTTGCAGTGTGTCCAGGGTAACGGTGAACTGAATGAGTCCAGCAAGAACATTGCCAGCCAACAACGAAATACAGATGAACCAACTAACCATAGGAAGTAGGCGATAGTAACGGACACACCAACACCTGAAGATACACATGCCATGGCGCCTTTTGAAAAAAAACAAAAAAACAAAACGGAATGAAAATACAGGAATACATGCGACCCGTAAGGAGAAACATGCCTCCTGTGAAGTGTAAGTATCGATCCTGGCTACACTGCACATGTTGAACTGGGTACTTTTCGCTTCGCCAGATTTTCCATATTCAGAATGATCATTCTGCTTTACAGTTTATTTAATTTCAAATGCGACTTCTTATTTAATCCTGCTGGAACAAAATATAGTAAAGAAAAGAAAGGAGATTTTTTTGTTTTAACCGAGGTATGAACCTAAAGACTTAATCCAACTGTAAGAATACGCGAAGCAAAACAAAGCGAATCTGTGTGTGCTAAAATTTTGTTCGTGGTGGTGAAAAAACAAAACAAAACAAAAAAAACCTAGCTAATCGAAACGCTTGAATCTTCATAAATGAAACTAATATTATTTAAGAATGTTTTATGGAATTTCCAAGAGGTCCGTTTTTGATGGGCGTGTCACGTATATCGTATTATATCTTGTAAATAATATTCTTTGACGAAGGCGTACACCGTTTTTTCAGTACCGTTCTCAACCGTACACTTGATCGTATTTTTTTTCAAACCGATTTCTAGAAATAGAGCCAAATAAGTTAATGAACAAATTTACATTAATTACACATTTTAAAGGGAATATCAATATACAAAAAACCTAGGACAGACACTTTTTCGATATGCTTAAAAATGCACCCAAATGGGCATTCTGTACTGAAATACAGTGCATGAGCCAGAAACTGTCTTCATGGTTTTTGAACAGCAGAATTGGCTTTTTGTGTCTATCTAGCAAAGGTTCAGTGGAATCACGAATTATTCTTAGAAAATACGGCACTAGAATGTCGACATCGCGCGATCTCATTCGCCTAAAAACAGTGACGTCATCATGAAGAACCTCACATTAAGGGGTTATGACATAATTGCTTTAAATGTCTGTATCACTATAAGCTCTCAAGACAGTCATAAACTGACCTTTACAAAATCGAAAAACGGCTAGCGAATTACTCAAGGTGACGTCATAATTACGTTGTTTTCAGGCCAGAGTGAGTCATCAAACTCCGTTCAGACAGAGAGCGAGAGATCAACCGTTCGACGCACCACGTGACTGTCCAACTTTCTATGTGAACTCTTTGAATCAGTGGTGACAACCTACGTCATGAAACGGGACTGTGTGAAAGTAGCTCTTATGATCGGTGTTTGTAGGAAAATTTCAAGTTGATTTGTGTAATAGCTAAAGAACTCGATTTTCAAAATGAAAATAGGCTAGCGAAAATAGATGTTCGATGGCGTAGGTGACGCTATTGAGTAGGTTGTCAAACTTGCCAGTTGATTAACTGGATACGTAGGATATTAAGGAAATTCCATATGATATTTTGATAGTCGATCTCTGATTTTTTTTAAATCTTACTATTCAAACAATATATATGAGATGAAAAAATAAAATCCGTGACATAAAAACACATCTATCTTAACCCTTGTCATGCTGGTCCTGAAAGATGTCTGCTTTGATAATGGCTTTGGAAGGTGTATAGACTAAGATCAGCCTGCACAGACGTGCAGTCTGATCTTAGTCTACACTTCCTGCTCATTGTTGTTGCTTTGAGAGAAATCTTGAACGCAAGATTGATTTAATTATATCAAAGTTTTTTTTATGAATATTGTGTAAAGAGGAAAAATATTCAGCAGGACAAGGGTTAAAGCGAAGGCATGTTAATTTCAAAAATCAACAAGAGATAAAACACAAACCTCTAAACACCGGACTGATATCCCAGATACTGTAAGGACCTTTGCCAGAGAAGTTGGAAATTGAGAACTCCAAAAAGTAAAGCGGTATGCCACAAAACACTAGAGTTATAACGAATGGTATCAGAAACGCACCTAGAAATAAAATCATACAGGTTTTAGTTTAAGTCGGGTTTTTTGTTTCTTAACAAAATCTCCTATGCAACGCTCGTCATTTTTTTTTTTTTTTTTTTTGCGTATTATTATTTTTCAATTCTTAACGAACGATATATTGTCCATGAAAATCTGTCTAAATGACAAAAACATAAATAAATAAAAAGACAAATAAATGAATAAAATTGAAATAAGATAGATATATAAATTTAAATAAAATATATAAATACATACATGAATATTTATATAAACACAAATAAAAACATGTTTTATGCTTTGCTTTTTTCTTCAAATAACTTTCTAATTCATTATGATATATGAATGTCAATATCTTCGAAAACGAAAAAAAAGGTTTTGCATATGAACCCATGCCCAGACGACAACAAAATTTTAGACTTGTCCAAATCTAAAGAGGTTACGGTCCACAAATTAATTTTGAATTGATGATTATTTATTCTTAAATCTGTATTTTGCGGTGGAAAACATTGTGGATAATGAGCGGATAAGCTAGTGACTATCAATTTCTTCATTTTCCACAATGTTATCCAATGCTTTGATTTTGAAAGTCAATAATCAGAAAACTTTGATTTCATCAAAACGTTGGAATTTTCAAACGTCATAAAATAACTTCGCTTAGGCAGATTTTCCTGGATAACTGTTCAAACTCGAAGTGCATGCATCAATAGTAACTTTATTGAAATCCTCGAAGAATGGAGCCCAAAGCATCTTTTTCAAATGCTGCATCTGTTTGCGATATCGCTTGCAAAAACATACATTGGGTTTCCTTCCATAATGAATTAATCGAACTTGTTATGTGAACACAATTGTAAAAAATCACACGAAAAGAAACATCTAAGGCTAACTTATCACACGAAAATAAACCTCTAAGGCACTGTTCGAAACAAATATTTGAGAAACAGATCCGATCCTGCGGACAAGAAATAGATTTTATACTTCCAGTATAAAGTTATAGTAAGGTAGAATGATGCTTCTAAATTCAGAAAATCTAACAAAAGCGAAAAAATACATCGCGATCCGCAAAGTTTTGAAAGATCCGGTAGCTTCCGCACTTCCTAGAAAGTCCTTTTTCGCTTGACGAGTCATAATTACATTTTCCCAACACAATCCGTCCCCCCCCCCCCCGAGGAAAAAAATGTGGAAAATAGAGAATTTGCTTGATACATTATCAACAATATTTTGCTATACCAGAAAATAAAGATTTTATTTCACAAATTTCATCAAAATAGAATTGTCGTCCGCATCTTTTTTGAATGTTGACCTGTCTAAAATTGTGTCGTTCGGTAATGTATGTCATAACAAGATCAAATTTTCAAAGTCCATGTATGCAGACAACGACAGTTACGCCTTAAAGATTTGGGCTAAAACATAACCCATTACCAGACGACAAAATTTTAGACTGGTCCAAATTTTAAAAGGAGTGCAGACGACATTTCAAAGTTAATGATTTTTTTCATTTTTTTTTTTTTTCATTTTCTGGGTAGGAAACATTGTGGAAAATGAAGAAATTGCTTGTAACAAGCAATTTCTTTACTTTCCACAATGTTTTCGAAAGCTTTTTTAGGTGGCGTCTAAAAGCGTCACTGAGTGGGAATAGGTTTATTGTTTTGATTTCACGTGTTGCTCATTCGCTGATTTTATGAAAGTCGTCAAGAAGCATATACACATAACGAACTTCGTCTATGAACAATTTATTGTGTCTTAAGCAAAAATAAAAAGGAAGTACCTCCCCCGTTTCTATATACCAAGAACGGAAATCGCCATATATCAGAAACTCCGATTGAATATCCCAACATCGTCACAAACATGCTACATGTATTCGAATATTCTGCTGTTTTTTTCGTGCCATTCTTGGCATCTCTTGTGTCGCCTACTGGCGTCTCATGGATTAGGCTAGTCGAATCGTGTTGTTTCTTTGAGTCATCTTCGGCATCTTTAGCGCAAGCCGTTGGTGTTTCAGGTTCATGTTTTACATCAGAAGACATGTCTCCGTAATTGGAAAATTCTTCACGAAGTATCACCACAACTTACAGTAGTAAGGTATCATCCAAGTACTTATAGTACTGTGAATAAGAGAACCTCAAAGGCCGTAACGTTCTCTTGGCTCTCAAAGTATTATGTGATAGAGTAAAACGATTATTTTCACATCGGATATTTCGAAGAGAAACAGATCAAATTTGTTTTTCTGCAATATTGGCATCAAAGCAACATTAAACATACAACATTTGATTTTCATAAAAATCATAATGATCTTATACCAGTGTTTTTTTTTTTTTTTTTTTTTTATAAGATATTCTAACCTTCTTTCGCAGTGGCAGGTTTTGTGATGCAGCTCTTTTACTCTGGAGAGTTAGAAAAAAGTTCGGGACTTAAATATTTGTTGGAAACCGATATTCATTTCTTTGGTGGAATAAATTTTAGGCTTATCAAAAATTTAAGAGAAGGGCTATCATCGAATAAATCCGAATATTTTCTCTTTTTAAACATTTGGTACTTTTTTACCCATTATCAGACGACAAAATTTAGGCTAGTACAAATTGGATGAAGCCGCAGAAGACAATTTAAAGTTGATGGGTTTTTTTCGTATTTTTGGATGAAAAACATTATGGACATTGAAAAGCGTCATTGTGTGGGAATGGGTTAAAACAAAAATACACGTTAGAGTGTTATCAATCCTTATATGTTTAATTGTTTATATCATTTAGGCTACTCTTTGACTTATTGAAATTATAGGGTTTTAAACTATTTCTTGAGGTATCAATATAGCAAAATGGGTAAATAAAAAGTATGAGGTTGAAAATTTAAGATTCACCAGGAACTTTCTTTCTTTAAAAGATTCAATGATATAAATCTCATAATTTAAAGGATACAATCGAGAAAAGTTATTTATATAATTGTTACTAATATGGTCTATGAATATGTAACCCTATACCACAAATAAAATATTTGACTGGTCCAAATTGAAAGGAGTTGCAGGCATTCATTTAAAGTCAGTGAAAGTTTATCTTTTAAAAAAAATATGAAAAAGGTTTTTGGGACAGAAAGAAATGTGTTTTCAAGCAATTCCGTTTTTTGGGGGGTGGGGGGGGGGGGGTAGGGGAACACGGCGTAAAAAATGAGCGAAATTTATAAGGGGTCATAATGCCACACATATTTCGAAAAATGATTATAACTTGTCAAAATAGGAAACTTTAAGATTTCCAGGTATGTATCATTCTGGATAGGAAGCAATTCCCCTTTGCACTTTAACAACTAGAGACATCGGTTAAATTTTTGAATATTTAATTAATACGATATGGATTTAAATAATGTAAATATTTACGAGACAGTAATAATTCAGGAGTTTGGTATTTAAAGCTTACACTGAGTTTGGTATAGACCAATCGCTGGCCCGCTAACTGACTCCAAAGGCCCCGCCCATTAACTCCGACAGGAAGATCCGCTTCGATTTTTAACAGTGTGTTTTGGGGATATTAGGTATAGGTTTAGCTTTGGAAAAGCAGATAGACAAACATACTTTCTAACAGACGGGTAGAGATGAAATCGAATGACCAATGACTTGTCAATGGGCCTTTCATAGTATACCGTTCAAGAAAATCTCCTTCTGACAAAGGATCATTCTGAGATCCTTCTGGCTCAGAACATATCCAAACGACCTTCAAATAATCTTCAATGTTTATCATTTATTCACGGACGAAAATCAGAAAAAATGAACATTTGATTAGTTTTGTGAATATTTAACCATGCGAAAATATAAATCGTTAAAATATTCAGAACCTTTCAGTTCAAGATTTTGAAATATTCAGTAGGCAAGAAATGGAAGTCTGCCCTATCAAACGAATACTCGGATTATTAATTATTTCCATGGTAATAATTAACGAATAAGATAAGAGTATTACCGCCATACTATAACCTGTGTTACAATACCGTCCGATTTGTCGAACCATGCAGCTTTTTCAACGAACTCAGGTCACTTAATTTTTTGGGCGATTAATTCTGTACCACATACGGTTTTAGATCGGTCAAAATTGAAATGGTTCGCAGCCGACAATTAACCAATCGCTGGCCCCGCCCACTGACTACCTAGGCCGCGCCAATTAACTCCGACAGGAAGTTCTGCTTCGTTTTTTAACAACATTATTTTGAAAAATTCATGGCCAGTAGTATGTAACAAAGAGGTAAACTGGCTGGTTGGTGACCTAAACGTCGTAACTACAGCTTTAATAAGCTGTGGTACGACGTTTTAGTCGCCAAACTAACAATAAAGGTAAACAAAATGGCGGCCAATATTGATAAGCTCGGGTACGGGCTGAATAAATTATTTAATTGGTCGATTGATTCCTTGATTGACGGCCGCGATTGGTCATTTATATTGCAAGAGGCATATTTATATCATAAGTAAATTCAGAAACCAAGACAAACTCTATCTGTTCTAAAACAAACAAATAGCTCAAAGTTGGACTTAAAATCCTTACTTTGAATAATCCAGTGGAAGTATAATGTTTCATTTGCTGTCATACAGTACTTCAGTACTTTGATAATGAAGGGAGGTATAATGTTTTTTTTTGTTGTTGTTGTTCAAATCCCTGATTTGCAATTTCTCCTTTACTTACAATGTTCTTTACCCTATTTGGCACTTCCTTTCGAATTTTAGTACTCTATGAAATGTATTATACAATATTTCTCACCGAGAGGCGCGTTTTTGATCTGTAACACTTACGTTTACTCTATTCCTTAGAAAACCATTTAACTCATTATCCCCACAACCCCAATTTGGACAGCTACTGGAAGCTAGCAAAGCACGATTTTGTTACGTAATCTTCTTTGTCTTTTGTAGGGTAGAAAACATTGTGGACACTGAAGAAAATGCTTGTTACAAGCAATTTCTTCATTATCCGCAATGTTTCCAAAGGTCTTTTCTTGGGATTCTTTAAAAAGCGGGATTGATAGGGAATGGGTTTTATAGCACGCTTTTGAAGAACTTCTTTTTATTGCGTAGACATTCAAAAGATTTAGTGGTTAAGCCTCGTATTCTTTGTTTATATTGAAGTAAAGTACCAACACAAGTATAGTGTATACAGGAATATATTCTAATGAATTATAGACATGTATGTATAGCAACAATATAACAAACTAAAATTACATCTATTGACTACGTATGAATGACCTAAAATAATGAGAGCGGGTGGCTTATATACTAGCCAATTAAAGTATATAGTCTGTTTCATACAAATCATTCATCCATTCATACTACAGTTAAGCCTCCAGTGGCGGTTTGCACTCATTGAACTCTGTGAAGACCTTAAAACTTCAACTTAAGCCATCAAAGCTGTCGCTTTGCTTGCTAAAAAGGTTAAACAAAGCAATTATGACGTCGTTTGAAGGCCTTAGGGTGGGAGGGAATAGTCAGAGCTCTTGTGAGTCTTTGCCATTTTTACCCAGAGAAATACTCCTATCTAACTATGGTTGCAATGTTTGTTATAAATTGACCAATAGCTGGACCCACTAACTCCGTGGGCATAAAGTATTTCTCCAACATCATCCTGAGTCAGTAGATTGTCGAAAAGTGTCGTTATTTCGGGGTACTAACCTTTTCTGTCTCGTAATACCGTTGTCTTATACCCAAAACCGACCAAATAGACTGGGGTATATTGGTTTCTTCATGTTTGTCCGTTCGATCGTCTATCCGTCCGACCGTTGATCTTTCCGTTTCTGTGCTCTAACTCTAGAACCAATTGATCTGCAACCATGAAACTTCAAATAATTACTGCCAAAAGCCCAAGGAAGTGTCCTGTTGCTTTGGGGATACGTGGGTCGAACGACAATATCTCATTTGAACTTTTATTGAAAACTGTTCCCGCGTAATAGCTCATAGGCCACTTGACCTGGGACTTTGACATATATACAATGTTATTAATGACAAAAGAAGATTACCGATTGATTTTGGGTAGCGTAGGTCAAATGTGCTATTTGAGTGATAAAATACCGGTGTGGAGTGTAAGTCTGCCTCGCGACGATTGACCAAACGCCCACTGACTCCTTTGGCCCCGCCCTTTGATTCTAGACATAAATTTGATTTTTTCCGACATGTTTTTTGCAAAATTTATATCCAGTGGCATGTAACAAATAATCAGAATAGTTGGTTAGCGACCTAAACGTCGTAACTACAGCTTGAATAAGCTGTAGTAATGGCGTTTAAGTCGCCAAACCAAAAAAAAAAAAAAAATGATTCACAAAAATTGCTGCCCATATCGGAGTTCAACTTCTAGTCTAAATGAATGATTTCATTGGTCGACTGATTATTTGATTGACAACCTCGATTGATAAATTCTAGTGAAGTACTTTATAGAGCTCATGTGGACTTCAAAACTGATGCTAATATATATCCCGAACAATGATAATGATCATACTTGGTATTATCTCTTTCTCATACACTGCGATATAATAATCTTGGATAAAAAAAAAAAAAAATATGGGGCGGTGCTTATATTTCAATTTTATTCACCCCACCCCTTAAATTTGTGACAGCACATCGCTTTCTTAACCGTATATAGAATGATAAGAACCACGGTTTTATAGTTTTCCTATGAAATATGGATAGACATGGCTCTTTTGATCTTAGGTGCCCACCCGCTCCCATCCATAATTTATACACAATAAAACAACATATCATCATTATCTCGTTCAAAAGCTACTCAAGTTTGGCGTTGCGTCATATAACGACATGTTTCAAATGTTACATAATATGTCATTACAAAACAAACGTAGTTTTTTTCGTTATAAAACTCATTTAAAAGCGTTTCTAATGCCCATGTTTGTTTATGTTACATAAAAACTTATTATGGCTTTCATTTCGTAATATACTTTTTTGAAAATGTTCATTTGTGACAAAAAAATCATCCCCTTTAGCTTATACGCACATTTACCGTATATATATTACCCGATTCAACCTACTGCCAGACTACGGACCTTCTCACTGGTACAAATTGAAAGAAGTTTTTGGTTGATGATATTTTAACCCTTTCCCGTTTTATGAAATTTTAGACCTGTCCAAATTCAAAGGTTTTGCAGACGAAAATTAAAAGCGGATACAATTTGAAAAATAACAAGTCAGTAGTCTATAAAATATTGCATTCTATTTTATATTTTATTATAAAAAAACGCAGGAACGTAATATCCAGGAATTGACAAGGAGAGGGTTAAAAATATTTTTTTACTTTTTAAGTAGAAAACTTCATGGTAAATGAGGAAATTGCCTATTACAAGCAATTTCTTTTTTCCCACAATGTTTTCCTATGCCCTTTTCATGAATGACGCATAAAATCGGGATCGTTGTTGAATGATTTAAGCTTTGGTGTTTTTGTCTACCAATATTCCTTTGTGTGACGTGTTTTGCAGTTTGTTCGTTCTGAAGTGGAATTCAGAAGGTTTTCATGACGATTTCAAGAATAAATACGATTCTGATTGTGTACAAGTGTGGTCCGTCGTGGGAAAAATAAATAAATAAAAGCAATAACAATAATTGGTAAATAAATAGATAAGAAAAAGAATAAATAAATTAATAAAGAATACATATAATATTTCGTTATAGTAAGGTGACTTTATCGGGAAAGTCACGCCATTTAACACTATCCGTATCATTACAGACTTGGTATGTTTGTGGTGTTATAAAGGGACAATCCCATGGAATGCCTGATATTTGGAGGTTTCCATTCCTGGTTTAGAAACGTCGGATATTTTTTCATATCTATAATACTTATCTTTGTCACTCTCGGCGTTGTTATGTATTTCTATCATAATTTAATTATTTTCTATAGTAATCGTGTTCTAAGCTGACTACTATAAATAGGGAAAAACCCACTTAGATTATTTTTCGTATTTTAAGAGTTAAGAAAAGACCTAAACATTTGACATAAGGACTTCGCGAATGCGTTATCAAACTTCTACATGCATAATGCGATATACAGAGGATAATCAATTGGTTATTCCAGATATGAACAAATATTTCACGAGGATGCGTTGTTAGGCGTTGAAAAAGCGAGTGCGTAGCACGAGTTTTTTTTAACGCCTAACAACGCATCCGAGTGAAATAATTTTTTCGTATCTGGAATTACCAGTTGATTATTCTATTTATTATATACCTTATTATTTTATTTTTTATTTAAATATCGAAACCAATCTTTTTGATAGAGAGAAGACCTCTATTGAAAAAAGTGCGGATGAATACATGATTAAAGATTTATTACAGAGAGTGAAACTGAAAAGTGTTAATGTCACTCCAGTGCCGATATCAAAATTTGTTACACCGAGAAATCCCAAGATTTCGCAGAAAGGTATTTAATAAAAGGAATTATTTAAGAATAACCCAAGCCCTATTTATTGACGGATCTCTGCTGATGATTAGAAAACCGACTGACGAATCAAGTCATTCAGATACACTGGAAATGAATACATGTAATAAACTCCGATATTTATGGCAAGCGCATTTGTTGGTTTGGCGACTTAAACGTGGTAACTAAAGCTTATTAAAGCTGTAGGTAAAATGTTGAAGTCGCAAACGAACGGTTCACATTTTCATTTTGAAAATGTATGTTCTTAATCATATATTTTGCGAAATAATTCCGCTTGACATCTCGGTCGAACTGCACTGTCGGACTTCCGTTGGCTTGGCGTGGCGACCCGTCAATTATTTACAGAGATGAGGGAACTCATTGCATTTTTCACATGCGTACATGTTGGATACAAACTGAATCGGATTTTTTTAGATTTATAATAATTGCAATACTTCAAAATAGAGTATTTTCATTGGCCCAAATCGTATCACGTGATCAAATCAATTGCACTTTATAACTCGATAAAAGACAGAGCTATTTTCGACAAAAATAGAAACAAAGCAAGGTCAGGGATTTCCGATATTGGGAATTCACTTCCAAGAAATACCAAAATTGTTTTGTTACTATTTATAGACATCACTCTTTGAATTTCGATTTCCTCGAATTCTTTTATACATCCATGTATTTTCAATAAAAAGATAAACAAATAGTGTCCTTATAACAATAACAATGCTCGTTTTAAACATGAAGATTTCGAAAAACTCACCTTTATTAGCCGTAAATCCGAGATGTCGAATCGGCTTCGCCACAACAGCATGCATCGTGTCCATGTGGTAGGTTTATATTTCTTGTCTCTTACAAAGCATCTATTCATAATTCTAACTGTTATCGACCCAGATATCATAATTTATAGAGTTTAAAGTTAGTATTTACTCATAGTAATACCAAATAAATCCAACGAATGTTCGAATTTCCATTTCAAAAAACCCAAGCGACGAAATAAAATGTCCGCCGTTACAATGACTCGAGCGATAAACTGTGTCAATGTACCCATACGCCTGTCAAAGAAAAAGTAACTCCGCCCACAGTTCGTTTATTTGTTTTTATTTTCATCTCTCTATCCGTTTTGGATTTGAAAATAGACGTATTGCAATTATATGGGCCGAGTGTATTTTTCACTGCGTTTATTGGAGTATAAAGTGCAATTGCCTTAGCACATGGCTTAAACATAACGCCCTACGGGCGTTATTTGCCATGTGCTAAGGCAACTGCACTTTATACTCCAATAAACGCAGTGAAAAATACACTCATCCCTATAATAACATGTCTTTCAGCAATCATCAAGTGCACGTTATTTCTGTGCTACTGCTCTACGACGTTGCAGAAATTTACTTATAAAAGAGGTCTAGATAAGAGGGGGTAACAGCATTCTAAAATCAATATTCTCAACGGAACCCTATGTAGTGGGTACTCTCAACGAGACGATTCAAATGAGTACCCACAACATAGGGTTATGGCAGTATTGGTTAATTATTTAAATCTAAAATACGAATTACGCCCCCTACCTGTAGCTCAGTTATAATGAACTACAATAAAATAAAACTATTGTGTTATATTTTTTCAGCGACTTTTTCAATACCGATCGTTACAAATATAGTGTTGTGTGGTTTTCCCTTAAACTTCTTGGAGTTCTCCGTATCGACTTTCTAAAGTGTCCCTTTAAATTCTGGGAAATTAGTCCATTTTATATCAAAAAAGAAAATCAAAATTATACACGTTTCGGCATCAAATAAGAAGCAATTATACATGTAATTAAGGATGGATTTGTTTGCATTGCATTTAACGCCACTTGTATCAAGCTTTCGGTAATATCGTTCAATTATTCGTGTGATTCTCGGATATCACACGTACTCGACTGAGGCTCTGAAATGTCTTGCCAAATTAAATACTCACGTGGCCAGGGGCGCAGCGGGATCGAACCCGCAATTCTCGACTTCTCTCAGAGTATACGCTCAATCCGCCAAATTGCATTCCATCCAAAAATCATCAAAATCATTCACTTTGTCAATATCACAATGATCTTATCTGTAAAAGTTACGGGACTGCATCGATGATCGAGTGGTATAAGTACTTAAATCGGTTGCGGGTTACGGGTTCGAGCCTCACCGTCACAGGGGTGTGTTCATGGGCAATACACTTAATAGCCAGCCCTATTCTACCCAGCTGTAAAAATTGGGTAGCAGTCGGGTTAAGCACTGCCTTTCTTTCGGGGAAGTGAACACGTCCACATTGTGGTTGTCCGAAAGCGACTCTATAAGCTTACAGCTTTCGTTTTAATCGAACTAAAATAAATTCGAATAAACTAAAAGCTACAGATCGCTCTGTTTTTTATTTGATATTTGTTTATATAATGATAATAAAAATAATAACTTTATTTATGGAAGGTTACATGTTAAGATATCAAGTCCTTCTAACAATCAAACGTTCAGGATAGAGTATACTGTCTTTATTTAAATTTTTTATATATCTTGCAGGAAGTGTCGATGGAAATGTGCACGTTCGCAAGTATTAAGAAAATTATATATGCAAGTATTAAGATAACTACATATTCTACAATCCTCTCGTAAACAACAATTCTTGCTGCTTATTTTACCACTGCCAACTTGCACGGGGGTACGATAGCCACTTAATAAACAAACCGAAATTCCCGGATCGCCGCTTTTTTTTCCAAGAAATTGATCAACCAGTCAAATATTATATCCGGTAAAAAGCCGCCATACCTGTCTACGACACTGATTTTGTTCGTTTTGTTTTAACCCTTGTCATGCTGAACCCGGAATATTCCTGTTTTGGTTGGAGGTTTAGACAAAGATCAGACTGCACTTACGTTTGTCTCCTTCAACCCAGAGTTGTTAATAAAATTAATTTTCAAAATGAATTTTGACCATTACCTAGAGCTTCCAGGGCTCTCAAGCCTTTGCTTTTAATTCAAAGTCATAAAAGGATTTTATTCAGCAAGACATGGGTTAATTTTAATCGGTTTCAGATAATTGTTATTAGGTTTTTACTTTCATTCCCCCCATGAAAACTGAAACTAATTGGCTTAATCGCGTACATGAACGGGAATGTCCTGCGTATAACAACCTATTTTGATCGCTGAATCAACATTTTTTTCGAGGCCGTAGATATGCTCTTTCATTCTTAAAAAAAATGCCGAATGGATAGGGTCTATCTGTTCTAAAATAGCGCTGATTGTTGTAGGATGGATTCATGGTATCTCTTTTTAAAGTAAGACACTCACAACTTGAAATAATAACGAGAGCATTTGGAGTTGGATTTTATGCTAGACATCGAAATAGCAGTGTTCTGTTAAAAACACAAAAGCAAAATTATTCAAACTTTCCGTTCTTTGAATGGTTTCGAACAAGCATGTCCTCGGTGTTCTACAAAAACTTCGTACCTACAGCTTGAAATAAACTGTCAGCTAAATAACTAAATCATAACAAACACCTATACTGAGCAACCAAAATATTTGTTTGGGAATTGATTCCATGAATAATTCTAGCTTAAAAACGACAAGCAGGTTGATCTGTGCCCCAGACTATAAAACTTTAGTCATACTCAATTGGTAATGACTCAAATTTAAAATTGAAAATAAAGATCTATTTCTAATGAAATGCTATGGCAAATGATTTGAAATAAGATATCATATTGGTATATTTCTTTTATAATAGAACTGTACAATTGAAGTTGAAATAAAACTGTAAATCTAACTCTAAGTTTGAGCAAATTTTCAGTTGAGTACAAAAAAAGTTTTATAACCTTGGGCCCAGACTGCACAGGCTGATCTTTGTCTATGCCTCCTGACAAAAGCAGGAGTATTCCGGATACAGGACGAGGACGTGGGTTAACCAATGAAGGACTCCCCCCCATTTTGCATTAAGAAATTACAAATAATTGAATATTGACTGGATGAATAATAAAGGGGACCAAGGTGGCCCTAGACCGCCCTCAGAGTTCTTAATTAGGAAAGAAGTGTAAGACTACAATTAAGAAACAGGTAAACAAGCTGTACAGAAGCATTGCGCACGTTTGGCTACGTTTGTCTCGATGTAAAATCCACAATCCAACAGTACAGGGCAAATTCTTATCTTAGGCTGCATTTGAAGTAGTCTGGGAGAAGACCAAAAAGTGAGATTTTAGTCTAAATTTAGCAGCTGTAGGTCTAAACGTTGAGGAGTGAAGATTTTTCATAGGTTCCTCCAGCACAAACACTGGATCCAACAAAAAATGGCTGATTTCAATGTAATAGTGATAATTTGAATAAAGTAAGTAATTGTTACATGCAAACATCCTCGGATACCCCGGGCTCTCCTTATTTGCTACGCTACATCGACGATGTAGCGTAGCAAATAAGGAGACCCCGGGGTATCCGAGGATGACATGCAAAAGCCCGAAAGCACTTGGTCTATTATGGTTTCGAAAGGGAATTTTATAGTGATTTTCTATCGTTTTATGCCTTAACCTATTGCCACACAATCCCACATTTGACGTGCAGAAGAAATACAGCTTTGGAAAACATTGTGAGAAAAGAAAAATTGCCACGCTTATTGAACTCCGTCACTTGACTCGACTTAGATATCCAAGGACGGGTTTTTTTGTGTTTGTTTGTTTTTGTTTGTTGCTGTTTCTTTTTTTTTTTTTGCTTAATTAATGGTCAGTAACATGTAATAAAAGAATAAAGTTGTTTGTTTGAGACCTAACTGACGTAACTGCAACTTGATTAAGATTTAGTTACGACGTCCATGTCGCCAAACCAACAAAAGTAATTCGAACAATGTCAGAATGTTCTGATTATTTCATATAAATACTGGATTGTGTGGTAAAGAGTTATAGACATCAAAACAGACACGATGGCCGTTTTTTCTTGTCTCGAAAGTAGGACAAAAAATTAGGATAATCTGTTTTCTTGGTAGGTTTACATCGTAAAGAATATCGTTGGTGCACGAACAAAATGTCGCAACTACAGCCTTATTAAAGCTGCAGTTACGACGTTTCGCTTGCGTACAGACCATATGTTCCGGCATGCTGTTTCTGCTCGTTTTTGTCCTGCACGAGGCATTGTATTTTCATTAGTAATATTTCTGCGAGCAAGGTGCATTAGTGTAGGAAATATGGATTGGATATAAATTCGGATATCAGTTATTCGGATATCAGAATATTTGAAATGACGGACCGTTGGTCACACCCACTCACCTCCGAAAAGACACTGAGATATCAAAACGATGTTAATTTCTTTAATCTTATGGTCAGCAATATAAACGAAAAACAAATCGTCGACTTGCGACCTAAACACCGTAACTATAGTTTGAATTAGTCGTTAAGGCGTTTAAATTGCCAAACTAGCTAAAAAAACGCCTAATATTTACACAACTTTGGGGGAATGCCTTTAGTTCTACAGGCCACATATTGAAGATTCCTATCAGGTTACGCGAATGCACTGGCCAATTCGAGTCTATACTTCGCGCATATGTTTAATTAATGTATAATTGTTCAACCCTTTCCTGTTTTTGGAAATTTTAGACTGGTCCAAATTGAAAGAGGTTGCAGACGACAATGAAAATTGGATGCAATTTGAAATGAAACCACCCTATGTGGTAGAAAATATTGTGGAAAAGGAGAAATTGCTTTTTACAAGCAATTTCTCCTTTTTCCACAATGTTTTCTCAAGTATAAAATAATATCAACGTAAAATCCCGGGTTTTAAACAGGAAAGGGTTAATTGATATATCGACTGACCAATCAGATCCGTCATTTAGATCGGATGTGTAGTTTGATTTCCGACTTTTAAGCATTTTTGTTTGTTTGTTGACTTCAACGTCGAAAATTCAGTTCATTTAACCTATAGCTGTGATGCCTATAGGTCTCCAAAGATTAACGTGATCTACGACCCGTGAGTTAAATAAATCCGTTAAATATTTTTGTTATTACACGGGTGCTATTACACTAGTGTAATAACTACGCAAATCAAGTCGAAACCTATGTCGTTTCGTTACCGCGAAAATGACGCCATACTGCATCTTTTGACGTCATTGAACAAACGGCTTTATATGTTAGGCGGCAAATCAAACATCAACAAATTCTATTAAATTTCAGTGATTTATTGGGAAAAAAAATAAGGTCATAATATAAATAAAATACTAAATTCGTGTTCATAAAATCCCGAATTTATTAAACGCGTCATCTAAAACATATAAAAACTCGGCAGAGCCTCGTTTTCATAAGTTTAAAGATGGCTCGTTTGATAAATTCGGTATCCGATGACCATTTATTCAATATCCTCTATGTATGTTATTCCCTCACATCCGAATTCAGAACTCTAATGGCGTTATATATTTAGCGGAAAATCATACATCGATAAGTCCTATTGATTTTCAGTGATTTATTGGAAAAAAATAAGGTCATAATAAGAATATAATGCTAAATTCGTGTTCATAAAATTCCGAATTCATTAAACGCGTCATCTTAAACATATAAAAACTCGACAGAGCCTCGTTTTTATCTGTTTATACATGTATATGACTCGTCTGATAAATTCGGTATCCGATGACCACTTATTCAATATTCTCTATGTATGTTATGCCCCTCAGAGCCGTATTCAGAGCTCTAGAAAATGTTGATTGATTGAATGTGGTTTAACGCCGCTTTATACAGTATTTCAGTCAAATCGCGGCGGCTAGAGCACCTAACGATGGATTCCTTGTATTTCTCACACCAGTACTACCACAACATCCTTTCCTAGCCTCCAGCTGCTATCCCACTTCAGTTTACGATAATCCAACCATTGGTGAGAGACAAATGTCGGAAAGAATATGTGCCGCCGCTATTTGAAAGGAAATCTACAGAAGTTTTAGTAAATGGACTCGTCCGTTCACATCTTGACTTCTGCACTGACCTTTCCACATACATACCCAACTATCTCATTTAAAAAAAAAATCAAACGGTCAAGAACAATGCAGCAAGAGTCGTTATAAATGCACGAGTCCAACCACCAATTCAAGATATGTATCCATGCATTAGCTACCAATAAAACAATACAATATTTTATATACAATACAACATTTTATTCTCACACATTGATTACATGATATTTGAGAACAATTAAGCACATGCACAATTTCAATCAAAGATCAGGAATAGAAAGGCAGTGTAGAAAGATTAGTGCGTAGAGGAATGGGAGAGAGAAAGATAGAGGAAGGGGGCGGGGCGGGGGCTAGACCCCCGCCCCCCCCCCCCCTAAAAAAAAACTTTTGTAAAAAATATTTTTGGAATTTTTTATCATTATTGAAATTAGAATAGATTACGTGTACAATGTCATCGTTCTGGTATTCAGGGTAAAACACGTAGAATAATTATTCAACAAACGATAAATAAAAAAAATCATAAGAGAAGAACATGCGAAATAATTTAAAACCATTGTATAGCGAAGAAGAATATGTTCTATAGATTAAGCGCTATATAAACGTATTTGTATTTATCAGACCAAGAATGTTTGCTTGGTCGCTTTTTTTCCGGAGACCAATTCTTTGATTGACATCGCGACCTGTAAATTCTGTATGAAAGCAGCATCTACAAAATTTGTTTCACCATTCAAAATTCGATGTCTTTTCAAAATGGGAAATGATTCTTTTTTTTTTTTTCTTTTTATTATAAATATTGCTGTGAAATCTTGGGATTTCTCAGTGTAATAAATTTTGATAACGTCACTGGAGTGACGATAACACTTTTCAGTTTCACTCTCTGCCGTAATTTAGGAACTACCCTTTTTTCCAACCCAATGACATTATAAAGAGTCTATCAAAAAGATTGGTTTCGATATTTTAATAAAAAGATAAAAATAATAAGGTATTTGATAAATAGAATAATCAACTGGTTATTCCAGTCTAAAATTTCAAAAACCAGGAAAGGGTTAAGATAAGTGTTTGTTAACCCGTTGCATGATGAAAAAACTTCAGACTGGTCTTAATTCAAAGAAGTATCAGAGGACAAATTTAAGTTAAATTCATTATTATTTTTTAATTATTTATTTTCATTTATTTTGTTCTCTACATTTTTCATTTCTATTTAGTTATTTATCAATTTCATTTTTGCCTTTTGAGGTAGAGATCATTGTGGAAAATGAAAAATTACTTGAAACGCGCAATTTCTTCAGTTCCACAATGTTTTCTAGATTTTTCTTTCTTTTTCGGCGTCAATCAGTATCATTGTGAGGGAAAAGGTTAAAAGGTAGGTTAGAGAAGAAGGTCAAGCATAGGTCGTATTTCAAATATGGATGTAGAAAAAGGTCATCATTTTAGATTCAATCAATCTGCAAACAATCTGCCATAAACCAAAAGTTTTTACCTAGGTCAGCCTGCACACTCTGACTAGGGTCACTACCTTTCGCCGATCTTTTTTAAAAATGGAAGGTTATGATTATCAAAAATCAGTTGTGATCAGTTAAGCGAAAGCGTTCACAAAGGATTTCGGTAACACAATATCTCTTTTTTTTTAAACTTGTATCCAGCAGAGGTGAATCAGATCAGCCTGCGCAGTCTGACTAGGATCAATACTTTTCGCACTACTCGGTGCGCCTATTTTCACATGACGGGTCACCTTTATAAAACCCTACCTCCATCCGATAGACCACGTCTACATATTTTTGACTGATTTACTCAATACTGCAGTGATCCTTAGTTGAACTGCTTATTCGACAAAAAGAAAATGTCTCACGAATCTATTAATGAGACGATAGATGGTGACGCAAAAGTTGTTAAAAATGACGACAAGAAATCCGAATATTCGAGCACGTGTAGCATGTTTGTGACGTTATTAGGGTATTCCCTTGGAATGTCTGATATTTGGAGATTTCCGTTCTTGGTTTACAGAAACGGTGGAGGTGAGTGTTTTTTGCTTAACCCGTTACAAAAGAAAACAATTTTTGGATGGTCCAAATTGACAGAACTTTCTGACGACAATATAAAATTTATGAAATTTTAGACTTTTTCAACAACCTGTAGAGAAAACATTGTGGAAAATGAAGAATATGCTTGTTCAGGTTCAAGCTATTTCTTCATTTAATACGATGTTCGTTTTGAAATAATTTGTCTTATAATGGTAAAAACTTAAAACACAATATTGACAAAAACTTCAACGCGGTATGTTTGTCATCTTTGGGAGGTGGGGGCGTGGAAGGATGTGGTTGAAGAAATAAAGGCGTTGACCCTACGATATGATAGCCGATCTTGGACTCAGGTTGCTAAATATAATAAATATAATTCGTGTTTTTCGCGTTTCATCGGGGACGTAAGCCGTTTTTGTATAAGCCATTCCAACATATCAAAATTTTAGACTGATCCAATTTGAAAGAAGTTGCAGATGACAATTAAAAGTTGAAGGAGTTTTGAAAAAAACTTACTCTTTTGGGATAGAAAACATTACAAGTCATAAAGTGATGAAATTATTAGGTTTAAAAAGCCCGGGTTATTTTTTTTAAACGATTTTTAATCGGCCTGACTGTACGTCTGTATGTCCGTCCGTCTGTGCACGTAACTACGATTTTGTTTCATAATATCTGACTCATATAAGCATTGAATTTTCGTTTAGCGTAATTTAGGTCCTTTGGAATTGTTTTTCCTATCTAGGATTCAGAAGCATCGATACCTCCCTTTTAAATAAAGAAAAGCATTGTCAAACTTCATCAAATTTCAGATTTTTCCGCCACATAATTCATGAATCTATTCAATTTTTAAGTTGGATGTCACCCATTTATCTCACATGAACGAATGAATAGTTACTATAATAAAATGAAAATCAGAAATGTATAGAAATGTATTCAAGGGTGGCAGCCCATTTAAAGGGAGGTATCGATGTTTCTGAAACCTAGATTAGAAAAAATTACCAAGTGCTGAAAAATAGACTCAAACGAACATTAATACATTAAGTTTGGTCAAGAATTGCCTTGGTGGTAATCTTATAGACCTAAAGTGGCTTTTTGTGGTTATATCGGAAGGGTTCAGCGGAATTCCAGGTTATTTTTAAATATCACGGAATTCGGCTGTCGACTTCGAATGACCTCATTTGCATATGACTCAAAGTCAAATGTGCTAGCGAAACAGCCAACGTACTAAATCATGTCATATAAAAGGCTAAGCGCAAAACTACGGTAAGTGTTTATATTCGTAATACCGCTTACGACAGTTTTGTACTGATCTTTACAGACCGGCTAGCGAACACAGCTCCTGATGACGTAACGATGACGTTGGTGTGATGTAATTTAATCTAAATACAAGGTCCCATCGGTTATTCGCGCCACGTGAATGCCCTATAATCTTCGCAACTGTCCCGGATTAATCTAAAAACAGATTAATAGCCTACGTAGGCTATTAGGGAAATACCCTGCTTTTTTCTGATAAGTGACCTCGGATTTTTGCGAAACTACTTTACGGCATATTGTATTCAAATAGTTTATGAGAGGAAATAAGAATAATTAAAATCTGTGACATGAAAAAAACATCGATATCTACCTTTAAAATAAAATTAGTGTTCCAATACAAACAGGTGCCATGAACAATTTATGGAACCCTGTTTCCGCCACCCGCTATTTGACCTAAAGGAACGATATAACCTCCACTTTTCTAGTAAAAATGATGTTCCGATTTTAAGACTTATCGGTCTAAAATAAAAAACAAGAAATGGAAAAACTTAAACTTCACGACCTCTCCGAAATGTCGAGTATCGAAAGGCTGAAAAGTCGAAATTAGTCGATTTTTCTTTGTAGCAAATAATATCGCGGAAAGTCTCTTCCTTAGCGCCGTCTGAACCGGTGTTGGTCGAAAAATTACTGTCACCGAGATCTTACATGTTACATCCCTGTCCGTTTTTCATTTAAATACAGAGTATAATGGGTCAGTGTTGGCGATATATAGCTCTTTTCATAAGATGTGAGCCTTTTTCATCTTAAAGGACACCCAATTGCCTTGAAATCATGCTAGGACAATGATACAATTGGCGATAAAATTTTCTACAAATTTGCGTTGAACACAACAACCTCCGAACTTTAGAACTTCCATAGCTAGGGTTGGGGCGCATTTCAGGCGTCAGCACTTAACTACAAAAAAATCGATAAGCCCATGAATAAAATACTGCAGTGGTCTACCATTGTGCAGAGCATGATTTACGATTTCAAGCAACCGCCAAGATTCGACAACTCCATGCCAAAATGAGAACTTAGAATTTTGATAGAACTACTCTTGGGTACCACGGATCCACGCTAAAAAGCAGAGTGTGGTGGGACCTTCAATGACTTTGGAGGAGGAGAACCCTCACTGGAACTTACTATAAGTCCGACATGAAAACAGCATATTTAAGTACACAATAGTGACCCGCATGCTCAAATTTTCCATGACCTCTGCGCCTATTCTATAGTTTTATGTTTGATTTAGCCGTCACTGTTCTTGACTGAATATTCCATAGGACGGCAAATGGATGTTGGCGTACTCAAACTAACCAACCTTTTCATAAGTGGGGAAAACAGTAGGGTCTGATAACAACGATATTGTTGTCGATACTGTTGTTGTGCTTTGTATGAAGGTGGAATAATATCGCGTTTAATTTATCCCATGATAAATTAGTCCTGCCGAACAATTACATGTAGTCTTATCGACAAAAAATCCACTAATTTCGACTTTTCAACTTTTCAACTTTTCGACTTCTCTGAGAAGTTGAAAGGCCTAAGTTTTTTATTCTATTTTCAGTCCTATCCTGTTTGCTATATCGAAAAGTCTTTCTTTTTTCCATTTTTTTGAGGGGGGGGGGGGGTCAGGGATAAAACTCGGGACCCTATTTGACAGACGTATAGTACGAAAGCTTGAACTAGAACATACATACATATGCGATAGTAGTAGTCACTATCCACTTATACGTCATAAAAAGTCGTGAAAATTAGTACGACATGACTCTATATATTCTCATAATCGTGACGTAGTGAAAAACGTCACTATGACTAAATAAAGAGACAATTATTTTAGTGACTTGCATAGATGTCGGTAAGCACATACTGAAATTGACCCATCGCGACTGTCAATCAAAAACCAGTCGACCAATGATATCATTCATTGCGACCAGAAATGAGTTTTGAACTCCGACATTGACCGCCGTTTTAGTTAACATTTTTTTAGTGACTTAAAAGTCGTAACTACAGCTTATTCAAGCTATATTTACGACGCTTGGATCGCCAACCAACTATTCTACTCTTTTTTTTTTTGTATGTTACTGGTCATTAATTTCGCAAAATAACGCCATCTAAAATCAAATCGGGACTTCCTGTTGGAGTCAATTGGCGGGACTAACGAAATGTGTGGGCGAAGCCGGCAATTGGCCAATTCTAGGTTTATCTGTTATGATGCACAAGCTCATCTGAGCTATTAAATTATTTTCTAATTTCGTTTTGGTGCACTTTCTTTTTTCAGGGGCATTTCTGATACCATTCGTAATAACGATCGTTTTGTGTGGCATCCCTTTGTACTTCTTGGAGTTCTCCGTATCGAATTTTTCTGGAAAGGGTCCCTACAATATATGGGAAATCAGTCCTATTTTTAGAGGTATGTTACTTAAAAAAGATGTCTTAATTAAATAAGCCGCCGTCATAGCGCAGTTGGTAGCGCGTCGGACTGTCAATCTAGAGGTCCCGGGTTCGATTCCCGACGGCGGCACTCATCCTATCCGACTATTTGTCTCTCACCAATGGGTTGATAATCGTAGACCTATGTGGGATAGCAGCTGGAGGCTAGGAAAGGATGTAATGGTAGTACTGGTGTGAGAAATACTAGGATCCCATTGTTAGGTGCTCCAGCCGCCGCGATATAACTGAAAGATCGTTGAAAGCGGCGTAAAACCCCATTCAAACAAACAAACAAACTTAATTAAATAATAACCCGTCACATGGGGAGGTGCCCTTATATACGAGGGTTGTCCCAGAAAAAGTGGGATAACATTTGTATTTCATGAAATGATTAACGCGCACTTTTACAGATCTAACACTTCAACTTATAAGTGTTTGCTACTAGGTTGCAAGATCTCTAAAATCAACCATTGTCATGCTGAACCCGGAATATTCCTGTTTTGAGAGGAGGTGTATACAAAGATCAGCCTGCACATATGTGCTGTCTGATCTTTGTATACACCACCTCTTTGTCCCTTTCACGCGAAGGATGTTTAAAATCAACTGTCAAAAGAAAAGTTGATCCAAACTTAGAGCCTTGCAATACTTTCGGTCCTTTGATTTGATGTAATCCTCAACAGAGATCAAACTTAGCATGACAAGAGTTAACAAAGATATGAAGTAACTTAGCTTAATAGTGAGTACGTGTCACCGCACGATATTGTAATGTCATTGCTTTTGAATGTCATTTACTTGTTACTCTTTTTCGAAAGAATCGGCGTTTGTGTTCAATCCACTTTCTGTAGCGCTCTACCCATTTGTCATACACATTTCGAAACACTGCTGTCCGAAATTTTGGTTGAAATTATGAACTCAAATCAAAACTGCCCTCGTATTTTACCGTCTGAATATATAACTCTGCCCCTTCAGCATACATAACGCGAAAAAAAATCCTATTATTTGATAAACGTTATCTTTACCTAAAGGCCCGTAAAAGGTAATGCCAATTGGCTGCAACATATCACAGACAGGGTACAATTCTTAACGACGATTTGTTATGGGTTGATACAGAAAGATATTTATTGCTTTTATGGTCCAGAATTAGTGAAATTCTTCTTGAAACTCTCATATGCGTAACCGTGAAGCTTTAATTTCAATGATTATGTTTTGTAAGTTACTCAAATAGATAAATGGTTACGCAGATACATCTTATGTTAGCATTATCATTCAGTTTTAAAAGACAAAAAGATTAATTATCTGTACCTATATATATATGATCTTGCTTTTCGTATTAAGTAAACATTGAATTATGTATTAAGGTGGCATATAATTGGCAAGAGATATTAATGATGATATTTAGTATGATTACTCTAAAATTATCGCGATTATCGCAAAAGCTTACTCTCGATGGCGATTCGGGGTATTAGGGTAAAATAAATCAAGGTAACCAATTAGACATTTCCCGGTACTCTTGTCAAGAGAATGCACATGAGGAAACTTTGATTTATTGCAATTGCTTTCAAAATTATCATGATATTGCTATCTAATCTTTCGCGGCAGAAATATGCCAACATTCATATAGAGTTATATTTTTCTCTTTCTATCTGTTCTTTTCGTCCATATGTTGCAACCAGGTGTTGGTGTG
Source organism: Fragum fragum (assembly GCA_946902895.1). NCBI lineage: Eukaryota > Metazoa > Mollusca > Bivalvia > Cardiida > Cardiidae > Fragum > Fragum fragum. Next base: position 15,341,432 of record OX336365.1, read on the forward strand.
TCAGTAGCCGTTGCTTATTTTTTATGGATGGTCGGTACGTCTGTTTTCCGAAGTTGGTTGGCAATTTTTCTACTGGATTCTTTTAAATCACCATTACCATGGACGCACTGTAGAAATGATTGGAATACACCGACGTGTAAAGACAATCCGTTTGTAGCATATAGCGCTGGGGACAAGACGTCTTATGATAACAACAAGACGAGCATGTATTCGGAAGTTTCTGTAACCAGTAATTTGAGCTTGGCTGCTAATAGTTCTGGTGGAATGACGGCCGCGGAAGAATATTGGCAGTAAGTATTGATCTGAATTAAGTTTTACTCTTGGCTACCTAACGTGCGTTTATTTATTATTGTCTTTGACGTCATTTCAAATAAACCTTGCATGTTAAACATTGCTCTGGTTAATCGTATTGGCTGATGAAAATTATACAAGTGTTTGTGGTCGTTTTTTATTTGAGCAATCACAACCGTTAATCAAGGAATCAAATCTTTCATTCAGGTCAGAATTTAGCGTCTATCGTACGTCACGCGGTGTGCGTCCCGAGTCGTCAACAAATCAGTGTTATCATTCTACAGGTCACACATTTGACCAAATCTTTCTCGAACTTACCGTTTATGATTTTCAATGTCCCAAGGAAAAACCCTATTAAATATGGCGACATTCTGGCCAATGTCAAGCATAAATGACCTTAATGACACTGGCTTTGTTATCATTCTACAAATCACAATTTTGGCTAAATATTTATCAAACTCGCTGAAATGTTTGCAAATTCATGAGAAAGAACCCCATGAATTTTGCGTCATTCCAACAAGTATAAAGGAGGCTTAATATCAATTTTAAACCATTCAATTTTTTGTTACAGGCCACAGGCCATAACATACCACCGTTTATGGTCGAACTGAAATTTCCTGTTGGAGTCAATGAGCAGGGGCCAAAGGAATAAGTGGGCGGGGCGAGTGATTGGTCAACTTTAGACGGTAACTGTTTTAAGTTTGAACCAGTTCAAATTATTGTTGTTTGATTATGGCGGTGATCTTTTCTTTCTTTTTTTTCTTTTTTTTTTTCTTCTTTTTTTTACATTTTAGATTTGAAGCCCTCGGATTATCTTCCGGAATCACAGACTTATCTCCAATACTCTGGAAACACATCCTATGTATATTGGTATTGCGGCTTGTTGTGTATCTGTCCCTTATAAAAAGCATCAAATCTATAGAAAAGGTAAGCGTCGGCAAACACAGGTATGAGGAATGTCGGATCTCTTGCCATGCCCACCGACCTTGGACTGAGTTTTAGTTATATAACAAACCGCCTGTTTTTGCAATATTAAACCTTCTCCAGTTTTGCAACAGTCAAAGAAGACAATGGCTATGAAGTGAAAAATGGCATTTATTTCTAAATGCCAGTGTTTTATACTGAAGCTATCAATATAAAAATACATATAACAAGAACAGAGAAAAAACATTTTTCCTTATCTAGGCCACAAACAACCGCCTCTATGACTAGCAGATAAAATGGTTGAAAAACAACAAAGCCGGAAAATAAAAGTGTGTAAGCTGCAGACATTGTGATATACCATCAGATAAAGAATTACCATAGGTATGAACGAGGGTCGGAGGTTGGGTGGAGGTGGTTTAACAAAATCAATGACTGTTGTTCCCGCAAAACGTGTATAAACAAAGAGAATGCGTTTCTTGTTTGGGATTGGTTAAATTTGACACGTGACATAGATGCAGCCTTCTCATTGGCTAGTAGATAAACCTCTAACATTCCTGACTTTATTAGTAAAATTATTATCAACCGATTAAAAATCCCGGTAACTAGCAGATTCATAAATTCATTGTCAAGCATCATAAATCATTTTACTGCTCGTAAAAAAAAATCTATTACTTTAAAGCGGTTCTTGAATTTATTATTTTTTTCACTGATAAATTAATATAGGAAAAGTATCTGCTTTTTCAATGGGTATAAATGTCATAGTCAAGATAAATATTCTTTCATCGTGTTAAATGTACTTTATTTAATATATTTTCAGATCACTCCTAATGTCATATTTTTAAACATCAGAATTTATCGGCGGAGATCGTTAACCCTTTAAAACGGGACGACTGAATTCCTAGGGAAAGCCAATGACGTATTTGATACGTCATAAAACCACAAATAAGGGAATATTCGGTCAAATCGAAAGATATTGAACTTACTCGATAAATTCCGGTTCTATTTGGGTTGTATTTCGTTTTTTTTTTCTTTCCTTTTTTGTAATCATGAATAGTCATTTACTCTACAAAATCAACTTAATTCCCTCTTTAAAACGTCTGAAAGCATTTAAGTTAGAAATGGCTTACATTACTTGTACTCATCAACGCCACGATAGCAGTCGTAGAGTGTGTAGTGAAACTAAAACGGGCTACGCAAAACATGTTTTTACACTGTACCCTAACATTATTCTTTCATGATCTGTTCAAGAGCCACTTTACACGCGGATAGTTTATCAGTTTATATCATGAAATCAGTTTTGTAATACCTTTGCGTCATGTTTAATTGAGTAATCGAGACTGTCAATCAAATAATCAGTCGACCAATGAAACCATTCATTTAGACAAGAAGCAAGTTTTGAATTTCAACATTCGCCGCCATTTTTCTAACCTTTTTCTGTTGGTTATATGACCTAAACGTCGTAACTACAGCTCATTCGATAGACCCATAATATCATACTTTTAGAACGGGAGTGAACTTTGGGCTCAAACACTGGTCGACATTAAAGTGAAGCATTTTTATTGGTTAAGCGACCAAAACGTCGTAACAATAGCTTATTCAAGCTGTAGTAACGACCTTAAGGGAGCCAACCAACCATCCAACAATTTTCCCCTTTGTGTTACATATTTCTTGCAATAGAATAACCATTTAATAAATTAATTTTTAGTTTCGTCTATCAAAAACGGGCGATCTGTTTGGTAGAAAAAAATCCTTACTCCATGAACAAAATTTTGAGCACGCAGCTATTTGTATGCTTCCGCAAAAAAATAGTCCCACACAAAAAGTATAAAAAATTGTAACTTTTTTTCTTTTTCGCTCGATGCTATTTAATTATAAGAAATAAAGAGAATGTTTTTTTGTTTGTTTTGTTTTGTTTTGTTTTTTCATTGAGGTATGAACCGAAAAACCTAATCACACTTATGTATGATTACGCGAAGCGTATTCATACAGTGTATTTAGTTTTTTGGGTTCATACAAAAAAGAATCTCTTCATCTCTTGAATATCTAAGTCGAAGTTCCTGTAGGAAGCAGTGGGCATGTCCATCACTCCATCGATTATATATTATCCGTTTGATTAGATAGACTGAATAAGCTTTGATTTTATTCTTTTGTGTGTGTTATTTTACAGGTGATGTATGTCCTGACGTTTGTTCCACTGATCTTCCAAATCATTATTATGATACAGTCCCTAACACTACCCGGAGTCGGCGATGGTTTATACGAGTTTTTCTATCCGGACTTTTCTAAGTTAACTAGCACCAGGGTAAGGTCAATGTTACAGTTAAACTTGTTCTAAGCGACCACTATAAAGGACGGCTAAACTCTTTTAACCGACTACTAAAAGTACGGCCAAACTGTGGTCGTTTGAGAATGGTCGCATAATGCGCTTTTTTTCGACATAGATGAGGTATCCCTTTCGATTGCATATATAGATTGTTGTAGGGTTCTGTTTTGTTCCTTTGTTGATAGAACTCATTAGAATCATATCATTGAAGCGATTCTAATGAGATCCACCAACATAGGATTTAGTTTAGATAATTCTATTAGCAAAGACGACCATATACTGAAGGTCCTATGTTTTTGGAAAGGGGATTTTGATGCTGGTCGCTTGATGAAAAATGGTCGCTTTATAGAAGTGGTCGATCGAGCAAGATTGGCTGTATATAATCATGACACTCCTCAATGTAAATTGTTAAATAAAAAAATAAATACAATTTAGACGAATGACCATTCGCTGGCCCCACCCACTTTCTCCGTTGGCCACGCCCATTGACTCCGACAGGAAGGCCCCCTTTCATTTTAAACGACGTTATTTTGCAGAATTTATGGCCAGAGGTATGTATCGAAAAAGTAAAATGGTTGGTGACCTAAACGTCGTTACTACAGTTTGAAAAAACGAAAGGGTTGATGAAAACGGCGCCCAATTAGGAGTTCAAAAATTATTTCCGGTCTTCATGAATGATTTCAATGGACGACTGGTTATTTGATTACCAGCAGCGATTAGTCAATTCTAGATATGGTTTTCGGCTTGATAGACAGCCTGGATCACCTTTCTACTCATCTTCGCTTGCCAAGGGTTCTAACTCCACCTTGTTCCTTACGAACGTTCGTAAGTTAGAACCCTTGGCTAGCGAAGATGCTTTCTACTATTTCCGTCTAAAGCTTTCCATCAGATATAACTGAAGAAGAAATCACTGGCAGATTACAACGAAAATATTGCTCGACAGCAGCATGAATCTCAATTCGTAAATTTCATTTTAACATTGACGGATCGCTTGCCACGCCCACTTGCCACAGACATGGCAATAAGGCTAAGACATAACCAACATTAGGTTGATATATATACTCGTATATAAAAGGTGTAATCCGTTTGTTGACGATCTAAAGGTCGTTTAAAATTTCAAACCAATAAAAACGCTTGACAAAAATCAGGGTCATCATACAGTTCCGTGAAAAGTTTGATTTGTCAATCGATGATTGCTTAGCAACGGTGTTAAGTTAGTTACAACTTAATCAGTCTATTATCTGATGGCTAAACGTCATCATTCATTATGAAGGGTAATAATCACATGTTTGATTTTTATTGTGATGCTTGACCGTCACAATCTTATATGATTTAATATTTAGTTTCATCTATCAAAAACGAGCGTTCTGATTGGACGAAACAATTATTCATGTCTCCATGAACAAAATTTTGAGCACGCAGCCATTTTGTATGCCTCCGCACAAAATAGTCCCTTACAAAAAGGTATCAAAATATGTAAAGGTTGTTTTTTTTCGCTCGTTGCTATTAAATTGTAAGAAATGAAGAGATTTTTTTGTTTTCGTGGAGGTATGAACCGAAAAACCTAATCACACAATGTATGAATCCGCTTCGAGGATTCATACAGTGTGTTTGGTTTTTCGGTTCATACCTCAATGAAAACAAAAATATTCTCTTCATCTCTTAAATTGAGGTAAAAAACTAAAAAAAAAATAGTCTCAGGGAGAAACTAGTCGTCACTGGAAAGGAGAAATTGTGACGGTTTATAGTCACACATTTTAGACAATTTGTAAAATCAAGATAACCTTGATGGCTCAGTGCATTGCAACATCACGTTCATTGTCACATCACGTTTATTGCAACATCACGTTCATTGCAACATCACGTTCATTGCAACATCACGTTTATTGCAACATCACGTTCATTGCAACATCACGTTCATTGCAACATCACGTTCATTGCAACATCACGTTCATTGCAATATCACGTTCAGGTATATTCCGGCATAATTGCATACCGCTTTTATTGATGGTACAGTGTATTCATTGAAATTAAGAGCCTTAAACACCGGTTTAGGTAGGAGGTTTAGACAAAGATCAGCCTGCACATAAATGCAGTCTGATCTTGGTCTACACCTACTGCTTGCACTTTTCCTACTAGAGTTGTTATTGAAAATTGATTTTCAAAAGAAGTATTGATTATTGAACAACAAGTGCTATCAATGCTTCCATCCCTTTGATTTTAATGCAATTTCTTAAGGGAGTTTATACAGTATGACATGAGTTAAGGAGTTTCGGTCATCGTTTCAGCCGATAAATCATGTCTTGAAATGAAATAACGCATGACTTTGATTCCAGTCAAAGATATATTCATAAGCTTCGCGTTGGCGTCAAAAGCAACACGATCAGGGGTCTTTGCGGGATATAAAATCTATTTGATTGGAATAAATACGGAGGTTACGGTTAGCCATTATAAATACTGGACTATTTAAATGATAGTTAAAATTTTGTGCCATTTCAGATTTGGATTGAAGCATTTCTAATGGCTTTTTATACATTAGCATTTGGCTGGGGATCAATACTTACTCTTGGATCGCATGCTAATTTCCATGATAATTGCGTTAGGTAAGTTTGTTGGTAATTTTGTTGTCGTTGTGGTTTGTTTGTTTCGTTCAAGGACCTCTAAGGGTGTATGACTGCCCACAGCTAATAACGTGCAAAGTCGTTATTTAACCCTTGTTATGTTGATTAAAATCCTGCTTCAAATCAAAGGGCTGAAACTACTGTAAGAGTCCCAATGTTATGGGTCAATACTTCTGTTACGAATTAAATTTATAAACAACTCTGACATAAAACTTCAAACTAGTGATGTAGACTATGATCAGATTGCACATGTGTGCAGTCTAATCTTAGTTTATCCCTCCTGTTGAAATAAAATCATTCGGGGTTCAGCATGACAAAGGTTATCGATATTATTTTATCAATGGGTTTATGTAAATGTATTAATCTTCTCTTTGTGATTTAACCCATTCCCACACAAGCCCTCCTTTTTACGCCCCTCAAGAAAAAAACTATGGAAAACGTTGGAAAAAAATGAAGAAATTGCTTTTCTATCCCAATAGAAAAAATAATAAAATTCCATCAATTTGAATTTTGAATTGCAGATTCTTTCAATAAGGACCAGTCTAAAATTTTTCCGTGTTGGAATGGGTTAAATGGCCGCGACATAAATTCATACAAACTTAACACTCCGAGATAGAAGTCGAAGAATTCTTGTAAATACAATTTAGCCTATGTACAACATATTGAATAAATACTCGTCTGTACCAATAAAAACTAAAATACCCGATCCGTAGATAAAGAGGTTACGTCGTGAGGTTTTCTTGACGATGTCTTGACGGTTTGCGTGTGTCAGCCAAACAATCAATCGACCAATCAAATCATTCATATAGACAGTAAGTGAAGTTTGAACTGCAACATCGGACAAAGTTTAAATGAAGCAGCTGTTACTGTCTGACAACTTAAACGTCGTAACTAGAGCTTATTCAAGCTGTAGTTACGATATTAAGATTGCGAACCAACCGTTTTTTTTGTGTGTGTGTGTGTGTGTGTTTGTTTGTTTTTTGTTTTTCCTAAATATTAATTGCCATTAAGTTTGCAAATGACGCTGCTTGACATCTAAGTGAATCTTCCTGCCGGAGTTCAATTCCATTCGTTACCCAGAATCCCTAGCTTTCGACCAGGTGGTTTGATTAAGATATCAACTGACACACAAAGTAAAGGGGAAATTGACAAATCGCTGGCCCCGCCCACTGACACCGTTGACCACGCCCATCGACTCCAACAGAAAGTTTCGCTTCGATTTTTAACGGAGTTATTCTGCACAGTTTATGGCCAGTAGCATGCAACAAAAAAGTAAAATGGTAGGTTGGTGACCTAATCGTCGTAACTTCAGTTTGAATAAGCTGTAGTTTCTACGTTTAAGTCTCCAAACCAACAATAAAGGTTAACAAAAATGGCGACCAATGACGGGCTGAATAAATGATTTGATTTGTCGGTTTATTCCTTGATTGACAGTCGCGAATGGTCTATTGTCGGTTGGTGACTTAAACGTCGTAACTACGTTTTACTCGCCAAACCAACAGAATTGCTTGAAATATATGTCGGAGGTCAAATTTCACTTTCTGAATAAACGATTCGGTTGGTCAGTTTGATTGACAAGGACTCTCTCAATTAGGATACTCTTGTTTTCAGAACCTCTATATTAGTGCCTTTATTGGACAGTTTGAACGCCATTTTTAATGGTGCCGTGTGCTTTATGGTTCTCGGTAATATGGCGCATGCGTACGGTGTAAAAGTGTATGACGTCATCGATGCAGGTAAGGCGAGGGACCCCCCCTTTTTTTTTCATCTGTTTTTCTGAAAGAAATGATAGGAAGGTCCTATAGATGTGGTCCTTTCTTTAGCATGCTATATATAAATATATATATATATTTTTTTTTTACATCTTCAAGGTTATACTGGCCATTTATACATAGGTAAAAGAAGTGTATACAAATATTTGATTACAATCATTCGCCTTGTTAAACAGCAATTATTTGGTACATGTAAGCTTTGTGATAATTGATTTCTCAAACAGACCATAGTCCAGCATTTTCAAAATAATAATTATAATAGAAACGGAACAGTACAAGGAAGACACACACACACACACAAAAAAAAAAATATCAAAGTGAAATTGAAGTGTTCTATAGCTTAACAGTTCGAGCATTTGTTCCAAAATAAACACGATAGATCTTCAGTTTGAAATGTGGAAAAAAAAACAGTATTTCGCACTGAAGTAAAGTAACTTTAACAACTATACATGTATATAGTTCAACTTGTATTAAGCGACCGCTAAAGGGACGGCAAAAACATGGTTATTTAAAAGAATGGTCACTTAATACACTTTTTGGGACCTATATTAAGGATCAGTTCGACTGCACGCATAAGTATTGCAGGATTCTCACTTAATCCTATATTGAGATCCACCAACATAGGATTTACTTTTGTTTTTTATTAGCAAAAACGTCTAAAAATGAAGATTCTTTTTTTCTGGAAAGGGAAATTTGATGATGGCCGCTTAATGGAAATGGTTGCTTACTAGAGGTGGTCGCTGGAGCAAGATTGACTGTTTGTACATTTCAGGTCTCTCTGCGGGAGTTGTCACTTATGTATCAGCCCTTTCCATTTTACCTGTACCTCAGGTGTGGAACTTTTCTTTTGTCTTGACCGCAATCATGATGGGATTGGATGCTCAGGTGAGACAACTACAACCTGATACTAAATTGATGGATCGCTGGCCACTGACTCCTCTGGCCTTACCCAGACTCTGCTGGCCACGCCCACATGTCTCCGACAAGAAGTCCCGCTTCGATATCAAACGGCGTTATTTTGCGAAATTTATAGGCGGAACCATGTAAAAAATAAAATGGTTGATTGTCGACCTAAACGTCGTAACCACAACTTGAATAAGATGTAGTTACGTTTAGGTCGACAAACGTTCAATAATGCTTAAAAAGTGTAAGCAAATGGCGGCGTTCAAAATTCACTTCCGGTTTAGATCAATAATTATTTGATTGGTCGATTGATTCTTTGATTGACATCTGTGTTTAGTCAATTTAATACTTATCAGCTTGTATTGAAAATTAGCCACAAATGAAAGTAAAATCACTTTTATTTGAAAGACATTAAAAAATCGCATATTTCTCTGTTTCATATATTTCTTTTTGAAGCAGATATTTTCGATATACTATATAAGTATCATTTCTTGTAACGGGTGTGATAGCATCATTTGCCCATGGCATTCCTTGTAAGTACAAAAACGCCCTCTATTTGTAATAGTCTTAAAGACTCCTAGAATGTATCTACTGAATAACTATTCTTTTAAAGTCTACCTACAACGAGTTTTTACGGAAATTTAAGCGATGACAAGTAATAGAAGCTATGTTTTCTTATTCTTCTTAAAGTAAAAATTCCGTACTTTTTACTCAAATTCCGTACTTTTTACTCAACACCAAAATTAATTAATTAGTAACAATTAGTGAGCATGAAAAAGCATATAAAAGAAATAGAGGTAAGATTTGACCTACTCTGTTACTAAAGGAAAATATCCAGTTTTTGACTTACACACTTATAGCAGCGATCGCCTATGACGTGAGCAATATATGCGTTGCGCAAACAGTAATACAAAAATTACACTAGGTAAGATAAACAATACCCATGCTTCTACATTAACGCGATCTTAAAAACGACTTTAGCCTGAACATGATCAATAGAAGCGAGCTTATTCCCTTTTAAACCCTTGTCATGCTGAACCCGGAATATTCCGGTTTTGGCAGGAGATATAGACCAAGATCAGCCTGCACATAATTGCAGTCTGATCTTAGTATACACCTCCTGCTTGTAGAGTTGTTAATGAAGCTGATTTACAAAGGAAATATTGGTTTTTGAACAACAAGTTCTATCAGTGCTTTCAGCCCTTTGATTTTACAGCAATTCAATAAGGTAATTTATACAGCATGACAAGGGTTAATTCGGTTTAAAATTCAACTTCCATACCTACCACACTATTCATGGTAGGACAATCTTTGTTGGCCATGCCTTTTGGGAAGCGCGACGGGCATGCGCAAAGATTATTTCTAATCTTAGTAACAAATCTCTTAAACGATCGCTGCACTTCAAGCTACGTTTTTACAGATAGTTCCAATGGAAATGTGCTTACAAGTTATAGGAGAGATGTATCCCACTTTGTATCCCAGATACAGAATTCATACGTTGACGGCAATGTCGGTCCTAATTTTTGTACTAGCTTTACCAACTTGCACAGGGGTAAATATCATAAAGGTTTGCTGTAATGAATATCTGCACCCGCCATTTTTTTACTACTCGACATCCTATATGAGGAATGTTGTGTTATAACTGTGAAATAAAAAAAATGTTTTGGATTCGAGCTGAGTAGGAAAATGATCATATCTCACCTGACCGAGCTTCGAGTGAAATATCAAATTTTCCTACGCAGCGATAATCCAACACAATGCTTTGTATCACTACTACACCGTGATATACCATTTATTATATGCCAAGAAGTTTTAACGATGATAAAGTGAAAAAAGCTCAACATCATATTATTTCTGTAAAGCACTGTACGTCTTTTTCTGTTGATGAAGACTTTTCCCTCTTTAAAAGAGTTTTTAGCCCAAAAATTGGCAATTTAATGATAAAATAATTGTATATTAACCATTTCGAACTGATTTAAATATCATTTACTGTACCATGTTTACTGAACCAGCTGTCACGTGACCGGACAACCGTGCGAACTGTCTCATCCATGTGCAGCAAGTTTCGATTTGTTGCCCAATTGAGACTTGCTCTATTAATTGGTGTTCCATCAAAACACATCAATCTAAAAGTCGAACTAAGTAGGCGGGACAACCGATTGTTAAATTATGACGATGATCTGCATGCACAGATGTTCCCAAAACGACAGCTCAATGCCGAACCTTACTTTATTCTGGCATCTTTTTTTTTTTATCTTACATGGCATTCTCTTCCCCCCCCACACACACACCTCCCCTCCCCACTACATTTACTATACAAATTGATTTATGAGTGGAACTAAACATATATGACAAACTTTTTCTCAAAATGTCCAAGATATAAGTTTTTTTCATCTCGACAATTTTTGTTCTTCGTCGAATTGGTCTACAGCAGATTCGAAAAATTTCTAGAAAATTTCATAGATTCCCCTACTTTTTAACGAGATAAAAGAAGCCTGGTCCATTTTTATTCAATCATTTAGGAAATTGTAGTCATTCTGTTGTTTTTTTGTTTACTTTTCTTTTGTTATCATAAAATTGAAAGACGAGTGATATTAACATCCAATTAAATGTACAATATTTCGGCCAAGATAAAATCATGTCACATGTTTTCTTTGATGTCGGTCATTTAGAAAAAGGCCGTCATATTTTCATTCATTTATTTAATTTTTTTTTTCATGAAGATGATCAATAAGTGATACTCAACAAATCCATGATTTTTTATGAAATTCAAAAATAATGTATCCAATATATCGATGGCTTAGAGCAAAAACATAGTATGGTTCTATGCATTGTATAGAGCCATACTATGTTTTTGCTCTAAGCCATCGATATATGACCAGCCAACATTTCCTTCATTGATGGCCATTTTGAAAATGGCGGTCATACTTATTTTTATCGAGTGTGATTTTTTTATTCATAAGATAATTTGATAAGTGATATTGAACATATCCACGAAATCTTTTGACATAAAATATCCTTTCAAATTTTTCGTTTGATTTACGGTCACTTTCAAAATTTTATTTCAAAATATTATTCTATGGGTAATACCGGACGTATCCTCAAAATTTATCGAAGTTTCATAAAGTGACCGAGATATATCACCTACCAATATTTTTCTTGATGGCCACTAGCCTAAAAATGGTGGTCGTATTATGAAAGTTACGAGACCCTTTTTCCTTGATCTTTGTACAAAGTTTCAAGAAGACCGGATGTACAACCTCTCGGTTGATACGTGGACAAGATTTTTGTACACGAAAAGTATTTAAGAGATGAAGAGAATAAGTTTTTTTTGTTTTCATGAAGGTATGAAACGAAGAAACTAATCACATTGTATAAATACGCGAGGGTATTCATATATAAAAGTGATTCGGTTTTTTTTTTCGTTTCATATCTTCATGAAAACAAAAAAAACTTATCCTCTTCTTCATTTTTATTATTAAATCACATGAAGCGAAATAAAACCCCAAATACTGTACAAATTAAGATACATTTCTAAGGAACTATTTTATGCGCACGGAGGTTTGAATATTTTTTCCGGCCAACCAAAATGATCGTTTTTGATATACGAAACTAAAATTAAATTAAACAAGAATAATAATAATAATAAATGGAGTATATGTTCTCAATACTTCGTTTTAGGGCCATTTAAGTTTATAAGTATACTAATTAATTAACCCATTCCCACACAATCAAGATTGTAGGTTGGTCCAAATTGAATGAAGCTGAATTCGACAGTTGTTGGAATCTTACCTTTTTTCGTCTTATTTGATAGAAAACTGTGGATAACGAAGAAATTGCTTGATACCAGCAATTTCTTCGTTTTCCACATTGTTTTCAAGAGTTTTTTTCTTGAGGGGCGTAAAAATGGGGAATTGTGTTGGAATGGGTTAACTAATTGGCCAAGGAAGGTGGTTCCAGAATAAAACGTGCATAAAGTAAATCTTTGCTTAAATATTCTTTCCTTTACCGAAAGACAATCTGTTCTTTCTTTAATACCCCGCATATTTGGTAATAACGCATAAAGGTCATATTTGCGTGCGATACGAAAAGATATTGAAATAATGAAAATGTCGACAATTTGCTAGTTCATACTTTGATGGTTAATTGATTATAACAAGTTTCTTTCTCAGGCCGGTGGATACATATTTCTTTGGCTAGACTGGTACACTGGTGTGTGGATCGGACCCATTTGTGCATTTATAGAGCTGGTAGCTGTTGGTTGGATTTATGGTAACTCTTCTTTCAGACACCGCATTTATTATATATACAGCATAACACGTAAAGTCAACGTCTGAAATTGGCAGCCATATTTCGTTAAAGATGAATGGATTGTCATAGAATAATTTGATTTTGGGTTAGCCTGTAAAAAATCCTACATCCCAATGCGGTTAGCACTGTATCTATCGAGACTAAATAAATGAGCAATGTTGCTGTTGACGTTAAGGGGTGACGAAGATATAATGCTAAAGGAATTTGTAAAAGAGTAATACTTTTTGGGTGCAGTTGTTTTAAACAGTAATTGAAACAGTAGCTCCAGTTCTGATATAACAACTTCCTCGCTAAATTACCCTATCTTAAACTTATCTGACCTTATCTGACCTAAGTGGTAAATGTGGTTCAATGAAAAATCTTCATACTAACCTTTAACTATATATAGGGAATATTATGTTACGATAGAGATACAACATTCTGTATTTTGCTTTTAGGTGTGGAGGAAAATTTTGATATTTCGCGAGATATTTCACGAAAATTTCCCCCTTGCAGAATCGCAATCGTAACATAATGCTTCATTTATTATGTACCTAATTTCTTTATGAAATAAATCCGATGAAATAAAAAAATCTGTATTTCTACGGGTATTTCCCTTCCCCTGTATCACTATGATTACGTTTATTCGGAGTATGACGCCATTTACAGAATCAGATACTATCAGATATGGATTTTCTTTTTAGCTAGCAAAGCGTCAGCTTTGATAGCTTAAGTTAACAGACAAAATTTTGAGGTGATCTCAAAGTTCAACTGGTGCAAACTGCCACTGGAGGCTTAACTACTAATCAGTTGAATGCATACACCATAAAAAGTAGTCCTGGTGTATTTTAAGAATATAACTAACTCTATTCAAATTGTGCACTCTTTCACAGCATGCTATGTAACCCATTCCAACTCAATACCGTTTTTTTCAGCATCTCAAGAAAATACTTTGGAAAACATTGTGGACATAGAAGAAATTGCTTGTAACAAGCAATTTCTTCAATGTCCACAATGTTTTCTTCCAAATTACACTATCTTGAAATTGTCGTCTGCAAGCTTTGCTAGCTTACAGTACTTTTCAGTACTTTGATTTTGTGTCCGGTTTTGTCTGTGCGGAATGTATATATCTTACTAGAAGTATTAGGTATAAAATGAAATCCGCTAGTTTCATCGCCCAAAGTCATTTCGAGAGTTAAATTTCGTTGAACACGACGCAAATATTTTTAAAATACTAACGCATCGTAACGGCCATTTGTTTTAGACAACATGCCCATGGTAACCTTGGTATATTCAGTTCCATTTCTACAGAAAATGCCTACATAACAAATACCATCATTGCATCATCAATAATCGTTGGGTGTACGGGATTGTATCTATGGGCATCCAATTGATAGAACCATTTGCCCCGGATCGTTCGATGTGGACTCATTTGTATTTTAATGTATTACCAAACGACAAATAAATAGATAGGCCAAAATTGGAAGAAGTTGCAGTCGCCTAAAAAATCGTGTGGGAATTGGTTTCGTCGTGTCTCTTCGTATTATACTATATAGAAGATATGTTAAATAATACTTGTCAAAACCATAACTAGATATATGTTTTTGTTCGATAGACACTCCATTGTTTTTTTGTCTTTTTTAGGAATGGATCGATTCAGTATGGACATATCACTCATGACAGGAAAACCTGCTCCGTGGTTCTTTAGATTCTTTATTGTGTTTTTTGCTCCAGTTGTAGTCCTAGTAAGTCTATGAATGAAATATGTGTTTGTCTGATGACGACGTGTAAGCATTTCTTGCGACCCAAACGGTAGTTACATCCATATCCTTATCTTGTTAGCTGTGTCTATCCCGTCAAGCGATATTTAATTTCCGTCGTTGCATACACGCTCTTTCTTTTTATTTTCGTCGCGTAAATTCAATACAGGAAGGGAATAAAAAATGGTAAATCGACATGTTGCGGTCATGGCATGAATGAAATGGAGCGTGATACTTAGAAATCGGAGACGGAAATAAAATCGCTTACCGGGACATGCGTCGTGGTTTTATAATTCCGGTCCGTCATGGCGCTATTTTTTTAAAGAAATATATATAACAATTTTTTCTTTCGGGGAATCATTGATTTAATTTCATCGAGTGAACAACAAAGACTATTTTCTGGTGTAAGAAAAAGATAAATGACAATTCTATGTCTTTAAGATAAAAAAGGGGGGACGAATTATCATTTCTTGGACAAAACTTTAAAAAGCGACACATTTTGCACGTGAATTACACGTCAATCTGATGACGTCATCAGTGTCTTTGGACCCGCTGAGATGACGTTCCACCACTTAAAATAGACGAAATCAGGGCTTAATCTACCAACACTTGGAGTTTATCATTTTGATAATTTCAAAATGTTAACATTATTATTATTATTTTCTTTTTTTTTTTTTTTTTTTCTTTTTTAGATTTTTTTTCACTCTTAAACGTGTTTGTATTCTAATTTTTAAGTACATTCGGTGAATCAAACTGAAAATGTAATACTTGACGAGCAAACACTTTTAGCACAATCTGAAATAAAGCACTTTTAAAGAAAGACACGTCCAAATATCTGACACGAATAATGAACCTAATGATCTAGGGATGTTTGGCATGTTTTCTTGGAAATTGCAGTCTTTTTATTATCAATATCATTTTCTTATTCATTTATCTCTTTTTTTACAGATCATTTTTATAACCGCTTGTGTGGAGTATGTCCCTCCAAAGTATGGTTCCTACGTTTACCCAACATGGGCTCGAGGTGCCGGATGGCTTATTGTGTTCTGCATTTTATCTCCAATAATTATAAAGGCAATTCATGTGGTAAAACAACAAAATGGATTTTGGAAAACGGTAGGAAAAAGGACATAGCCTTAAAATTGATTTATAATTCACAGATCGCCACTGTAAATCAATAGATCGATTGACCACTCAAATCATACATTTGACCTGGAAATGAACTCCGTCATATTTCGACATTTAGGAGAAGATAAAATGCCGGTCGATCTCGCAGTTTTGCCAAAATCTGATGTAATGTATCTTTGAATTTTGTTATTTAATTGTTTTAGGTTAAACCTTTTCTGTTTGTTTCAAGTCCATGTTCATTTTAAAGGTCAATGTCGTCACAATGTAAAATCTATGCTTAAAATCTGTGAAATCGACGAGTATCTTTGAATGATTAGTGACAGGATCTTTATATTTCGCGCATATGTCTTCCGACAAAGCCTTCATCTATGGAAAAGCTCGGTCATATCTCAAGGTCAAATGTAAAGGTCACGTTACTTGAAAATTGCAGTTACGGGGACATTTACCTAACATAGAACAACATGTTTCAAATTATCATGTCCCTGTGAATTCATAATTGAGAAAAAAAATAGAAAAAGAAGAAATTACTTGTGACAGGCAATTATTTCTTTACCTACAATAGTTTCTACCCAAATGAATGGTTATTTTTCAAATTAAACCCACTTTAAATTTTTGTCTGTAAAACCTATGAATTTGGACAGGTCTAAAACTTTACAAAACATAAAATGGTTAATTTCAAGAACGCTGTCTTTCATATTTAAAAAAAACGTATTAAAAAAAAAATCATACTTTGGAAATTGATCGTACAATAACTTTTCGGTTGACAATCTGAAATGTTATCATTTCATGTAATATTGGTACAAAAGTTTGACAAAAGTACGTAGTATCTTAAAAGCATGATACCCTATAGATATACCCTAAAATATGATTAACGTTTATCAACTTGACGGAAATACCTTACTTTGAAAATCATTCCTCAGCTAAAGATGACGTCATGAAAATGCATGAGCAGATTTTTCTTACATCACTTTTTACGTAATTTAGGTAGGTTTTCCTGGATAACTGATTGATTATCTTTTATTTTATCTCTTGTGTCATAACTTTTATCAATTGGATGGTAATATCTTACTTTGAAAATCATTAATCAGCCAGAGGTGACGCCATCAAAATGCATGAGCTGATTTTTCTACATCATGCGTAACGTTATTTTGCAGGTTGTCCGTAATAACCGATAGATTATCGCATCTCTGTTTCAGAAAATCAAGAAGAGTACAAAGTGCACCTCTATGTGGGGACCTAAAGACAAAGAAGCGAAAGATAGCTATAACTTACTGTGGTCTCAATATGAAAACAGGACTCTCAGAGACATGATGTATTTTATAATGATTGGAAAATACGATAAACAACCTAACATAATAACTGAAAAGGAAATGTCAGTTTTGATGGATAACCATAAATAATCATGTTTATTTATTATACCTTCAATTGGCGACCAAAGTGTTTTAAATACAGCTTGATTAAGCTATATTTACGACACTATGGTCGTTCAAAGACAAAATATATTAAATATATTATATAGATAGAATTTGTGAAACTGTAAAAAAGATTTTCTAAGGTGTTAACTACATTTAATTCTACTAGATAAAAACATTGTGTCGATTGAATACTTGACATAGGAATTTATTTTTATAATTTATTTACAAAATGACTTGAAGATGACTTGGAAACAAAATGACTTGAAGATGACTTGAAAATAACAATCAAGTTCATCTTCATTACAATGCAAATAAAATACTACAAATTACATGTACATACAAGTAATCAAAGGACTGAAAGTCCTGAGAGCGGTTTTGCTGGCTTATCAATACCACGCTCAATAATGATGTCTACAAGCCACCCATGAACCATCATGAAAAGATTCAGTAATAACCCACTCTCACACAAGGTACAATTTTACCAAGTTTTTTTGAATTATCATTATATTTCCTACAAAAAATCCCCAGTGTGTAAAAAAGAATTTAAAACAGCGTGGTTCCATAACAATAGAGCATTGAAACACAAACAGGACCAACAATTTCGAACAAAGATTCATCAAGGGTTACCGTCATATATAGTGAATGGTGGAATGTTTGATATATGATATTACAAGATTTGGAAGATTTTGCACCATGGCAACAACGACGAGAAAAATAATGTAAAGGTATTAAGAATGACAATGTGAGAAACAAATCAAACTGAATTTGAAGCATCAAAATGTCAGTGAGTGGCAAATCAAACACTGATCTAGGGAAATTTCTAAGACACCTTCTGGAAAGACCGGGCCTTTTACAATGTATGAAGGCTACCTTTATATCCCCCTGTAAAAAAATAAATTAAAAGCCCTGAAATGATACTTTAGAAATGTGTGTTCATATGGTAAGAGAGGTTTACTGTTTAACACATATTCGCTATTTTGCTTTAATCACAATGTTTCCCCTGAACTTATTTCATCGGTGCGTGAAAATTTTGGGTTGTGGGGTAATAGGTTAAATGTGAAAGGACAAGAAAATCGAATCTAACATTCGTGTTTTTTTTCTCTCATAAGCATGACATTATTACACAAAAACAACTACATGCACGTCACAAAGATATACTCCTAATTACTGTTAAATTCGATGGAATTCGCAATCACTTTACAAGCGCTTGAACTACAGACATAACAAGCATGCTGTGTATCTATTGTACCACACGGTGATATACCTAGTTGCCTTGCCAGGTCAAAAAAAACAAACAAACAAACAAAAAAAACCACACAAAAAACAGACGATATGCAGAGTTTGTGTACATCTATTCGTTTTACTCTACTGACTAATGACCTAGATTCTGCCTTGAAACGCGAGTAAAACACTTCTCTCAATTAGGCAATTCATATGTCAATTGGTCATTAATATACATTGTATTAAGATACAAAATTCTCGAGGTCTTTGTTATTCACGACAATAAGCAGGCTGTTAGCATTGAAAAGTAAATCTTCTTAAACAGCGATGAAGGAATATGGAGATGATTGTGTAGATTTTCTTTTCAAGTTTGTGAGCATGCGTGGAGATACGTGGAAAAACTTGTTTCCGTTCTGACCGATTTGAAATACCGGTTTTGCGCATGCAAAACCGCTAATAAAAATGGCATTCATTCATTCATTCATTCATTTCATTTTATAATGGTCAACATTAAATTTGGACACATTACGCTAGTTCGGGGCTTCGTGGTATGCTAATGATCTTCGTATTCGGTTAGTTATCGGGTTACTTGAAGAAATAAACACTTCAAGAAAATTTGGATCATATTGGTTTATGTCAATTATTTCGGATCTGAGTGTTTGCATTTTATTCGTCTGATGTCTGATTTAATGGGTTTAATGGTAGGGAAATAAGATTAATGTCAAATGATAGCGCAGAAAATAATAAGATTTCAATAATGAAAATAGTTTTCATTATAATATTCAGAAATTAAAGAGAAGGTTTAACCCTTGTCAAGCTGAACCCGGAATATTCCGGTTATGACAAGAGGTATAGACAAAGATCAGCCTGCACTTAAGTGCAGTCTGATCTTAGTCTACACCCCCTGTCTTACCATTTCAAACAAGAATGGTTCATGGTATTAATTTTCAAAAGAAGTATTGATGATCGAACAGCATGTACTATCAGTTCTTTTAGTCCTTTGATTTTTATGTAATTCTGAAAAAATATACTCAGAATGACAAGGTTTAATATAGTTTGTAAACACTAAATTCTAGCTGGAAACTCACCAATCGCGTGTATTAGATGACAGTTGTTGTTGTTGTTTTCAGTGTAAAATCGCTTAACCTTTCATTGGGTGAACAACAAAAGCTATAATTTCACAAATAGTCATAGTTTTTGTTGTTTCAAGGAAAGATTTATCGAAAATCAAACGAGTTTTCTATTTCTTTTCCTGCAAAAAGAGAGAAATTGTCCGACGAAACCTCCCGAAGCACGCCATTTTAAAAGTGAATAACATGACACATTGGTGACGTCATCGCTGTCTTTGGGCCCGCTGAGTATCTACTACGTTGAGTAGTGCGAAGTGAACGATATATATATAAAATATCAGACTCTACAGAAAATTCTTCGACAAGTTTGCATCACCCTTACCATCCAGGTCTATCTTAAACAGGTTGTTCATGTTGTAAAAAAACATCCGTTACTTTAACCCTTACGAGTTTTGGAAATTTTTGACTCGTCCAAATTGAAAAAGATTACAGACGACAATGAAAACTGGACGTCATTTGAATGAAAGCATCCCAATTAGTAGAAACTATTGTGGAAAAAGGAGAAAGCGCTTGTTACAATGTTTTCTCAAGTATGAAATAATAGGAACGAAAAATCCCGTATTTGAACAGGAAAGGGTTAAAGTATGGCACAATATTTTATTGCACATATATATGGTCAAATTTTCTAAGTTGTTAAAACGAAGCCTGAATCCAGTGCTTGTGGTAGACACAGTACAACAAATAATTCAAACAAATATAATTGGGCGTGCAAAATGCCGTAACTACAGCTTTCATTGAGAATAGGTGGTTGGTGTCTCGATATGGAAAAGTTTATCGGGTAAGTTGATTGATTGATTGAATGGGGTTTAACGCCGCTTTTAACAGTATTTCAGTCATATCGCGGCGGCTGGAGCACCTAACAATAGATTCCTGGTATTTCTCACACCAGTACTACCACTACATCCTTTCCTAGTATCGGGTAAGGCGTGGGAATTTATCTGGTTTGCCGAAGGCGCAACAGATAAATTCTGCAGCCGAGCCCGATAAACTAGTTCCATGCCAAGTCACCCTTCGTCTATTATATTTATTCTAAATCCATTCGCCACAATTAGTGAAAGTGGATCTCCATTCTTCGATGAAGACTCGTACCGAGTATGGAGATTTATTATATACCTATAAAAGATATGGAGTAAAACCTGGCTGTCAAATACAACTCGACAGAAAAAAATCAATATTCGGCGTGTAGCAAAAAAACGTATTCGTCGAGTGACTTCTTTTTTGTGTATTGACGTTCCGGGTTTTTAATCGCGACCTCTTGGGAGCGATTTATGACGGCATTTTCGAAATTCAGTCGGTGACCCTATTTCCCAAATGTTCCTTTAACTCAACTGGACGCATACAATACAGAACATTCCGAGTATTTAACAGTAAGAATAGCTGTCAGTCAAGGGTCACCTGTACTTATTTGAATGTTGAGTCTGGAATATCTTTCCAGAGAATACCATAATGCTTTAAACACTAGATTCCTTTAAAGTTACGTTGAATAATTGGAATTATAAGTTAAGAAATTTCCAACGTAGAGTAAAGGGAAAATGGATGTCCAGACTTTTGGAAACCCCGTTGTAAGCTAAATATAAAGACGCTTTGATTGGATTGTCTGCTTTACGCGCGTAACGATTGGACTGGTTTGACAGTAATTGGTCGTGAAGGACAGAGAATTACGTAACATGTTAAATGTAAATTAGAACGAGGGGCTCCACTTCTGGTAAGAAACAGAATTTGACAACTTCTATAAATGCGACTTAAATTATATTCTCTCCCTCTCTCTCTCTCTCTGCGCTCTGTCTCCTTTTCTCGCTACCCTTTTCTCGCTACCCCTTTCTCTCTTTTCCTCTCTCTCTCTCTCTCTCCAAAATCCAAATTTCCTTCTTAAGCTACTAATAATTTCGTAACTACGTTTTTTTAAAACTACGATTTCAGTACAATAGATACGTTATAGTTTATATAACGAGGAAGAATCGATAACTTTCGTATTTTTCAATCAACAATTTTAGCTGTGGGTATTTCTGATTGAAGAAGGCCCTCCTAGTGTCTGAATTTACATAAGAGAAAGCAAAGACTATTGATAGTTCCTTCTTTCCATATACCCTCTTAAAGGATCGGGACATATTGTTCAACAGTTGTCCGTCTATAAAAAACCGAACTCATAGTCACATTCAATATTGCTCAACGATACTATGATCATATCTAGTATGTAGGTAACTTAGATACACGTGCACCTGCTGATGACAAGTTTAACCCATTCCCACTAAAAAGGTAGGTTTTTAGACCAGTTCGACATGAAAGGTGTTGCAGATAACAATTTCAAGTTGATGGAATACATTTGTCTTTGGTTTTAGAGCATTATGGATAATGAAGAATTTGCTTGAAACAAGCAAATTCTTCATTTTCCACAATGTTTTCCACAATTGCTTTCAAGAGTTGCGTAAAAAAAACGGGATTGTGTGACAATAGATTAAGGTACATTACTATGGGCATCGTACCTTATATTGACTCTTCTGAGGCCACGGCATTAAATAACATCTTTGTTCAACAATATGGTCTTCAAAAATTATACTTTTTAGGGGCTGAAAACAACGGATTGTCTATTGTATGGTAAAATATTGATTTAACAAATTCTGATAAAACCAATCTTATCCAATCAAATACATATTGCTTTAAGAAATTGTTTCTAGGACTGACTCGCATTGTGCTGGCCTAAATCAAATGATATTTTATTTTTTCAAAGAAATATACAACTACAAAAGTCACGACAACAACAACATTTCTCATTTAATCAGTGGTGAGCGATTGCAGTGCTGACAGCACTTTGATTTGGAAAGTTGGTTATTTCTTAGCCATTTAAGAGAATTTTCTTAATGTCATTTCCTAAAAGGTATATAATAAAAGGAATATTACAACAGTGTGTTTTTCTATTTGTTGTTATCGTGTTCTCGAATCGTGTGTAGGTATTTTTATTGGATTCGACCTTCGGTCTCATCCAATAAAAAATACCTACACACGATTCGAGAACACGATAACAACGCATACAAAAAGACACTGTGGTAATATTCCCTATTTATGGGTGGTGTCGACCCTTGAAAGAACCCACACAAATTTCTTTTCGAGGCTGTAATTAGAAATTGCTTAAACAACAAGAAGAAAATTAAAAAAAAAACAAAAAAAAAAAAACTTAAACACCAAAAACATACCTTAGTTATCAATAGCTATTATCCTACCGATCATTGTCAAAACTGTCGAACATTTTATCTCTAGTTTTAGGCCATGCAGCTAAAAACAAGCCTCTACTCAATTCCATCCTTACAGCATATTATAGGATGGAAACAAATTGGGATTAGATGCCTAGCTGCAATCTTTACAATCCTGCTAGGTCAAATTAAACCCACGAAATAATGATTAAAAATCCTCCCATAATAAACATCAAATTACTATGAAGACGATATCTGGCTCATATATAAGTTTAAAATGCTCGTTTCAGAAACATCAAACATCCCTTAGTAACTCTTCTATTCCAGACGAGTTTAAGATCAGCTTGTCACAAAGAAACGTCGATTAAAACTCTTTGACATCCTACACTGTAAAATAAGTAATTGCTTGTAACAAGCAAATGCTCATTTTACAACACTATAATTTCTTATTTTCCATGCATCACTCGCTTTGATCAGTGTCAATTTGATGATTCCAAAGTTTTTACATGTCAAACAGAATGATAAAATAAAAAAATCCGGATTTACATTAAAATAAATATTGCAATGTCAGAAAACGGTACAGTTATTTGCTCATTATGTCTTTGTATGACGATTTAATCTGGTGAACTTATGAATGATACCACACGGCCCAATTTAAGACTGATCTGAGATTTGATCAAGATAATCATTCTAGCCAAATTTTATGTTGATAGAGCATGCATGGTCTCTAGGCCCCAGAGTACCAGGTGGTTTTTGTATGATTTAGCCAGATGGCCTTCAGTTTTAACCAATATGACCCGGTTTCGACCTCATTCAGCCTAATTTTTACGCAAGTTTAGCACGAAGTTGTCAACTTGAGTGCCCAGAAGGTTTTCTAAGATTGAAGATAATGATGTATTTTTTCACAAAAAATGAACCGATTTCGAATCGTCCAAGGTTTCATCGGGACTAGCATTCTGAACAAATTTCACGTTGAGTCAACTTGTTGCGTGACATCTAGACTTCTCAAGTTTTATTTACTAAGATATGACCTAGTGACATATGTTCTTCATTCCCATTATGATCCGATTCCGAACTTTTCCAAGTTTTCATCGGGACAAATATTCTGGCAAGTTTTCGGGATAATTGGTCATAATATGTTGCCTCTAAAGCGACCACGCGTAAAAGATGTCTTTTTTTAAATAACCAGAAGTAACCTAATTCCGGCCCTGGTCAAGATTTTTTCAATATTCTGAATAATTTTCTGGATGAATGAGCAAATTTTTTGCCCGTACATTATTAACAAGAGATATGTTGACAACGGGTCACAAGACAGACATCACACAACCACAAACGCTCACATTGAGCACTGTGTGCTCATCTGACCTATAAGCAGTTGGTCACAACAGACGTTTGCGAATTTATCATTTGCGGATCGAGATTGTGACAATGTGATCTCAAGGAAGCATTATCCTAAGATAGCACGTCTTTATAAGTATTTCTTCCCTTGTTTCTTGGGTTAACCCATTCCCACACAATCTCTCCTTTTTACGCCTCTCAAGAAATGGGGTTTGGAAAACATTGTGGAAAATGAAGAAATTGATTGTGTCAAGCAATTTCTTCATTATCCACGACGTTTCCTATCCACAAAGATGAAAAAAACAAGAGCTGGTCACAGTCATGTGACAAATGCCCCCAAAGGACATGGTCAAGCATGTGGCACTTTGATTTGTTTTGTAAACACAACCATATGCATTTGTGATCTATACGTCTGGGTTTTTAATAAATGAAATTTTAATACATATAATAATTTCTATAAATACAGAATGAAATCGAGAAATGCATTATGGACGGATTTTTCTGAGGTCAAAAGTGGGTCAAAGATCAAGATCACTGGGTCAAGGTCATGTAAAGTGAATGAAGCATCTGTCCAAATATAGAAGCAATCAATCGAAGAATAAGAGAGTATATATATAATTTAACCATTCCCGACGCAATTTAACCATTCTGGACGCCCCTTTGACCCCAGATTGTGACCTTGACCTTTGAGATAGGAACCTATGTCTTTTTCGCGACACGTCGTCTGAAGGTAGTGAACATTTGTATGAGAGAAATTTGTACCTGCGTGCATGATTATAGAAGTTACAGAACGAACACGGCAAAAAGTGCCGATTTCTTACCTTTGACCCCAGATAGTGACCTTGATTTTTGAGATAGGAACCTGGGTCTTTTTCGCGACACGTCGTCTGAAGGTGGTGAACATTTGTATGAAAGAAATTTGTACCTGCGTGCATGATTATAGAAGTTACACAGCGGACACGGAAAAAAAGGCCCCATTTTTGGCCTTTGACCCTAGATTGTGACCTTGATCTTTGAGATAGGAATCTGGGTCTTTTTCGCGACACGTCGTCTTATAGCGGTGAACATTTGTGCAAAGTTATATTGAAATCCACTATTGCATGAAGAAGTTACAGAGCGGACACGAAAGCGGGACGGACTGACGGACGCACTGACTGACTGACGGACGGACGGACAGTTCGATTACTATATGCCTCCCTTTGGGGGAATAAAAAATCAAAATTCCATCAACCTGAAATTGCCATCTACAACTTCTTTCAGTTTGGACCAGTTTAATATTTTGTTGAGTGGGAATGGGTTAATAGAAGGAACAATATTCATACTATTTGCAAATATATACAATTCGCAGACGTTAATGATGGATCAAAGCTTTCAATCAAAAATTAGATTGACCAAACGTGAATGTATTACTCGATTTCTTTTTTGTCGGTTTGGTGACTCAACCCATTCTAAGACAACAAAAACTGTGGACTCATCCGAATTGAAAGAGGATCCAGACGATAATTCTAGTTTGATGAATTTCTAACATTCTTTGTCTTTTGGGGTAGAAAACATTTTGGACATTGAATAAATTGCTCCTTTATAGCAATTTCTTCAATTTCCGCAATAATTTCCAAAGTTTTATTTTCTAGAGGAGCGCAAAAAGGAGAGGGCGTTTAGGAATGGGTTAAACGTCTTAACTACTGCTTATCTAAAGAGTAGATACAAAGTTTTGGTCGCCAAACCAACGTTGAGCTTTTTCTTCTTTCTCCCTGGTAATACATTTTGCAAACTAACACCGATTGATATCTCCGTCGATATGCCTTGACGCAGGTCAGTTGGCGTGGTCAGCGATCATACAATTACAAAAAAAACAACAACAACAACAACAAAAACATGTAATAATACATGGTCGCAAAAAATGAGAGTTATACGGTAAAAAGGTTCAAATTCGATAATAATAATGATAATAATAATTTTTTTATATAGGGAAGGTAGCACATTAAGCTAACATCATACATTAATTTTCAACGAGGCCTTCAGTAACATAAAAACAAGCAAACAACAACAGGATCTGAAAAACAAACGCAAATTTATGCGGTTAGAAAGAAAACGCATTTTGATGATAAAATTACGAAAATGAAGTTGATGTTCTTATTTATCTTATATATATAAAATAAAATGATGTATTGCAAAATTAATCACGAGTCTAGATCGAAAATCGGACTAGAGATACGCAAAGACAAACACAGCAAAATGCGTCATATATATTGATTGACAACAGTATGACTATACCAACTGGATGGTTGGTTATATGAGTTAAGTATTTCTTCATCACAGCTCATTATTTGACATTAAGTGCTTCTTCAGATTACACTTGAAATTCGATAAATTGTTGATATTTCTGGTGTGTAATGGAATGTCATTCCAGCATTCCATGCCAGTAAAGGTAAAGGGATTTTTCAAATAGTCTGTCCGAGGAGTACAGTTGTGAGATATTTGATGATTAAAACTAGATCTTAAGTCATAGAGTGAATTATTGCTCACCTTTACAAAATTTGACATATACGACGGAACTAGACCACGAATAGTTTTATATACCAGGATAATTGTAAAGTATTTGCATCTGTTTTTGAAAGACAACCAATTCGATGCGATAAAATTGTCTGAAGTACTAGATCGTTTCGGATAACGAATATGTGCTTATGTTTTACCAAATTTATTAAACGAGTTATCTAAAACCAATTTTCATGTTTTAAATGACGATTTTGATGCAGGCGGTATTTCATGAACACGAATATGAATTTCATTTGAAAATATGACCTGAATTTTTATATGAATCGACAAAATTCTTGAATTCTACCAATGTTTGATATTCCGGGAAACATACAGTCGTGTTTGTAAAATAACGTCATTTCATGCATGACATCATTTTACAGTAACGAAATTGCGATATCATTTGCATAGTTATTACACCAGTGTAACATCACCAGTGTAACATCACCAGTGTAACATCACCAGTGTTAACCCTTTCCTGTTTTCCAACATTTTAGACCTGTCCAAATTCAAAGGTTTTGCAGACGAAAAGTCAAAGAGGCTTTGATTTGAAAAAAACCATTCAGAATTTGAGAAAATATTGTGGAAAAAGAAGAAATTGCTTGTTACAAGCAATTTCTTCTTTTCCCACAATGTTTCCTCAAGTATAAGATACAAGGGGACGTAAGAACCAGTGATTGTACAGGAAAGGGTTAATATCAAAATGTAGTCATTGGGTTTATCTTGAGTCCTACGCCGTAGTTAAAATCATATTTAGACTATCCTCTTTACGAAAAGCTGTTGTTGGGAAGCTTCTGACACTCTTCTACTGTCCCTTACTTATCGTAATTCAGTCTTTTTTAACTCACTGTATTTGTAATAAGCCAATGCTAGATGCCATTTAGCAGCGTTGTGATATGGTCTTATTTCCCAAGATCTATAGAAACAGTAGACAGCTTCTATTATTAAATTTTCTTGTAATGACATCCAGCCGAGTAGGTTATATGCCGTTTCCTTATGCCCAAAATATGAATCATTGTCTATCAAATATGCCAGACTTGTTAAGGCCCTTTTTTTAGCTTGTGTGTTGTTTAATTTGGCGTACAAAATATACTGAAGATAAAAGAGATACACCTGCGAATCTACAAGCGCCCAATCAAACCAGTAATGAGATGCCTCAATTCTAGGTTTGTCATCTGTAAACGCGGAACGAAACATCTCAAACTTCAATGCCTTTGGAATTATTGCATTCACAGCTGGCAAAAATAGCAAACATCCCGTTGTACATTGCTCTCGGATCTCATCCAACGACATCCGTCTGGAACAAACAATGTCCCCGAATTCTTCACTGTAATATGATACATGGCGGTAACACTTACAAACCGAGATGACATAGTTCTTTATTCTGTTTTCACAAGAGAGTAAACAATGAGCACATGTCTCTAACTTTCCGGAATAAAGACAGTGAGTAGCGATAACAAGCTTCGACGAAATGACATCACATCCCTCACTTTCTTTTGCATGATGGCTGAATTGAGATTCTAGATCTTCATCTGATCCTTCGGTTGAACAAATAGCTGTAATAACCAAGGCAATCTGAAGATGGATATGGGGTATTACCGGACCCAATGTTTTGTGAAAATCTTCACAGGTATGATCGAAATCTGATCTATCAATGTGTAGACGCTGAAGTTGACGATTCAGATCAGAAATAATGGTGCGTAGTGTTCTTTTAGGTCTATGAACAATGCCAAGTAGATGTCTTCTATAAAAGTAAGTTTGTCTTAACGGAATTAAAAGCAAACTCAAACTAATCTTGCGCTCCTGTTTAGGTTGAACTTCGGCTAATGATTGATTAATATTAGTCCATAGTTTACCAACATCGTCTGATTGTAGCAATGTGATAAAGCCGATTCCACTGGATAATATGTCCTTGATAATCACTGACACTTTTCTCAGACATTCTACGGACAGCTTGTCAAGCATGTTTTCCTCCGGCACAAAGAAATTTGGAAAGTGCCCGTCTTCAATCCACATCAATATTTGTTCAAGACATAAATGAACGGACTTGATCAGATTCTTTGGAGTCCAAAACTGGTGACCCGTGTGTTGTACAGTATATAATAGGCTTGTTTTGCACTGATATGATGTTAATGAATTGCCCAATTTTAGGTTGATGACGTCTTTTTTTATCATCTTTAAAAGTATGTAACATTTATGTTGACAGGGAGTCAGGTTCAACATAAGATCTCTTTCTTGAAGGGAAAAAGATACCCTCCATTCTAGATGTTTAGTTTTACTATATGGGTGACCTACGCCGACATAAAAGCAACCTTGTTTTTTCATTTTCTTAATTCGTTCTCGTGGAGGCCAGTCAATAAGCGGCTCGTTGTTTAAAAGCAAATGATTGATGTTTGGTAGTTTTTTCGATCTAAAGGCCATGACACTATCTTGTTCAGCTGAACAATCTGGTATTGTATACACGTCAGAAGGCCCGCTTCGACTCTTTAACTCCGGCAACATACCAACAAAAGTAATGTGTTTGAGACAAATTCTCCGATGCACGTCAATGTCTTCCAAAAAAGGATGTGGACGTCGGTGAAATAGACTGGGACAATTGGGAGAAAACAGAGATGAAAAGGATGTACATATTAAAAACGACATTTTCTTTCCTGTTTAAGTATTTCTGATTCAACAATGTCCATCCTCGTCGCGATCCTTGATATTTGATTGACTGGGATGTCCGTCTTACAAAGACCAATTTATGTTCGAAATATAACTAGAAATTGATTGAAATAAGTATATATGGTCGTTGCGCATGCAAAATGTCGTAACTACAGCTTAATTCAGACTGGAGTTACGACATTTTGTACGCACGTCGACGATATGTCTCCCAATCATGTTAAAAGCAAGGACAGTAAGAAATGATATCATCTGATTTAGATCTTTACCTTAAATTTAGAGAGAGAGAAAAAAACTCACACTTATTTCTTACACAACTAAACTAGAATAGGACTGAAAACTACTTGCAATGCTTAATAAAAAAAAAGTTTTCTGAATTCGCATTATCATCAAAGGGGTGAAAACACCAGAAGCACCAGTTGTGAGTCAATGTGTATTTTGAAAATAATTCTTGTTTAAAACTCTGATGAAGAGGACAAACAGGTGTTGTAGACTAAAATCAGAGTGCATGCATTTGCAGCATTACCTTTGTCTATGCCTGCAGCCAAATCAGGAATATTCCGGGTTCAGCATACGAAAGGTTAATACTTCCACTAGCACGTTGACAGTATTAATAATCCTTTATCA
The DNA here is from genome assembly GCA_946902895.1 of Fragum fragum. NCBI lineage: Eukaryota > Metazoa > Mollusca > Bivalvia > Cardiida > Cardiidae > Fragum > Fragum fragum. The sequence goes on from OX336365.1 coordinate 15,371,559, forward strand.
AGTAATAATTTAATTTTTAGTTTCGTCTATCAAAAACAAGGGTTCTGATTGGTAAAAAAAATTCAAATCTCCATGAACAAAATTTTGAGCACGCAGTGATTTTGTATGCTTACGCACAAAAAAGTCCCATACAAAAATGTATCAAAATGTGTAAAGTTTTTTCTTCCTTCACTTGATGCTTTTAAATTATGAGAAATGAAGAGAATTTTTTGTTTTCATGGAGGTATGAACCGAAAAACCTAATCACACAATGTATGAGTCCGCTTCACGGATTCATACATTGTGATTAATTTTTTCGGTTCATACCTCCTTGAAAACAAAAAAATCTCTTGATCTCTTAAATACCATATATAAACAATAGTACAATGTGTTTGTCTAACAAGTTTTAACAATTTAACTGTTGCTCATTTTCAAAATCATATTTTAATGTATTTACATTAACTGTTTTGATTTAGAGATGAAGAGAATATTTTTTGTTTTCATGGAGGTATGAACCGAAAAAACTAATCACACTGTATGAATACGCGAAACAAAAAACATTCTCTTCATTTCTTATAATTTAATAGCATCGAGCGAAAAACCAAAAGCTGTACAAATTTTGATACCTTTTTTGTATGGAACTATTTTATGCGGAAGCATATAAAAGGGCTGCGTGCTCAAAATTTTGTTCATGGAGGTATGAATTAAATTTTTCGACCAATCAGATCGCTCGTTTTGATAGACGAAACTAAGAATTAAATTATATCATGATGCAAAAGTTCTCGCGGATCTGACCTTTGATTATATATCTGTAAATATTACTAGTAAATTAGATACATTTCACGCAGACAAAATCGGGCACGACAGAAAAATATCTCCGTATCTGATAGTGTCAAATACGGTTCCATATTACCTTCGGTCTCCAGAGATATATTAAAATTATAGCAAAGCAAATACAAAATGTTTTATCGCTGTCGTAACACAATGCTCCCTATATATATATCTAAAATATAAGCCAGTGCAAGGTGTTTCCAACTACAACACAAGTGTGCCAAGTAGAGACTCAAATCAGCCTGTGCGGCAGCACAGTCTGATCTGGGTCTCCTCTATTCGTTCTTTAAGTCGATCCTGACCGAAGTTTCTATAGGCCATCAACGAAAATTCTAATTCATCTGGCTTGTCATTGTCTGCACTTCACGCACTTGGGAAATGGTTGCAAATGTCACGCAAGGGCTAACATATCGTCGTTAGGCGAGCAAAATGTCGTAAATGAACCTTTGTTCATGCAGCGATTACGACATTTTGACGCTCATCGACGATATACAGCTATAAAGTTGATTCACGATGTCGATTTGATCCTCTCTGCCTTTTTCTTTGTCCGAATAGCTGAATGAGTGTATGATTTGATTGGTTTATCGATTTTTTTTATTGACAACATGATTCGTCAATTCTTTTCGACCAAAATAGATCTCCATTCAACTTTTTCTCAGTCAACTCGACTTTTCTCGATCAAATCGACTTCATTTCCGAACCATATCATATTTCTAAAGATATTCAATCGACGTCGACCAAGGTAGACAATCCCGACCGCTCTACCTAACACCCGACGGATCCGCCGTGACTGGTCAAGTTGATCGGATCAACAGTGTGAACCCATCACGCACACAAACGCACGTTTATTCTTACAGAAAAATATGTGCATTTATATGTGCATACAGCTCCGTATATACACGCTTCAGTAATTTTGTCAATATCGATCTTGACTGAGATTTCATTGAGACCAACATGCTGACCAAATATCAAGACATTACAGCTAACAATGTGGCCTTAAAATGCGCTACATGTTTTTTTTTTTTTTTTTTTTTTTTTTTTTTTTTTTTTTCTAAGATTTGACTTAGTGACGTAGTTTTGATCCCAACTGGTCATTAAAATGCATGATGTAACGTCCGGAAATAATGGTAACAGTTTTTTCTTCATGAATTTGATAAAGATATTTGTATAAAACCACAAAAACAAATAAATAAAAAAATGCTTGATAAATTTTCTCATCATATTACATTCATAAATACATGCAATTTTCTAACGGTATAATGACAAGGCGAAAAATGTCATCTTTCTATTTTATTTGATTTTACAATGCGGGGAATCACGTGACCGACATTGATGTTGAACACGAAAAAATGGCGTCATTGTTACCGCATCACCGGCAATTTTCAAACTTCAACTAGCTATGTAATCAAGCTACGTAGTTTTTCAGCCTAATAACCTATCCTTTCATATGCGCTATTGCCTAAGGTTTCCAATGATACCCATCATTTCGCTTTCTGTTCGTTGCATGTAGAGAACACTTCGTGAATATTTTTAAAATGACGAAAATTTTAGTTGGGTGTTGAGCACGTCGCATCATATTTGTGGCTATATTTCTTACCCAAAGAACTCTCTGTTCATACAGTATATTTCTCGACTCAGTTGGGGGCTCGGTTTGGGTGTTGCCGACAACCAAACAACATGAGTTAGACCCTTTAGTTTAACTATTTCCTGTTCGATCCCTGGTTTGTACGTCCCTGTGATTTTTTTAATTGAGAAAACGTTGTAGAAAAAAGAAGAATATGCTTTTAAAATTCAATTTTTTCTTTTTCCAGAATATTTTAACCGTACCGATTGATTATTTTTCAAATTAAACCCACTTTAGATTTTTGTCGGCAAAACCTTTGAATTTGGACAAGTCTTACATTTTGCCATAAAGGAAGGGTTAAAACCAAGGTCACAGTGTCTCACTAGTCATACAAATAAAAACGAACTTTCCTAAAAATCGAAAAATCTCTGGTCCGTGTGAAAACTATTGAATGTCTATAGTGGAATATGTTGAACAAGGGCGTTATCGTCAACAGACATTCAGTCAGAACATCGTCAGCACAATTTATCCAAGTTGTTAATGCACAAATAGTCTAAATTTCGCGTTACCTTTATAATTCCATGTTATGTCTTTCGAGATTTTTAATGGGACAAATCAGCGATCTATAAATAGCACCGATCAAGTATGGTAGCCAATACCCGGTATCTATCGAAATGCAAACTGCGATACATGGGCCGGGCCCTACAGACACTCTTAATAAGTGATCGTTGACAGTATGACCTCACTGGAATGTACTTCCGGAGATCATTGTATTTCCGGAGGGTTGTTTTTCCGGAGATCGTTGTATAAAGTAGTTCTTTTACAAAAACTAGTCCGACTAGAAATCAGCCGTGATTTTTAACTAGCCTACACACTAGGTATCCATGTGCTCAAATGTTCACTTTTTCCTAAGTTCTTCATTTATTTCTATATTTAGCCGTCTCCATCATTGACTTTATATTCCGGAGAACGGCAAATGGACGTGGGCGTATCCAAGCAAACAGGCATTTCCATGGGTGAGAAAAAAGACGGTGTATCTACTCTGGCTATAGCTAAAAACTTCATCATACATGATCTATGAAATTTGATCTCTAAAGACAGACCTATGAATGAGGATGAAACAATACAGAGTTTATATGTCAACGAACGTTGTGGAATCTGCTTCAGCATCACAAACTTGTGCAAATGTTATGTACAACAAAGAAGGGCCGAGAATCCGGTGGAATCTGACCTGACACGTAATTTGCTTATCACAGAATTTAACTCTAAATTAACCGAGAATTCAGGTTTAATTCCTTGCAGTGCGCCCAGGTGAAGGCCAAATATGACACCGGGTGTATCACGTGCCCAAACCACGGTGAAAGAGATCTACTAGAAGATACTTCAAACCAAATATCAATTCTCAATGCAGCTGGGGGAACTAAGAAGATAGTGTTGTTGTACTGATGTGAGAATTATCAGGAATCCGTGGTTAGTTACTCCAGCCGCCGCGATGTGACTGAAATACTGTTAAAAATGGCTTTAAACCCAATTCAACCAACAAACCAGAGAAGATTTTTAAAGATTTCATAATAACAACCAACTTTTTTCATTCATATGAACAACTATGGAAGAGTATAACCCAAGGCCGGAACAAATCAGCAGGGTTCATCGAGATTGGGCCCCTGGTTAAAGAAAAGATTATGTTTTAAGAAACAGACGCACGCTGACGACGGGCGCGAGACATTGGACGATCACAATATCTCGACTAGATCACTCGAGACGGCAGGTAGCAGCTGGCTTGTGCGAGTATCTTGTGGTTCGTCTTTACTCATCGTTTACGTGGCTGACAGCACCAAACATCGTTCGATCCGGTCCGACACGCGTTGATACGTAAAACCAGGAATGTAAAGTCGTTTTGAGTCACTTTACGTCAAGAAAAGACGAGAAGAACGTAACCGGTAGTAATTTGTCCAATTGACGGATCGCTGGTCACGCCCACCTACCTGCGTATTCATACAGTGTGATTATTATTTTTTTTTTTTTCGATTCATACCTCCAAGAAAACAAACAAATATTCCCTTCGTCTCTTAAATAATTTAATTTTCAGTTTCGTCTATCTAAAACGAGCGTTCTGATTGGTCGAAAAATTTAATTCATACCTCCAAGAACAAAATTTTGAGCATGCAGTGATTTTGTATGCTTCCGCACAAAATAGTCCCATACAAAAAGGTATCAAAAGATGTAGGGTTTTTGCTTTTTTCGCTCTTTCGCTTTTATGGCAGCTGAGATCATTTAACGCGCTAAAAACGCATACAAAGTATTTCTAGTTCAGGTAAAATTCGAAATGATAAAAATATATTGGTTAGTAATATTGTGTCGAAGATAAGCGCTACAGTTCCCTATTTATCAAAGACAGTCGTTTTTAAAACGTAGAATTTGTAGTAAACCAAAGCTAGATGCCATTTAGCAGCGTTGTGATACGGTCTTATTCCCCACGATCTGTAGAAACAGTAGACAGCCTCTTTTATTAAATTCTCTTGCAACGACATCCAGCCAAGCAGATTAAATGCCGTTTCTTTGTGCCCAAGATTGGGATCATTGTCCAATAGACGCGCGAGGCTTCTCAAAGCCTCCCTTCTTGCTGATTTGTTGTTTAAACTGGCATACAGATTGTACTGAAGAAAACAGAGGTATATTTGGGAATCGACAAGTACCCAATCAAACCAGTATTGGCTGTCTTCAATTCTCGGTTTGCCACTTGTAAATGTCGAACGGTACATTTCATATTGCAATGCTTTCGGGATAATTGAAGCAGTAGTAGGAAGAAACAACAAACATCCTGTCGTAAAGCCAACTCGAATCTCATCGACAGAAAGTCGTCCTGTACGAACATTGTTCGCCAATGAAGCAGAGTGATATATTTTATGGCGATGACATCTGCATACCGAGATGACATAATCTCTGATGATTTCCCTACATGAAAGTAAATATTGTTCACATTTGTCTATCCTTCCAAATTTTAGAAGAAATGTTGCCATTACAAGTTTCGACGAAATGAGGTCACACCTCTCACCTTCTTTTGTGTGATGTCTGAATTGAGATTCTAAATCTTCACTTGATCCTTCGGTTGAACAAATAGCTGCAAGTATCAAGGCCATCTGAAGATGAATGTGGGGTATTACAGGATCCAATGTTTTGTGATAATCTTCACAAGTATGATCCGAATCCGATCTATCAATCTGTAAATTCTTTAGTAGACGATTCAGATCGGAGTAAATGGCACGTAGGGATTTTTTGTGCGAAGATACCTTCCGTAGCAGCGATCGTCTTAGAAAGTAAATACGGAATAGATGAATAAGAGTCAAACTCAAATTAATTTCACTTCCCTGATTGAGCTGTACATATGCCAATGATTGGTCGTTGTTTTGCCATAATTCACCAACATCGTCGGAGTGAATCAATGAGATGAAGCCGATTCCATTGGATAGCACACTCTTAACAATAACCGATACTTTCTCAAGACAATTCAAAGTCAACTTGTCAAACATATTTTCATCCGGAACAAAGAAATTCGGACAATGTCCATTATTCATCCACAGCAATATTTGTTCGAGACATAAAAGGACACCCTTGATGAGATTTTTGGGGATCCAAAACTGTTGACCCGTCTTTTGTATAGTCCAAAATAAGCTTGTCTTGCAGTGATATGACGTTAATGATTTACCAACTTTTGAATGGATAATGTCTTTTTTAACCATTTTAAGAAGTATGTAGCACTTGAATTGCGTTGGATTCAGGCTTAACATCAGTTCTCTTTCTTGGAGAGAAAAAGAGAGTCTCCATTCTAAATGGTTATTCTTACTATTAGGGTGACCGACGCCGACATAGAAGCAACCCTGGTTTTGCATTTTTTGAATCTGTTCTCGCGAAGGCCAATCATTTAGCTGTTTGCTATATAAAAGAGTATGTTTGATATTTGGTAGTTTGCGCGATCTGAATGCGTGGACATTATCTTGTTCTCCGGAATTATCTGGTATAAAAAACACGTCTGATGGCCCACTTCGACTCGCTACTCCTGGGTACATACCAATTATAGAAATATGCTTGTAACAGATTCTTCCATGCCTGTCAATATCTTCGAAGGTAGGATCAGGGACTCGGTGAAACAATGTCTGTGGAAACTTGTTGTAAACTGTCTGTAATTGTGCGTATCCTGGTTTAGTGTTATCAAACAACGCTAGAAGACAATTACCTGAATCCGGTCCATCATCAACATGATTTACAACTGGTAGGGCCTCAACACACGTAAGCACATCAACATCAGAATTTAATCCAAGTGTGGTTGCTCCCTCACTACTACTTCCAAATACGTAGGTTGATTGTTCTGGTTCAATAAAAGTCAAGGCTATCTCTTGAGCAATAAATGCTTCCCGGAAATTATTCTTCGAATGCAAGGACGCTCCAATGGAGTCCAGTATGTCAAACAGGCGAACGGAATCATTTTCAAATGAATAGTTGTCACACATTGTCCATCAGCCGAAAATGACTATGATTCAAGATAAAAACTGAAAGTATATAGAAAAATGATAATCGGTCAATATTGCATGATCGAAGAGATGGTTTGAAATTTTAGTGAGAAAAGGTGCATTTGACAATTAAAATTTTCGTCTGAATGAGTCGTACGCATTCAATAAGATATAGAAAGAAAAGTCATTCAAAAGCGTGGGTGATGTAGCTTTAATCGTCACTTTAAAACAGTAAAAGGGCTAGGAAGATGCAAATTTATGTGTGTACACCAAACTGAAGAGGACGCACAGGCAAAGTATAACTGTCGAAAAAAGACTATGAATGCATGGCATAACTGATCAATCGCTGGCTCCCTAGGCCCCGCAAATTAACTCCGACAGGAAGTTCCGCTTCGATTTTTAACGTCGTTATTTTGCAAAATTTAGAGCCAGTGGCGTGTAAAAAAAGGTTAATGGTTGGTTTGCGACCTACGTCGCCAAACCAAATAAAAGGTTAACGAAAACGGCGGCCAATGTTGGAGATCAAAAGTCAAGTCTTGTCTCAATGAATGATTTCATTGGTCGACTGGTCATTTGACAGTCGCGATTGGTCAATTGTTCAATCGCTGGCCCGGCCCTCTTACTCCGCTGACATCGCCCATTGAATCAGACAGGAAGTTACATATCGATTTTAAATGGCGTTATTTTTTTAAATTTAATCAGTTGTATTTAACAAAAAAAAAATGGTTGGTTGGTTGGCCACCAAAACGTCGTAACTACACTACAGCTTAAATAAATTGTAGCTACGATGTTTGAGTCGCTTAACAAACAGAAATGCTTCACATGAACCAGTCTAAATGAATGATTTAATTGGTCGACTGAAGTAATACACAAATCATCATTTGATTGAAATGCAGCTTGACACAGCCTCGTTTATGAAATTATCTTCTATTTATCAATATTTGATTGAAATGCAGCTTGACAAAGCCTCGTTTATGAAATTATCTTCTATTAATCATCATTTGATTGAAATGCAGCTTGTCAAAGCCGCGTTTATGAAATTGTCGTCTATCAAAAAGCTCGTTAAATACATTCAGTGTTTGATCAAAAACACACTGTAAAAAATAAAGCATGACTTAACATCAAAAGTGGTGGCAACTCACCTGCCACCACTTTCGGCGTAAAGTTACACCTTAAATTCAGGGGAGATCCTAACACCAAACAAAGTGTTAGTTAGCCGATGAACAAGTGTAAACTTTCCAACAACAAACAAGGAAACGCTACACCTTAATGAGAACTAATTACCACTACTGGTGTTTAAGCACACTGCAAGTGAGGTAAATGTTCCGTTAAAACATGGAAAAGTAACACCTTAAATGGTGTAGGTCCATACCTTAAAAAACACGAAAGAGGGATCTTATTTCTTATTTTTTTCAAAAGATAATACATTGTTGGGTAAATGAAGAGTTGCTTTTTATATTCATTAAAAAGGCAAAAAATAAATAAATAAAAAAGATGATATTGACGTGAGTGGTATTTGAACACACGCGGAAGGGTGAGTTGTTCATTGCTAATTATATATATACCCTATTTAAACTTAAAGAGAGGAAAATATCATCTGAAATTGCAAATTTACACTTGGTCTGGCACAGAGAAATGTTACACGAATGTCTTTCTCTTAATCTCTTTTTGGTGTTTTGGGGCCTCAAAATGTTACTTTACACCAGCGGGAATTCCGATCTGCCTTAATAGTGTATACTTTCCTATCAAAAGTGTTATGTGATACAAAACACCAAGTTCCGTGTCAAAGTTTGGTGTAAGATTACACTCATTTACAAAGGGTAATAGACGAAGCTAAAAATGAAATTATAAAACAATGAACTGGGACTTAACTCGGCCTCATGTTTGCGGACGGTCACACCAGAAGTCAACTCAGGTGTTTAGAAAAAAAAATGTTCCGTAAAACGTGGACTTTGTGACCTCGACATTAGACCATATGATCTCAGCTTGATCTCAAGTCAGAGTTTCTGGTCCATCAAGAACTACTCACACGTGAAGTTTGAAAGAGACTGGATGGAAAGTGTTGCCTGTAAATTGACCTGATGACCTTGACTGTTGATCCTGAGCTTGGTTAGACATTCGTGCCGGTTATACTGATGTGAGAAATGATAGGAAGCCATAATCAGGTGATCAGATACCGCGGTATAATTGAAAACCTTTGAAAGTGGTATTAGATTCCATTTAGTCCGCAATCTACCACTACTGAAAGGTTGATTTTAACCTATACAAACACACTCGTGCTTGTAAGCAAGTGTTTTAACCCTTTCCAGTGCAGATCCTTGATTTTACGTCCCTGTGATCTTATACTTTAGAAAACATTGTTCCAAATTAAAAAATTGCTTGTGACAAGCAATTTCTTTTTTCCCCAAAATATTTCCTTAGCAATAGGTTGTTTGCTTTCAAATTGCACTCACTTTTAGTTGTCGTCTGCAACTTCTTTCTGTTTGGACAAGTCTTAAAATTTGAAAAGCAGGAATGGGTCAAGTATAATGGTTGATACTAAGACAGTAAAGTCACACAATTGAGAATGATCTTTGTATGGGTAAGGTTTCATAAATGTGTTTTGAAGATTCATTACAACATGGCAACGAGATGATCAACAAACAAGGCGAATCTCGGTTATGACTCTGATCTTAACTCGTGAGAATACCATACCTACAAGGCACTTCTTTGGGTCATTAGTCCAACTTACGTAAAGTTAAAGGGCCCTAAATCCAGGATAAATGCTTCACATCTAGAATAGAAAATGTACTTTTGCTTACCTTTACAATGTTCCGTTTTGCTACCTGACGGTAATTTTATTGGGAAAACCCAAATTCTATATATAGAACACAGCAACTTTACTATATCGGAACTTGGACTTGAATGGATTACCGGCCCTTGATCTATCGACAACGAACCAACAAAATTGTTAATAAAATGTCAGCTTGTGTTGCAGTTCAAAGTTCACTTTCGGTCTACAAGAAAGATTTGGTTGGTCGATAGATTCTTTGGGTGGCACTGCGATCCTTCAAATTCGATTGCCTAATTAGCATCACGGGCACTTTGTTGACCCTAACGGTTGGGTTCACATATATCAAATGTCGTTTACTTTACCAGATGCGTGATGAAATTGACGAAGTCTTATATTATCTGATGTTGGCATATAACGATAAAAACTCCGAACGAAATTGTCCTGTTTCAGCACGAAAGGCAATGTTTTTGGCCCAATACTTCTCCAAGTTCAGTTCTGAACTCCTGAGAATGCAGGCATTTGTATTAAGGTCATAATTTTGGTGCTTTGTCTCTCAAACCTGTTGAAGTTTGGAATGAGAAGGAGGAAAGTCCTCTTTTGAAATTGGTGATTTTTTGTCTCGAAACAAGGAGAAACGTTTTTGAGAAAACTTTATGTTGCCGCTCAAAAGTTCATAACTGGTTCGATGTTTCTCCAAAAAAAGTGTATCATTTAAAGAATGAAGAAAATATTTTTTTGTTTTAACTTACTGTTTAACTTACTGTTCCTGCATCAATATGGTAAGTCTGCGACTTCTGGGGATCCGTCGGTTTTTGGTTACTATTTCTGTTTGTTGTTACATTTTTCATTCAGGCATGAACTTAGAAACTTAGAAAAATAATGACATCTATACGCGAAACGGATTCATACATTGGTGATATTAGAATTTTTTAGTTCATACATCAATGAAAACAAATCACATTCACCTCTTTTCTTATAATTTAACCCATTCCAACTCAATCCCTCCTTTTTACGCCCTTCAAGAAAAAAGCTTTGGAAAACATTGTGGAAAATGAAGAAATTGCTTGTATCAAGCAATTTCTTCATTATCCACAATGTTTTCTATCCAAAAAGGTGAAAAAGATTAAAATTCCATCAACTTGAAATTGTCGTCTGCATCTTCTTTCAATTTGGACCAGTCTAAAATTTTGTCAAGTGGGAATGGGTTAATGCCATCAAGCAAAACAAAGCAAACATCTTAACTAGTCTTGAGTGAAAACTTACGGATCTACTTCGTGCGCAAGCATACAAAATACTTGCGTCCTCAAAATTTGCTGTCGTGGAACGGTATGCAAAAAAAAGTCCAGGCAATCAAACATATTTCGATAGACGGAGCTAAATTAAATCAAAGTACGAAAATTCTAGTTCAACATTGTGCTTTTGTATTAATCATAATTAAAAAAGGAGCCTCCGTGATAGGTAAAGAATATAATATTTCAATCAATTATTTGCTTAACCCATTACAACACAGGAAATTTTAGGCCAGTCCAAAATCAAAGCAGTTGCAGACGACAATTTCAAGTTTGGAGAATTTTGAATAATTTGGACTTTTTTTGTGGTAGAAAACAGGGTTGAAAATAAAGAAATTGCTTGTTACAAGCACTTTCTTCATTTTTAGCCTTGTTTCCTCATGTCTTTTCTTGAGAGGCGTAAAAAGGCGTTTTTTGAGGGAATGGGTAAAATGATCTTTTTTGTGTTGTTTTGCCTATCGGGGAAGAAAGCATGGTGTGAATACAGGGCAATTTGTTGTGTTGTTATCTAAAACATCCTTTGAGGTTCGTAAAAAAGAAACGGAATCGTGTGGGAAATGTTCTTAAAGGCAATCACGGCCTTCTTGATTTCCTTCTTGGTCCCGGCAATGAGCGATTTACCATCTGGCAAAAAGCTGCGTTTTTACCCAATAATATGGGAAGAGAATTTTTAGCAATATGATCTCACTCGCAGCTCGACTAAAGCTCATGCATAGTCAGTTCTTTTCATGCGCGGCTAAAACAACAAACAGCTGTTTTGCATAATCACCAAGTACTCGCTTTTTTCAAGCATGTTTCTGGTTAAAAGTTGTTGTTGTTGTTGTTTCAAGATGTAGTTACGACATTTTGCACGTCCAACCACGTTAAGATATTACATATGAATAGAAATAAAAAAAAAAAAGATTGTAAAAAAAGAAAATGATAAATGGATCATTTTGCGACTTTAACCAATTCCCACATAATGACGCATTTTGACGACGCCAAGAAATCAAGCTTTGGAAAACATTGTGGAAAATGAAGAAATTGCTTGACCCAAGCAATTTCTTCATTTCCGCAATTTTTCCTACCCCAAAAGTAAAAACCATATCCAAAATTTCGTTAACTAAGATTTGTCGTCTGCAATATCTTTGAATTTGAACCAGTCTAAATTTTTGTTGTGTGGGAAAAAGTTAACATCGTAACTAGAGCTTATCATTGTGGTAACGACGTTTAGGTGGCCAACCAAACATTTTACTTTTTTTCCCACATGTTACTTGCCCAATCGGAACTCCTATAGTTCTCTACGAATCAAACATTGGATGCATTCAAGGAGGAGCATTATATAACAAAAAGGTGCATTTTGTTACCCGGAAACAGTGTAAGAAAACGTAGCACGTAATCTCGGTAAATCCGGGTGGTTCAAAAGCCTCAAAATCGCTGAAAACTTAAATTAACTTTTGCTGTTTCATGCTCTGCGCTATTTTGCTCTGGTGTTAATTTTCCTTTGAAGACCAAAAAAGGCTTGCTATTTCCAATAAATAATGTGTAGGAAAGTAGAATATTTTGTCGAAATCCAGACAGTCTGATTTGTAGGAAAATGTTCGACCCCGATCAGCATGCGCCTACTGGCAGGCTACTCATCGTCGACACTTTTCGAGCTTCAGACGTGGCCCCTTTACACATGGCAGGTCACAGCTTTAGTGAGCAAAGCGTCAGCTTTGATAGCTTAAGTTAAAAGACAAAGTTTGGAGGTCTTCTCAGAGTTCAATGATTGCAAACTGCCACAGGAGGCTTAACCACTAAATCCATTGAATGCATACGCCGTAAAAAGTAATTCTTATGTATTTCAGGAATATTGCAAACTCTTCCTGCAAGTTCATCCCCTAGGTACTTTAGCTCGCCTGTGCACATCTTGTTTGACTCTGATCAAAGTCTTTAAAGAAGTTGTAGAAAACAATTTCAAATTGTTGGAAATTCTAAAATATTTATCTCTCCAGGAATCAAGCAATTTCTTCATTTTCAACATTGTTTTGTAGAACTATTTCTACAGGGGCGTAAAAAGGGGCGGGTTGTAGAAATGGGTTGACTCCTCGGTTACTTTAAACTCGTTTATTTATCATGACAAAGAAGATTACTTTACAAAACCATGCTTTGCTAGCTTACAGTACTTTCAGTATTCTGATTGCTAGATGTCGGACCGATCTAAACTTTATCCAAAGTTGTGTATAGATATCTGGAAAACCGATGAAGTATGATATATACCTATCAGTGTTTCTAGTAAAATATATACATTCCACACGCACAAAAAAAAAATCGGACAGGTCAGAATAAAATCTGTATTTGATATTGTCAATTACGGTTTTATATAAAGTATCTTCATTCTGGACGTCATACAGTGAAATTTTAGACCCATCATCATTGAAAGAAGTTACAGACGACAATATAAGTTGTTGAAATTTGTAAAAATCTTCATCTATCAGGGTAGAAAACATTGTGGAAAATGCAGAAATTGCTTGTTACAAGCAATTTCTGCACTTTCCACATTGTTTTCAAGAACTATTTCCATGAGGGGCGTACAAAGGAGGGATTGTGTGGAATGGGATAATGCGAATAAACATAACCAGAATTGTAAAGAAGATGGGAAATACTTGAAGAAAAAAATCTTTTTATATAATATATATACATATCTTATCGAATTTAATTAAAATAATCAGATATGTAATTAATAGAATACTAAGTTACGACGGCGATCCAACATCCTGTATTTGCTTCCCGCTGCGGAGGAAATTTTTGACATTCAACTTTACCCTCGGTCTCATGAACTATTAAATTTTCCTCCGCAGATCAAAGCAAGTTCACCATCGTAACATGATATTCCCTATTCCTCACCGGCATTGGTATTCCACTTATATGTTTTGGTATAAAAGCACCATTTTTCTTATCTGGATTTACGTGAGCCGTTAGCAGCTATCGAAATAAATGAGATTTGTATTACTCATTGACATTACATATTGATTCTTTATCGGAACATTTTTTAAAAACTATTTTAGAAAAAAAAAATAATAACAATAATAACCAAGGATTACCATGGCTTTTCTTGCTTACGGATTAGTTCTAAATTTGTTTTTCCTTTGCTCTTTGTTGGTGTATAATAACGGATTCGCTGTAGAACCTACATGCTCGAAGTTTCCTTACGAAGAAGCTTTGTTGGAAAAAATGATTCGCCTCGAGTTCTCGGTTGAAAAGATGTTGGAGAGTATGAAAGAAACAAGAACTGAAGTGAAAAACGAGCTCGCCAAAATAAAAGCAGAGCGAGAATCGGTCGAACGGATGAGGAACGAAATAGATAATAAAATTAAAGAAAAGACAAGCGTAATTGAGGTAAAAGTGAGTCAAATAGAAAGTGACGCCACCAACAAAATCGCAGAACTGGTCAACAAAACGGAGTCACAGCTGGTGATGCTAGAACAGGGCGTAACTGTCAACCTTGAACGCGCTGAAAGTGTGATATCCAGAATGTCTGAAGATTTGAAGATCTTGATGAACACCACGTGGCAGTCAAACAAAGGTAAATATTATTGTGTTCGGCGGAGGTTCCAAACTTATATAGAAAAAATATATTATTCTTTCTCATTTTTGGATGAAATTCGACCCTACTATATATATATACCCTTTTCTTTAAAATTCTATCCCCGGTTGGCAAGTGTTTTGGATCAGATGCTTTTCCATGTACTAGTATATAGTCGGTTGGTTGGCAACATGTCGTAAATACAGCTTTATTCAATTAAACTGTAAATTATTACTGCCTGGACTGCTCAGAATGACAAGGGTCGATAACTGTCGCTTGCATTTGACTTGCTTTCTGGTTGTATATCTAAATGTCATTTCACCTATCATTGTACATTAACCCTGCCCTGCCCTAGTTTTTACGTCCCTGTGAATTTATAATTGGGAAAACATTGTAGAAAAAGAAGAAATTGCTTGTAACAAGCAATTTTCTTTTTTTTCACAATATTTTCCCACCCCTTTGAATTGTTATATTTCATTTTAAATCCACTTTAATTTTCGTCTGAAAAATATTTGAGTTTGGACAGGTCTAAAATTTTGCAAACAGGAAAGGGTTAATTTTCGAAGAAGGGACTTAGATTTCAGTTATCTCTGCTGTAACCGATCTTATATCTTGAATCAAGCTGTAGTTACGACGTTTGAGAACGACAACGACGATATATACATACGAGCCGCCGTCATAGTGCAGATGGTAGCACATCAATTTTCAATCACGGGATGCCATTGGTTCGATCCCCGGCGGCGGCACTAATCCTTTCCGACATTATAGTCTCTCACCAATGGGTAGATGATCGTTAACCAAAGTGAGCCTGGATAGAAGCCGGGGGCTAGGAAAGGATGAAGTGGTAGTACTGGTGTGAGAAATACCAGGTATCCATTGTTAGGTGCTCCAGCCACCGTAATAAGACTGAAATACTGTTAAAAGTGGCATTAAACACCATTCCATCAATCAATTAATATATACATACGCGAAATATTTAATCTAGGCAGAAAACCTTGACGTTCGAATTATTGGAGGGTCTTTTTATCTAAAGATCTATGGTCGATTATGGGCAGATCTTCCCATTAATGCGCTAACGACGGTATATTGTTTTGGGGTTTCCCAGGTAACCTCTTTTCGCATAAACACACAATAATAAAAACAAGGTTTTACTTTTTAATTACGTGTTATAGGTCACATTTCCTTTTCATTAATATGGGCCAACCATAATTTGATCTAGTTAACAAAAAGTGTTGGTAGATAGAGTGACCATTAAAGATTAAGACAATTTTCATGACAGATAGAACATGTTATTATCAGTATCCGTTCAGGGTAAATTTAATGCACACAAATGGATCAAAAACGGTTTTATGTGCCGACAAAGTGGTTTTGAATGCAGCTTTTTAGCCGGTAAAATCATTAGGTTCTGATTATAGCGAGTGTTCTATTTCACCATTTTGTCTGCAACTCATTGACAACTAGACAGTGAGCTCTTATTATCATTTAGCAGCAGCAGCCATAGCGCAGTGGCAGCGCGACGTGCTCTCTATAATATGGTCTAGGGCTCGATTCCCGGTCGCGGCAAATATACTTTCCGACAGTTTGTCTCCCATCAATTGGTTGATGATCGTAAACCTAAGTGGGATAGCAGCTGGAGGCGCGGAAAGAATGTATTGGTTAGTATTGGTGTGAGAAATACCAGAAATCCATGGTTAGGTGGTCCAGACGATACGATATGACTGAAATTCTGTTAAACGTGGCGTTAAACCCAATTCAAATTACATCAAAGCTACCAATATTTTAGTGTTAAACGACTGTTTGTAAAACAGAAACAAGCTGTCACAGCCACGATTATCAATCGTACAGATAACCTGACCGCGCATGTGTACAAACTGTGCCTACAAGCGGTTAGAATTAGAAGTACACGTACACAATGAAGGTCCTTATAATTTTAAGCTTGTGTGCTCAAAGATTGATGGTACACGCGTAATTTTACTTTGGCACACTTAATACTTTGGTGCGCATGCTTACGTTTTACAGTTGTAAAATTCATGCGTGTGTGCGCTCATCTTTAGCGAGCATAACTGTGACAGATATGGTAAACAACAAGTGAAACCAGATAATCCAACAAGGGTTGTAATTTACAACACAATCATACGAACTAAAGAGTTGTCTTTCCTAGAAATGCTGGTTCATAAAATTTCCTCGACTTTAAAAGCACGTCAATTGGGTTGTTCTTGTTGTTGTTTCCATTTTATTTGTAAACAGTATTAATTTTATTTTTTAATATCATCTAAAGCACCATTTTCAATTGTGATCATTATTTCTATTTTCAGAGAAGACTAAAGGACCAACAATTCTTTTCAGAGCCAGTAACGTGCTTAACCGAAGCCCGAGCCGTAACCAGAGGCTAATATTCATGACGGTGCTAGAGAATCAAGGAGGGGGGTACAATAAGGACACCGGAATATTTACAGCGCCTTTGGCCGGGACATACTTGTTTTCGGTTCAACTGTGTTTGTGGGGATCTGAAGAAATTTTCGTGTCATTTACTGAAGACTCTAAGCATAGGCAGCCCATTGACTTTGAAAACCACAGTTCTTCTTGTGGCTCCTCGGTGTATTTGGCGGAAATGAAACAGAACTCTGAAATGTGGATTGAAAGTATGTACCAACACAGCGGCACAGTGCTCTATCCCGAAGATACTTTAAGGAGTAACGTGTTCAGTGGCATTTTGATTAGTTCTGATTAATCTAATTTTTAGTTTCGTCTATTAAAAAAGAAAGATCTTATTGGTCGAAAAAAATATTCGTATCTCCATTAACAAAATTTTGTTTTATCACGTAGGTATCTTATAAGCTTCCACAAAAAGTGCCATAAAAAAATGATCAATATTTGAAAAATATTTGCTTTTTTCGCTTCATTAAATTACAGGAAGTGACTAGAATTGTTTTGTTTTCATGGAAGTATGAAACGAAAAACCTAATCACACTTATGTATGATTCCGCTTCGAAGTTAGATTGGGTTTTTGTTTCATACCTCTAGGAAAACAAAAAGGTTCTGTTCATCTCTTATTTAAAACTAAAATGAGCCCATATATGACATTTCCAACCATTACCCATGTGCGCCTAGTGAAGACTCAGATCAGCCTGTGCATCCGCCCAGTCTGATCAGAGTCTTCACAATGCGCTCCGTAGATAGATACTGACCCAAAGCTTCTTTAAACAATCAGCGAATGTTCTAATTGCCCCGAAATGGCTGCCCAGGGTGCTCAATGTGTGCGAGCCACGCACCTGCGAAATTGTTGGAAATGTCACGCATAGGCTCAAATGTTTTTTGTTCTTTACATGTTAACCCCCATAACGCCGCCATCATAGCGCTGTTGGTAGCGCGTGGGACTGTCAATCTAGAGGTCCCGGGTTCGTTCCCCATCGGCGGCACTGACCCTTTCCGACTATTTGTCTCCCACAAATGGGTTGATAATCGTAGACCTATGTGGGATAGCAGCTGGGGGCTAGGAAATGATGGCGGTACCGGTGTGAGAAATACCAAGAATCCATTGTTGGGTGCTCAAGTCGCCGCGATATAACTGAAAGATTGTTGAAAGAGGCGTAAAACCCCATTCTATCAATCAATCAATAACCCCCATAACCAGATGTCAAATTTTAGACTGGTCCAAATTGAAATGAGTTGCAGACAACACTATAAAGATGTCGAAATTTTAGATTTGTTCTACTTTCTGTGTAGAAACCATTGTGCAAAACGAAGAAACTGCTTATCGCAAGCATTTTCTTCATTTTCCACAATGTTTACCAAAGTGGTTTTCTAGATGGGCGCCAAAAAAGCATAGGTGTTAAACTGCACGTGATGCACGTAGAGAAATGTTTCAACCTTTTACATTTTCTTGTTTTAAAATGGTCATTCTGCCTTATCATTTTTATCTTCTGAAACATATCTTTAATTGCTTACCTCTTTTCCAAGTACTATATTTACCGTAAACCCTCTAGGTCCCTGACTTATCACATATGTACATGTCTATCTATTTTCTATCAAGAAGACACACAATATGCGCTGAAGTTCAGCTCTACTGGCCGAGGACAAGCGCAATGTTGTCGTGTCGTGGCATCTGTCGCGCTTCTGTCCGTTCGTGCGTGCGACTGTCCATCAGTGCGTAAGTGTTTTATTTTTTGCTGTTGTTGTTTTTTAAATCTTCTTCTCAGAAACAAGTGGTCAGATCTCAACAAACTTCACAAAAGTGTTCCCTAGATGGTCTTCTTTGAGATTCACTCAAACAATAATGTTCGACGAAGAAGCCTGATTGCCATGGTAACCAGAGTAAAGATCCTTTAAAAAACATCTTCTCTCAGATTGTCCATTTGATTTCATTGTTCTCTCGCAAAAAAAAAAGTTTCTTTGCTCAAGGTCTACTTCAGTCCGTCAATTTACACGGATTCATAAAAAATCATGGCTTTTGTTGATTGGACTTTTTCCATATATAGCAAAGCCGCCGTCATAGCGCAGGCGGTAGCGCGTCAGACTTCTAATCTTCAATCATGGGTTGTCATGGGTTCGATCACCGGCGGCGGCACATATTCTTTCCGACATTTGTCTCTCACCAATGGGTGGATAATCGTTAACCTAAGTGGGATAGCATCTGGAGGTTAGGAAAGGATGTAGTGGTAGTACTGGTGTGAGAAATGCCAGAAATCCATTGTTAGGTTAAAAGCGGCGTTTAACACCATTCAATCCTTATATAAGCAAATTTGTGTAGTTCAAGTGCAATTGTACCTGATATTGTACAAGGGAGACAACACTCGGTTTTATAAATGAGCAAATAATTTAATTATCTCTCTTGTAATCTATCTTTTTTGGAAATATGCTGACTTGCACAGTTGATTGGTTATAAAGAAATAAAAACTTTAGTCTGTAAGATTTATTTAACGCAATGCCAGACAACCAAATATAAGATTTATTTAACGCAATGCCAGACAACAAAATATAAGATTTATTTAACGCAATGCCAGACAACAAAATATAAGATTTATTTCACGCAATGCCAGACAACAAAATATAAGATTTATTTAACCCATGGCCAGACAACAAAATATAAGATTTCTTCAACGCAATGCCAGACAACAAAATTTTAGACTGGTCAAAATGTGAAAATGTTGCAGATAAGGATCTTAAGTTAATTTAACTGGTAGAAAACATTGAGAAAAATAGAATAAGAAAAACAAGGCTATTATAGTCGAGGCTTACTTCCAAAATGTAGCAAATGCATGTACTTGTTCAATAATGTTTAATTTAGGGTCTAAGATAGACAACTATTTGGTAAAATAGTCAAACAAATAGATTATGTTTATACACGTATAGGGCTTAAACTTTAGATCTAAGTTTGATATAAAACTTGCTGTTAATATTTACGTGCATGGTGTATTGATTAAAAAAGAATAAGGGAAATTTCACTGTGTTGTAAGTTGTCCGTTAGATTTGTGTAGTTTGTACGGTGGTTTTGAGTGGTCAATCAAAGATGGCGTCCATGGAACAACGTGAGAGGTAGGTGTCTTAGTTTTCGTCGATAATATTTCCTTAAATGACCGTATCTTGTCTTGATACTGATATAATCGTACAGGAGAAATGTATACCTATCCACGGTTCTATATATCAAAGTACCAGTGTTGCCCTAACGCCGTCGGTCGTAATGCAAACACAGCCCAACACGGAATTTTTTTTCGAAGCGAGAAAGTTGTCTTTTTAAGCATGATTATATAATAATCAGCGAACTAGGAAACAAAATATTGCTGTAACTTGGATGTTTTTAATATGCCCTTTCCTATGGTTACGGCTATTTTAAACAAAATTGTTCAGAATGGCCACAAACGCTGTGTTTAGAAAATGATCATACAACGGTGCAGTCACAGTGAAAATATGCAGACACAACGGTGCAGTTTCTGTGTGTTGTGAACGGTGTAGTTATTATTTTCATAACAAATTGTGAACGGTGTAGACATAAAGCAATTATTGTGAATGGTGTAGACATGAAGCAATACAGAACTTGTTATTTCTCAAATGATATTCTTTTTAATGTTTAATGAAATTATTGCCAAATTTCTTCAACAATTATGTTAATATATGACTGATTTGAAAATGCTTTGAAGCAAAGAAAGTGACAATACGTCTGGAAAAAAGAAATACTTTAATCAGAATTGAGGAAGATTCCAGTTTCTTTGCTATTTCTCAAAGCAATTTCATAAGGGTCAAATAGAAGAAAAATCAAGAATCTGACAGTGTCTTTTTAATTCATTATTTTTATTTTCAGTTCCATGCTGTTCACTTGTTACCACTGCCCTTTCGAAGGAAGTTTTGAAAATGTTGTGAAGCATTCAGAACAGGACCATTCCAACCAGATATTAAACGTGCGCAGGAGAGAGATAAATGAAAAGACTGGCCAAAAAGGCTTGAAAACTCTGAACTTTAACATAATTCCGGATATTGTAAAAAACTCAAACCAAGATATAATCCCCATTTACGATTATGGAACACACAAGATAGACCTCATCAACATAGAAAACCAGGATTTTGGAATTAGCAATTTTTCTATCGATGATATCCCTGATTTTGAATGCATGAGTCCGGTACATAAACAATTACGAAGTTCGACACCCCATAAAGTCGTTCAAAAAGCTCCGACCGTAATTCCAGATATTTCAATTGGATGTGCTGAAACAGATGATACGGATAGGGACTCTTCTCTTTCTGCACTGGGCATGGAAATAATGGCCGAAATGAAGAGTTTGCTCCCAGATGTGATTAAGTCATTGAGAAACGTTGATCAACTTGGTATTTCATCTATTTATGGATGTGTGTAAATTCTACTCTCTTGAAAATACCTCTTCAATGCGTTTCACACCAATAGTCAAGCGTTTTTGGCGAGTAGGATATTGTCTTTTTCATGGCAAATGGTTACTTTTTATGAGTGGGCCCAAAAATCTTAGTCAGAAAATTGCCAGTCCTGAAGAAGAGGTCACATCTGAAAATGCCAAAATAAATTTTGCAGTTCCGTACAGAGCAACTGTTGGAACCAGGAATAGGGCGTTTGACGAAGACGACGTAAAACCTGGCTTACTCACACCGATGATCGATAAATTAGCGGAACAAACAGACGAAAACAAAACTTATAAACTCTGCGTTGACGGAAAAAAGATAAACGCTGGAAAATGTAAGACAAGTGGTGATATTGACCTGTTTGGCTTTGAAAAGTCACCTACGCTGAATGAAAGAAAAGCTAAATTGCAATCAGAAATACTTTTGCTAAAATCTGTGTCAGACAATTTTGACAGCGTATCCATACGTAGGAAGGTGCATTTAGAAGATATATCACCAGATGAAAGAGATAGTTTAGTGCATCTTCTTCTTGAAAGTTTGAAGGTAGTGGGTGAAAAAATACGTACTTTGAGAGAAACTAAATTAAACAGAGATCTCGTGCTAGAAAAGTTGAAGAAACAGAGTGGACCTGACTGGCGAAAATCGAAATTTGTTTTTGTTATCAGCTCCCTTGAAACAGATTTATATGACATATCCAATTGCATAAAAGATATGCTCAGTATTATTGACGACACTGGGTTAATGGTTGCATCATTAAGGAACGCAGAACACCTTTACTCGCGAAGTAAGCATGTGCCGCTAAAAACACAGAGCAATTATGTTCACTTGTCTGGTGCATGCAGTGAAGCTGATTTGACAGAGCCGAGGAAAATAAAACAACAAAGTGAAAGGTGGCATGAAATTCGTAAATCTGCGAAAGTTACTGGAAGTTCACTTAATAGTGCCCTCGGTTTAGGTTCATTAAAACAACAGCTAGAACACTTTGATAAAGTTGTCTACAAAAAAAAACCAAGCAAACCAACATCTGCTGTCCAAACAAAAATGAATTATCGGTGTGTGAGTAAGCCAGGTTTTACGTCGTCTTCGTCAAACGCCCTATTCCTGATTCCAACAGTTGCTCTGTACGGAACTGCAAAATTTATTTTGGCATTTTCAGATGTGACCTCCTCTTCAGGACTGGCAATTTTCTGACCAAGTTTTTTGGGCCCACTCATAAAATGTAACCATTTGCCATGAAAAAGACAATATACTCGCCAAAAACGCTAGACTATTGGTGTGAAACGCATTGAAGAGGTATTTTCAAGAGAGTAGAATTTACACACATCCATAAATAGATGAAATGCAATGTTTTCCATCGGGAACCGACCTTCCTTGACCATCTGATGAAAAGATAACCAATTACCAAGTTGATCAACGTTTCTCAATGACCTAATCACATCTGGGAGCAAACTCTTCATTTCGGCCATTATTTCCATGTCCCGTGCAGAAAGAGAAGAGTCCCTATCCGTATCATCTGTTTCAGCACATCCAATTGAAATATCTGGAATTACGGTCGGAGCTTTTTGAACGACTTTATGGGGTGTCGAACTTCGTAATTGTTTATGTACCGGACTCATGCATTCAAAATCAGGGATATCATCGATAGAAAGATTGCTAATTCCAAAATCCTGGTTTTCTATGTTGATGAGGTCTATCTTGTGTGTTCCATGATCGTAAATGGGGATTATATCTTGGTTTGAGTTTTTTACAATATCCGGAATTATGTTAAAGTTCAGAGTTTTCAAACCTTTTTGGCCAGTCTTTTCATTTATCTCTCTCCTGCGCACGTTTAATATCTGGTTGGAATGGTCCTGTTCTGAATGCTTCACAACATTTTCAAAACTTCCTTCGAAAGGGCAGTGGTAACAAATGAACAGCATGGAACTGAAAATAAAAATAATGAATAAAAAAAAACACTGTCAGATTCTTGATTTTTTCTTCTATTTGACCCTTATGAAATTGCTTTGAGAAATAGCAAAGAAACTGGAATCTTCCTCAATTCTGATTAAAGTATTTCTTTTTTCCAGACGTATTGTCACTTTCTTTGCTTCAAAGCATTTTCAAATCAGTCATATATTAACATAATTGTTGAAGAAATTTGGCAATAATTTCATTAAACATTAAAAAGAATATCATTTGAGAAATAACAAGTTCTGTATTGCTTCATGCCTACACCGTTCACATTAATTGCTTTATGTCTACACCGTTCACAATTTGTTATGAAAATAATAACTTCACCGTTCACAACACAGAGAAACTGCACCGTTGTGTCTGCATATTTTCACTGTGACTGCACCGTTGTATGATCATTTTCTAAACACAGCGTTTGTGGCCATTCTGAACAATTTTGTTTAAAATAGCCGTAACCATAGGAAAGGGCATATTAAAAACATCCAAGTTACAGCAATATTTTGTTTCCTAGTTCGCTGATTATTATATAATCATGCTTAAAAAGACAACTTTCTCGCTTCGAAAAAAAATCCGTGTTGGGCTGTGTTTGCACAACGACCGACGGCGATAGGGCAACACTGGTACTTTGATATATCGAACCGTGGATAGGTATACATTTCTCATGTAAAATGATATCAATATGAAGGCATGAAACGTCTGTTTAAGAAAATTATCGACGAAAACTAAGACACCTACCTCTCATGCTGTTTCGTTGTCGCCATCTTTGATTGACTGCACAAACCTAACGGACAACTTACAACACAGTGAATTTGTCCATAGTAGAAATTGAGGATAGCTTAATTGACTAATTAATAGAGAACAAAATGTCATGATTAGAATTTTGTCCATAGAAGATATTGAGGATAGCTTAACCCATAACCACAAAGTGACGCTTTTGGACTCCCCTTATGAAAAAAAAAAATTGAAAAGCATTGTATAAAATGCTTGTTACAAGCAATTTCTTCATTTTTCACATTTTTTTCTGCCCAGAAATTTGAAAAAATCTAAAATTCCATAAACTTTAAATTGGCGTGTGCAACTCCTTTCAATTTGGACAAGTCTAAAATTTTGCCATCTGGTAATGGGTTAATTAAGCAATTAATAGACAACAAAATGTTATGATTAATTACATAAAATTGAATGATGTTGCTGATGGCAATTTCAAGTTTATGAAATTTCGAAAATGCTTATCTGAATGGGTAAAAAGCACAATTGAAAATGTGTTAGATTCTGTGGGAATACATATTTCAGTCAGCGGTGCGACACAAGCCATCTTGAGCCTCTTGTTTTAAGAGATTAAGAAAATCATCTTTTGTTTGTTTTCATCGAGGTATGAAAGTAGGAAAACCGTAATGTGATTAGGCTTTTAGCTTCATTCATCAACGAAAAAGATATACATTCTGTAAAATTTTATACACTGTATTTCGATCATATTCACAAATAAATGTCATAAAAACACGTCCAATACCAGTTTAACCAAATTCTACGAAATCAGGCTGTTTGACGCATTTGAAGAAAAATAAATGGAAAAACAGACATTTTGTCAGCTACTTAAACGGGTTTGGGGAGAACTTCTGTAAGTTTATACACACCACATAACTTTGCAGATATCAATTGACCAGTCGCGGCTGTCAATCAAATAACCAATCCACCAATTAAATCATTCACAGAGACCAGAATTGAGTTTCGATCTTCAAAATTGGCCGCGACTCTTTTGTTAGTTTGACGACTTAAACGTCGTAACCACAGCTTATTCAAGCTGTAGTAACTACGTTCATTTCGCCAACCAATTATACTTTTTGTTACATGCCACTGGTCATATTTTTTACAAAATAACGCTGTTTAAATACGAAGAGGGACTTCCTGTCGGAGTAAATGGGCGGGGCTTAGGAAGTAAGTGGGCTGGGCCAGCGATTGGTCAGTTGTTAAGTTCACGAGGAGTATCTAGCAAGGCTCCACGTGAACCCAGAACGTGTCTGTATTTAACCATTTTCTGTTTAACCCCTGGTCTTTACGTCCCTTAGATTTTATACTTGAGAAAAGATTTTAGAAAAAGAAGAAAGCCATTTCTTTTTTTTTCTACAATTCTTTCTACCATACTGAATGGTTATTTTGCAAATTAAATCCACTTTAGATTTTCGTCTACAAAACCTTTGAATTTAGACAGGTCTAAAATTTTGCAAAACAGGCTGAGGTTAAAATTACAAGCCGTATTATAATCCCCGCCCTCAGAGCTCCATTGGAACGTTTGACTTACACATTAAAAAAGTATCAATTTGAAAAATTCATGGTTACTAATATGTAACATTCAAAGCACTTAAAGCACTTATCGTGGACTTCCCTGCTGGCATAGTAGAGTGATATGTCCATTTTGGCTTAGACAATTACATGTATACTTTTCATATAAATAATTTTATCAAGACAAAACGTCTGGCCTAGCCGGGATGGCTTAATAGGTAATGCAGGATGTATTTTATTCTAGTGTCTGGAGCACAATCCCCAGTTTAAAAAAAAACATTACTGAAAATTCTTGCATCAATATAAAGAAGAATGTAATTGAATGATTGATCGTGTCATTTAAACTCAAATCAAGGGGAAAATGTCCCCGGTGACGATTTTCTTTGCATCTGCTCTACAAGAAATGGTCTTAGTGCTATCTTATTCAAACTTGTTGAAAATTGTGTATAGCTAAAAATAAAGCCGCCTTTTTGAAAATTGGCAATATTTTTTCATGAATAAAGGAGAAATGTCTTTGGGAGAAGTCCTTGTCACCACTTAAAAGGTGATGATTTTGGTTCGACAATTCTCCAACATAAGTCTATTATTTAAGAAATGAATATTTCCCGTTTTTATTGAGGTATGAACCCCAACTTAAGCACACTGCATGAATACTCTAATTTAATACATAATGCTCTGACGGATGGTGTCCGTGGTCGAGAGGCAGAGCGTCGGGTTCTCGATCAAGAGGTCTTGAGTTCGATTCCCGGGAGCGGCTATCGATCTTTGTTCTGTCATTGGCCCACACTTACGGCGCGAGTACTGGTGCATTTTCGAGGAAGTAGAACCGAGAGTGATTAATCTATGCTGGAATAATTTGTTTCCCAATCGATGTAAAATAGATAGGTTTAAACATAAAATTAGTGTTATTTAGTTTTTTAGGTTCATTTTGAGAACAAAAACATTTTATCTACATTTCTTATAGCGATTGGACAATTACTGTGAAAAGCCACAACCCGACATTGAGCCTCATCTGAAATTTTGCTTTCTGGTAGTGAGGTAATACTTACGCTTTTTCTAGTATATAATTTAATCTTTAGTTTCGTCTATCAAAATTAGGCGATCTGATTGGTCGAAAAATATTATTCATAACACCATGAACATAATTTTGATCACGCAGTGATTTTGTATGCTTCCGCACAAAATAGTCCCATACAAAAAAGTATCAAAATTTGTAAAGCTTTTGATTTTTTCGCTCGATGAAATTAAATTATAAGAAATGAAGAGAATATTTTTTGTTTTCATGGCGGTATGAACCGAAAAAACTAATCACACAATGTATGAATCCGCTTCGCGTATTCATACAGTGTGATTAGGTTTTTCGGTTCATACCTCCATGAAAACAAAAAATATTCTCTTCATCTCTTAAATCTGTCTTACATGAGATTGCATTATTTGCAAAATGAAGATTTTTTAGCGTTGTTTGCTTGTGTGTGCGTGTGGGTTTGCATGCGTGTGTTTGTTTCTTCCTTGCCTTATTTTTTTTTTTTTTTTTTTTATTCTATCTTTTTAAGATTCTCGAACATACACTAATAATTCAATTTTTAGTTTTGCCTATCAAAAACAGGCGTTCTGATTGGTCGAAAAAAAACAATTCATACCTCCATGAACAAAATTTTGAGCACGCAGCCATTTTGTATGCTTCTGCACAAAAAAGTTCCATACAAACACGTATAAAAATTTGTGAAGATTTTGCTGTTTTAGCTCGATGCTATTTAATCATAAGAGATGGAGAGAATATATACAAAGTGGTTAGTTTTTTCGGTTCATACCTCCTTGATAACAAAAAATCTTCTCTTCATCTCTTATATGACAAATTACCGTGCTGTGTTCATGTCAATTAGGCAATCATTTCAAGACAAGCATCCTGTTTACCTCGCGATTCTCTGTCTTTGCTGCTTTTGTTTTGTTTTTGTAATGAATAGGTGTGATTTTATAGGAAACGGTTGAGAACATGTATAACTGGTTGTCTCCAATGCAGGTTTTGATGCAAATCAAAAAGACCTCTTGAGCGAAAAGAGACCATCTGGGTATTTAAAAAGTGTCAGTCCTGGTAAGGCTGTGCAAACTTTGCAGTCTAACAAAGGTTGTAATATTTCATTTCCAAGTAATCAAATGAAAGCTGAATGCCTAGAACTGTTTTCGTAATTTAGATTTTTAGTAACCTCTGATGGATATTTTTTTAGCATGAGGATTCACACACGTGATCCATGTCGGGATATCGGACATGTCGATACGTATTTATCTGAACTGTAACGCGACAAGGAACCACTTGACTAATCGCTGGCCAAGCCCAATGACTCCCGTGGCACTACCCAGCAACTCCAACAGGAAGTTCCGCTTCGATTTTTAACGGCATTATTTTGATAAATTTATAGCCAGTAGCATGTAACAAAAAGGTAAAATGGTTGGTTAGCGACCTAAACGCCGTATCTACAGCTTGAATAAGCTGTAGATACGACGTTCAAGTCGCCAAACCAACAAAAAAGGTTAATAAAAATGGCGGCCAATATCGGTTGAAAGCTCAAGTCCGGGCTGAATAAATGATTTGATTGGTCGGTTGATTCCTTGATTGTCAGCCGCGATTGGGCAATCGATACCAATGTAAGTGAACCGTGGCGCGATGAAGAACAAGATGATACTCGGGTATGTGACAGTCGCGCGATAAGAAACGAGTTAACACGAATAGGTGTAAATCGTTACGCAAAAGAAGGCTGTAAATACTCATGTATTGTCCGTTTACGTGATGATAAACAAGTCGATACTCATGTCTTGCCCCCTCAAACGATAAAGAAACACTCGATTCTCATTTATGTGAACCGTCGGGCGATAACGCGATGAGCATGTTTCCTTCTATAAATAAAGATGCCATTATTATTATTATATTATATATCATGTGCTGTCCCGTTACACGATGAGAAACCAGTCCATACTCATGTTTTGCACCCTAAAGCCATAAGGAACCAGTCGATTATCATGTAGTGTGAACCGTCACGCCATAAGGAACCAGTCACTACTTTGATAAACTTTAGATAGGTCCGACTCCGGAAAGATCGAAGAGTATCGACTCTAATCAATCTGTAAGTAGGTGCAGGCTAATCATGGTCGATACTTTTCGCAAAAAGCATTTTCTGAATTTAGACGGGACATTCTACTTTTCTACATATTTTTATCTAAAGCAGCATATCTGATTGACGCGCGCTAGATTCCTTTTCTGTGAGCCATGGCCATAGCGTAGGTGGAAGCACGTAGAATTCCAAGTCAAGGGGTCCCGGGTTCGATCCCCGGTCGCGGCGAAAATCCTGTCGAACGTTTGTCTCCAACCAATGGTCGGATTATCGTCAACCTAAATGGAATAAGCAGCTGAAGGCTCTGAAAGGATGTAGTGGTAGTATAGGTGTGAAAAATACTAGGAAACCATGGTTAGGTGCTCCAGTCGTCGCGATATGACTGAGATACTGTTATCAGTGGCGTTAAACCCCCAAGCAATCAATCAAAACCTTCTCGCTTTGTCAAAGTTGTGTCTAGATAACTGGATGTAAATGAAGTAGAATGAGAATTGAAGAATACACGACAACGCCAACTGACCTGTAGCAGGAAGTTCGAATTAGATATAAAACGGAATAATTTTTACAAAATTTGTCGTCAATAAAATGTAACAAAACTATACATCGGTTGTTCGGCGACATAAACGTCGTAAAACGCAACTTGAATAAGCTGTAGTTACGCCGTTTAAGTCGCCAAACCAACACAAAAGCTTCAAATAAATGTCGGAGGTCACATCTTGTCTAGAATGAATGATCTGATTCGTAAGTCGATACTTTGATTGACAGCTGCGATCCCCTGTTTTATGTTTCGGAGAGCTTTCGGGATAAGTAAAGCCTTACCCACGTCGACACTTCCTGGTTGATCAATCACGGCTGTCGAATATACAGTCGACCAATCAAATCGCTCACTCAGACCAAAAGGGAGTTTTGAACTCCGTCATTGGCCGCCATTTCTGTTAAGCTTTTTTTGTTGGTTTGGCGACTTAAACGTCGTAACTACAGCTTATTCAAACTGTAATTACGACGTTAATGTCGAAAACCAACCATTCCACTTTTGTCTTACATGCTACTTGGCCATAGAATTTGAAAGACAACGCCTTTAAATATCGGAGCGGAACTTACTGTCGGAGTCAAAAGGCGGGTCCAATTGAGTAATAGGGCCTAGCCCTCGATTGCTCAAATACCATTGATTGTTGTAGCCGCCGTCATAGCGCAGTTGGTAGCGCGTCGGACTGTCAATCTAGAGGTCCAGGGTTCGATCCCCGACGGCGGCACTCATCCTTTCCGACTATATGTCTCCCACCAATGGGTCGATAATCGTAAACCTATGTGGGATAGCAGGAAAGGATGTGATGGCGGTACTGGTTTAAAAAAACCAAGAATCCATTGTTAGGTGCTCCAGCTGCCGCGATATAACTGAAAGTTTGTTGAAATCGGCGTAAAACCCCATTCAAACAAACAAAACCATTGATTGTCTCTTTTTCCATGATGAGCCACGTTTTCTCCTGACGGTATACGTCACTCTGTTTTACAACAGCCTGTGATAGGTGTATGTGGAGGGTGGATGAGGAGTACATATTTGGTGCCCTATTAGAGAAACTTCGTATATCCTGGAAAACTTGGGTAATTAATTCAGCCTCGGCATTCCGCTGTTTGTATGAAAGTACCATATTTCTTATCTGGAAGTATCCGCACCGTTGGTATAAGATGTGTAAATTACATCTACATTAGAAGTGACTGTTTATCAAAATACTTTTAAAAACTGTTTGGATAAAATAAAATTGTAACAAGTGTCATCATGGCTTTTCTTGCTTACGGATTATTATCAAATATGTTTTTCTTTTGCTCATTGTTAGGGTATAATAACGGATTCGCTGTAGAACCTACGTGCTCGAAGTTTCCTTACGAGGAAGCTTTGTTGGAAAAAATGATTCGCCTCGAGTTCTCGGTTGAAAAGATGTTGGAGGGTATGACAGAAACAAGAACTGAAGTGAAAAACGAGCTGATCAAAATTATAGCAGTGCGAGAATCGGTCGAACAGATGAGGGACGAAATAGATAATAAAATTAAAAAAAAGACAAGCGTAATTGAGGTAAAAGTGAGTCAAATAGAAAGTGACGCCACCACCAAAATCGTAGAACTGGTCAACAAAACGGAGTCCAAGCTGGTGATGCTAGAACAGGACGTAACTGTCAACCTTAAACACGCTGAAAGTGTGATATCCAGAATGTCGGAAGATTTGAAGTTCTTGATGTACACCAGTGAACGGGGAATCTCAGGTAATTTAATAGCAATAATACTATTTTAATTTAAAGAAGGTAACATGTTTAGACCTATATAATAAAATCTTATTTCCAATATGGCCTTCTTATCAACATACATTGTATAGCAACTAATGACAGGAAAGGAAAAACACATACACATAAACCACCCTCTCTCATTCTCCCTCTCTCTCTCTCTCTCTCTCTCTCTCACTCTCTCTCTTCTCTCTTCTCTCTCTCACTCTCCCTTTCTCTTTCTCTCTCTTTCTTTCTTTCTCTTTCACTCTCTTCCCATCTTTCGCTCTCCTCTATCTCTTTTTAACAAAAGTAATGTAAGTAGTTTGTATGCGACCTAAACGTCTTAACTACAACTTTGGTAAGCTGTATTCATGAAGTTTAAATTGAGAGAAGCTTCAAATTAATGTTGTTTAATGTCAAACTTCAAAGTTTACTTTCGGTCTAAATGATAGATTTCGCAGATCGTTTGATTCTTTTGACTGGAAGCCGCGATCCGGCAGTTCTTAATCGTTCAGCATAAAAAGACCATCTGCTAAATGGAAAAAAAGTATGGAACCTGTCAAGCCTGTTCGCTAAATCAAAATATCTTAATTTGGGAAAACTATTCTACCTTACAATATTTTTATTCCAGACGGAAGAAATATCGTTCTCAAATTGTTCCAGAATGACCCCCTTTCGCGAGACTTTTCACAAATTTAAAGCCATATCAAAAATTTCCTCCGCAGCTCAAAGCAATTACAAGATGTTCGCAATAGTAACGTAATATTCCATTTATTATATGTCATTTTTTCATCAAATAAATATAATGAAATAATGAAAAAAAATCTATATTTAAACAAGTAACTTCCTTCTCTTGTACCATTCTGATTACTTTTATTCGAATATAATTTAATTGTTAGTTTCGTCTATCAAAAACGAGCGATCTGATTGGTCGAAAAATTTAATTCATACCTCCATGAACAAAATTTTGAGAACGCATCCATTTTGAATGCTTCCGCACAAAATAGTTCACTACTAAAAGGTATCAAACTTTGTTAAGCTGTTGCATTTTTCGCTCGATGCTATTAAATTATAAGAAATGAAGAGAATATTTTTTGTTTTATAAGAAATGAAGACAATATTTTTTGTTTTCATCGCTCGATGCTATTAAATTATAAGAAATGAAGAGAATATTTTTTGTTTTATAAGAAATGAAGAGAATTTTTTTTGTTTTCATCGCTCGATGCTATTAAATTATAAGAAATGAAGAGAGTATTTTTTGTTTTATAAGAAATGAAGAGAATATTTTTTGTTTTCATCGCTCGATGCTATTAAATTATAAGAAATGAAGAGAATATTTTTTGTTTTATAAGAAATGAAGAGAATATTTTTTGTTTTCATCGCTCGATGCTATTAAATTATAAGAAATGAAGAGAATATCTTTTGTTTTATAAGAAATGAAGAGAATTTTTTTTGTTTTCATCGCTCGATGCTATTAAATTATAAGAAATGAATAGAATATTTTTGTTTTCATGGAGGTATGAATCATACCTCCATGAAAACAAAAAATATTCTCTTCATCTCTTAATAAAAGTATCTACAGAATGAAAATGGCGTCATCTTAGACTACCTTATATACCGTATTCGACACTATCAGTTACGGATTTCTTTCTGGCGTGGCCGATTTTGTCTGTGTGGAATGAATATATTTTACTAGAAATCTTTATAGTTATATATAATCAAAGTGCTGAAAGCACTGTAAGCTAGCAAAGCATGGTTGAATTTAGAAAACTTTCCCTTGTTGGGTAGAAAACATTATGGACATTGATGAAATTGCTTGGACAAGCAAGTTCTTCATTGTCCACAATGTTTTCTAAAGCTTTTTTCAAAATGCTTAAAAAGCGGAATTGACTGGGAATGGGTTAAATAGCGTGCGTTTGACACAGTTTACTACAATTTGAATAGAGTTTGCAACATTCCTGAAATACATTAAGAACTACTTTTAATGGCGTAGGCATTTAACGGATTTAGTGGTTAAGCCTCCAGTGGTAGTTTGCACTCGTTGAACTTTGAGACGACCTCAAAATTTAGTCTGTTATCTTAAGCTATCAAAGCTGACGCTTTGCTAGCTAATAAATGAAAGACTACATCTTGCGCCCTTGCTTTTTTTAACGACTGCCTGTAACAGTGTCAAATACTGTCAAAGTTTATGATCAAAGTACCGAAAGTCCTGTAAGCAATCAAAACATGGCTTAGTTAAGTAATATTCTCTGTCAAAGGTTACCATGATGACTAAACGACTTTAAAACAATTCAGGAGTTAACGCATTACAACATGACAAAATCATAGACTTGTTCAAATTGATCAAAGTTACTGACGACAATTTCAAAGCGGAGGAATTTAGAAGACTCTGATCAGGTTCATTTTGAACACAATATGCTCGAGCTAAAAATACCTTGGAGATGAACTCTGCAATATTCCTGATATACATAAGAACTACTTTTTATGGCGTAGATTCATTTAGTGCTTAAACTCACGGTGGCAGTTTACACTCGTTGAACTCTGAGAAGAGCTATAAAAGCTGACGCTTTACTAGCTGAAATATATGTAAAATATGCATATGGTAAGAAAGGGGTGTAATCGACATGCGCTATTTACAAGACAAAGACAAGGACCAAAAGGTCTTCTTCCTTATACATACTTCGAAAAACACTTGAACTTTGTGACTTTTTTATTTTCTTGTATCATCAACATTGTCATCATCATCATTATCATTGATATCATTATTATCATCATATTTATTTACATTATTTTTATAGGATCATTTCTTCTTTATTCATTTCAGGAAAGACTAAACGACCAACAGTTCTTTTCAGAGCCAGTAACGTGGCTGACCGAAGCCCGGGTCTTAACCAGAAACTCGTATTCGAGACAGTCCTCGAGAATCAAGGTGACGGGTATAACAAACAAACCGGAATATTTACAGCGCCTTTGGCCGGGACATACTTGTTTTCAGTTCAACTGTGTTTATGGGGAACTAAAGAAATTTTCGTATCATTTTCTGAAGATTCTCAACATAAGCAGCGCATTGACTTTGAAAACCACAGTTCTTCTTGCGGCACGGCTGTGTATTTGACAGAATTGAAAAAGAACTCTGAAGTATGGATTGAGAGTATGAAAGAACACTCCCATACAGTGCTATACTTCGAAGACACATTAAGAAATAACATGTTTAGTGGCATTTTAATTCATTCTGATTGAATCAGATACAGTTTGCTTTACAAAGCGTCTGTCTATAGCCAAAGCTGTCTTCACGATGCTTAAGTTATTACCGACAGTATTTCGTTTATTTCTAAGATTTCTATGTAAAAAGGCAGATGTTATAAAACACATAGGCATGAAAATGAAATTAAGCGAAATAAAAAGTCAAAAAATTGACCCCATAGCAAAACTAACTTCCCCAGCCCGCCCACTTACCTCCAACAGGAAGTTCTGCTCAGATCTTAACCCTTGTCATGCTGTCTGAATTACCTTACTGAATCGCTGTAAAATCAAAAGGCTGAAAACACCGATAGAACTTGTCGTTCAAAAATCAAGAATAATCAAAATCTGTGCAACCGATACTTGCCTTTAAATTGTGATCACAATTTAAAATATCGAAACTTCTTCATACTGCGTAGAATTATTTTGATTACGTCATATCAGTTTATACTCAAATGATAATCAAAGTACTGCAAGTACTCTTAGCTAGCAAAGCATTGTTTCTTTGTCATAAATAAACGAGTTTAAAGTAATCAAGGGTTTAAACCATTACAACAAAACAAAATGTTAAACTGTTTCAAATGGAAAGAAGATGTGACGATAATTTCAAAAAGAAACACTTGCCTTTTAGGGTAGAAACACTATTGGCATTGAGGAAATTTGTTGTTACAATCAATTTCTTCTTTGTCCACAATGTTTTCCAAAGCTTTTCTTGATACTTAAATGAGATTGGGTGGGAATGGGTTGAAAAGCATGCTTTTGAAAGTGTTCTCTATAATTTGAATAAAGATAATCTTTCCAATCCATTACCATACGACAAAAGTTTGGACTAGTTACAGACGACAAATAAAATCGCCTTGAGATTGAAAACTGAAGCCAAGATAGAGTGAAGAACATTTTGAAACAAGCAATTTCTCCTTTTCTCACAATGTTTTCCTTAACGAAATTCTTTTGATGCGTAAAAAGGCGTGATTGTGTGGGAATGGGCCATGCTTCTACTGAATCATGGAAGGTTTAAAAGATATTCAAAATCTCTCATTCGTTTCTTACAGGAAATATTTCTAAATGAATATTGCTTACATTATATTGTCAAAGTTTCTTAAATGATATCTTAATTGTTTGTGGAATGTCTTCGGAAAAGAATAATCTCGGAAAAGGAAAATCAGCCAGTTAGACTGTGATCAATTGAATTCGGTTTAACGTGACTACCAGCAGTATTTCAGTAAAACCGCGGTTGGTAGGTGCACCAAACCATGTCTTCCTGTCATTTCTCACACCAGTAATATGTACAACAGCATCATATAATTGGGTCATTACATGAGTAGCTGCTCAGCCAACATTACAGGAAAATTACTTATTATATTTCTATCGTTGAAAGACAAATGACGCGTGAGAAAATGGTATTTTTACCAAACTTGTGATCGTGTTCAGTACTCTAGAATAGAAACATCCTGTATAACATCAAACCAGGCTATGCGAGAGGTTATTCTCCCATCATCAAGTACTTTCAGTGTTTTCAATATTACATGCTACTGGCTATGAATTTTTCAAAAGTAACGCCGAGGCGGAACTTTCTGTGGGAGTCATTAGACGGGGCCAACAGAGTAAGTGGGTAGAATCAGTGATTGGACAATTGCTCTGCAAGACTACAATACTGACATTGAGCTTCGTCTCAAATTTTGTTTTCCGGTAATGGGGTTATACTTGCTCTATTTCATGTTTGTCTGTCTCACATAAAATTTCACCACAAAACTCTGGGGTTGATGTGTGTTTGTATGTGGATGAGGAAGTGCGTGCGCGTGTTTGTTTCTTTCTGTCTTTCTTTCCCCCCCTTTTTTTTTAATTTTATCTTTTATGATTCTCGGACGTACACTAATGACAATTTTCATTCATTTAGGCTATTATTTTAAGACAAGCATCCCGTTTACCCCACAATTCCCTATTTGTTTTTTTATGATTGGATGATTGGTTAATTGAATGGGGTTTAACGCCACTTTTATTAGTATTTCAGTTATATCGCGGCAGCTGGAGCACCTAACAATGGATTCCTGGTATTTCTCACACCAATACTACCACTACATCCTTTCCTAGCATCCAGTTGCTACCCCACTTATTTTTACGATTATCCACCCAGTGGTGAGAGACAAATGCCGCAAAGAATATGTGCCGCCGCCGGGGATCGAACCCATGACTACCCATCAGGGTATTTCAAAAGTGTCATTTTACCAAAGGTATTTCATTTTCGAATAATTAAATGAATACTGAATGACTAGAAATGTTTTTGCAGTTTAGATCTGTAGAAACCCATGAATTGAAAACCGTCCTTTTGAAGTAGTTCTCTACAATTTGAATAAAGTTAATCCATATGGCCATACAAAGCAGTACGCAAAGTGATCACCGCTAGAAATCATTTCTGCTCAAATGTGATAGGTATCATTTCTAAGAATGGATTTATCGGGGATTAAGACATCAGAATATTCGCTAGGATTCCGGAGATGGGTTCATTTGACAACATCTTTGTGCCAAAATTCGTTTGAGAGTGTATCTGTGATTGAAAGCAAGCAGGTGCAGTAATTCGTGATTACTAGGAAAACTGGCAGACAGATTAGACGTTTTGTAGAAAATCAATCATAACTTAACCCATTCTCACACAATCTCGCTTTTTCGCGACTGCAAGAATGAAAGCCTTGAGGATAAAAAGTGTGGAAAATGAAGAAATTGCTTGTTACAGGCAATTTCTTCAGCAATTTCCTCACTATCTTCATTGTTTTCTACCTAAAAAACTATTTTTTTTAAATTTCATCATTTTAAAAGTATCTTCTTTCCCATCTTTGATTTTGGACCATTTTTGTCGCCTGGTAACATGGATTAAGTTACAAACAGTTTTGTGCGTCGTTGATATTCTAGTGAGTTTCTATGGCTTACAAACACCCACAGGCTTTCTTTATTGGCTTTGTGTAGACTGCTTCAGCTACTGTGGTTTGCTTAACCCTTTCCCGGTTTTTTTTGTAACTATTAGACTGGCCAAATTTCAAAGCAGTTGCAGACGACAATGAGAATAGTAGTCAATTTTAAATGAAACCATTCTATGTGATAGAAAATATTGAGGGAAAAGAAGAAATTGTTACAAGAAAGAATTAACCAAGGGGGAAAATGCAATATGTACTTATGTCTGCATCCCACAGACAAGATAAAATTGTATAAAAGTCTATTGACTTTGCTAGACAGTGCATTCTCTCTAAAGTTACTGCCTGCAGGTACCCGCAGATGTCCCATACCTTATACTGACGGATATTTTCGCCCAATAAAATATTAAATTTGGCTTAACAGCCACTGCACAAGGGAACATATACTGACGTCTAAGATCCCATCGATGTACCATATACATCAATATACCGTATTTAACGATTCACAGATCCTATTTTTCGCTTAATTCTTATACATGTACCCATCAAAGCTGAATCCCTGCCACGCGGTCATGGTATTAAAATGGATTCGGATGAGAAACACCTGATAGGAATCTTCATTACCGTGCAAATCTGTCTTGCAAAATCTTGCAAAAACTGGATTTGTCACCGAACAGAAGTTGGAACTAGTAATTCAACGTTCAGTTCACGTGGACACGATCCAATTTCAGGCAAGCACAAATGTGATTCACATGAACGTATTTCTATATTTTGGTCGCATGTCCAACATGCAAGCTCTGCGTAGACGGTATCTTGCCAGGTTAGTAGAAAACCACAAGAAAGTTACATTTTGCAAGCCATTTAGTGAGGTAGGGATAACGAGATAGATTCTGTTGGCAGCAACTTTAGAGAGAACAGGCTTGAGATCTTAAGTCCGTTTGACATGTCGCAAGACTTCAGTAGGTTGAAAGCTCAATTAAGGGATAAATAAATGAACAAAAGCAGGTTATTACAAATTGTTCAAATCATTGTTAGAACTTAGTATCGATCTGCCGTATACGCTTCTTAAGACTTTGGCTAAATTTAGATGCTCTTCACATGAGTTAATGATAGAAAAGGGTAGGCACCTAGGGATCGATAGAGGATATAGATTTTGTCCGATTTGTAAAATAAAAGATATTCATGAAATCGAGGATGAGTACCATTTTTTCTTTAAATGTTATGCTTATGAAAACCTTAGATTAAAATAATTTTATTCTTATTGGTTAAGAAACATGACTTTTTACAAATTCTATGCTATTTAAAGGAAAATGATATTGATGATATTTATGCAGCCTCCAGATATATTACGGAAGCATTTTCTCTCAGGAAAGAGATTCTACAGAGATAGATTAATTCAGCTGTTTCTTTATATTTAAAAATGTTTGTCATTTGTAATTAATATATCTTAGGCCCAATACCAATATATTTTGTATGTTCAATTCATACTTTACATCAAAGTTCTTGTCACAATGTCAAATCTGTATCTTTACTTGTCACTCTTGTTATCGATGCTTTGTAATCATGTTGTATCATGGGCCGATGGCCTGAATATTTGATTAGAATATGTCTATGTCTAGCTAATCACGATTTTCATTTTACACAATGTTTTCCCAAGTGTTTTCTCGGGGGTGTCAAAAAGCGTCACTGTGTGGAAATGGGTTAACCATTTGACCAATCGCGGCTGTCAATCAAATAATCAGTCGATAAATAAATCGACGTTATCTTTGAACTACGATATTGGCCGCCAATTATGAGGCGTTAAACCCCATTCAAATAAACAAACTACATGCGAGAATGCCAAGGTTTTATTGAAATCATCAAAATTACAATCGCCAAAAATTGCAATAAATGTGAAAAGTGTTTGTCTGGAAAATATCCTGTTATTACATTCAAATTCACCTTTTACGTCGATGTTTCTGTGAGCAAATCCGTGATAGCGGAGAAAAAAAACGAGAGCTGAAGAATCTCATAGTTAGTTTGACGATCTGCAAATATTCAATTTCTTCGTTAGGTGATCAACATATCGTAAATACAGCTTGAAGAAAGCTGTATTTACGATATTTGTGGTCGCTCATCGACGATTGTGAGGTCGAATAGGAGAGTCCAATATACAAAAAAATAAGTGAATAAATAAACGCATGGTTAAACTCTTGTTGGAATACTCAATTAATTATTATGCAGTCGTTAAAACTGAAGTCCATGTACAGTTAATCTTGCTACAGCGACCACCTCTATGAAGAGACCGCTTCTATTGAGCGATCGAAATCAAAATCCCCCTTTCAAAAAAGCAAAACCTATGAGAAATTGAAGAATTTGCTGATGAAAAATACCGAATCCTGTGTCACTTGAGATATTTAGAATGGTCTCGACGAGATGATTCTAATGAGTTCGAATAATATACATTTGAGTTAGATTCTGCAATAATAAATATATGTACAAGTAAATCGATCTACTATAATCATGCCATAGAATATGTATTCAGCGACTATTCTCTATATACCACTTTTTGGTCGTACCTTGAGTGGTCGCTTAATACAATTAAGTGTTCCTGAAACCCCAGACAATAGAAAAAAATACAAACCTGGCTAGACCGTGCAAATCTCACAGGCCATCATGGTGGCTAAATTCGCCATCGAGGGCTACATGAATTGTATTTTGCTTGTTTGAGTGGCGTTAAACGACACTTTCATTATTTAGTGTAAATGAATTGTAAAGGGATGTATTACTTTTAATTTTCATATTCGGATACCATGTCCCAGTGCTAAAAGGTAAAAAATTAAAACTTATTTGGAACATTAGCATAATTATGGTTATAAAAGTGACAGTTTCACATGACAAACCCTTAACACAAGTTAAAGTGGTAAAGCTATCACGTTTCTATATGTATTTGTCAGATACTTGAATAACAGTTCTTATTAGTACTGGACCTCTATTAACCCCCCAGTGGTCCGCCGATTAGCTCAGTTGGTAGCGGACTCGACTTCAACCCTCAAGATCACGGGTTCGAGGTTCGAGCCCTTGGCTGACAAAACTAACAAAGTAAATAAATTTCGGATTAAGGACGCCCAGTATAGAGGCCCAGTAGGGAGTTTATATTGAGAACGTTTAAGAACCAGGCGAGGCTGTCAGCAGTTACGACCTGTATCCTTGCACTGTCTTCCTGAACAACTAATCGTCTTCTGGAGGCGTCGCTCATATGAGCATGTGTTACGGTAGCAACAATAAAGAAATGGAAATACAGATATTAACTCTTTCCCAAATAGTCACACTTTTTGCCGCCTCCAAGAAAAAAAAATTGGAAAACTTTGTGGGATATGAAGAAATTGCTTGTTACAAGCAAGCTGTTTCTATTATGAATGTGTTTTCATTTAAGAGATGAAGAGAATATTTTTTTTGTTTTCATGGAGGTATGAACCGAAAAAGCTAATCACACTGTATGAATACAATGTATTTGTTCAACTAATTAATTACAGTTCACTTACACTGTAATTTTGAAAAAGTGATTCTTATAATATAGAGGATAATCAACTGGTTATTCCAGATATGTAAAATATTTCACGAGGATGCGTTGTTAGGCGTTGATAAAACGAGAGCGCAGCACGAGTTTTATTTAACGCCTAACAAGGCATCCGATGGACATGTCTTTTCATATTTGGAAAAACCAGTTGATTGTTCTATTTATTATATACCTTATTATCATTTAATTTTTTTTATCAAAATATCGAAACCAATCTTTTTGATAGAGAGAAGGTCTATTGAAAAAAGTGCGGATGAATACATGATTAAAGATTTATTACAGAGAGTGAAAGTGAAATGTGAGAAATCCCAAGATTTCACAGCAAGGTATATAATAAAATGGTATTGTTCTTTGTGTTTTTCGACCTTTCAAAAGCTAATGATTTAATTTTTTGTATCGTGTATCAGAACTAAAGCGTTTTGATTGGCTGGTTTTGTTCACGCAGCTATTTTGTATGCTTGAATAGAGAGTAGATTCGAAGAATTTTAGTGAAAACTAGTAAAATATTTGCTTTGTTTGCTTGGTGTCATAGAATTATAAGAAATGAAGACAATATGGTTTTTTTTTTTTGTGTGTGTGTTTTTATATTATCATCATCATAACTATTATTATAATTATTTCATTGTTGTTGTAGTTGTTGTTATAGTGTTGGTGGTGGTTTCATTTGGGTATCGAACCAAAAAACTTAATCAGATCTCTTCATTTTCTTAAAAGAAAGCCTCTTCTCTACTTCTCACTTATTTTCAAATTTACCCCCCCCCTTTTTTTAAGAATTTTCAGTGAAATTAATCATTGAAATATTGCAGAAAAATTTCGTTCAATTCCATAGTCCGTAGTAAGCACCTTTAACCCATTCCATCTTCATGAGATTTAAGACTATTCTAAATTGAAAGAAGTTGCAGACGAAAATTTCAAGTTGGTGAAATATCTTTTAAGGTAGAAAACATTTTGAATAATGAAGAAATTGCTGGTAACAGCAACTTCTTCACTTTCCACAATGTTTCCCATAGCTTTTTTTATCTTGAAGGGTGTAAAAAGGTGTGGTTGTATGGGAATGGGTTAAATAGAAGGCCTTTGTGAGACACCACTTCCGGGATTCACCTACAATGGCTAAATTTCACACGGATCTATGCCCACTGAAGCAGACGCGTTTAAAACGTCGTAACTACAGCTTATTCATGCAGTAGTTACGACGTTTATGTCCCTAATCAATAGTTTTATAGATCGCTGGCCATGCCAACTGACCTCCATCATCATTTTGACTAGAAATTGAACGACGTTATTGTGCCAACTTTATTGCCAGTGACATGTAACGATTTGATTTTTGTTTGAAGTGGGTTTAACGCCACTTTTAACAATTTTTCAGTCATACCGCGGCGGCTAGAGCACCTAAGAATGGATTCCTGGTATATCTCTCACCGGTGCCACAACTACATCTTTTCTTAGCCTCCAGCTACTATCCCACTTATGTTTACGATAATCCACACATTTGTGAGAGACAAATGGAGAGGAAAGAGTATGTGTCGACGCAAATTATCCCAACGGCACCTTAAGTTTTCTCTATTTGATTTAAGGATGCTATAATTTTCGAACTTATATATATATAGTTTTAAAAAAAATCCCCGCAAAATCCGGATTCTTGTATTAAATGGCATTTATTCATAAACTTAACCCGTTCCAACATAACAAATTTTCACACCGGTTCGAATTAAAAGAAGCTACAGACGACAATTTCAAGTTGATGGACTTTAAATCTGTTCGTCGTTTTCGGGTAGAAAACATTGTGGAAAGTGAAGAAGCTGTTTGATACAAGCAAATTCTTCATTTTCCAAAATGTTTTTCAAATCTTTTTTCTTGGGTGGCGTTAAAAGGAGGGATTGTGTGAGAATGTGTTAATTTTGCCTTCTAGTAGAAAGACAGAATAATCTTTCTAGATGTATAGCTTAAGCTATGATAATTTGAAAGGATTTAAACTATTAACGTATTGTTACTTTTGTTATTGATACAATCCATATACAGTGTATTCGCTAAAATATGATTTGGTTTTAGTTTCGTCTGACAAGAACGAGCGTTGGACTGGTTGAAAAAAAAATCATATCGCCATGAACGAAATATTGAGCACGCAGATATTTTGTATGCTTGCGCACAAAATTGTTCTACAAAAAATGTTTTAAAATTTTTAAACTCCCCCCCCCCGTTTTTTTGCCGCGCGATGTCATTAACGTATGAATCCGCTTCGCGTATTTATACAGTGTGATTAGTTTTCGTTTCACTCCTCCATGAAAATAATGCTGATATGCCTAATAATGATATTCGAAGTTAGAAATTTAACAATTTTTTTATGGTGTTCGTCTGGGGATCGACCACTAAGTCAATCTGTCCATTGCCTGAACTGACCCACATTACATGATGGATATTTATTATTCATTCGATCCATATAACGAAGCCTGTCAAAGGTCGTGATTAAATAAAACGAATATGACACATTTTCGGTGCCCGATCAAAATGTCGTAAATAAAGCTGTATTTATTTCGTGATATGGCAAAGTACTACTGAGGCTCCCTGACTTACTAAAAGCTCCTTCAGTAACTTGAAGTTATGTGAAAATGACACAATTTAAGACAAATGCTGATTTTCCCATGTTTATTTCAACTGTCATCAACTTTCGGACGGGTATAAAATAGCCATGACTATGGCATCTTCGTCCAAAAATTGATTGGGACAAAAATGGTACGACTTGCTGTTCTCTCCGCCATTATTACAGGTAAGTGAAAATCAATTTTTTGCTAAGATGTTTGTCGACGAAATTAAGAGGTGTTATAACCTTGTTAATGCGTGCCTCGTTGCTGAGGGAAAATATTGTTGTTTGTGAAAAAAAAAAATGATTGAAACGGGCTTCTGTGTTCAATATTATAGACCAATATAAGGAAATTCTTATAATGATCTTGATACGAGGAGATTCTAATGAGTTCAATCATCATAAGATTTGGCTGGGGTAGAGAGAGGGCAAGAAATGGACAGAGAGACAGCCAGAGAGAGAGATAGAGAGAGAAAGGGGAGAAAGGAGAGAGAGGGAGAGATAGATAGATAGATAGATAGATAGATAGATAGATAGATAGATAGATAGATAGATAGATAGATAGATAGATAGATAGATAGATAGATAGATAGATAGATAGATAGATAGATAGATAGATAGATAGATAGATAGATAGAGAGAGAGAGAGAGAGAGAGAGAGAGGGAGAGAGAGAGAGGGGGGAAGAGAGAGAGAGAGATTACGTTGTCTGGTTTTTGAATACTTTTTGAAGAAAATCCTTCATTTAGAATCAAAATATTGAATGTGCCGGAAGCTTTGTCCATTTAAAGTCAACTTTTCAATACTTATTAATGAGTTATACGGGCTTTTGTATCTGAGATATTTTAGTTAAAGCTGAATTGTAACAGCGCGACTGTCAATCAAATAATAGCCTGACCACCCGTATAATTCATTTAGACCGAAAGTGAACAATGAACTCCTACAAAGGTCGACATTAATGGGAAGTATATTTGTTGTTTTTGGCCAAACATTTTTTTTTGGGGGGGGGGGCGTATAAAGGAGGGATTGTGTGGGAATGAGTTAAAGAAATGGTTTGGATTTGAAACACTTCAGCAGAAGATCACAAACAGATTACATGGCCAATGTTTTGGGAACCCAAGCATGAAATGCTTTGTAATAAAATTTGACATAAATTGAGCATAAAAAATTTCAAAATGAAAAAAATAATGAGGATAATAAAAGATAAATGTACTCTATTGATATAACTTATTACACTTTAAAATTTCAGTTTATGTACATGATAGATTTATTTACTAGTATTTCAATTGCAAAAAATGTTTTCACTTATAATAGCACCAGTAATTCCAAAGAGAAATAAATATCATAACGATGTAGCTACGTGTATATGCATTTAGAAACTTGTTCGACAAAGGAAAGGATTGGTGAAAACTCATTTATTCAAATTGTTAGAGCAGTTTAAATAATCATTTCCAAGGCTAAAAACTCAATAAGGAAAAATCCACTCAATTAGCTCATTTGGTTCTAGAGCAATCGGTCGCCGTCATAGCGCAGTCGGTAGCGCATTAGACTCCAAATCTTCAATCATGGGATGTCATGGGTTCCATCCTCGGCGGTGGCACATATCCTTTCCCACATTTGTCTCTCATCAATGGGTGGATAATCGTAATCCTAAGAAGGATAGCAGCTGGAGGCTAGGAAAG
Organism: Fragum fragum; assembly: GCA_946902895.1. Taxonomy (NCBI): domain Eukaryota; kingdom Metazoa; phylum Mollusca; class Bivalvia; order Cardiida; family Cardiidae; genus Fragum; species Fragum fragum. The sequence continues at coordinate 15,416,469 of OX336365.1, forward strand.
GATGAAGTGGTAGTAGTGGTGTGAGAAATACCGGGAATCCATAGTTAGGTGCTCCAGCTGCCGCGATATGACTGAAATACCGTTAAAAGTGGCGTTAAAACCAATTCAATCAATCATTCTAGAACGCTCGACTTCAAATCTAGAGATCACGGGTTCAAACCCAGGGCAAACCTAACAAACAAACGTATTGTCTTTCGGGTGAGACGTTAAACCGAGGTTCCATGTGACGCAGCTATACATCGATTAACACTTGTCATGCTGTAAAAATTACCTTACTGAATTGCTGTCAAATCAAAAGACTGAACGCACTGATAGAAATTGTCGTTCAAAATCAATATTTCTTTTAGAAATCGACCTCATAAACAACTCGGGAAGGAAAAGTATGAGCAGGAGGTGTAGACTAAGATCAGCCTGCACAAACGTGCAGTCTGATCTTAGTCAACGCCTCCTGCCAAAACCAGAATATTCCGGGTTTAGCATTTCAAGGCTTAAGATCCGGGTTCAGCTCTCAGTTGTTTCGGTATGCATCCTATTACTTCCCGGTCCAGCCGAATATCCTTTCCGATAAATTTGTATATATATGTAAATACACACTTACACGTGTACGCACGCACAAACATACACATGTATATACAAACATTTTAAAAGATGATGATAAGGTCGATGAGTTAGAGATATTAATGATAATAGTTTGATTTTAGCTAAAACGCTTTCAGTAAGACGTACACAAACTCGAACGGTATAAATGAACAAACTGTAACTCGTCGTTTGGAATCAAATAAATTTTCACAGATCTCTTAAAGCACGATATATTTTCGATAGCACGTTTATTAACTCATTCCCACACAATCTCTCCTTTTTAGGCCCCTCAAGAACAAAGCTTTGGAAAACATTGTGAAAAAACGAAGAAATTGCTTGTATCAAGCACGTTCTTAATTATTCAGAATGTTTTCTATCCGAAAAAGACGAAAAAATTTAAAACTCCATCAATTTGAAATTGTAGTCTGCATCTTCTGTCAATTTGGACCAGTCTAAAATTTTGTTGTGTGGGAATGGGTTATGAGGAATTGCATTCCAACATTCCATTCCAGTAAAAGAAAAGGACGTTTTCAAAATTATGTTCTTGGAGCACATTTGGAGATATTTGGATCGTAAATTATACAACTGATTGTCGTTGACAGCTTCAAGTTTAGGCATATAAGGTCGTGCTAAGCCATGTATAGCTTCCTCTATTGAGCACCTTGTTTTTAATTTCATTTAACATAAAACTGCTATTTTTAAAAAACCATTTTCTTCTGTTTTTCTTGTCATTTAATGTTGGTGTTTGTAATGAAATATGATTTCTATTTTTTGTACAAAATGAAATATGTTTACACACTTTCCAATAAATCTAAAATTTCATGGCCTTTTTTCACTTTAGTTATAAAAATGCACTTTCAAAAATTGAAAACATCTCATTGAAAATTCAAGCTAAGTCATGAGATATATTTTAGAATCAAAGGACTTGGGCTAATCCTGAAAAAAACTATTTTAACTCTTTCCTGTTCAGTACTTTTTTTTTCGTCGCTATAATTTTATAATTGAGGAAACATTGTAGAAAACGAAAAAAAAATGCTTGCTTACAAGCAATTTCTTCTTCTCTACATTATTTTCTACTCTACAAAATGGTTATTTTGGAATTAAATCCACTGAAAACTTCCGTCTGTAAAACCTTTAATTTTGTCCAGGTCTAAATCTTTGCAGAACAAAAAAGGGTTAATTTCACGAGGATTGAGAAAAAAAAGGGCGCCCTATATAACAGGCTTCCTTTGTCGGGGCAGTCACTGTAACGAGATATGTTTCAGGTGTTTTCGCCGCTGGAATCCGTCATCCCCGGATCAGCCTGCAAGGGTCACGCATCATCAATGGTGTGGATGCTAATCTAGAGGACGTGCCCCATCAGCTATCCCTTAGAAGGTTTGGCCAACATACATGTGGCGCTTCCGTAATCGCTGATAACTGGGCCGTGACGGCGGCACATTGTGTCGAGAGCCTCTTAGGATTTGGGTAATTACGTTGATTATTTAACCCTTTACCAGACGACAAAATATTCTTGTTTTGGCAGGAGGTGTAGCTTAAGACCAGCCTGCACATGAGTGCAGTCTGATCTTAGTCCACACCACCTGTTTGTGAATTTTCAGCAGGATTTGTTTATAGAATTTAAATTTCAAAATAAATATTGATCAGCAAGAAGTACTTCAGTACCTTTAGCCTTAAGATTGTCATATAGGTTTTGAAAAACGATTTTATTCAGCATGAGAAGAATTGAATAGAGGATAATCAACTGGTTATTCAAGATATGAAAAAAATATTTCACGAGGATGCGTTGTTAGGCGTTAAAAAAACGAGTGCGTAGCACGATTTTTTTTTAACGCCTGACAACGCATCCAAGTGATTATTATTATTATTTTTCTTTTTTTTATATCTGGAATAATAAGTTGATTATTCTATTTATTATATACCTTATTATTTCATTTTTTTATGAAATATCGAAACCAATCTTTTTGATAGACTCTTTATAATGTCACTAGGTTGGAAAGAAAGTAGTTCCTAAATTACGGCAGAGAGTGAAACTGAAAAGTGTTAACGTCACTCCAGTCTTATTACACTGAGAAATCCCAAGATTTCACAGCAAGGTACATTTGTATATAATAAACGGTGTTAGTTTGTAAGATTTGGCAACTTTGGCAAACAATGTGTAAATGAATAAATAATCAAATTCTTTGTAAGCTATCTTAAGACCCGTTTACACATTCACGATTTTCTCTACGACTCACCACGATTCGCCCAGATTTCTCATGGTCAGAAAAATCGGGATGGATCGGGATGAATCGTGGCGAAAAGTAGAAATATTCAGAATCACTACGATTCCAGTAAGAATGTCCACGATATTAGTACGGTGTCTGTAAGGTATCGCTACGAATCAATGAAGATTCATGACGGCAACGCTACGGTCAATGAGGATTGACCACGGTGGCACAACGAATGCTCACGGTGCTTGTACGGTTCCTACCGGCCTTGGTCGTGGCCAATCGTGGAGCTCCGTAGCGAAACCGTGGATGATTCGTAGGACAACCGTTCACAATTCGTGGTGAATCGTGATAATTCGTAATGTCAAAGATTCCACGACTGGCTACGATCTCTCACGAATAGCCGCGAATATAGCTACGGTGTCAGTACGAATAAGCACGATTCCGCTACGATTGCGCTACGAATTAGGCCACGCCCAATAACCACCACGATTCGCCACGAATGTTTTAAACAGTTTAAAACTTCCGTAGCGCTACCGTGGAGTTTCCCGAATCATCATGATTCATCAAGAGTCACCACGATTCACCACGGTTCTACTACGAATCACCACGGTACACGACGATTTTACAAATCGTGGCGAATCGTAGCGGCACCGTAGCCAAAAATCGTGAATGTGTAAAGAGGCCTTTAGTAATGTCAAACTAATTTGACACTATACCGATACAGCTTTGATTTCTTCAAGGCGTCGATCAGAATTTTGAACGGATTGAAATCGGCATGATCAGGTCCTTGATTTCACGGATCGCTGGCCTCGCCAACTGAGCTCCGGCAGGAAGTTCGGCGTTATTTTTTCAATCATTTGTCAGTAAAATGTAAACAAATGAGTGGTTTTCGACCTGAACGTCGTAACAACGGCTTGATTAAGTTACGACGTTACAGTCGCAAAAACCACAAAAATGCTTAATATAAATGTTGATCAATGATGGAGGTCAAAGCTCACTTCCGGTCTAAATAATTCATTTGATTGGTCTGCCGATTTTTTTTGACAAATACGATCAGTAGGTAGATGCGGTCATGCCATTTCAGGGGTTTATTCTGTTGATTTACAGAGGTTCCCTAACTCGTATTTTTTCTATTAAACCTATTACCACATGTGAAGATTTTAGACTGGTCTAAAGTAAAAGGTGTTGCAGACGACAGTTTAAAGTTTATGAAATTTCAGATATTTTTTTTCAATTTCGGAGTAGAAAAAATTGTGAAAAATGCAGAAATTGCTTGTTGCAAGCAATTTCTGCATTTTACATAATGTTTTCCCAATTGTTTTTCTTAAGGGGCGTCAAAAAGCGTCATTGTGTGAGACTAGGTTAACACATAACCAAATTTTAGACTGTTCCAAATTGAAAAAAGATACAGAACCAATTTTAAGTTGATGGAATTTCAAAAAGATTGGGTGGAGGTGGGGAGAGGAAATCATTGTTGATAATAAAGAAATTGTTTGTAACAAGCAATTACTTCATTTTCAAGATGTTTTCAATATTTATTTTTTTTGTTGTTTTGTTTTGTTTTTCTTTGTTTTTTTTCGGGAAGGGGTCTTCACAAAGCGCCATTTTGTAGGAATTGGCTAATGCACGAAATAGCAACACTCGTTGATCTGTGTTCGTTCCATCCTAGGTTGTTTTTTAACATTTAATTTTGTGTGTGTTTTAAAGATTGTCCCCTTTAAGCTCACATTTTCATTGGAATGTTCATGCTAATTTTTATGTTTCAATAGAAGTGTACTGCCTTTTATGATCAAAGTTAATGGGACCTTTAGAGACGGATCATACTTTCAAGAAGATGTCGATCAGATTATCCTGGTATGTTCATCTATCTGTCTGTTTTCTTCCTCTCTGTCAGTCAGTCAGACTGTATGTGTAATTCTTTTATTCCGCCATGCTGTCTGCCAACTGTACTCAACTGAACAATCGCGGCTGTTACTCAGGGAATATATCGACCAATCAAAAAAATCATTCAGCCCGGAATTGAGATTTCAACTCCAACAGTTCCCGCCATTTGTGTGTTTGTGACTCTTTGGTTGATTCGGCGACTTAAACGTCGTAACTACAGCTTATTCAAAATGTAGTTACGACATTTAGGTCGCCAACCAACCATTCTACTTTTCTGTTACATACTTCTGGACATTACGATGTTTTGGTCCCAAATCAAGGTTTTGAAAAATTATTCGGGGTGGGGCGGGGCTCTCCTGTCCACACACACAAAAAAGGCAGGGCAGTTGCTACTCTCCGTTTTACCTTCATCTCCCGTAGACAACAAAGACATATGAGCGCGTGCGTGACATTTCCAACCATTACACATGTGCGCCAAGTAAAGACTCAGATCAGCCTATGCATCCGCACAGTCTGATCAGAGTCTTCACTCTGCGCTCTGTAGATAGATGCGGACCAAAAGCATCTTTAAACAATCAGCGAATATTTTAATTGCCGCGAATGGCTGTCCAGGGTGCTCAATGTGTGCGAGTATCGCACATGCAAAATTGTTGGAAATGTCACGCATAGGCTCATATATCTTCTAATTGACCAATCACGATTGTCAATCAAGGAATTCATCGACCAATCAAATCATTTATACAGCTCGGAAAAAAGATGAGCTCTAACATAGGCTGCCATTTTTGTCTAGCTTTTTATTTATTTATTTTTTTTTTTTTGCGGCTTAGACGTCGTAATTACAGCTTTTTCAAGCTGTAGTTACGACGTTAGGTAGCAATCAACTATTCTACCTTTTTTTGTTAAATACTACTTGTCATAAATTTTGTAAAAAAAAAACCGTCGTTAGAAATCGAAGCGGGACTATCTATTGGAGCCAACGGGCGTGGCAAAATGAGTAAGTGGGCAGGCCAAGCGATTGGTCGATTCCGTTTACCCCTTTCTCGTCTTTCAAATAACTTGTGAGTTCTATTACAAATCTATTACCAGACGACAAGATTTTAGACTGGTCAAAATGGAAAAATATTACACACAAGATTTAAGACTGGTCCATATTGAAAATGTTACACTCATTTGAAATTTACTGGAGACCGAAGAATAAGTGAACAATAAGTGAACAATTTATCATTTCCTCACAACATTTTACCAACACGCCGATACGCCGGAGTTCGGGACTGCGTAGAATTGACCAATCGCGGCGACCAATCAAATCATTCATTCGGCTTTGACCTGAGCTGTCAAGTCCGATATTTGACGCCATTTTTGTTAACCTTTTTTGTTGGTTTAGCGACTTAAACGTCGTAACTACAATTAAGTCTTAGTTATGACGTTTAGGTCGTCAACCAACGATTCCATTTTGTGTCACATGCTACTGGCCATAGATTTTGCAAATTAGCGTCGTTTAAAATCGAAGCGGAACTTCCTGTCGGAGTAAATGGACGTGACCAAAGGTGTTAGTGGGCGGAGCTAGCGATCGGTCAATCGGGAAAGATCGAGCAGAAATAATCGTCGACTTTTGTTTCAGCATCCCGATTACAAGAAGGGAGATGGGGTGTACCCTAACGACATTGCGCTCTTGAAACTGGCAGGTACACGCGATCTTGGCAGTTTGAAAATACGAGTGGCTAATCTCGACGACGGTGACTTCGCGGACGACATCTGTGTCATTTCCGGCTGGGGAGAAACGGGTACGTAAATAGTATTGTGTATAAGACCTGTCGACAGATTTCATTTCGGACATTAACGATACCAGATAATAGATACTCCTGCGTTACAACGAGAGACGTGTTTCTAAACGATATTCTTAGTCTTTCAAATACGAGTTTTCATCAAGAAGGTATAACTGACTTATGGTAGGCTCTCTTTTTCGCTGTGACCAGGTTTTGCGCAGACGATCGCTGTGGTATGGCAGGGGCCGCAACCAGCAGTGCAAATTTTCTTTTTTTTAACCCATTACCAGACGACAAAATTTTAGACTGGTCCAAATTGAAAGGATTTGCAGACGACAATTTTAAGTCTATGAAATTTTAGATTTTTTCAACTGACGGTCTGGGTAGAAAACATGAACATTTCTTTATTTTACACAATGTTTTCCCAATTGTTATTTTCTTGAGGGGCGTCCAAAAGCGTCACTGTGTGGGAATGGGTTAACTAGAAATACGCCGGACTTCTAATGATGAGGTCCACGGTTCGATCCAAGACCGCGGGAAATATCCTTTCCGACATTTCTCACACCAATGGCTGGATAATCGTAAACCTAAGTGGGATACCAGCTGGAGGCTCGGAAAGGATGCGGTGGTAGTACTGGAGTGCAAAGTTCCAGGAATCCATGATCAGGTGCTCTAGCTGCCGCGATATGACTGAAATACTGTTAAAAGTGGTGTTAAACCCTATTCAATCAATCAATACCGGGAATAAGTACATTTCCTGTGTTTCATTAATAAAGGGATAAAGAATATATATACCTTATCGATCTTTTTATAGTCCATTTTTCCCTAAAACATGTACCATTCTTTTTAATTTATGTAGTTTACTCATGAAAGTTGACGACGTTTAGGTCGCCAACCAACCATTTTACTTTTTTAAATGTTACTGGCCATAAATTTTGCAAAAAAAATCGGTAAAATTCGAAGCGAAACTTCCTGTTGGAGTTATTGGGCGGGGCCAGCGATTGGTCTATTTTATTCCAGCTATGCGACTAGTAGCATTCCAGGAAATTTATGATTAAGATATTCAGAAAAATAAAACTCCCTTCTGCACACGTTGCAAGGATTTCAACCAATTACGAGACAGCAATATTTTATACTGGTCCAAACTGATAGAAATTGCAGACGACAATTCTAAGTTGATCGAATTCCACAATCCTGTTTGTTTTATGCAATTTTATTCATTTCCCATAATGATTTGTGAACTCTTTCCTTTGGAGTGTTAACAAACGATATTTTGTTGAAAGTGGACATATCACACCGATAGTGGGCGTCAAAACATCGAAGCCAGCTTATTCAAGTTTTTGTCTGCGTCACCCACCGATGATTTGGTACTTTTAGGAGACCAGATAAGGTTGATAATCAAGATTTCACGGTAGATTATCAGTAATTGACCAATCAATGGCCCCGCCCTCTGTCTCCCTAGGCCCCGCCCATTAACTCCGAAAGGAAGTTCGATTTTTATCGGCCCTATTTTGCAGAATTTATAGCCAGTAGCATGTAACAAAATGTAAAATGGTTGGTTGGTGACCTAAATGTCGTAACTGCAGCTTGAATAAGGTGTAGTTACGACGTTTAAGTCGCAAAACCAACATTAAAGGTTAACGAAAAATTATTTGATTGATCGGTTTGTTTCTTGTTTGACAGCCGCGATTGGCAAACTGATCTTAGTCTATACATCTGCTACAGCTATTGTAAAACAGGAATATCTCTTGATCGGCATGACAAGGGTTAATTTCACCGGAACCAGTGAAATGATCGAACTCACTGTTTTAGAAGGACAAGCCCTGTTTTCGCTCAGTTAGCGCAACTGAACGTCATCGGACCAAAGAGACGTCGAGGTTACCATATAAATCGCGTGCATATTTACTCGAAAAAAAATCTATTTCATTAAAGAAATAGGATAATCGTTTGTTTCATTTAATAGATGAAGAGAATATTCTTTTCTATTCCCATGGAGGTATGAACCGAAAAACCTAATCACACTGTATAAATACGCGAAGCGGATTCATACATAGTGTGATTAGGTTTTTCGGTTCATACCTCCATGAAAACAAAAATATTCTCTTCATGTCTTATAATTTAATAACATCGGACGAAAAAAAAAAACCTTTACAAATTTTGTTACCTTTTTGTATGGGACTATTTTATGCGGAATCATACAAAATCACTGCGTGTTCAAGATTTTGTTCGTTGAGTTATGAATATTTTTTTTCGATCAATCAGATCGCCCGTTTTTGATAGACGAAACTTAAAATTAAATCATATTTATGTATCTTTTATATATGGCCTTTGTTGTTCAGTGTATGAAAGATAATTCGATATTACACTAAATCAAACAATTATCCCCTATATAATCAGAAGATCTGACAAAATGCGGTTAGTTACGACACCGGTCAAGCAGCACAATTCGCGCTATTCGACCAGAATCGATACTTTTGGAATTTCCTGATTTTCGTGTGGCGGGCTATTTATTTTAATGATTTACTTTTTTTTCTATTATCTTTTTATAACAATTGGTAATTAATTTATTTGCATGATAATCAAAAGATTATTTTTAATTATCCTCTCAGTATGTTCATTTATTTACCTATTTATTTATTATTGTTATCTATTTGTTCATGTTTTTCAATTCATTCATTCATTTATTTACTCGTGTTTATATTTATTCATTTATGTATTTGATAGTTCACTTTTATTTTTTTGATCTATTTCTATACTCGTTTATTTATATTTTCTTCAATAACCCAATTTCTGCTTTTCATAGAGGATGGTTCTTCACCAAACAATCTGAAGCTCGCCAACGTGATAGTTTATTCGAACCAAGAATGCGGTAGTATTTGGGATCCACTAGCTTCAATCACTCCGGCGATTGTCGATCAACACGTCTGCGTTAAGGGACAAGTAGGGAACGGCTCTGGCGCTTGCAGTGTAAGGCTGGCGTGTAGTAAACTACATAAATTTGTGACGTTGGAAAGTTCCAATGTTTTAATGACACCACAGCTGACGGATCGCCGGTCCCGCCCACTGACTTCACTGACCACGCCCACTAACCTCGACATGAAGTTCCACTTTGATATTTAACTGCGTAGTTTTCCAATATCTATAGTCACCATTAACAAAAACAAAAAACAAAAAAAATTCGTTGGCGACCGTCGTCGTAACTAAGGCCTGAATAAGCTGTAGTTACGACGTTGAAGTCGCCAAACCATCATAAATTATTCTAATAAATGTCAGCAAATGTTAGAGTTCAAAGTTCACTTCCACTCTCAGTGAATGATTTGATTGGTCGATTGATTCTTTGATTGACAGCCGCGATTAGTAAATTGTCTAATTGTTGAAAGCCTCTCAAAAATAATTTTTAGAAAACATCGTGGAAAATGAAGAAACTGCTTGCTACAGGTAATTTCTTTGTTATCCACAATGTTTTCTACTGAATAAAAACCTTCTCGTCTCTTCAAATTTGTACAGTCTAAAATTCTGTCGTCTTGTAATGGGTAAGTGTATACTTTTTCAGTTTTTCTTTTTTTTTTTAATTGGTCGCAAGACCAATTTGTCTAGCCAGATTCTGAAAATTTAGTTTGCCCTTATTTCTACAAACTACCTTTAGCCCAACTGGGGGCATGTAATAAAAACAAAATGTTTCGATTATTACTGCTTTCATGAATCTTTGAAGATTTACTCAAAGTTTCATATTCAGTGTTTTCGATAAGGGGTTGAACAGTCGATGCTGAAGGGTAAATGGAAATATATCATTGCATTTTACAACTTAAGAAATATCAAAAGGGAGTATAGGAAAACAAAACGGTCACATGATTTAAACAGGATACAAGAAACCAATCAAACTTTTCTACTCGTGTTGTACGCGTCCACAAGTCATCCGACCAACCCATTCGCCGAATGAATCAGGTAGTGTAAAGAAACATGTAGTAAACGGTCAGACCCTACAGGATTTTGGCCTTCTTTAGTCTATATAAAATCACTGTTTTCGTCCAGGATGTAGCACTTGTCAGAACATTCGTTGAAATATAGCCTTTCTGGTGCTGTTTCGTCACTCATAGAACTTCTCATTAAGCCTAGAAATTATATATGATGAATGATGAATTTTTTAAATAATGGACTCTAACCACAGGCACCGTCTTTTTCCGACCATGAAAATCACATGTCACCAATTTACACTTCCAATTTTTGTACACCATCTATAACACATAGACCTGCAAGGATAGGATAAAATGCACTTTTAAACAGCAGAACACATGCAGAATTACTCTAAAATCAAACAAAATATTGCATATACCACTGATTAAGACTCAAATCACCCCTGCCTTTCAAGAGCTACATTTTCTCTAAGATCTACTTTTACCATACAACGACCTAAGGAAGTAATTTCCAGTGAGGTCACTCCTGACAAGTTATAATTTTCCAGTCATAAGTTGAAAATACCACCGCTGGGAAAGATTAAGAAATAAGCAAGCCTGTCTTAATCTATCGATATATCGAAGGAAAGCTTATAGGTTAGGCAAGCAAGTGTAGAGTAATATAAATAAATGAGTCACCTGACGTAATAGTTCTCTCAACGTATAACAAGCTTTTCTTTATAGCCTAACTATAACAGTGGTAAGAGTGTCCGTTTACCATGCGAGAGGACATTGGTTCGAATTTCAGTCATTCTTCATATTCCTTATTTTTACCCTACTCTTCATTTATTTTCCGGGCTGCTGTTAAGATCAGTTGTATTTTGTTGGATTATATTATTTATGAGCATTTTACATTGTATTTAATTTTCAGATACTGAAAATTTCTATAGCGCACAATATACAAAATAGATCTTGTGGGTATTTATCCTTGTGTACCCTATTTTCATAAGTTATCATTTTTCCTTAAACCCTCAGTTATGCTATATACTAAAGCTTTCGGGGATGATCTAAATATAATATTTGAAAAAAAAAAAAAAAAAAAAAAAAACACGATCAACCCATTCTTGATTAAAGAATAGTTAAGACTGATTATTCGATTGATTGAATGGGGTTTAACGCCGCTTTTAACAGTATTTCAGTCATATCGCTGCGGCTGGAGCACCTAACAATGGATTCCTGGTATTTCTCACACTAGTACTACCACTACATCCTTTCCTAGCCACCAACTGCTATCCAACATAGGTTTTCGATTATCCACTTATTAGTGAGAGACAAATGTCGGAAAGAATATGTGCCGCCGCCGGGGATCGAACCTATGATATCCCATGATTGAAGATTAGGAGTCTGGCGCACTGCCGACTGCGCAAAGAATAGTTAAGAAGGAAAATATTTTATTGGCTATATAACGCGTAAGAATCGTAAAAACCTGGTTTTCACGAAATTTTGCCTATTTCTCGGTACCCCTGTTACTTTTGAAAACAATTTCCAGAAATAAGAATCCAAGATACCTCTAAATTTCCTACCTGAGCAAGAAATGATAATGCAACCTTTTATATGTTATGTAATATTAGAGGAGTATTTTGGATTTCTGGAAATATTATATAGACATTAACAGGTTTTAATGGATGATTGATCTCCAACTTGACACACGCACAAAAAAATCATGTGAAATCTTCACGACCGGTGGTGACATCATGTATTCACAGTTCACACTTCAAACTTCATACATATTAAGTCTGAAGTGGGAAGTGTGAAATGTGAATTATGAGACCCGTGGTGACTTCTTAAATTCACAGTACATAATCAAACCAAATTAAGTATGAAGTGTGAAGTTGGAAGTATGAAGTCGGAAGTTTGAAGTGTGAAGTTGGAAGTATGAAGTTGGAAGTATGAAGTGTGAAGTAGGAAGTGTGAAGTTGAAAGTATGAAGTCGGAAGTTTGAAGTTTGAAGTTTGAAGGGTGAAATATGAAGTCGGAAGTTTGAAGTTGGAAGTATGAAGTGTGAAGTTGGAAGTATGAAGTCGGAAGTTGGAAGAATGAAGTGTGAAGTTGGAAGTATGAAGTGTGAATTGAGAAGTTGGAAGTTTGAAGTGTGAAGTGTGAAGTTGGAAGTTTGAAGTGTTAAGTATGAAGTGTGAAGTGTGAAGTCGGAAGTTTGAAGTGTGAAGTGTGAAATGTGAAGTTGGAAGTTTGAAGTGTGAAGTTGGAAGTTTGAAGTGTGAAGTATGAAGTGTGAAGTCAGAAGTTTGAAGTGTGAAGTGAGAAGTTGGAAGTTTGAAGTGTGAAGTGTGAAGTCGGAAGTATGAAGTGTGAAGTTGGAAGTTTGAAGTGTGAAGTTGGAAGTATGAAGTGTGAAGTTGGAAGTCTGAAATGTGAAGTTGGAAGTGTGAAGTTGGAAGTCTGAAGTGTGAAGTCGGAAGTTTGAAGTGTGAAGTTGGAAGTATGAAGTGTGAAGTTGAAAGTTTGAAGTGTGAAGTATGAAATGTGAAGTTGGAAGTCTGAAGTCGGTAGTGTGAAGTGTGAAGTTGGAAGTTTGAAGTGTGAAGTGTGAAGTATGAAGTGTGAAGTTGGAAGTTTGAAGTTGGAAGTTTGAAGTGTGAAGTTGGAAGTATGAAGTGTGAAGTTGGAAGTATGAAGTGTGAAGTTGGAAGTTTGAAGTGTGAAGTTGGAAGTATGAAGTGTGAAGTTGGAAGTCTTAAGTGTGAAGTTGGAAGTGTGAAGTTGGAAGTCTGAAGTGTGAAGTTGGAAGTTTGAAGTGTGAAGTTGGAAGTTTGAAGTGTGAAGTTGGAAGTTTGAAGTGTGAAGTTTAAAGTTTGAAGTGTGAAGTTTGAAGTGTGAAAAGGAAGTTCCAACTTCACACTTCATACTTCCAAGTTCACACTTCAAACTTTCGACTTCATACTTCCAACTTCACACTTCATACTTCCAACTTCACACTTCATACTTCCAACTTCACACTTCAAACTTCCGACTTCATACTTCCAACTTCACACTTCATACTTCCAACTTCACACTTCATACTTCCAACTTCATACTTCCAACTTCATACTTCCAACTTCACACTTCAAACTTCCGACTTCCAACTTCATACTTCCAACTTCCGACTTCATACTTCCAACTTCATACTTCCAACTTCACACTTCATACTTCCAACTTCACACTTCAAACTTCCGACTTCCAACTTCATACTTCCAACTTCACACTTCAAACTTCCGACTTCCAACTTCATACTTCCAACTTCACACTTCATACTTCCGACTTCATACTTCCAACTTCATACTTCCAACTTCACACTTCAAACTTCCGACTTCCAACTTCATACTTCCAACTTCACACTTCATACTTCCGACTTCATACTTCCAACTTCATACTTCCAACTTCTCACTTCATACTTCCAACTTCAAACTTCCGACTTCATATTTCACCCTTCAAACTTTCAACTTCAAACTTCCGACTTCATACTTCCAACTTCACACTTCCTACTTCACACTTAATACTTCCAACTTCATACTTCCAACTTCACACTTCAAACTTCCGACTTCATACTTCCAACTTCACACTTCATACTTCCAACTTCAAACTTCCGACTTCATATTTCACATTTCAAACTTCCAACTTCAAACTTCCGACTTCATACTTCCAACTTCACACTTCCTATTTCACACTTCATACTTCCAACTTCATACTTCAAACTTCCTACTTCATACTTCCAACTTCACAATTCAAACTTCCGACTTCATACTTCCAACTTCTCACTTCAAACTTCCGACTTCAAACTTCCAACTTCATACTTCAAACTTCCGACTTCATACTTCCAACTTCTCACTTCCAACTTCACACTTCCGACTTCACACTTCAGAGTTACTATGTATGAAGTGTGAACTGTGAATTCTTGATGTCACCACCGGTCTTTCGTAGTTAGGCAAGCAAGTGTAGAGTAATATAAATAAATGAGTCACCTGACGTAATAGTTCTCTCAACGTATAACAAGCTTTTCTTTATAGCCTAACTATAACAGTGGTAAGAGTGTCCGTTTACCATGCGAGAGGACATTGGTTCGAATTTCAGTCATTCTTCATATTCCTTATTTTTACCCTACCCTTCATTTATTTTCCGGGCTTCTGTTAAGATCAGTTGTATTTTGTTGGATTATATTATTTATGAGCATTTTACATTGTATTTAATTTTCAGATACTGAAAATTTCTATAGCGCACAATATACAAAATAGATCTTGTGGGTATTTATCCTTGTGTACCCTATTTTCATAAGTTATCATTTTTCCTTAAACCCTCAGTTATGCTATATACTAAAGCTTTCGGGGATGATCTAAATATAATATTTGAAAAAAAAACAAAAAAAAAAAAAACACGATCAACCCATTCTTGATTAAAGAATAGTTAAGACTGATTATTCGATTGATTGAATGGGGTTTAACGCCGCTTTTAACAGTATTTCAGTCATATCGCTGCGGCTGGAGCACCTAACAATGGATTCCTGGTATTTCTCACACTAGTACTACCACTACATCCTTTCCTAGCCACCAACTGCTATCCCACATAGGTTTTCGATTATCCACTTATTAGTGAGAGACAAATGTCGGAAAGAATATGTGCCGCCGCCGGGGATCGAACCCATGATATCCCATGATTGAAGATTAGGAGTCTGGCGCACTGCCGACTGCGCAAAGAATAGTTAAGAAGGAAAATATTTTATTGGCTATATAACGCGTAAGAATCGTAAAAACCTGGTTTTCACGAAATTTTGCCTATTTCTCGGTACCCTTGTTACTTTTGAAAACAATTTCCAGAAATAAGAATCCAAGATACCTCTAAATTTCCTACCTGAGCAAGAAATGATAATGCAACCTTTTATATGTTATGTAATATTAGAGGAGTATTTTGGATTTCTGGAAATATTATATAGACATTAACAGGTTTTAATGGATGATTGATCTCCAACTTGACACACGCACAAAAAAATCATGTGAAATCTTCACGGGACTTTGATGAAATTCGAATCAAGATCTATGTTCGTGTTAGAATATTATCAGTTCTAATTAACCCTTGTCATGCTGAGCCCGGAATGTTCCGGTTTGGGCAGGAGATAAAGACATAGATCAGCCTGCACATGTACGTGCAGTCTGATATTGGTCTACACGTCCTGCTAGTACTTATCCTGCCAGAGAAGTTACGTAATTGATTTTCAAAAGAAGTATAGATTGTTTAATACCAAGCACATTCGGTGCTCTCAGCCCTTTGATTTTAATGCAATTCCGTAAGGGATTTTATACAGCATCGACAAGGGTTTACATTTACGGAAATATGGTACAAAAGGATAGAACCTCCATGTCGTGAAAGTAGTTTTTTTTTTTCTTTTTACTTTCTTTTAAAGTCGCAATAATTTAATATTTAGTTTCGTCTATCAAAATCGGGCGTTCTGATTGGCCGAAAAAAATTATTCATTACTCCATGAACAACATTTTGAGCACTCAGCTATTTTGTATGCTTCCGCTCAAAATAGTCCCATTAAAGGGTATCAAAAGACGTAGGGTTTTTGCTTTTTTTGATCGATGCTATTAAATTATGAAAAATGAAGAGAACACGTGTTGTTTTCATGGAGGTATGAACCGAAAAACCTAATCACACAATGTATGAATCCGCTTCGCGTGTTCATACAGTGTGATTAGATTTTTCGGTACATACCTCCATGAAAACAAACAATATTCTCTTCATCTCTTAAATGCAACGATCCGTCCGATTTTTCGGTGACGACTGACTACAGTGCTCACAGTGCTTAGACTAACCTTCTGTTTACATTTAACATTAGTGATATGATATGCATTGCAAATCATAAATGTCATATCATACTCAGTAGAGAGACTACAAGAAAATTGAAATGTAGATTATTCTTATACAAATGTATTATGTTTCCACTATTTTTACAATGGTAATCAACAAAAATGTGTTCATGCACAAGTATTCCTCTTTTCAAAAGCTTTGGACAAATATTTACTCATAGTTGTTGACTGACTTCTCTCTTTGGGAATTTTAAAAGCGCCCCTTGAATAGATTATCATAATATATAGGATTGATATGCTTCTCCAATAATTAATAAGGTCATTTTCACGATCAATATTCTTTCTTCGGTTAAATTCCGGTTCCATTCGGTTTGTACTATATTGACTTACATGTCTCGTAACGCGAAATATTTTTGCCTCATTTCTTTCTTTTTATAAATTTACGAACAATCATTTTTATGATAAAAACAGCTTAATCACTTTCTTTCAAATGTCTGAAAAAATTACAGTTAGAAATTTGAAAAAGGAGAGCCATAAATGCTCTTTCATAATTTGTGCAAAAGCCGCTTTAATGATAGTATTCATTGCCCTTAAAAACTTAAAATGGACGATATTGAATTCAATAAAAAGTTCTTCTCTTAGATCACTACATTCATTAAGAAAGAGGGTAAATTGCGATTCATTTTCAATTTCGTTACAGAAGTTACATGTTCTATTTTCTCGCGGAACTTCGTCTTCCAATATAAAGATTTAGTACACTAAACCGGAATTTAATCATTAAAGAGATGACGAGAATATTTTTTGTTTTATGGAGGTATTGACCGAAAAAACTAATCACACTGTATGAATACGCGAAGAAGTATGTTTAGGTTTTTCGGTTCATACCTCCGTGAAATCAATAAGCATTCTCTTCATTTTTTATAATTTAATAGCATCGAGCGAAAAAGCAAAAACTTTACAAATTGTGATACCTTTTTGTATGGGACTATTTTGTGCGGAAGCATACAAAATCGCTGCGTGCTCAAAAAAAATTTTCATGGAGTTATGAATATTTTTTTTCGACCAATCAGAACGCCCCTTTTTGATAGACGCATATAAACATTTAATTATCATAAGTTACATTGTAGTTGATCGTTGCATTGATTTGAATTTGGAAGAGTCCATGTCTAGTAGTTTACTATAGAATCCCTTTCTCTCTTCAGGGTGATAGCGGAGGACCACTTACCTGTCGGGATTGGAACAAAAAATGGGTGTTAGCAGGGGCCACATCCTGGGGAATGATTCCGTGTCATGAAAATGGGGAGGTGAAGTACCCGGCAGTATATGCCCGAGTCTCCTACTTCTACGATTGGATAAATGAGGTCTGCGACTCCTGCTTGAATACGCCGTAGTTACGATTGTTTTCGATTGCAAGAGAACGGGATGAATTAATTTAACTTTCTCGGATTTCATTTGAAAACTGTAAAATAAATCGATTTAAAATCATATCCTAATTTACTTTTTTTGTTTGAAAGCATAGCGTGACAAAAGCCGTTGTGCTGTGGATAGCACGTTAGAATGCGATTAATGGGGTCACGGGTTGGACCTCCGGCGCGGCCAACATTCACATTGCAATGTGTATATCTTTATAGGCGGTGAATCGTTTAGGCCTATCCTTTTTTGCAAAATTTTAGACCTGTCCAAATTCAAAGGTTTTGGAGACGGAAAGTTAATTTGGATTTAATTTGAGAAATAATGTAGAAAATAGGGTAGAAAACATTACACTTTCTTCTTTCTTTAAAATATTTTCTCAACTATAAATTCACAGGGACGTAAATACCATGGATTGAACAGGAAAGGTTTAACTGTAATAATACGGCTGAAACCTCGGATAGGATGTTTTGGTAGAATTGGTATTAGAAATATCAGAAAGTCAATTCCGTTTTTACATACTAAAGAAAAGTACGGATACGCAAACATTGTGAGAAAAAGAGAAAGCGCTTGTTTCAAGGAATTTCTCTATTCTCTCACATTTTTTTATAAAAGCTTTATGGCATTTTCAAACTAAACGATCTTCGAAATGCTGTCTGCAATCTCTTTGAATAACCTAAAGTTACGATGTGTCTGTCCCCAAACCAACAACAAGTTTTATGAGCATGCGTAGAAAATAAGTGAAAATCAGGCATGATTTGGTTGGTCGATTGATTCTTTGATCGTCAGCCGCGATCCATATAATGATACAGTTTGCGTTTTTCTTCAAACTTAGATTAATCCCTATCGATTCTGCTTCCTGGAGAAGGCAACAGTACTCGCGTCGAAAGCGAGGTCTAATAACAGAACTAAGATCGATACCTGCTCCCGGGAATAGAACCCAGGACTTCTTGATCGGGAGACCGACGCTTTATCTCTCGACCACGGACGTTTTCGACCACGGACGTTTTTCTGCCGTTCTCATTAGAATCGCATGAAGAAGAAAAGACTGTTAGGAAAGGAAAGGTGGTTTGTGAGACACAAAACCCACGGTAAACTTTTGTCGCGCAGTGCGTGTTTCAACTAACTAATGGGACGCCGGCCATGCCTTTTGATCACAAACAAGGCAGTTCGACTATATGATCAAAAGGTGTAGAACTATGAACAACAAAATTTGTAATACTTTTAAAGGCTCTATGGCTCTCGCAGGTACAAGATTAATCACTGATGGGAATCCTGAAATCTTTGTTAGAATTGTTTACGGACCCCTCTATTAAAAAAAAAAGCCCGCTTTATTTGCCGAACAAAAAAAAAGAAGATAAAGTTCAAAAATATTTTTTGTTGGTAACATAATATCATTTTGAAATTCGTTTTCGTTTTTTGTTCTGCAAATTTTTTCAAAGGGGCTCGTGACCTATTCTGTATTTATCAATAGTGAGGTCTGTAAACAATTTTAACCAAGATTTCAGAATTCCCTTTTTTGAGAAATATTTCCCTTCGAGAGCCATATAGGTTTTAATTGCCAAAGCTGCGATATCATGGTATCATAGTATTCGTCTTAAAGTCATAATGACACTTGGACAGTTTAACACTCACATATGTAATAATGGTAGGTGCTCCAGCCGTCGCGATATGACTAAAACGCTGTTAAAAGTGACGTTAAATCCCATAAAAAGAAAACAAATTATAATAAATGTAGTCTCCAAACAATGATTGATTTGAGTGGCATTCATCTTTCTGTTTAAAATCCCTGTTTAATCCTTTTTGGTCCTCGACCCAACAGTTAACACCTATTCATTACATGGGCACAGTTGGTGTGATTTTTATCATATTTCTTAATTGATAAATGACATAAGAAGTCCATGATGGTCCTATATCGATCTCCTGGTTATGATGGCTCAATGCTTTATGAAGAAAAAACATCAAAGCTCTTAATTATTTTGGAGGAGAAGATTTTTAAAGAATTTCCCCTTTAATCCAAAGTACAAATGTATATATTTTATCCCACAATATAGCGCTAAATTCCAGAGTACGGTAATCCTTTGAAGTATTTTGGTAGATGGTCAATAAGCATATCAACGCTCTAGGCCTAATGGTTAAGAAAGAGAAGATTTTCGACGATATTCTTCTTTATTTCTATCTAAAATCGGGGATTGCACTGAAAAGGGGCTAATTTCCAGAGAACGGCAATTCTTTGCAGTATTTTGGTAGAGGGTCAATAGGTTTTTGATAAATACCAAATATCAAAGCTCTAGGCCAAATGGTTTGGAATGAGAACAATTTCAAAGATTCCCTTATTTATTCCTATATGTAAAATCAGGGATCGCACAGAAAAGGGCTATTTTCAGAGTACGGTATTTCTTTGAAATAATTTGGTAGAGAGTCAAAAGAAGACGATTTGAACCAAATATCAAAGCTTTAGGCCTTATGGTTTGGAGGAGAAGATTTTCAAAGATTTTCTTATTTATTCCTATGTAAAATCAGGGATCGCGCAGAAAAGGGCTAATTTTCAGAGTACGGTAATTTCTTCGGGTATTTTTAGAGAGTAAATAGATGACGATTTTTCAAAATACCAAAGCTCTAGACATTATGGTTTTGGAGAATAAGATTTTCAAATATTTTCTTTCTTTATTCCTATGTAAAATCAGGGATCGCATAGTAAAGGGCTAATTTTCAGACTACCGTATTTTCATCTGGTTGCCATGGCAACTAACTTTCTCCGTGGATTTTAACTCTTTGAAGTATG
The DNA here is from genome assembly GCA_946902895.1 of Fragum fragum. Lineage (NCBI taxonomy): Eukaryota > Metazoa > Mollusca > Bivalvia > Cardiida > Cardiidae > Fragum > Fragum fragum. The sequence goes on from OX336365.1 coordinate 15,436,857, forward strand.
TTGAAAGAACATGACCTAAGGAACATTTTTGTGAATTTCGGTTGAAATTCCATGGTAAGTCAAGGAGGAGAAGATTTTTTGTAAATCGTGAACGGACGGACGGATATTTGATGCACAGATGAACGCCGGACGAAGACTGATCACAATAGCTCACTCAGAGCACTTTGTGCTCAGGTGAGCTAAAAAAAGGATACATTTTGATTAAATTTTGTAGATAAGATGTTAAGTTGTGTGGTATCCCTTTCCTGTTCAATAGTTGTTTTTACGTCCCTGTGATTTTATACTTGAGAAAAACATTGTAGGAAAAGAAGAAATTGCTAGTACCAGTACTCAAGTTCCACAAAAAATTGCTGACCCATGGCATCGTGCTGATTTTTATTATTAGCTAGAAAAGCGTCAGCTTTGAAAGCTTAAGTTAACAGACAAAATTTTGAGGTCGTCTCAATGTTCAACGAGTGCAAACTGCCACTGGAAGCTTAACCACTAACTCATTTGAAGCCTACGCCATAAAAGTATTTCAGGAATGATGCAATCTCTATTCCAATTGTAGAGAACTCTTTCAAAAGCATGCTAGTTAACACATTCCCACTAAATTCCACTTTTAAGCATCTCAAAAAGGCCGTTTGAAAATCATATAAAGTACTTTGAATTTAGTATCTTCTGGGGGCCTGAAATGTCAAAAACTTTTAATCACCCCCTGGCCGTGTCACTGGAGCTGAACACATTAAATTTTCAAAAACCTCTCAGAACTGAATGAGAACATTGAACCCAAATTTAACAATTTTAACCCATTCTTACACATCTTACAAAAGTTTAGATTGGTCCAAATTTAAAATCGTCGCAGAGGACATTTTTAAGCTGATGAAATTCCAAAATTCGTTGTCTTTTGAGATAGAAAATATTGCGGATAATGAAGAAATTGCTGGTGACAGATAATTTCTTTATTATCTGCAATGTTTTCCAAAGAACTAATCTTGAGGTGGGTAAAAAGCCGGATTGTGTGGGAATGGGTTAAATCTTCATACCGCATTACTAGTCTACAGTCTAGTATCAAATGGCTAGCCTTCACTAGGGCCTATTCCTTGTGATGGATATTCTTCTTAAGTTTTCATTTTCATTGTGATGCTTAACCGTCACTACAATGAAGTTAAAACAGAAAGTATGTGATGCTTATCCGTCGCTGGGTAATATTGAAGAAAAAACTAGAAATGGCCTTAGAAAGAATGGTGGCAAACCTTCACTGATTAGAAAGAATGGCTAATCATCACAATTATTTGAATTCTGGAAATATAAAACACTATGTAAAACCGAGATAGGCTATTAACCCTTGTCATGCTGAATCCGGAATATTCCTGTTTTGGCAGGAGATATAGACCAAGATCAGCCTGCACATAAGTGCAGTCTGATCTTCGTCTATACCTCCTGCTTGTATTTTTCCTGCAAGCGTTTGAGTTGTTTATGAATTGATTTCTAAAAGACATGGAAACATTGATCTTTGAACAACAAGTTCTATCAGTGCTTTCAGCCCTTTGATTTGACAGCAATCCAGTAATGTAATTTAGACAGCATGACAAGGGTTAAGAAACCGTGATGTCTCGGGGCAGTTAGCCAACTACATTGTGTCGGTGAATGTCACATCATTTTTCTTTACAGGACAAGGTACTTATTGAAAATTTAAAGCAATTTCTAAACACTGGGTGTGTTGGTCATCATTGTAGTCGATAAATCGTGTCTAGCGAAAAGAAAAGATTTTGATTCAAATGGATGGCTTTTTATATGCTTCACGTAGACATAAGAAACGTGTTTTTTAGAAAGAAGAAAGCTCATTTATTTTGGAATAGATTATTTTTAGACGATTTTCCGTCTCAATAGGAGGTGAGAGTTAGCCACTAGATACTGAAATGGCTTAGTGGGCATACAGTTTAAAATAAAAATTTAAAACGGAGTTAATCCCGCACGTGCCCTTTGTGCGTAATGGAACGTTTGAAGAAAGGTAACTCTTGTTTCGCTTAAACCGCTGAAGACAAGGGAGACAACTAATGCACAATCAAGCGCTCAGATGACTTGATAACATTCGCCATGTTGGACTCTTCCCGTGAAATTCATTGAATTTTTCAGGATAAAAATTGTTAATTGTGTTACAATACATCATAGAGTCCGACACATTCTTGTCTGATCTTAAATATACAATCTATCTTTCAATGATAGCACAATAATACGACACGATGTGAATGAAATTAGTGAATAAGGTGCAGGTGAAAATATATTGATAGACTGCGAAAATAAACACAACTGTCAAAAACTCTTTCGCACTTTAATAACTGTTGAAATACTGATGGAAAACATGTAGTTGATCTGTTATAGGGAAAAGTTATTTCTTTGACTCGATGCTTCTTTAAATTTATGTTTTTGTGTCGATTAAATTACCAAAATGGATTTGAATTCCAAGAAATTCAGTACTCCTCAGGAAGAAATTACATATTGGAGAGAAGCTGCCCAAAAGTTTAAACATGAGTAAGTAGAAAATTGACAAAATGTGACTGTAAATCAAATAATTTGTCAACCAATGAAATCATTCATGTAGACAACAAAATGAGTTTTGAACTCTGACATTGGCCGCCATGTTTGATAACTTTTTGTTAGTTTGGCCCCTTAAACATCGTAACTACAGCTTATTCAAGCTTTAGTTATAATGTTTAGGTCACCAACCAACCATTTAACTATTTTATCATATGCTACTGGCCATAAATTTTGCAAAATAGCATTGATTCAAATTGAAACAGGCATTAGCATGGTCAACTGTGTAAGTGGGTGGGGCTAGTGATTGGTTAAGTATTTTATTGACATTTTTGATTCTTTAACCCATTCCCACTCAATGATGCTTTTAGACGCCCCCAAGACAAAAAAACTTCAGAGCATTTTTTCATTATCCACAATGTTTTCTAAAGGAAAACGCAAAGATTTTTAAATTTCATCAACTGAAAATTGCCGTCTGCAACGTCTTTGAATTTGGACCAGCCTTAAATATTTGTCATCTGGTAATGGGTTAATAGGTGCATAGATCTTAGACACTGGTCAGGCTCAGCCTAGACATTCTACTTCATAATCCCAGGCAATCAATGCTGATTATTATTGGGAAGAATCACATCCACACAGTTAACTGTGAGTATTCAATATCTAATAAGACTAGTCACCAGAGGTCTAAGTTAGAATGTTTGCAACATGCATTTATCCAAATCCATTAATTTTACAACCTCCCTTTATTTTGCATAACTTTGGTATTGTCACAGTAACTTAGGATTTGATGGGGGGAATGAAATTCTACTTTTTGGAAGGATAGTCGATCTTCTACAGACAGCTACCTAGCTGCAATAAGGTAGCTCTCTTTCTTATAATCTGTTGATTGCCAAAAAAGGGCTGCAATATCGCATCTATCAGATACCCATTTTAATGCTTTCCCATTATGATTACTGATTTTGCGTGCCTGTGATATTACACTTGAGAACACAGACAAACTTTGTATCAAGGAAACTTTTTAAAGAAATATTTGCAATTTGGTAAAGACTTTAGGAGATTGGTATCAACATGGCATATCTAAAGCAACATTTTATCTTTATCGTTCAAGATGTGGTCATTAGTATTCAATTGCCTTAAAAATAGTCATATAATTTTAGTCAATCATTGTCACTTGTGATCAGGCCTACCAAGTGAAGGGCAGAGTTTTCAATGAATGACGTGCCTGTGATTGACGCATATTGGCAAATTTAACCATTCATTGTGTTTGAAAAATTCAGATCACTTACGTCTTTTGTGTAGTGTCGATAGTTGTAAATATCAAAATAAATCATTGATTCCCGGCACAAAACGTAAAGTAAATTGTTGTTTATCATAATTCATCAAAGTGGTCATTGAGAGTTTAACTGTAACTCTATATTTTTTCCTTTCTTGTATGCGCACGTGTGGGGTGGGTAAATATATTTTCAAAAAATCTCATTACATTGGAAATAGTACTAATACCGCCAAATTCGATGTATGTTATATTTCATATGGCCTAGATACCAGGCCGTTTTTAACTCAATTCGGTTACCAATACATGGTCATATCATCAATTTTACTCGCTACAACTAGTCTGCATATATCTGCTCACAGGTTGGAACTCTTTTTTCAACCAAATTTTGATTTTAACCTTTGGTTTTGCTAGTTAAAAATAGCCATTTTATATAGGTTTATATAGGGATAATTTTTCAACTCCCCGCAACCGATCACGTGGCTTAGTCTCGGGAAAATATCACATTTAACGAGATTTAATTTGACGCATGCACTGTGAGAGCGTGAAAAGGTCTATTGAAAGGTTTTGCTGACGACAATTCAATGTTAATTTTATCTGAAAAATAAATATTCTGTACGATGGAAAAAAATGTGGAAAAAGAAGAAATTACAAGCACTTTCCTCTTTTTTTCCACAATGTTTTCTCAGGTATCAAAACAAAGAGACATAAAAGCCAGGGATTGAACAGGAAAGGGTTACAGATGTAAAAGTGGAAAACTTTTTATTTCCTCCAGCCAAGGACAGTGCATGACCAGTCAGAGAGAGTTGGAACAAGTTCAAGTAGTTCCCAAAAGTTTTAGAGATACATGTATTTCTAGATCCCAAAATAGATTCAATATCTCCCACTAATTCTAGATATAAATAATTCATGTTAAACAAACTTCTCTCTGATTTAGATGTAAATGAAAAGTAGACAGGTTTAGCATTTTGTTACCTTCTTTGAATATTCATGTTGCAGACTTGTATGTATATAGGATAGTAATCAAGCTCCACACAGGATTTACAGGACTTAGACTTTTTCTCTACCCAGAAAGTGTACAAAATTCAAAATTTCATAAACTTGAAATTGTTGTTTGCAACTCCTTTTATTTGGACCAGTCTGAAATTTTGTTGTCTGGTAATAGGTTAAATTGATTGATTGAATGGGGTTTAACGCCGCTTTTAACACTATTTCAGTCATATCGCGGCGGCTGGAGCACCTAACAATGGATTCCTGGTATTTCTCACACCAGTACTACCACTACATCCTTTCCTAGCCTCCAGCTGCTATCCCACTTAGGTTTACGATTATCCACCCATTGGTGAGAGACAATTGTCGGAAAGAATATTTGCCGCCGCTGGGGATCGAACCCATGACACCCATGATTGAAGATGGTAATAGGTTAAAGGAATTTTTAATCTGTGTTTGAAGGTTTCATGATTTAAGTCTAATATCTAAACCCTGGTACGCCAATTTATTCACGAAGTAGGACTAAAACCCCTAAGCTGTGCATGGTTGTGACACTCTGATGTTCTAAGGTCTTGTTAATTCATCACCATACAAAAACTGATGAATTTTCCAAATTCCTATGTAAATCCTGTTTTTATGCTCCCCGAAAAAATTTTCGGGGGAAGCATATATTTGCCGGCCTGTCCATCCGTCCGTCCGTCCGTCCGAAATCATACTTCAGCAACCCATGGGCCTAATTGGACGAAACTTCATATATAATCTTCCTAGGAAATTTCCAAGACCCATGTCTTTATTTTTCTTATTTCAAGGCTGCATCATGGAAAAAGGAGCCTTAATGTAATAACTAGTTTTTTGCCAATTTCTACAAGACTAATTGTTAGAATTTCATGAAATTTCAAATTTGAGTAGCAATCAGATGCCCTTGACCTTAAACTAACGGGAATTTTCGTTTAAAAAAATGTGTCATGGGAAAAGGGGCCTTATTGTTATTACCTTTACATTAACTGTCTTTTTTCCCCGCAAAAACTAAAATTGGCAATAACTTTTGATTGGTTATAGATCATGTCTTCATATTTCACATGTGCATTGCTTGTGACAAACCCTTTCTGTTGGTACCAAGTTCAAGGTCATCATTCAAGGTCAAAGTCATTCGCATAAGAATGAGCTACTGTTATATCAATTCACTATTGACATACACTGGAAGGAAATAATTGTCTTTTAAAAGGCGCTTGATGTGATATCTTTACATTTCTCCCAGTAATTGGTCCTTAACTTTTTCTCCACAACCCTGGGAATACCTACATACAAATGTCATGGTAAACTGTTTTTAGTACATTTTGACTGTTGATTTAAAGCATACTTAAGTATCAAGCACTTACTCGGGGAGCATAACCCGTCACTGACGGCTCTTGTTTGATAAGCCCCAAAGCATATAATATGTTAACCTTTTCAGTCATGCTGTCGAATGTGGTCTTTGTGATCAATAGGTTCAGAGTTTGATCCATGTTAGTTATTTTCCATGCTAGATTTTTCATCATTTTGGCATGCACACTCTGTCATTATGTGAGTTCTGCTGAATTTTTTCAGAAGCAGATTCAAAAGGGATTGATCAAAGATGCAAGAGCTTTGTTTGACAAAGGATGTAAAATGAGTTACAGGTTTGAACTAAACTTCATCAGATGATTGGTAGTCTTGCTTAACCCATTCCCACACAGCAACGCTTTTAAACGCCTCTCAATATAAAGGTATTGGAAAACATTGTGGAAAATGAAGAAATTGCTTGTCACAAGCAATTTCTTCATTATCCACAATGTTTTCTACCACAATAGACAAAGATTTTAAAGATTTCATCAACTTTGAATTGTCATCTGCAACTTATTTGAATTTGGACTGATCTAAAATTCTATCGTGAGGGAATGGCTTAATGAATCTTGACAAAGTTGCAAGAACTGATCAGAGTGTGTACAAAAACTGTCCAGTCAGATTTAACTCATTACCAGATGACAAACTTTAGTTTGTGAAATTTGGAGGTTAATTTCTCTTTTGGGTTTATAGAACACATGATTGTGGAATGAAGAAATTACTTCAATACAATAAAATTCTTCATATCTTCCACAACTAAATTGTGTTTCAAAGATTCTTTTTTGAGAGAGACGTAAAAAAGCAGGATGGAGTGTGAATTGGTACGTAACATTAATTGTCAGACTAATTAATACATTTGAAATGGTTATAGTTTACAATTTACTTGACCTTGATATAGCATCTCCTGAGAACTTTAACCCTTTCCTGTATAAACCCGGGATTTTACGTCGTTGTGATTTTTTTGAAAAAGAAGAAATTTTTTGTAACAAGCAATTTCTTCTTTTCCCACAATATTTTCTACCACATGGGATGATTTCATTTCAAACTTCATCCAATTTTCATTGTCGTCTGTAACCTCTTTCAATTTGGACAGGTCTAAAATTTTGCAAAACAAGAAAGGGTTAATTCTCTACATTGTTTTGACCAACAAAGATCTCTAAATTTCTTCTTTTCCCATTCAGGTGTTCAAAGCTTGCTTTAAATTCTTCTTTGGACCCTTCATACTTCTTTTTGAAGAGTTGTTTTGAAAGATGAATTCTTATCATTGATTACAAACTTAACCCATTACCAGATGGCAAGTTTTAGACTGAAAGAAGCTGTAGATGGTAATTTTAGGTTGATGGAATTTAAGGAAAAATGCATACTGTGGTAGAAAACATTGTAGATAATGAAGAAATTGCTTACACCAGGCAATTTCTTCATTTTCCACAATGTTTCTTAAACCTATTTTTCTAGTGTGGCATCAAAAAGAGGATTTGAAGCGGAATGCATGCATGGGTTATGCAGAGAAATTAACTGCTAGATCAAACTTAAATGTAAGACACTATAGATTGGTATTTATACAAACAGATTTGTGTGTACTTGACTTAACCCATTACAACGCAACAGCCTTTTAGACTGGTCCAAATTGAAAGATATTATAGATGACAATTTCAATTTCTTTTGTCTTTTTGGGTTGAGATCATTGTGGGAATTTCTTCATTTTTCACAATGTTTCCTAACTCATTTTTTGACTGAATGTGTCATTGTGGGGGTAATGGGTGAAATAAATTCTTGTGAGCATCAGTTCTGTCAACAATCTGGTATTCAGTAAATGATTGAACAAATTTACATGTCCAAAATGTAAATAAAATTGGCCTGTCATGCTGTATCAAGGACTAGAGATATATCTCCCTTCACAGGGCTCACGTTTGACTCCTAAACCAGGGTTTTGACCCTCAAATTTCTGAAAATATCCTATTCATTTTTAGGGGTCCACTTTGACCCTCAAATTTTTAGTGATTCATCTTGTTACTCTAATCAGTGCATGGCGATACACTATTGAAATTGGAATAAATTATTTGTCTCCTTCATATCTTTATTATGGATTTACATAAGAGAATCAACTTAAGCAAGAAATTGCTTGTTGTTTCTAAAACTTTCAAATACATGTGTTACTGTTTTTATAATTTCCTTTTTTTTACTACTAAATCAACATTTTTGTTCCCTAGAAATCCACCGGTTAAGGGGTCAATGTATCCTTCCTTAACTTCAACAGCTAGCCCAGGTGCGACAGGAAATGGAGCCTCTGCAATAGAGCGATGTTTTTATTTCAAATTGAAAAATTTGATTATTTGTCAAATTGTTAGTCAGGCCATATGTAAAGGACAGTCATTGAATCATCTTGTCAAAATAATTCCAATTAGTACCAACAATATAGGGCTTGATGAAGTGATATAGAATGTCTCATTATCTACAGCCTGGATAATGAAAAAGATGGTTTTATAAATTTCATTTATTTTTAAATCTATTTGGTTTTATTTGCCACAGGTTTTGCGAGTTTTGAGACTAGCAAATAATTAAGTATCCAGTACTCGCAGATATGTCAGATGTCTGATGTGAGTCCCATGATTTGACCCTTTAAGGCTCATCTTCAGTAAAGAATTGAAGACTTTTTTCAACAATCTTCAATTTTTATCCAAAGAACGTTAACTCAATAGAGTTGGAAGTTTGAAATATACCTCATGGTACATGTATATATCCAAAGTAAGATGATAATTCAAAGCCTCTACAGCTCTCCTATGGACAAATTTCTCATTAAAGGAAATCTGATGTATTTGTATAATCTTTGTTGAAATCTTGCTTTCTGTAAGATACTAACTTTGCAGAATGTGAGAAAAGGAGAAATTGCTTGTAACAAGTGATTCTTTTTATTTCTAACTCTGCTTTCTACCCTGTGTAAATCTTATTTTTCAAATTTCACACACTGAAGTGACTTTAAAATGTTGACTGCAGCATCTTTTGATTTGGATAAGTCTAAAATATTCCAACCTTAAAACACTTCACGCTGGCTTGAGTTAGGTGCAACTTTTTTTTTATCCCAAATTTATTTTTCACAGACCATCTTTTTAACATATCATGTGCCAGATATCTAATAGCAGATAAATGATTTACAGAGGTCTAGATAAGAGGGAGCAACAGCGTATTCTAAAATCCTTATTTCTCATCGGAACCCCATATTATGGATACTCATTTGAATCGTCTTTTCTAGACGATTCAAATGAGTACCTACAACATATGGTTGATGGTAGTATTGGTGAAATGTTTAAATTTAAAACAAGAATTACGTCCTCTGTCTACAGCTCTGGATTTAGTCTTAATGGTTGTTAAAATCTTAAGATCTTCTCTGTATACCATGCTGAGGCAAGAGATTTAACCCTTGTCATTCTGAATAAAGGGCTATCTAAAATTGCATTATATTAAAGGAATGAAATAACCAGAAGTACTAGTTACAGGTCCATATTTCATTTAGAAACTGATTATGTAAACAATTCTGGCTAGAAAAGGTCTGGCAGGTGATGTAGATTAAGATCAGGCTGCACATATGTGCTGACTGATCTCCTGCCAAAACAGGAATAATTTAGGTTCAGCATGACAAGGGTTAATTTTGTAAAATGCAGCTTATTTAACCAGCTGTTATTTTGAACCATTCCCTCACAAACGCACTTTTTGGACACCTTAAAGAAATAAGACTTTGGAAAACATTTTTGTAAAATGTAAAATGCTTGTTCTACAAGCAATCCTTCTTTTCCCACAATATTTTCTACTTGAGAAGAGCCGCCGTCATAGCGCAGTTGGTAGCATGTAGGACTGTCAATCTAGAGGTCCCGGGTTCGATCCCCGACGGCGGCACTCATCCTTCCCGACTATTTGTCTCTCACAAATGGGTCAATAATCTGAGACCTATGTTGGTTAGCAGCTGGAGGCTAGGAAAGGATGCAATGGTAGTACTGGTGTGAGAAATACCAGGATTCTATTGTTAGGTGCTCCAGCTGCTGCGATATAACTGAAAGATTGTTGAAAGCGGCGTAAAACCCCATTCAAACAAACAAAAAATCTACTCCAGAAGATAAATATTTCATTAACTTGAAAATGTTGTCTGCAAAATCTTTGAATTTTCAGATTTTTGGGGGGTCAAAACCCTTATTCAAAATTGGTTTCTGCATTTGAAAAAGCCTGAACATTAAAATACCATCATCAGTGCCAGATTCACATTCCCGAATAATGACAGGCTACAACAATCCTGATTTACAATCAAGAATTAGATCCAGTAATTTTGAAGCTGAAATTTAAAATGAAATGACAGCAACTCACAAAGTTTACAATCTGCAATAATCTGTTTTATTTATAATCAGCATTCTTTAACCCATTCCAACACTAGAGAATTTTAGACTGGTCCAAATTGAAAGAAGATGCAGACGACAATTTTAGGTTGATGCAATTCTAAAATTCTTTGTCTTTTGTGGTAGAAAACATTGTGGACATGGAAAAAATTGCTTGAAACAAGCAATTTCTTCCATGTCCACAATGTTTCCAAAAGCTTTCTTCTTGAGGGGCGTAAAAAGGAGGGCTTGTGTGGGAATGGGTTAATGTGCTCATATGTTGGAGAGTTTTTCATTTGATAAATTAACCCAATTCTCTCACAATCCTGCTTTTTTAAGCCCCTTAACCCATTACCAGATGACAAAATTTTGGTCCAAATTTTAAAAAGTTGCAGACGATAATTTTAAGTTGATGGAATTATAATCATTCATGTATTTGGAGTAGAAAACATTGTGGATAACATATATGTAGAAAATTTATGTTATTTTAAAGACCTTTGTGTTTCTGGGTAGACAACATTAGTGAGAAATGAAGAAGTTTCTTCATTTTCCACAATGTTTTCCAAAGCCTTTTTTTGAGGGACTTTGTTCCTTGAATTGATAGGCATTACTTGGCTGTAAGGTTTGGGTGATCAATCAAGGTCAAGGTCACATTTTTGGAAAAAAGGCTGTAACCTGGTATTGTGTCTCAACAACAAATCTTGTTTTTCTTAATACTATTTGGGGGGAGGGGGCATAAAAATGAGGGATTGTGTGGTAATGTTTTTTGTTTTTTTAGATGAGTATTGATTTGTAACTTCTTCCAACTTGGACCAATCTAACATTTTGAATCTCGGTAATGATATACTTGAGTGCATTCCAGAACAATGTTATTGATTCAGAAATGCCAGTGAGATAATTACTGAATAATTGTTTGCCACACACCTTAGATTGAGAATGAAATGATTGTTGCCAAAATATTGTGAACTCTGTCCAAGAGATGTTCAGGGCTTGTGTTTGACTTGTAAACATGACTGGGATTTGAAAATATCCTGTTTAGATGCTTAAAAATATATCTCCTTGAGAGTAATTTCTAAGAGTCAAAACTGAGAATTTTGATCCTTCCAATTTTCAGTGATGCATCTGATATACCACTGAAAATTGTATAAATTATCTGCTAAATTCATGTCTTTATGAGTTTGTTTCTTTCAATGGGGTTTAAGTTAAACTAACACCACTTTAAACAATATTTCAGTTATATCGTGGCAGCTTGCCGAAGCTGGAGCACCTAACAATGGATTCCTGGTATTTCTCAGTACTACCACTACATCCTTTCCAAGCCTCCAGCTGCTCATCCCACTTAGGTTTACCATTATCAGAGGTCTAGATAAAAAGGGCTAACAGCATTTTAAAATCTGTATTTCTCAACGAAACCCTATGTTGTGGGTACTCATTTGAATCATCTTGTGGAGGCGATTCAGGCAAGTACCTACAATAAAGGGTTTATGGTAGTATTGGTGAAATATTTAAATCTAAGATTAGAATAACACCTTCTATCTGTAGCTACGGATTATTCGCTGATTGGTGGGGGTCAAATGCCGAAAAAGATACTTGCAGCAACCAGGGATGAAACCCTTGACCTCATGATCGAGAGTCTGATGCGCTACTACTACACAATGGCTGCTACCCTCATTCTTTATGAGAGATTTTAGAACACATACTGAAAGAACAGAGAATTTATACAGTTTGACCCCTTTCAAAATCAATTGTGAACCCTAAAATTTCATGGACAAATTAGGAGTCGATAACTCTTTAGATTTCAAAGGCGAGCACAAGCCTTAATAATTTAATTTTCTTTTTTGTCTATCAAAAACGGGCGTTTTGATTGGTCAAAAAAAATTATTCATAACTCCATTAACAAAATTTATGAGCACACAGCAATTTTGTATGCTTCCACACAAAATAGTCCCATACAAAAAGGAATCAAAATTTGTAAAATATTTGCTTTTTTCACTCGATGCTATTAAATTATAAGAAATTCTTACAGTGTGATAAGTTTTTTCGGTTCATACCTCCATGAAAACAAAAAATTTTCTCTTCATCTCTTAAATAGTCTAATACTGTTTTGACAGTCATAGATATTATAGAAATTTTGTTAACCCATACAGACAAAGATCAAATTCATCCCAAATAAATGTGCAATCTGATCTTAGTCTTTACACCACCTTTTTGTTTAAAGAATTGTTTTTATTCCCCGCATCGAAAGATCGGGGCATATTCTTTACTGTTGTCCGTCTGTCCGTCATTCAGTCTTTCCAACTGTCTGTTTGGCTGCAAAACTTAACCAAAATACTTAAGATTGCCAATTACTACCAGCCTATTAAAGATACAATGCTCATATTTGGCATGATGGTACATCTCCATTATGATGAATATTGATGGAAGCTTGCAAATTATATTAGAAGTAACAATGCATGCAATTTATGCAGATAGATTTTTAAAAACCTGTTTATGAAAAGATGCCATCTTGATTTAAAAAGACAGGCTAGATGGTTTGCTAACCATAAACTCTAATGACGTCCGACCAGGTACTTAAAATGAGGTAACGCACGACATTAGTTGCATATTCAGGGAAACAATGTCGGAAAAGGAGAAATTGCGTATATTTCTCCTTTACCCAGAATGTTATCTGCCCAATCTGACAATTTCAGTTTCAAACACTTATTTATTGAGGTCTGCAACATCTTAAGTTTGGATGGTTCTAAAATTCTGTTGTCTGGTTATGGGTTTTTCTTAAAATTAAGATTTTATTATTCAGTTTAGAGGAAACCAAAGAAGAACTAGAGGAGTTCCAGATCAGTAGTCGAGAATTAGAATCGGAATTAGAAGCTCAAGTAGAACAGCTAGAAAAGAAAAATAACAACTTAGAACAACAAAACTCAAAGTACCAACATGAAGTGGAATCACTCAGGGTATGTTAAAAGATCAGTATTTCTCCTCGCGTATTTGCTTGCTATGAAAGGTTGCTCCTTGTCCTTGTTCAGATCTGCATAAACCTTGTCATGCTGAATAAAATCCTCTACAAAATCTCATTTAAATCAAAGGGCTATAAGCACTCGAAACACTGATTGAAGGTTGATATTTATTTTTGAAAAATTATCTTGTAAATTTTGCTTAAAATGGACAATCAAATGGTATAGACAAAGATCAGACTGCACATAATGTGCAGGCTGATCTTTGTCTATATCTCCTTCCATAACAGGAATATTTCAGGTTCAGCATGACAAGGGTTAACACTTTGTATTTGAACTAGTCTAAAGTTTTATCGTCTGGTAACGGGTTATTTGACTTTCTTATTTGACTAAGAGCAATTCACACCAGTCCTATGTTTGAATGAGACCGGACAAAAAACAACAACCAAACTCCCTGTGGAGCATCCAGTGAGTAGTGCATCCCTTCTGATTTACCAAATATGGTAAGGATGTTAATATATTTTAATGGTTTACTGTAAGTGACCAACCCTGTTGACATTCAGAATGGCTCTTCGTGGGGAGGGAATGTGAATTGACCTTAAAAGCTATATATTGAAAACCCTTTTCTTGTAGTTGTCCAAATACTTTTTTACAAATACTGTTTTTGACAGTTTAAGCTTTTCATCACAACAAGTGATACACTGGGTTTAACCCCATTCTCACACAGTGACACTTCCAGACACCCCTCAAGAAAAACAATTTTGAAAATATGGAAAATGAAGAAATTGCTTGAACCAAGCAATTTCTTTATTTTCCTTAATGTTTTCTACCCAGAAATACAAAAAAATCTAAAGTTTCATAAACTATAAACTGTCATCTGCACCTCCTTTTAATTTGGACCGGTCTTAAGTTTTGCTGTCCGGTTATGGGTTAAATCTTTTTAGCCAACCTAGGCACAAGTGCTCAAGGTCAGCTTTTGTGATCTAGCTCTGCCTGCTGTGTGTGTTGTGTGCTGACTGCAATAATTGTGCTATTTGTGTTGTGCTTGTGTCCACTTTGGAGGCAGTATATTTTGGACCAAACCTCTTGAAACTTGGTCAGTATATTTTTCTCCATGATAAAATAATTTTGATCTATGGTCAGATTGGGTCAGGCACTACTTAGGTCACTATATTAAAAATCTTATGTTTACCTTTAGAGACCACTTATTTTGGTCAAAATGCCTTGATACTTGTACCAAATTGTTTGTGATTTCTTGGATAAATTAGTCATTTCGAGGGTTAATTGCGAGACTGTCCTAAGTTTCTTTAAAATGTATAGAAACTTGGAACAGTATCGCATGTAATCCTCGATTTGGTACCTTTGTAAAATCATGATCGCTCACAGGCAATTCTTAGAAATATTTTTGTGCACTCTGGAAGCCTGATTACTGATCAGGCTTAAATTTCTTTGATCATTTGGTTAGAATGTTTGTCTAGATATCTAGAACAAGGGCAATTTATTCTTTAGGGTAAATAAGTCAGTGACAAGTGCTTTTTATACGCCCGTCTAAGACGGGACGTATAATGGGATCACCTGTGGCGTCCGGGCGTCCGGTTGTCCGGCGGTTTCCACTTCTTTGTCCGGAGCATAACTTTGTCACCGTAAGTCCGATTGACTTTAAACTTGGCAGTTATATTCTTCTCATCAATACAGAGTGCAGTGCTCAATAACCATAACTCTACCTGGCCTATTTTTTGAGTTATTGCCCTTTGTTGTTTTTCATTCTTGAATCTTGTCTTGAGTATATCTCTAAAAGCATTCAAGCTATGATCATGAAACTTCATGGTTAGATAGATCTCATCAAGGGGAAGTGCAGCTCATTAAAACTATAACTCTGCCTAGCTTATTTTTTGAGTTATTTCCCTTTGTTGTTTTTCATACTTGGAACTTGTTCAGAGCATATTTCAGAAAGTATATTAGCTATGATCTTGAATCTTCATGGGTAGATAGATCTCATAAAGGAGAAGTGCAGTGTACAAGAACTTTAACTCTTCCTAGCATATTTTGAGATTTATTGCCCTTTGTTGTTTTTCAGACTTGGATTTTGTCTGGATTATATATCTGAAAGTGTAATAGCTATGATCACAGGGCTCCCGCTGCCGATCGCCAATGGGGCCAAATGCGACAAAATGAAAATTCTGGCCCCAAAATGGGCGAATTGGCGATTTTATTGGCGACAACTTTCAAAATAAGGCAAAGGGATGTTGAGTCCATTTAAACGATTTCCGATGCGCAACTTTATCATTCACACATCCGCTAATTTGTTTGGGAGACAAGTGACCATCAATATCCTTGCATATCTGTGTCAATCAAGACAGATTAGTTACGCATCGCTGACCTAATTGATTCTAACATCACTCGAGTTATTGGGATTTTCCGAAGCCCGCCGGAAACCAACCAAGATGGCGGAAATTCACATCGCTTGGGCTAAATAATTGACGATATTTATTCCTCGATCACTTTTTAAGATTCATTAGAGTGCCGAATAAAAACCAAAGACAACATTTTGCATATCTATTGATGATTTTAGTATCAAAGTCAACTGAATTTTCGATAAATGAGAAATATCGGACATTAGTAATCAAAGTACTGCGGACATTAGTAATCAAAATACTGTGGGTTACCAAAGATTTGACCTGTCGTCCAACATAACTCTAGGTGTTCTTGAAATTTTATTATCAAATGACAATCCTCTCATTTTGTACCTATTGACCCTTTCCCAATTTATTCATTATAATATATTATAGATAACAGGTTATTTGTTTTCCATATAGTAGTTTTCTTTCATTCACTTATTCATACTGGCTCCACTTTTGTCCCCAATTGGCACCAAGTGGCCCCAAATTTTTGCCATTGGCGATTTCATTGGCGCAAGAATAAAATTTCCCAGGGGGAGCCCTGGATCATGAAACTTCATGAGAGGGTAGATATCACCAAGGGGAAGTGCAGGTCACAAGAACCATAACTCTACCTGGCAAACTTTTTGAATTATTCCCCTTTGTTGTTTTTCACATTTGATTTTGTTTTAAATTTCTCATGGTGTGACAGCCTATGGTTTTCAAACCCTCATGATAACAAGAAAAACACCAGAACCATAAGTTATCATTGTGAATTGTTACTCTTTCTTTAAATTAGACTAAAATTTTAATTCCCTTCCCCAGTCAACAACCAGTAGTGTTACAGGCGTATTTTGTGACAATTTGCCACCTTGTTCACAATGTTTTCCAAAACTTTTTATTTTAAGGGGCGTAAAAAGGAGGGATTGTGTGGGAATGGGTTAAGAGAAAATTTCTAAGGGTCAAAAGAGGGTTCATCATTCAAATTTTCAACAATGTATCTTATACATACCAATTGAAAATCATACAGATTAATTGCTTCATATTTTTACAGGAAATCTCCAGTTGGCACTTAAGTCTTCAAATTTTGTTAAATAATTCACTCTATGCATTGCTTGACCCCTAGAATATTAGGGGCTATTGACGTCTAAATTTCTGAACATTTAAACATGAGTCTGGATTATTGTTGCTGTCTGAGTTGATTGAATGTTTGATGTTTGATGTGTGAAAGGGGTCTAATACTTTCAACAGTATTTCAGTCATATTACAGCAGCTGGTGCACCTAACCATCCTGGATTCCTGGCATTTCTTAAACCAGTACTACCACTACATCCTGTCCGAACCTCCAGCTGATCATTCCTCTAAGGTTGACGATTGTCCACTCATATATTGGTCAGATACAAATGTTGGAAAGGATATTTGATGCAACCAGGGATTGAACCGTAGACCTCATGATTGAGTCCCTGCCCTGCCAACTGCTCTACAGCTGCTGTCTTAGTTGATTGAGCTTAACAATAAGAAAAATTACAGGAAAGAAGTGGGATTGGAGGTCAAGAGAAGGATAAAGCTAAAAGTTACCAGATTGAGGGTTGACCTTGTCACAAAAATTATCAGGTCCTCCAAAATGAATTGACCATTTTATTTCATTACCATAATTCAATTAAGGAAGGTGTATAAGTGTTGAGATCAATTGATCTTTCACACGATTTACCTGTATCTTGACTTTCATCATGTACATTATGAGTTAGGGGACGAGTATATAGGAGTTAAGCTTGTCAGGTGTTCGGTTGTTTTGTCATGCTGTTGGTCGGTCGACTGTAGCTGTTTCTTGTCCACCCATTTACTCCAAAACTACGTGATTGGGTTTGATTAACTCTTTTCATGCTATTCCTGTTTTGGCAGGAGGCATAGACAAAGATCAGCCTGCACAAAAGTCTATACCACCTGATTTTCCTGTTTCAACCAGTTTTGTTTATAAAACGAATTTTTCATAAGAAATATTGACCTGCAGTAAGGATTTTCAGTGCTTTCAGTCCTTTCATTTTAATGCAGTTCTAAGAAACGATTTAATTCAGCATGACAAGGGTTAAAAGTTCAAAGCTTGCTCTCAGTACCAAGCAAATTGTGCACACTCATGATTCAAAGTGATGTAAATAAAAAGAATGTACAGTTAGCCATGTAAGCCATGTCCAATATATTTCAGCGATTGATGCACCTTCCAATGGCTTTCTGCTATTTCTCCCATCAATACAAAACTAATCAATCTGAGCCAACTGCTGCTCATCCCACTTAGATAGTTTATATCAATGGATCAGCATGAAACAGTTGTAACTGCCTATAAACATATATGCAGTTACAACTGTTTCGCGCTGACCCATCGATATATTACACTTACTATATCATTTGCCGATTTGTGAAAGACAAGTAATCCAGGTCCCAATCAATGATTCTAGGAGGAACAAATGTGGACTGAGCTGAGGTTTAATCGATGATTTCCACTCAATGATGCTTTTTGAAGCCCCTATAGAAAAACAATTGGGAAAATATTGTTTAAAATGAAGAAATTTGCTTATAACAAGCAATTTCTTCTTTTTCCACAATGTTTTCAAGCCAGAAGATGAAAAAATATAAAATTTCATATAAACCGAATTACCATCTCTGCAGCTCCTTTCAATTTGGACTAACCTAAAATTTTGTCTTCTGGTAATGGGTTAAACTCACAACCCTTTGGATCGGGAGCACAGCACTGACTTAACTAATTTCCACACGATAACATTTTAGACCAGTCCAAATTCAAAGAAGTTGCAGACGAAAATTCAAAGTTGATTAAACCTTTAAAATCTTCATCTTTTCGGGTAGAAAACATTGTGGAGAATGAAGAAATTGCTTTTAACAAGCAATTTCTTCATTATCCACAATGATTTCCAAAGCTTTCATATTGAGAGGCGTTTAAAAGCATCATTGTGTTGGAATGGGCTAAGCTAACAGGCTATGCGAATTTGGGTCATTCTGTCCTATACATACAAATCAGAGAACAGAGGGCCTGGACTTTAAATTTATCAGTAACTCATCCATACATCTATAATTATTCGCTCCAAACATGACCCTATTGAATATGTTTAACACCTTCTTGTATTTAGATATATAAGAGATTTGAGTCTTTATAAATCTTAAAACTGGAACTATCTTAATATTGAATATTTGGACGACATCAAACAAGGGGTCTTTTCACAATCTAATTGTATTTGTAATTTACATTTTTCACAAACATTAGATTTATAAAACCAATATCTACTTTTAATAGCAACTTCTGGTTAATTGCAACAAAAGCTTTGACGAATTGGTGATGCCATTGATAGGATTTCTCTGTGTATATCAATGAAATAATATCACATTTTGTCATTTGTTTTACCCATTTCTTATATATTCAGGCTTTTTGATGCCCTGAAGTAAAGGTGTCATGGAAAACTATCTGGGAAAGGAGAAATGTCATGAAACAAATTGGTCCTCCTTTTCTCATAATGTTTACTACTTCTCTGAGAGGTATTTTGAAATTCTTATCTCACCATAAAATCTCACCATCTTAATTTTTCATACCTAGTAATTTGATTTAAAGGGACGCAGATTTTGCAAACCCAAGACTTGCAAATAATAAGCAAGGGCTCTCAAAAATATCAAGTCTGAGTAGTTTCTCAAACCCGAAATGCTGCAAGTTCAATTCTATATTGAAAATAAAGATGACAGTTAAAAAACAGATAAGTTGAGGACTTCCAAACCTTCAGGAAGGTCTTTTAACCCTTGTAATGCTGAACCCGGAATATTCCTGTTATGGCAGGAGGTGTTGACTAAGATCAGACTGCACTTATGTGCAGGCTGATCTTAGTCTACACCTCCTGCTTGTACTTTTCCTATTAGAGATGTTTATGAAGTTGATTTCTTAAAGAAATATTGATTTTTGAACAACAAGTTCTATCAGTGCTTCAGCCCTTTGATTTGACAGTAGTTCAGTAAGGTAATTTATACAGCATGACAAGGGTTAATATATACCTATAAATATTTCTAGTAAAATACATGCATTTCTCTCAGACAAAAGCGGACAGTTCAGATAAAAGTTCAGACTGTAAAAAACGGCAGAAATTATAGACTATATTGTACCCTGAGGTATTTGTATGGTTTGAGTTAAGACCCCTAGATAAACCTATTTTTGATGCCTAGTTCTATCAAACTTTGATCACTGATAAAGCTGCATGATTCTACACACCTTTGTAAATAGAGCTAATAATTACCTTGATGGAGTTAATAAGAGAGCACTGATTAACTTCAATAAATGAGTTATCAAATTATGGGAGGAATGTATTTAAAGGGCCTTTAAAACAATGGACACTCTAGGGTGTTGGATTCCATAAACAATGCCTGTTTGTTTTGGTTAGGTGTCAAATTTGGTTATAAATCATTATTACTTGATCATGTACCTTCTTCCGATGAGGTATATTGTATCAAAAGAGAGGGAGATACTAACCCATGACCAAAAGGCAAACTTTTAGACTGGTCCAAATTGAAAGGAACTGCCGATGACAATTTAAAGATTTTGGGGTACAAAACATTGTGGATAATGAAGAAATTGCTTGTCACAAGCAATTTCTTAATTTTCCACAGTGTTTTCCAAAGCTCTTTTCTTTGGGGCATCTGAGAGTGCCTGACGGGATGGGAATGGGTTAATGGACACAAACAAAAGAAAAACAACTTGGTGGAGAGGGAAGTATAAAAGGAAAGATGCTATGGTATTTTAACCGATTTTCAATATAACAAAAATTTGAGTGGTCCAAATTGAAAGATTAGTTGCAGACAACAACCTCAAGTAGACGAAATTTTGAAATGCTTTGTCTTTTAGATTTGAAATCATAGTGGTCAATTGAGAAATTGTTTTTAACCCTTGGCATGCTGAACCCGGAATATTCCAGTTTTGGCAGGAGTTTTAGACCAAGATCAGTCTGTACATAAGTGCGGTCTGATCTTGGTCTAAACCTCCTGGTTGTGCTTTTCCTGCCAGACTTGTTTGCGAAATTGATATATGAAAGAAATATGAATTTTTGAACAACAGGTTCTATCAGTTCTTTCAGCCCTTGATTTTTTACAGCAAATTAGTAAGGTATTTATACAGCATGACAAGGGTTAATACCTAATTTCTTCATTTTCCACAATATTTGCTGAAGCTTTTTTTCTTTGGGGTTGCCTTAAAGAGAGGGATTGTGTGGGAATTAATGGATTAAGCTTTAATCCATTACCAGACTACAAAATTGTAGCCATGGTCCAAATCAAAAGAAATTTCAGACAATTATTTCAAGTTGTTGAAATATTTAAAATTTTTGGTACATTTTGGAAAAAGAAGAAACTGCTTGTTGTAAAATACTTCATTTCCCAAAATGTTTTCCGAAGCGTTTTTCGTGAGGGGTATAAAGGGGCATTGAAAAGTGGGATTAGTGGGATGGCTCAAAAAGCTTGCTCCTTGTGTACTTATAATGTCGTTAGAGCAGTGTTAAAAGTCGAAGCATCCACTTAAGCTGACCTGAAAAGTACATGCTAATTTGGGAAAACATGGTTTCTTTCAGTTGAAAAATAGCTGGATTGAGTGGGAAAGGGTTAACCAATTACCACTCACTGCAGCTTTTTGACTTCCTAGAAGAAAAATGTTCTGTAAAACAAAGTGGAAATGTGAACAAGCAATTTCTACTTAGCTTGGTTGTTTTCGGAAAGAACCTGAGGTATTGCTATAGCCTTGGTGTTGTTTTTGTCTTGCGAAATCTTTGACCTTTTGTGATATTTCTGGTTCTACTAAAGGCATTCACTTGGAACTTGGTGCACTTGTTCACTATCAAGGGGCAACCTATATTATCAAGGGGGATAACTCTAGATGCGTTTTGGGCCATTATCCACTATCCAGCACCCAATAGCCAAGCGTAGGCACCCGTAGGCGGTGCTCTTGTTCACCTTGTTTTTTTTTCTGGGTGACAGAGATACTTGAAATCAATATCAAGTTGGAGTTGTCATCTGCATTGATCTCCTTTAATTTTGGACCAGTCTAAATTATTGTCATCTGGTAATGGGTTAAGGGTCAGCATTAATGTCAGCCTGTGCTGCCCATGTACAGCAGACTGATCTGTGTCGACACTATACCATAACCTAGATGGTCTCTATTTGTGTGATACCTCACATCAGCATCATTCTGATTCATTTAACTCATATTTAACCCAGATGCTTGTAGACGCCCCCAAGAAAAAAAGCTTTGGAAAACATTGTGGAGAATGAAGAAATTGCTTATTAAAAGCAATTTCTTCATTATCCACAATGTTTTCTACATACAGAATTTTAAATTTTCATCAAACAAAATTGTCGTCTGCAACTTCTTTGAATTCGGACGAGTCTTAATTTTGTTGTGTTATAATGGATTATGTCCAAACTGACAAGAGTGAGTTTGAAATTGTAAAATATGTGTCACTTGGGGTAGAAAAACAATTCTGAGAAAAAGGGAAATTGTTTGTTATAGGTAATAACGTCTCCTCACTCTGTAGGAGACATGTTGGGTTTTTTTTAGCTCACCTGAGCACAAGATGATCAAGGTGAGCTATTGTGGTTGGTCATTATCCGGCGTCCGTCTGTCCATCTGTCCTTCTGTCCGTCCTTAAACAATTATCAAAAGATCTTCTCCTCCTAAACCATAAGGCCTAGAGCTTTGATATTTGGTACATATCGTCACCTATTTACCCTCTACCAAAATACTTCAAAGAATTACTGTTCTCTTGAAATTAACCCCTTTCTGTGCGATTCCTGTTTTTTACAAAGGAAATCTTTAAAAATCTTCTCCTCCTTAACGAAAAGGCCAAGAGCTTTGATATTTGGGACATATCATCACCTATTTACCCTCTACCAAAATACTTCAAAGAATTATCATACTCTGAAAATTAGCCCTTTTCTGTGCGATCTCTTATTTTACAAAGGAATAAAGAAGGAAATCTTTGAAAATCTTCTCCTCTCAAACCATTAGGCCTAGAGCTTTGATATTTGATACATATCATCATCTATTGACCCTCTACCAAAATACTTCAAAGAATAACCTTATTCTGAAAATAAGGCTTTTTCTGTTGGATCCCTGATTTTTACATAGGAATAAAGAAGGAAATCTTTGAAAATTTTCTTCTCCCAAACAATATGGCCTAGAGTTTTTATATTTCTTATGTATCATCATCTATTGACCCTCTACCAAAATACTATAAAGAATTACTGTATTCTGAAAATTAGTCCTTTTCTGTGCGATTCCTGATTTTACAAAGGAATAAAGAAGGAAATCTTTTAAAGTCTTTATTTCCCAAACTATATGGCCTAGAGCTTTGATATTTGGTACATATCAGCAGCCATTGACCCTCTACAAAAATACTTCAAAGAATAACTCTATTCTGAAAAATAGCCCTTTTCTGTGCGATCCCTGATTTTACAAAGGATAAAGCAGGAAATCTTTTAAAGTCTTCTTCTCCATAACGATTAGGTCTAGAGCTCTGATATTTGGTACGTATCATCAACTATTGACCCTTTTCCAAATTACTTCAAAGAATTACTGTATTCTGAAAATTAGCTCTTTTCTGTGCAATCCCTAATTTTAGTTAGGAATAAATAATGATATCTTTGAAAACCTTCTCCTAAACCATTAAGCCTAGAGCTTTTATACTTGGTATGTATTGATGTCTATACTTCAAAGCATTACCATATTCAGGAAATTAGTGCTATATGGTGGGATCATCAATATACCTAGGATTAAAAGAGAAATCCTTAAACATCTTCTCCAAAATAAGTAGACAGAAAGCTTTGCTATTTTGTTTATATCATAAAGCCATGAACCATCATACTGGGGGAGCGATTTAGGACCATCATGGTCCTCTTGTTTCATATTATTTACTCATATGTCTTGAGCTGTTTGGTCAGAATGTTTTTCTGCATTATATCTCTGTCAAGTTCGATATTGGGTTATGTTGGGTCAAAAACTAGGTCTTTGAAATACCTTATGTGAACTCTATGGGGCCAATTTTTGGCTCAATTGATTGAATATTTGGTCAGATTCTTTGTGTCCATGATATCTCAGCCAAGTTCAAATTTTGGTCATATTGTGTCAAAAACAAGTTCACTAGGTCAAATCTTTGAAATACCTTGTGTGAACTCTATGGGGCTAATTTTTTGCTCAATTGATTTGATATTTGGTCAGAATGTTAATGTCTGTTATATCTCAGCTAGGTTCAAATATGGGCCACATAGGGTAAAAGACTAGGTCACATTGTCAAGTGAATCTATTTTGGGCTCAATTGAATTGATATTTGGTCAGAATGTTTCCATCCATGATATCTTGTCCAGGTTAGACTTTTGGTGAAACAGGATAAAAGCCTAGGTCACTAGGCCAAATCTTAGAAAGAAATACCATTACAGTCATGAGGCTAAATTTTTGGCCTAATTTGTTTGATATTGGTCATAATGTCTTTTTTAAATTATCTCAACCATGTTCAAATTTTCGTCACTTCGAAAAAAAAAACTAGGTCACTGGGGTCAAAAACTAGGTCACTACGTTAAATCTCAGAAAAACTTTATTTTACTCTAGAAACCACATTTTTGACTCAATTGACTGGATATTTTATTAAGAATGTTTGTCTCTTTAAAAATATTTTTCAAGTTGATATAATATCTCATGGGGTAAAAAACTAGGTTGCAAAGTATAGTTTTAAAAAATTTTCTTTCCAATTTAATTGCTACTTTTCTTGGACAAATACCTTGAAACTTTGTACAAATGTTTGTTCTTTTTATTTTAGATAAGATTTGATAACAGGTCACTTTAGGCCATAATAAGGTCACTTTTGCTATTTATTTCTAGAGTCATTGACTCATGTGAGCACTTTAGGGCTAGTGGCCCTCTTTTTCTAAATTTCTGCTGTTATCTAAAGTTTTCACCATTTTACTTTGTTAACCCTTGTCATGCCGAATAAAATCCTTTTCAGAATTGTATAAAAATCAAAGGGCCGAAAGCACTGGTAGCAATTGTTGTTCAGTTGTCAATTCTTCTTTTAAAAATTAATATCATAAACAACTCTGTTTTCTAAAGGACAGACAGGAGGTGAAGATAAAGATCAGACTGCACATAAGTGCAGTCTGATCTTTGTCTATACCTCCTGCTAAAACTGGAATATTCCAGGTTTAGCATGACGAGGGTTAATCAATGAGAATACTCAGTAACCATAAGAATGGTTTGAAGAAATTTCATGCACTTGTTCAGTATCAGCTCTAGTTTGACACTTTTCTGATTTCAAAATTGCCCATGGGATGTCATGGTTTGATCCCCGGTGACGGCACATATTCTTTCTGACATTTGTCTCTCACAAATGGGTGGATATTCGTAAACCTAAGTGGGATAGCAGCTGGAGGCTAGGAAAAGATGTAGTGGTAGTACTGGTGTGAGAAATACCAGGAATCCATTGTTAGGTGCTCCAGCTGCTGCGATATGACTGAAATACTGTCAAAAGCGGTCTTAAACCCTATTCAATAAATCAATCGATCAAAATTGCTGCCATTTACTACTTAAATGGACATTTTATTGCCTGGAAGAATGCTCAGTAATCGTAATTAGGCTGATTTTTACAAAGCTTTGCACACTTGTTCATTATCACCTGTTGTTGTACACACAACACTCTTTTTCTAAAATTAAGGCAGCCGTTTTCAAATATGGCTACCATTTTTACTCTGTCTATCTACATAGTGGGGAAATCTATATTTTTGTTAAAAACTTTTTCTATTTATTTTCTTCCTTTCCCACTTAATTTTCCATGGCTATATATTCCTTTTTACTAGTGAAAATAAGTGATTGTTTCGTAATGGGTTGATAATATTGGGGAGAGAACTATTATAGGAGGACTGGTAGTAAATTGAAGGTTGGCCTGTAGATTGATGAATAATTTATTAATGAATTCATTGATATTTTCCAATTAGTGTGATGAATGACTTTTTCCATATATATTTTGAAAATTTATTACCGCATTTTGTTCATAAATTTTTACAAGCTTGGCTGATTATATTGGCAAATTTATTTTAGTATAGCAGATGTCATATTACATAATGGCAGAGCTACAGAAAGAGGGCGTAATTTGGATTTTAGTTATAAATATTTCAACAATAATGCAATAATCCCTATGTTGTAGGTACTCATTTGAATTGTCTCTCTGAGACAATTAAAATAAGTACCCACAACATAGGTTTTCTTTAAAAGTAAGGATTTTAAAATGCTGTCACCCTTTCTTATCTAAAGTTTTGCTATTAGTTTCCTGCATCATGATAAATATGTTAACCCATTACCAGATTGCCAAATTTTAGACAAGATCAAATTGGAAGGAGTTGCAGACGATAATTTAAAATTTATGAAATTTAAGTGTTTTTTTTCAACTTTCTATCCAGAAAACATTGTGGATAATGTTACAAGCAATTTCTTCATTTTCAACAATGTTTTCAAAATTGTTTTTCTTCATGGACGTAAACAAAGAGCATAAAATACAAAACATTTCTTGATTATATAGATTTTGAACTTAAATCCTCCACATTTTTGAAATCCTAGAATAAACACTGTCAGTTGTTCCACATGAAAAGTACTAGTGTCATACACAAAGTTCAGTTGGATACTTCCAAGCTCAAGGTCACAACATTTACTGAAGGTCATGTGACAAGCACTTTGGTTGGGGGACCTTAGAATGTCTGTGACATATTTGTAGTTTGATTTTTGACCCATATACACAATTCTTAACCCTTGTCATGCTGTATAAATTACCTTACTGAATTGGTGTAAAATCAAAGGGCTAAAAACACTGATAGAACTTGTCGTTCAAAAATCAATATTTATTTTAGAAATCAATTTCATAAACAACTCTGGCAGGAAAATTACAAGCAGGAGATGTAGACCAAGATCAGACTGCACTTATGTGCAGGCTGATCTTTGTCTATACCTTCTGCCCAAACTGGAATATTCCGGGTTCAGCATGACAAGGGTTAAATTTTGTTGTCTGGTAATATATTTAAGTTTTTGCAAGTAATTTTTGTTTTACTATGGCTTTGTTCTCTCAATCAATCACTGCGTTATAATGAGTGTTAACTTTAGTCTTCCTTTAAAACATTCTCACACAATCCTGCTTTTTACGCCCCTAAGAAAAAAGCTTTGGAAAGCATGCTTTGTGGGTAAAGAACAAATTTCTTCTTAGCAATTTTATCAGCATACAAAATGGTTCTATTGCAAAAGGATAAAACTTGATAAATTCTATGATCTAAAAATTGTTGTCAGCAATATCTTATAATTTTGACCAGTCTATAAATTTTGTTGTCTGGTAATGGGTTTAATTGGTGATTTTATTTTTCAGGCAAAGCTAGAAGAGTTACAAGGCCAGACATTCTCACAGATCTCAGAGTTAGAAAGTGAACTTTGTCAAGTGCGGGCATTTAAAGACGAATTACAGAAATATATTAGAGAATTAGAACAGGCCAATGATGATTTAGAACGTGCTAAAAGGTAATGTAGCTGATTGTGTCAAGTACGGAATTAATGATTATACCGGTCCAACACAATAAATGGATCAAGCAATTCCTTAATTTTCTGCAATATTTTTAACATAAAAAGTTGGAAAATCTAGAATTTTGTAAACTCTTAAAACTAGCATTCTTCTATGTAAGTAACTTTCACCAAAGTTTTCCCATCAAGACTACATGTAAACAGGACTTAATGTAAACAGATAATTTTTATCTTGCTAAATGTAAACAGATGATTTTTAGCTTGCCTGAAACAAATGTCTCAGAAGAGCTATGGTTGTACCCTTGGTGTTGGCGTTGGTGTCCCACATGTTTAAATATCTTTGACTCTTAAATAAATAGTTCTAGGGGGCTCATATTTCACACATGCACATAGGCATTCATTTGAGACAACGGCATTAACCCTGTGACCTTGACCTTTAGCATATTATTTAAAAACTTTATACAAAAACTTTAATTCTTTCTATCTTGGTCATTTTTTATCCCAGGGAACTTATAATTTACACATGCACTTCACAGGAGAAGGGCATTCATTTGATACAACGGCCTTGACCCTGACCTTGAAACTTTTATAAAAACAAAATTTAACAAAATTCTTCGATTTTTTCTATCTTGGTCATTTTCAATCTAGGGGCTCATATTTGACACTTTCACTCATCAAGACACAGGCTTTCATTTGAAACAATGACCTGATGTGACCCTGTGGCCTTGACCTTTAACCTGTCATAAAAACTTAAACTTTTTTTTTCTGTCCTATTCATTTTTTATCCAAGGGTACTCAATTTCACACAGGCACTCATGAGGAGATAGGTTTTCATTTGAGACAATGACCTTGACCATGTGACCTAAGCCCTTTATAGAAATTTACACCCAAAACTTAACTTTATATATCTTGGTAATTTTTTATCCTAGGCTGCTCACATTTCACACATGCATTTATAATGATATATGACCCTGACTCTGTGAACATCTGCCCTGAACATTTAATCCTGTTTTGAATAGCACCCCGAAGGGTGACCTATGTTTACAGACAACTGTTGTTAAAAATAATATATTAGTTAGACTAATATATATCTAATCTATCTCAATAACATTGTTCAAGAAAAAAAATCCAGAAACAGTTTAGCAACTTCACTGAGCATTTATGTATTTTGAATGACAATAGTCTTCAGGGCCAAATTACTAACATGTTTATTAGATGATAATCTTCAGCCCCTTGTAGTCTGCAACATGGATATAAGTGCATAAGTCATATGCCTTAATTATCAACCTCCAACAAGCAAATGCCTTTTTGCCAGCAGGCCGCCATCATAGTGCAGTTGGTAGCGCATCAGACTCCTAATCTTCAATAATGGGATGTCATGGGTTCAATCCCCGGCGGAGGCACATATCCTTTCCGACATTTTTCTCTCAACAATGAGTGGATAATTGTAAACCTAAGTGGGAAAGCAGCTGGAGGCTAGGAAAGGATGTAGTGGTAGTACTGGTGTGAGAAATACCAGGAATCCATTGTTATTTACTCTGGCCACCACAATATGACTGAAATACTGTTAAAAGTGGTATTAAACCCCATTCAAGCAATCAATTCAGTGCAAGCAGTTTTTGATTTTATTGAGCTGTGGCTAAGCGCGAAATGCTCAGTGGCCAGTCTATTTTACCACAATCTGTGACATTGATAAAATTGATGACTCATATACTCATAAGTTCTTATTATCAACCTCGAACAAGCCAATGCTATCAGTGCTATCAGCTCTTTGATTTTAGTAAGCTTTTGCCAAATGCAATGTAAACAGTAGCCAGTCTATTTTACGATAATCATCAGCCACAATCTGTGACATAGATATAACCGATGACTCATGCAGTCATATGCTCTAATTACCAACCTTTATCTCGATTGATGTTGTGGCAAATCAGCGTGAGAGAACGATTAATAACTTTATTAAATAAAAAACAGGTTCAACAAAAAATCACCACATCTCTCTGTTTCATTTACTTTATTCACGCATCTTTAAGAAACAAGATGACATTGAATATGCATAACTAACCTTCAAAAATGCAAAGAAATAATCCCTTGTCTTGGCCACATGAGTTTTGAATAAGAAGTTTGAAACAGCTGTAAATGTCTTTTTCTCTTTACTGTGAATGTTTCAAATATTAACAGAATTCACAGAAGTTTTCTAGACTGAGATAAGTCTGCTCAGCTGTGACTTAGAATTAGGATCATTGAAAACTTTGTGGGAAAAGGAGAAAATGCTTGTTAAAAGCAATTACTCCTTATCTCAAAATATTTATACCTTATTTGGCATTTACTTTCCAATTTTAGCGCAATTAGCAAATGTTGTCTGCAACTGCTTTCAGTTTATGTGGTAAAGGGTTAAATTATTAAAAGTTTTGTTTTCATTGACAAATAGGGATGAAATTCATAACAAAGCAGAATTACACAGAAATGGGATTCTAGGTTGTACAAACCCGGGATATTAAGCTGCTGTGATTTTATACTTGAGAAAACATTGTCAAAAAAGAAGAAATTGCTTGTGACAAGCAATTTCTCCTTTTTCCACAATATTTTTCTACAACGTAGGATGTATTTGTTTCAAATTGTAACCTATTTTCATTTTTGACATTCTTTCAATTTGGACCAGTCATATATTTCAAAAAACAGGAAAGAGTTAATTCATTAGAGGTAAAAATGCAAAATTATGTGAGAAGGAGTTAATTAAGAAGGCAAATTCATGGTATGTGTTTAAGACAGCATGTTAATTAAATAAAGAAATAGCTGAAGGCCAAAATATCCTGAACAGTTGTAACGTTAAATGTCACTATTTGTGTAACATTGTGCATACATATAGCAATTTTAATGAAAATTCGGATGGCCTGATTGTACAATGACTGTTTGCATTACATACAGTATACAGTCATGCAAACATACACAATATTTAGGCAGAATAAATTAGGAATGTATTGTGCATCAATGACAATATTCAAATATCACAATAGCTTCCAGGCATGATATACCAGACATGTTATAATTATTATGTCTGGGATATAGACATTTTAGGAAATATGAGACAGCCCTATATATAGACTGTTCATGGTACTGCACATATTAACCAAAAACCAGATGACAAAGTTTTAAACTGGTCCAAGTTTAGAGGTGTTGCACAAAAACAGTTTCAAGTTGGTGGCAGTTCGAAAACCTTTTTGTCATTTATGGTAGAAAGCAATGTTAGAAATGAAGAAATTGGTAAAGATAAGCAATTACTTCATTTTCAACAATGTTTTCCTGAGTGTTTTACTTGAGTAGTGTTAAAAAGTGGGATTGTGTGGGAATGGGTTAGATTAACCCTTGTCATGCTGAACCCGGAATATTCCGGTTTTGGCAGAAGGTGTAGACTAAGATCAGACTGCACTTCTGTGCAGGCTGATCTTAGTCTACACCCCTGCTTGTACTTTTCCTGCAAAAGTAGATTATGAAGTTGATTTTAAACAAAATATTGATTTTTGAGCAACAAATTCTATCAGTGCTTTCAGCGCTTTGATTTTACAGCAATTCAGTAAGGTAATCTATACAGCATGACAAGGGTTAAGGGAAATATGTAACTGTTTAGTCCAGAGTACTATGCTATAATTGACAAATCGCTGCTCATAATGAGAAAAATGATTTACCAATCAAATCATTCATTTTGACCCAAAGTGAATTTTTAACTTCCAAATTTATATCATTAATTTTGTTGGTTTGATAATTTATTCAAGCTGTAGTTACAACAATTAGGTTGCCCATCAACAATTTGCTTTTTGTTTATGACCCTAGCCATATATGTTGCAACCTTACATCATTTGGTCAAAATGCCCTATATTATTCAGTTCAAACCAGTTTAATTTTATCAATTAAAAATCCACAAGCAAATGTGAGTCTTGAAAAACGGTTGAAGACTATTATTTTCTATATAAAATTGATCTTTAATCGCACACTCAAACTTGTACATCTATAGTATCACAGTAGTTTGTTTGCATAAGGTTTAATGATGTTTTAAACAACTTTGTCTTATCAAGGTTAAGATCACCCTACAATTCATGTTTTTCCTGAATAAGGCCATCACTAGACTTGGTTTCTGAAATGCCTTGCTCAAGGATATATGCATGTGACCAGGGGTATGAATTCAAATGTCTTACTTGTCTGACATGGGTTTTTCTACCTGCGGACAACTACATTTTCAAGGTCACTTGTCCGGGGACAAGTAAATATAAGAGCAAATCTTGAAATGGTACAAAATAGATCCCAAAGATTTATTGTCCTAATGTTTGTATTAACCCTTGTCATGCTGAACCCGGAATATTCCAGTTTAGGCAGGAGGTGCAGACTAAAATCAGGCTGCACTTACGGGCAGGCTGATATTAGTCTACACCTCCTGCTTGTACTTTTCCTGCCAGAGTTGTTGATGAATTTGATTCCTAAAAGAAATAAAGATTTTTGAACAACAAGTTCTATCAGTGCTTTCAGCCCTTTGATTTGACAGCATTTCAGTAAGGTAATTTATATAGCATGACAAGGCTTAAAGAGTAGGAAATTTTGTTGTTAACGAAGAAAGTGCTGGGTTTCCTACCTTATCACCCATGTGGAAAAAGTTTATTTTGATTCCAGACATGTAGACAATCACCTTTTTAGCTCACATGAGCACAAAGTGCGAGGTGAGCTATTGTGATCGGTCGTTGTCCGTCGTCTGTCCGTCTGTCCGTCCGTCCACAATTTCTTTAAAAATCTTTTCCTCCTAAACTAGTAGGCCAATCAAGCTGAAACTTTGCAGGGATGTTCCTTGGGTGAAGTTCTACAAAAGTTGTTAAAAGAATTTAATTCCGTCAAAAACTTTGGTTGCCGCGGCATGTGAAAGTGGGAATCTTAAGTAAATCTGTAAAAGTCTTTAAAAATTTTCTCCTCCTAAACTAGTAGGCCAATCAAGCTGAAACTTAGCAGGGATGTTCCTTGGATGAAGTTCTACAAAAGTTGTTAAAAGAATTTAATTCCGTCAAAAACTCTGGTTGCTGCGGCATGTGAAAATGGGAATCTTTAGTAAATCTGTAAAAATCTTTAAAAATTTTCTCCCCCTAAACCAGTAGGCCAATCAAGCTGAAACTTTGCAAGGATGTTTTTTAGGTGAAGCTCTTCAAAAGTTGTTAAAAGAATTTAATTCCGTGAACTCTTGTAACTGCGGCATATGAAAATGGGAAATTTTAGAAAATCTTTGTTGTCTTTTTTTTAACAGACTACAAGGCCAAAGGCATTTATATTTTATATAGAGCTTAATCATATTGTTCTCAACCAAGTTTTTTTAAATATTTAATCTCTGGGGTCAAAAATTGCCCCGCCCCTGAGGTATGAAGTTTGGAAAAATACTTAATTAGAGCAATTTCAAAAGACTTCTCCTCTTTAACTATAAGGTCTAGGATATTCATATTTGGTATGGGGCATAACTATATGGTTTTGTACCATATCACTAAAAGTTGTCTTCTTCAGGTCAAAAAAAGCTCTGCACTAGGGGTCCAAAATTTGGAAAAACGCAAAATTTGAATATGTTAAAAAAAATTCTTCATTTTAAGGAGGAGGGCATTTATATTTTGAGTGTAGCATAGCCTGGCTGTTATCTATCTATTTTGATCAAATTATGCTTGTAGGTTAATAAACACCCCTTCCCTGGGTGTCCAAAGTTAGTAAAAATGCTCAATTAGACCATGTTCAATAGTCTTTTCCTCCCAATCTAAAAAGTCTAAGGCATTCATATTTTGTATATAGCATATCCAGATGGTTCCCTACCATGTTAGCTAAAATTTTAGCACTGGGATCAAACATGGCACTGCCCCAGAGGTCAAAAATTTTTGAAAACGCCCAATTAGAGCAACATCAAAAGTCTTCTCCTTCTAAAACATAAGGTGAAGGGCATACATATTTGGTATGTAGCATGACTAAATAATTTTGTACTACGTAGCAGGAAAATATGCTCTTAGGATAAAAAATGTCTCTGTTCCTGGGGTTGAAAATTGCGTAAATTGCATTGAAAGAATTCTTCTTCTTAAAAATAGGTTCCAGAGCATTTACATTAAAAACAAAGGATAACATTATTGTTATCTACCATGTTAATATCCTTTTGACAAACATGGCCCTTCCTAAGGCATCCAAGGATATGAAAAACGCTCAATAAGAGCATGTTCAAATATTTTCGACTCCTCATGTATAAGTTGTAATGCATTCATATTTTGATTTATAGTACATCCAGATTGTTCTCTACCAAGGTTGCTAAAATTACACCCATTGAAGTTGCAGACAGTAATTAGAGTTTGATTGAAATCTAAATACAAAGAATTTCAGGTAGAAAACACTGTTAGAAATGGATAAATTGCTTGTCACTCCCTTTCTCACTATGTATTTTTCAAACCTGTTTTCCCTGAGGGTGACAAATTCTGGGATAGTTTGGTAATGGATTAAACTATAAAGCCAAAGGCATTCATTATTATTGTAAAGCATTACTGGATTGTTTTGTACAAAGCCCAAAATCTTATATATCTTTTATTTATTTTGCTCAAGTTGTGTCTTTTTTATACTAAAAAGTACTGTAATTTGGAGATGCCTCAGGTGAGCGATTTAGGACCATCATGGTCCTCTTGTTCTTGTCTAGGGATAAGAAGCAAAACTCAGATTTTTCACACCCCTAGTGACCATCATGGTCCTCTTGTTCTTGTCTAGGGATAAGAAGCAAAACTCAGATTTTTCACACCCCTAGTGACCAGTGATTAGGCATAGGTTCAAACCTGTCACCCTAACTACTGAGCCATGCAGGACCCTCCCTTTAATTGACCAATCACTGTCCCAGCCCACTGACTCCCTAGACCCCGCCCCTCAACTCCAACATTAACTCCGTTCCACTTCGATTTTTAACGGCAATATTTTGCCAAAGTTTATGACCAGTAGAATGTAACAAAAAGTAAAATGGTTGGTTGATGACCTAAACATTGTAACAACAGCTTGAATAAGCTGTAGTCATGACGTTTAAGTTGCCAAATCGACAAAAAAAGGTGAAAAAAAATGGCGGCCATTCGAAGTTGAAGGCTTTGGTCCTTACTAAATCAAAAATTTGATTGATCGGTTGATTCCTTGATTGACATTCATGATTGGTCAATTGTAATAATGGTTGTGAAAAATATTCACTTATATTGTAGCATTACCTAGAACAGAGTCAAATCTCTAAATCATCTTTTAATTTAACCCTTTCCCGTTTTTGTAAATTTTAGACCAGTCCAAATTGAAAGAGGTTGCAGACGGCAATGAAAACTGGATGCTATTTGAAATGAAACCATCCTATGTGGTAGAAAATATTGTGGAAAAAGGAGAAATTGCTTGTCACAAGCAATTTCTTCTTTTTCCACAATGTTTTCTCGAGAATAAAATCACAGGAATGTGAAATCCCGTATTTGAACAGGAAAGGGTTAACCTATTACTACACAATGATGCTTTCTGATCAGCCCAGAGAAAGACAATCATGGAAAACTTTGAGTGAATAGGAGAAATTGCTTGTTACAGGCAATTTCCCCTTTTCACACAATGTTTTCTACCCTATTTGGCATTAGTTTTACAGTTTAGCGCAATTAAACGCTATTAAGAAACTTTGTCTGCAAGCTCTTTCAATTTAGATTTGCCTAAAATCTCGT
Source organism: Fragum fragum (assembly GCA_946902895.1). Lineage (NCBI taxonomy): Eukaryota > Metazoa > Mollusca > Bivalvia > Cardiida > Cardiidae > Fragum > Fragum fragum. The sequence goes on from OX336365.1 coordinate 15,471,979, forward strand.
TGTCTAGTTATGGGTTTCAAATTCAGCTAAATCAACTTATAAAGCATAAAGTTGATAATCTATTTTGTTAACTTTACAAAGCCAACAATACCTTAAATAAGATAACTCTCTGTGACCTTACAGTTGAATGGTTTGTAATGATTTTCCTTTCTTTTGGAAAACAATCACCTTAAATCGAGATGTATTAACTGATAATATTCTCAATACCCAATAAATAGTTTATGTTACCCCCCCCCCTTTCATGGTCCCCTTGTCCTCTCTAATAATGGAGTTTAACCCATATAACCAGTGTCACAAGCACTAAGTGCCTTTCCCAAGGACACACCCACATAACCAGTGACACAGGCAAGGATCAAACCTGAACTTTACTTCTCTCAGATTACAAGTCTCCCTCCCTTTACTGATTACCAGATAACAAATTTGTAGACCAGTCCAAATTGAACAATGTCACATATAACAATTTTGACTACTTGCAATTAAAGAATATAAGCTTAAAATACTGTAGAAAACATTTCAAGAAACAAGCAATTTTTCCTTTACTTGCAATGTTTTGCTTTGTTAATTTTTCAAAAAGAGAGACTGACATTCTATTAAGTCTCATTAAATTTCAAGACACAGTAAACCTATCAACAAACCAATTTAAAGCTAATTAACTTGAGTGTTTAAAATTTATTGTTAATTCATTATTTCAGAGCTACTGTTGTTTCATTAGAAGATTTCGAACAGAGATTAAACCAGGTAAGTATACCAAATTAGCCTAAATTAACTCTTAACCGCAATTTTGTGCCACAGAAGACATGAGACGGGACAATCAATTTCTTCTTTTCCCATATTTTTTTTTCTACACTATCTTGAACAAACTTTTCATTTCAGACAAGCATTGAATTCTTGTATACAACCTCATTTAATTTGGACTGGTCTAAAATTATTCTGTTGTTGGTTAATATATGCAAATTAATGTTCAGAGCATAACAATCTAATTTAAGCAATTTCTCCATCAAACCTATGTTATGGGTACTCATTCATACCACACCATACCATATGCGCCAGTAGATTATCAGAAGGAGGGCTACGATATCACAGCTATCTGAGAGCCTCTTCTCTTAACTCCTTATCGGATGTTATTCATGAACAAGTCAGATTGATAGAAAAAAATTGATGGATCGTGGCTGTCAATTAAAGAACTAATAAACCTATTAGTTCTTGCATTTATACCAAAAGTGAACTGAACTTCAACATTTATGTATAGCATTTTGATGGTTTGACAATTTTAAATGCCGTAACTAAAGCTTATTGAAGCTGTAGTTATGACGTTTAGGTTGCCAACCAACCATTTTACTCCCCTGTTATGTATTACTGGGCATACATCCTTCAAAATAACACACATAATCTTACTGGAACTTCCTTTCGGAGCCCAGTGGGCATGGCTAGAAATAAGTAAATTCTTACCTGGTGTATCTTATTTCCGTCTTGACAACTACTGTGTGATACAATATGATAATATTTCCATTGCCAATCCCTTTCCAAATTCAAAGGTTTGGCAGACGAGAATTGAAAGTGAATTTGAATTGAAAAATAAACATATAGTAGGGTAGAAAACATTGTACAAATAGAAGAAATTGCTTGTTACAAGCAATTACCTCTTTTCTAAGATGTTTTCTCAATTATAAAATCACATTGATGTAAATACCAGGGATTGAAAAGGTAACGGTTATTTCAAAATGTTATTTCCATGCTACATGTTATTGCAGTGTTGGAAATAATATTGTGTCTTTTATGTATCAGTTAAGAGATGGAAATGAAAAACGGCGTATCAGGCTATACTCCATGCCTCACCAAAACCAAAATTATGCTGAAAAGTAAGAAATTAGATAGCGCAACTACTGGTGGCAATATTGTGGGGAAAAGAGGAATTGCTACTTTTTACTATTTGTCCTCTTTCCCAATTTATAAAAAAATGTTTATATCTCCTCCAGATCATATTTGGACCAAGGGAGATAAATATGATAAATCTGGTAATTACAAGCTATAGAGTTATTGTTCATTTACCAGGTGTAACAAAAATCCTTTCCTATGAATCCAATAAAAAAAAGCAAAACTTGCATTTACAAATCTAGACAAAGATTGAAACTGTGAATTTGGAAAGGAAACAAACCATTCCTTTAACCAATTTCCTCACAATCTTGCTTTTTATTACCACTTAAGAATTTTTCTGTGCAAACATTGTAGAAAATGAAGAATTTTTTAAGGTTAAAACCCTGGTTTACTAGGGGATACTAGCCCTGCAGTAGCTAAGCAATGCCTTTCAATAAAATGTATATCAGTGTGTGGCATTGAAAGGTAATGTGCAAACACTGCAATTGGATAGATTTTAAGAACTCATAACTCTTTATCCCATTCCTAAACGACAAAATTTTAGACTGGCCCAAATTCAAAGATTATGCTGATGAAAAAAAAATGTTTTAACTTATAATTAAATTTCCGTCTTTATTAATACTACAAATAATATAGTGGTATTTCTTGAATATTTTCTAGGCCATAGAGAGGAATGCATTTCTAGAGAGTGAGTTAGATGATAAAGAAACACTGAGTGAAACTGTACAGAGATTAAAAGATGAGGCCAGAGGTAAGGTTTCTAATTTTGTCCAAAATGGGGGAATCAATTCCAATAAATGTTTTAGATTGACCAGGTTGAATATGTATTGAAATTTTTAACACAATCAAAATGGCTAGCTTGAGTTCAAAAATAATAATAACCAAGCAACGTACAAACCATATCAAGACGTTACTCTCATTTTCCCGTACTTAAACGACGTCAAAGTTTTGGCATATATTTTTCACAATGAAATAGAAATTTATTACAGAGAGAGAGAAAAAAAAAAGGGGGGGGTTGTCACTTATATAACTGTAGAACTGAAATATTAAGGGAAAAGGAGAAAAATTCTATTACTGAAAATAACCAAACCATAACAAAACACCTATTCTGAGCAACCAAACATCACAATCACAACCCTATCAAAACTGTAGTTGCGTCTTTATGCCCACCAAAGCCTACTGTGAATACATCTACTGTTGAAAATTGAAAATGCCTTTGAATGTTGATGTTTGTGAAAATGGATGTTACATACAGTTAGAATATAATGATAATTCGGAAGAAGGCATTAGACAAAAATCAGTTAAAAGATATATGTTAAACATATTGAAATGTTATATTGAACATTGTTTCAAATTAATTCCCTACTGTTTGGAATACTTTGTATCATTGGAATTTGAAATTTTTAGACAGTAATAGTTTAACGCAATCCCACACAACAAAATTTTAGATTGGTCAAAATTTAAAGAAACTGCAAATGGCAATTTCAAGCTGATGGAATTTTAATTTTTTTGTCTTCTTTTGGACAGAAAAAATTGTGGTTGATGAAGAAATTGCTTGACACAAGCAATTTTTTCATTTTCCACAATGTTTTCCAAAGCTTTTATATCTTGAGGGGCGTAAAAAGGAGGACTTGTGTGGGGATGGGTAAAGAGTATACACATCTGGTTGTTAAACTTAACCCATCAAAACACCCCCCCCCCAATTTAATGCCTCTAAGAAAAACTAAATGCATGGATATGTGTGTTTTCAGCTACCGTGTATATAGAATTTCCTATTTCCCAGAAAATGAAAAAGTAGTTTAGTTTTAATTGAAACAGACATCAATTTTATTTGAAAATTGCTAAATAGGGTAGAAAATATTGCAAAGATAGAATAAATTCCTTGAAACAACTTGCTTGTTTTAGCAAATTCTTCTTTTCTTTAAATGTTTTCTATGGCTATTTTGTTCATAATTTCAAAAATCAGGATTGTGTGTTTATAAAGGACAAATAAATTTCACCAACTTCAAATTGTCATCTGCAAATTCTTGCAATTTGGACCTGTTTGAAATTTTGTTGTCCAGTAATGGGTTAAATTAATGAAAAAGACAAATACAAATTTTGAATAGCTAGAAAACACCTCACTCATTTTTTACACCCCTTTAATGGATGATGTAATTATATGAACAAACTAGTATTATCATAGACAAGTAATTTCATCCAACCTATTCCCACACAATGACGCCTCAAGTAAATCAATTGTCAAAAAATTGTGCAAAATAAAGAAATTGCTTGCAACAAGCAATTTCTTCATTTTCTGCAATGTTTTCTACACAGAAAGTTGAATAAATAAAAAATTGATAGACTTTGAATTGTCATCTGCAACTCCTTTCAATTTTGACAAGTCCAATCTTTTGTTGTCTAATAATGGGTTAATGATATGAATTCAAAATTGAAAAGCCAACAACCATGGGTGTCGAATTCCCGGACCCAATTTGTCAGACAGGGACTTGAGGACAAGTACATTTTTCAAGGCCACTTGTGCGGGGACAAGTAAATACCGGGGAAAATATTTGAATGGTACAAAGTAGATCTCAAAGGTAGCTCATATACATGTATGTATATTGGAAAATTTATCATAATGTTTATATTGAAGGGTAGAAAATATTGTGTTTAATGAAGAAAATGCTGGAATCCAGCATTTTCTTCATTAACATTAATCTTTTCTCAAAATTTATCTCTTTTCTGTTTTTGCAGACAAGTTCATTTTAATTCTGGTAAAGTAGAAAATCATGTCCAACTTGTCTGGGACAAGTGGAATGAATCTATATTTCCACACTACTGCAACAATATTGATAGTCTTTGTGATTAAGTCATGAAAACCCTAGTGTATTGAGAGTATTTGAAATTTTACATGAAACTTAAGATTCATATTTCTATTCTAGTTTTAATTAAGAGATGAAGAGAATATTTTTTGTTTTCATGGAGGTATGAACGGAAAAACTTAATCACACAATGTATGAATACGCAAAGCGGATTCATACATTGTGTGATTAGGTTTTTCGGTTCATACCTCCATGAAAACAAAAAATATTCTCTTCTTTCTTATAATTTAATAGTATTGAGCGAAAAAAGCAAAAAAAAAAAATTATAATACATCTTTTGATACCTTTTTGTATGGGACTATTTTTGGTGGAAGCATACAAAATCACTGCGTTCTCAAAATTTTGTTCATGGAGGTATGAATTCAATTTTTCGACCAATCACAGCGCTTGCTTTTGATAGACGAAACTAACAATTAAATTATTTTCTTTTACAGATTTGAGGTCAGAATTATCAACCAAAAAGAAGAAAGACCCAATGGATTCGCCACTCAATTCTCCAGGCTCAACACCAACAAACTCTATACCTAACCCATTAACTAAAAAACATATTTTAACTAACATCAAAAGAGAAAAAGAAGATAGTTTAAATGCCTCAACAAATGCCTCAAACCATATACAACCTCAAGGTGGAACAGTCACACCAGATAAAGGTATGAGATATGTAACATGTCTTGAAAAAAGAGACCGTCCTTGAATTCTAAGATGCCAGTTTGTAGCATCGTTGAAGATCTGGTGGGCAAGTGTCATTGCATTGTGTCACTTCAGCATCAATCTTTCCCTAATTTTAAAATTCTTTAACCCTTTCCAACACAAATGCACTTTTAAACGGCCCTCGATATGAAAGCTTTAGAAAATATTCCGTGAAATGAAGAAAGTGCTTGTAACAAGCAATTTCTTCATTTTCCACAATATTTCATATGCAGAAAGTTGAAAAAATCTAAAATTTCATAGATTTTAAATTGTCGTTTGCAAGTCCTTTCAATTTGGACCAGTCTAAAATTTCTGTCTGTTATAGGTGAAAGAAAGTATTAGGATTGCTTTTAACAAAATGTGAGTAGGATTCCTTGAACAACCCTTTATCAGAGTCATTGAAGAAATATGGACAAGAAAGAAACATGCCTTTTATGATCAAAGATAATTCATATATTTTGAAAGTTGTCAATGTTTCTCTTTGGAAAGTGTCAAGATAGCAACAAAATTTTACCTGAATATTTTTTGGGTTACCTTTAAAAAAATTATTTGTAAAAGAAAAAAGGCCTTTGCCGGCATGCTTAATATCTCTAATAGATATTCTAGAATTGCAAGGGAGGTAGTATTGCAAGTTGCCTCCCCTGAATTTTTAAGTACTAATGCAAGGGATACTGCTGGGTTGGGTAACTGTGTTGTATGAGTTGTGCAAAAATAAATCTTTAGTCCATGATAAGTGAATTAAGCCATTTCCACACAATCCCTCCTTTTTACGTCCCTCAAGAAAGCTTTGGAAAACATTGTGAATGTAGAAGAAATTGCTTGTTTCAAGCAATTTCTTCATTGTCCACAATGTTTTCTACCCCAAAAGACAAAGAATTCTAGAATTTCATCACCCAAAATTTTCGTATGCATTTTCTTTCAAATTTGACCAGTCTAAAATTTTGTCAATTGGGAATGGGTAAAGGTGTTACAGGCCTTGCAGTGCCTTTAGTACATAAATAATTCACATCTATTATTGATTAATCTGAGGATGTGTTAACTCACTATCCTGCAATGATCATTTTTACGTTCTGAAGGAACTGGAGAATGTGAGAAGAGGAAAATTTGCTTGTAATGTTATGCACTTGTTTTGAAATTTAGCCCATTCCGACACAAGGCCTCCTTTGTACCAAGCAATTTTTTCATTATCCACAATGTTTTCAAGAATTCCATCAACTTGAAATTGTTGCCTGCAGCTTCTTTCAATTTTGATCAGTCTCAATTTTTATTGTGTGGGAATGAGTTAAACTTAATTTGAAAGGCAATCTGTAGTTGCTTTCAATTTGGACTAGTCTAAACTATTGTCATCTGCTAATTGGTTGAGTATTTATGTCTAAATTTTATAGTAAAGTAGCTTTAAAAAATTATGAAATGTTGTAAAATCAAAATAATCAACCTTGTCTAACATATAATCTAAATAACCCTGTCCTTGGCCAAAGCCCAGTTGGTAGCGTGTCAGACTCCTTATCAGGGTGTCCAGAGTTTGATCCCCAGTCCTATCTGACATGTCTTCCACTAATAGGTGGATAATCATAAACCTAAGCGGGATGAGCAGCCAGAAGCTGGGAAAGGATGGTGTGATGTTAATTTCAAATTTTAAAAAAATTGTAACAATAATTTCTTATTTTTTCACACTATGTTCTTTTTCATTTTGTTAACACCTTGAAATGTCAACAAAATCTTGTCCAACAATTTTTCTTATCTTAGTTTTTACAGCTTTTAATTATGTTGAATTACATACACTTGAGAAAAGGCTTTTGTGAAGATCAGTACTTTTTGTTTGGCTTTTTGCATGAATTTATAGAAGTCATTATTTCATGCATGTTTTATCATACCTTTCGTAAGAATTCACTCAGTGTGTCAGTTTGTTGATCTGTCCATTGGTTTGTTGAGTTCTTTCAATCCACTTCATTTCTGATGGTCATGTAATAAGCACGTAAGTTTGGTGCCTGTATCTGTAACACATTTCTAGTTTAAATTTTGATTCATGGATGTCTTCATCAATATCTCTGAAAAGTTCTGTTATAAGGTCAGTTTGGATAAAAAAAAAACTAGGTCACTAGATCAATCTTTAAAAGCCTGCAGGCACTGTAGAGAAGATATTGTGTTTTCTCAATATTCTGAAAATGAATATGAAAAATAATCTTGATCAAATCTTGAGCAATTTTGAAGTCAAATTAGTTGGGATAAAATTTAAGTCACTAAGTTAAATGTTATGAAATACTTTTTGGAGTCAAAACTAGGTCAAATGTTAGAAAAACTACAGAAACTGTTGAAGCCAAATGTTCTACTCGATAGTCCTAAAAATGAGTGAGACTGGTTATTAAGACATTTAATTCAGGTAAGCAATTTAGGTCCATTATGGCCCTTCTTTATAAATTAAAAGCCTTTGTAACTTATTGCATTGTCAGCACATTCAATGACCAATTTTAATGTGCTCAGAAGGCACAATCATCTTTGTCATCTTTATTTCTCCTAATAAATGCTCCCTCATATTAGCACCCATTGTGAAATTGAAAAAGATTTTACTCCAATTTGTTGATAATTTCCTCTTCATGGATTAACTCTAGTCATGCTGAACCCATTCTTGTTTTAGTAGGAGGTATAGACAAAGATCAGCCTGCACATAAGTGCAGTCTAATCTTACTCTATACAATCGGTTTGTCCTCTGTAAGCCAGAATTTTCAATAAGATCAATATCCAAACTAAATATTAATCCTGACGGCCAGACAAATAGTGCCATTAGCCCTTTGATTTTACTGCACCTCAGAATATGATTTTATTTAGCATGACAAGGGTTAAATGAAATTGTCTTCAAATTAGAGGAAATCAAAACAGAAATATTAATTTATCAAAATTATTTCTAAGAGAATCGGGTACAAAAAAAGAATGCTCTGTCCACATCTTTCATTGGTTTGAGAGATAGTTTATGAGGAGAAATGCTGTATTTTCATTCTTTGTACTTGTTTTTTGTTTATTTATATCTGTAAGTAGCACCCTAGTGACATTTTGTGTTTTGTTTGCAGGAATCCCTGCCATGAATGGAGGCACCCCCCTTACTCCCTCTGCTAGAATTTCAGCCCTTAACATTGTTGGGGATTTATTACGCAAAGTCGGCGTAAGTATTCATACAATCTCCCTAATGTTATTGGCAAATAAAGTGTAACTTATCTTCAAGTGAAAGATGAATTGAATATATGAGAAAATTGACCAGACAAATTGTAATTATTGCTTTGCATTTTACCTTATAAGTGCTCCCCTTGCCTTGATGGCAGAGTGGTAATGGTGCTTGACCCTTGATCTGAAGGTCACAGGTTTGAGCCCAAGAATCATCAGGGGTGTGTTCATTGGCAGCCCCAGCTGCAAAACAGGGTAGCAGTGCATTTAAAACACTATCTCTATTTTGGGGCGTAAAAAGATTTTGATATAGAGTGTTCGAGAGGGACTCTGTTATCCTAAATTTTTCGTGGCAATTGAACCGAAATAGATTCTTTTAACCTATTACCAGTTCGCTAAATGTTAGACTGGCCCAAATTGAAAGAAGTTGCATACGACAATTGAAAGTTTATATGGATTTTTTCAACATTAAGGGTAGAAAAGATAGTGGAAAATGAAGAAATTGCTTGTGACAAGCAATATCTTCATTTTCCACAATGTTTTCTAAAGCTATTTTCCTTGGGGGTGTCTAACAGCATCACTGAGTGGGAATGGGATAAACTATAATGCTACCCCTCTTGTTGATTTATTTTAAAGAATTTTTGTTGCTTTTTTGTCGGCATATATACAGGGCTGTAAATGCCTTTATTGTTATGGCATCTTTTGCTTTTTATAGAGAAAAGTTTTCAACTAAAAAAAACAACTTGATACTGGTTTGCTGTGATGCATGTATGTTTTCAGTGTAAAACATTTTTGAAAGCATGTTTACATTCATTTACTGTTCATTCCTGTTAAGGTACAATCCCTAGGTCAGCATGATTTAGACATAATTTGTCTGAATTTTTTTTCTTTTTTTTTTCGCTTTTACAGAATGCATGTGTAAAGACCTTAAACAAATTCCCACACAAACACTCCTTTTCATGCCTTCAAGAAAAAAGCTGTGGAAAACATTATGGAAAATGAAAAAAATTGCATGTATCGACAATGTTTTCTATCCAATTAGACAAAAAACTCCAAAATTTCATCAACTTGAATTGTCATCTTCAGCCTAAAATTTTGTTATATGGGAATAGTTAAACCATTCCAACACATTGACGCTTTTAAACACCCCTATATATGAAAGCTTTGGAAAACATTGTGGAAAATGAAGAAATTTCTTGTAACAAGCAATTTCTTCATTATCCACAAAATTTTCTTCCCCAAAAGACGAATTTTAAAGATTACATCAACTTAAAATTGTCGTCTGCAACTTCTTTGAATTTGGACTGGTCTCAAATTTTATCGTGGTAATGGGTTAAAACTCATTTTTGTTCTAGATTTCGTCCGCGATTGAACAAATCTAAAAATCTTATTTTCAAAAAACAATTAGGCCATGAAGCATTCATGTCTTTCTTTGAGGAAAAAACGTCAGATAACAACAGAATGTAAAAAACATTCTGACTGATTCTGTTTTGACCTTGACTGATTTTGTTGAGACCTTCTACTTAGATGAATCTAATTATTGGAACCAAATGAATACATCACTGACATCATGAAAATGTACAGTTACATAGTACAGAGACTCATATTCTGCAAAAGAATTTATGGCGTACTTTAGATTCTGCAGCTATAAATCAAATCATTCATTGAGACCATGAGTGAACTGTGAACTCCAACATTGGCAGACACTTATGTGATGTATTTTTTTGTTGGTTTGGCAACCTAAACATTGTAACTACAGCTTATTCTAGCTGTAGTTACAATGTTTTATATTATTGTTACATAAGTTTTGCAAAATAACGCTATTTAAAATCAAAGCAGAACATTGAGTTGGTTGGTGGGGCCAGCAAATCCTTGATATATTGAACAATGTCATACATAAATAGATCAAAGCAAGGCTTTCCTGGTGACAATTCAATATTGCTATATGACACATAGTTTTGTGATACGGTGAATAGACAAGATGCAATATTTTGCTGAATATAAAATGCTGTTTGCAAAATGGCATTATTATGTTATTTTATTACATTATTTCCACAGTACTTCAAAACCGCTTGAGCTGTAGATGTAGCCTTTATGACATTTATGTAGTTACATAAGTTGATAACAGGTTTGTACTTTTATCTTGTCCCTGTAAAATGAAAACATCAAGGGTTTTAAATTTAGTCCTGCACAGTATGTAGCCTAATGAAAGTTAGCAACACTTCATCATGTGTAACAACATATTAACGATTATTTTACAGGCTCTAGAAAACAAGCTGGCGTCATGTCGAAACTTTGTAAAAGATCCGCCCCGAGGTAGCAATCCAAGAAGTGGAAATAGTCCAGTCAACTCACCTAGGTAACATTTATTGATTGTCTTCATAACAACCTAGTATACTGCCAGAGACATACCGTATGCGTATTTAGTGAGATGCCAACAAGCAATGAAACATTTTTATCTTGGCCATTGATTTCTGTATCTTTTTGTCTCACACTACTCGACATATTTTGAGAACTTTTGTTCATTTCCCACACAACAATGCTTTTAGATGCCCCTTTAGAAAACACAATGTTTTCTGCCCTATTAGATAAAGATTTTTAAAATTTGATCATTTTAAGATTGCCACCTTCAACTTCTTTCAGTTTGGACCAGTCTAAAATTTTGCCTTCTGGTAATAGGTCAGTGTACTGGTTAAGCTTTTATTCCTGTAAGGCTCTTTTCCCAACTAAGAAGGGTTAAAAAAAATCTGATGCTTAGTTTCTTGAAATCTTTTGGACATGTTTTAACCCATTCCCACTTGACAAAGTTTTAGACTGGTCCAAATTGAAAGAAGCTGCAGACGACAATTTCAGGGTGATGGACTTTTAACTTTTTTGGTCTTTTTGGATAGAAAACATTGTGAATAATGAAGAAATTGCTTGATACAAGCAATTTCTTCATCTTCCACAATATTTTCTAAAGCCTTTATTATAAAAGGCGTAAAAAGGTGGATGTGTGCGAGAATGGGTTAGTGTCTTCAAAATAAATCTTTAGCCCTATAAAGATAAGCAAAAAAAAGTGAAAATAGCTATGAATATCTGTAATTTTACCAATTCCCACTCAATCCTGCTTTTTATGACCCTTAAGTAAATGTTGAGCAAAAAACTGTGGAAAAATGAAGAAATTGCTTGTGAAAATCAATTTCTTTTCCCACAATGTTTTCTGGCCAGAGGGACAAAAAAAATGAAATCTCTATCAGCTTGAAATTGTTGTCTGCCACTTTTCTGAATTAGGACTAGTCCAAAATTGGTTGTCTTGTTAATGTTTTAAGATAACTAATACCTTTTAGATGGTGAGATCGAAATTTTGTAAATATAAATCTTTGTACTAGGTTTAAGCTTTGCCGTTGTCAAGGTAATCTTTTTACACTTTTCGACTGCACAAAACGGGGAAGGAAAAGTATATGTTGAAATATTCCTTATTTACCCTTTAAGTTGTTCAACCCTCACTCAATACAGCAATACACTGGGTTTATTAAGGAATGTAAAGGACATTTATATAGCAATGTGTTTTTGGTCACTTCAGTGTCTATTGTGTGAAAAGCTGAAATGATGTTTTAATACTAAGAACCTGCAATGATGTTAGACCCTGATAAAGCCCAAGTATATGCATATTGACAGATAAACCCTTATCATGCTGAACCTGGAATATTTTTGTTTTTGCAAGAGATATAGACAAAGATATGAGTCACTGCACATATGTGAAGTCTGGTCTTAGTCTACACCACCTTTTTGTCACTTTTTTAGTCAGAGTTGTTTAAAATTTAAATTTTCAAGATTAATATTTACCCACAACCAGTACATGTACTTACAGCGCTTTCAGTCCTATGATTTTTGCGCAATATTTAAAAAAGTGACTTTATCTAGTATGACAAACATGCCAAATGCATCAAATCTTTTTATAAAAAACAGTCTTTTCATCCTATGTAGAATTGACAGTAAAGTGTTCCTCCCTATTAAAGTACAATATTTCATACTATTTAGAATTGACATTAAAGTGTTCTTCCCTTTTAAAGTACAGTATATGATCCTAACCTGAATTGACAATAGAGTGTTCCGCCCTTTTAAATAAAGTACAGTCTTTCATCCTATTCTGAAGTGACATCAAAGTGTTCCTCCCTTTTAAAGTACAGTCTTTCATCCCATTCTAAATTGACATTAAAGTGTTCCTCCCTTTTAAAGTGCAGTCTTTCATCCTATTCAGAATTGACAGTACAGTGTACCTTCCTTTTAGAGTACAGCTGGTTCTTAAATGACCTGGTAAATAAGCAAACCCACACAAAAATGTATTTCAAGCCTTTTCCATATCGCATTTTAAAAAAGAAATTAGTACTTTTCTACTTAAGCTTGTTAACCCCACTTGAAGGATCGCTGCTGTGAATTAAAAGAAGAATCTGTCAATCAAATCATTCATTTAGACTAGAAGTGAACTTTGACTTCTGTCATTAATGTTAAGCAATTTTGTTGATTTGGTGTCTTAAAACTATATAGCTACAGCTTATTAACCCTTTCCCGTACAATCACTTGTTTTCACGACCCATAGGTTTTGTACTAAGGAAAACATTGCAGGGAAAAAAGAAATTGCTTGTTACAAGCAATTTCTTCTTTCTCTACAACGTTTTCTAACCTTTACATTGGTTATTTTTCAATTTAAATGCGCTTTCAATTTTCGTCTGCTGCCTCTTCTAAATTGAAGTAGTCTAAAATTGTGTTGTATGGGAAAGGGTTAAAACCGTACTTGCAATGTTTAGGTCACCAACTACTTGTTTGCCTTTTATCTTGTGTCCCTGACCACATATTATTATTATCTCCGTCAAGCTCCAAAGTCGGAGGTCATTGGACTAGACCAGCGATCCATCAATTGTAAACCATTCACACATATATTATCAACCGAAACAAATGCCCTTTTGCAAATTTCACCCAGTGATAAGGGTACAAGTAACACTGTATCTTATGAAAAAATACACTATTTTATTTGTGACTTTGATAAAATTGGGTAATGCTGTTTTTCTGTTGTCTTTCTGTATGTCGACCTCTTGAAATCTTTATCTGAAAATTTGGAGATTTTTTCCAAATTACTTTAGATACAAAGCTCACATCTCATAGATGCCTATTAGCGGATGACAAGGCCATAGTTATTAGGCAAAGTAAAGGTCATATATCAAGGTCACAGGTCTCGGATATGTAAATATTTGCATAACTTCTACTCATTAACATAGATCTGCTATTAATGAAATGAAGATCATACAAATTGTTGTAAATAAAGAAATTTGTTGTTACAAGTAATTTCTTCTTTTGACTTTATTCTCTAGATGTTTGAAAAAAATGTTTTGAGAGGTTATAATTGAGCTACTAGTACTTAAGTCTTGATGAAAATGTATATTTTTTTGTTAAGCTGTTCTGTAGTATGTATACTGCATTGCAAAGTGCATTTAAATAGGATTGTAGGTAGTTTTTCCAAGCTGAGGACCTGGCTTTTAGTCCTTTGATTTTATAGTTTTTGCTTCTTTCATGTTGCGTACCTCTGGCTCTGGAACTGAATTGAAAGACAGTCTAATTTTGTGTTCATATAACAGCTTAACCCTTCACCAAACAACAAAATTAAAAGATTATCACAAAGGAAAGAAGCTGCAGATGATAAATTTGCTGTTGATGAAATTTTGGGTTCGAAAAACATTGTTAATGATGATGATATTTGCTTGCAATAAACAATTTCTTCATTTTTGGCAATCTTTTTCATAGCTTTTTAATTGATGGGGTTGTAACAAGCATTTTCTTCATTTTCCACAAACTTTTCCAAAGTGATTTACTTGAGAGACATTGAAAAAAAAAAGGGCTTGTGTGGGAATATGTTTGGTTGTATATTAACCCATTACCAGAAGGCAAAATTTTAGACTGGCCCAAATTGTAAGAGGTTGTAGACGACATTTTAAAGCTTATGAAATTTTAGAGTTTTTCAACTTCCTGGGTAGTAAATATTGTGTAAAATGACAAAATTGCTTGTTACAAGCAATTTCGGCATTTTAAACAATGTCTGCCCAATTGTTTTATCTTTAGGGGTAGCCTAATGCATAACTGTGTGGGAATAGGTTAACCAATAACAAACAAGACAGCAAAATTAAGATGACCAAAAAAATTTTTTAGATGGTTAAACTTTAAGAATGGTAGTTCTTTAGGGTGGACAGGATTATGAGAAATGAAGAAACTGATCAGTAAGAAACAGTTTCTCGATTTCCAAAATTATTTTCCGGAACTCTTTTCTTGTGGGTCATAAAAAGAGTGATTTTGTGTGCCCCCAAGTGGCCCAGACTTAGTGAGAAAGGAGGTCATTTTATATACCATGGACTCCTCTAGATTGAACACTGCCACAATTCAGATGAAAAGGAAATAGATAGAGGATATTGAATGATGGGTCATGGGATACCAAATTTATTTAGCAAGTCATCTATGAATACTTAAAAACGAGGTTCTGCCAAGATTTTAGCTGTTTAGATGACCGGTTTGATAAATTCGAGATTCTATGAATATAAATTTGATTTTCTATTTGCTAAATGACCTTATTTTTTGCAATAATTTAACTAAAAATGTAATAACATTCATTGATATATGTTATTCTGCAAAACATATGCCGTTTGTAAAATGATGTCATTATATACCTTATGACATCATTGTCGGTAAGTAAAAGCCATTACCAATGGCTTTGAATTCATTTGCATAGTTATTACACTAGTGTAATATCACCCGTGTAATATAGAAAATATTCAATGGGTTTATTTCACTCCAAGTCTGTTGTTCATATTATTAACCAGTTCCGACACAGTGAGGCTTTTGGGCTTGTTACAAGCAATTTCTTCATTTTCCACAATGTTTTCTACCCAGAAAGTTGAACAAATCTAAAATTTCATTAACTTTAAATTGTCATCTGTAACTCCTTTCAGTTTGGACCAGTCTAAACTTTTGCCGTCTAGTAATGGCTTAAATAATATTTGTCATATCATATAAAAATGTATTCAATTTCTTGGGAAAAATCACAAGGAGTATTGGAAAGGTTTTAGTTCCTGTGTACAAGGGGATGTTGTACAGGGGAAATAACTCTAACTATACAAAATGTGTTTTGTATCTTCAGCTCGGCATTATGGACACGAATAAGACAGTTTACAGGTCTGAGAGCCAATACAAGCATTTATCATTACGCTACTAACAGCATGATATCCATTACTTTAGTGCTGAAACTTTACAGAGCTGCTTCACCCATTACTTGAGGACAAAATTTTAGACTGGTACAAATTGGAAGAAATTGCAGACAACAATTCTAAGTTTATGAAATTGTAGATTTTTTCAACAATATGGGTAGAAGACATTGTGTAAAATGAAGAAATTGCTTGTTACAAGCAATTTCTTCATTTTACTCAATGTTTTCCGAATTGTTTATCTTTAAGGGTGTCCAAAAAGGTCACTTAGTGGGAATGGGTTAAATGTTCTATGTACTTGTTGAGGGATCAAGAAATATATGAAGTTTTTAGTAATTTAGTCCAACGTATTTCTCTGTCAATGTTGGATCTCATTTTTCAGTCCTGGTTTAGTTCCCTTCTAGTGAAGCAAAGAGATGTTGGGTTTGACCTCTGTCTATCTGTCTGGCATATCGCCGCCATCATAATGCAGTTGGTAGCACATCAGACTCCTAATCTTCAATCATGGGATATCATCGGTATGATCACCAGCAGTGGCACATATCCTTCCAGACATTTGTCTATCACAAATGAGTGGATGATTGTAAACCTAAGTGGGATGGCAGCTGGAGGCTAGGAAAGGATATAGTGGTTGTACTGGTGTGAGAAATACCAGGAATCCATTGTTAGGTGTTCTGACTGCCGCAATATGACCAAAATACCGTTAAAAGTGGCGTTAAACCCCATTTAATTGAACTTTGTCAGGATGTTAATCTCAATTATATCTCAGCCAAGTTCAAATTTGAGTCAAAAGACTTGATAATTGGTCAAATTGTTGGTCTCCATTATACCTCAAGGAAGGCGTTTTTGCTAATAAAAAAACCCTAGGTCAAATGACTTGATATTTGGTCAGAATGATTTTCTTCATGATATCTAGGCCAAGCTCTTTTTTTGGTCAATTCAGGTATTAACCAGACCATATCTAAGAAATACCTCATTTGAACGATAAAGGCCACATTTTTTACTCAATGTGACATCTGGTCAGAATGATTGAACTCCACATCTAGTTTTAATTTAGGTCACATTGGGTCAAAATTTAGCTTACTCTATCAAATCTTAGAAATACCTTATTTGCAACCTAGGGGCAACTTTTTGGCATAAATGGTTTGATATTTGGTCTCTTTAGTTGTCTTCCAATTATCCTTGCCACTTCATATTTGGATGCAAAAATATGGCCACTAGAGTGCAAAAATAGGTCACTATGTCAAATCTTAGAAATACCTATTTTTGCACTCTAGAGGCCATATTTTTCACTCGAAAGACTTGTTATTCGGTCAGAATGTATATCTCCATTATATCTTGGCCAATTTTGAATTTGGGTCAGTTTTGCTAAAAAAATTAGGTTATTAGGTCAAATCATAGAAGTACCTGGTATACCTGGATCGAAGGCTAATTTTTTACTCAAATGACTTGATATTTGGTCAGAATGATTCTCTCCGTAATATCTCTGTCAAGTTTGAAGTAGGGGCTAACGAGTTCAAAACTATGTCACTAAAGTCTTACCTAAAGAAATCTACTTCCATTAAACCAATAATTTAAATTTTTAGTTCACCTGACCACGAAGTGCTCATGGTGAGGTATTTTGATCGTTTGGTCGTCCAGCATGCTTTGTCCGTCATGTATCAACAATCTTAAAAAGACAGATTTTCCGAAACTGCTGGGCAGATTGAGAAGAAAATTTGGCAGGAATGTTCCTTGGTGGTGCCCTTTAAAAATTGCTAAAAGAATTGAAATTGGTTAAAAACTCTAGTTGCCATGGTAAAAAAACTGAAATTTTAATAAAAACTATAAAAATTAATACTTTCTGACTCAGAAGGCATAGATCCTTTATATTTGGCATGAAGCAGCAGTACATTGGCTTCTTTCAGAATTGCTAAAATCATCACCCTCAGGTACCCAGGGGCGGAGCCCTAGTGGGGTTCAGTCTAATATGGAAATAAAGAAGCATTTTTAAAATGAAATCTTCCTAAACCACTGGGCAGATTTCAACCAAATTTGGCAGAAATGTTCCTTGGGTGGTGCACTATGAAAATTAATAACAGAATTGAAATCTGTTTAAAACTCTGGTTGCCATTGCAATAAAACTGAGATTTAAATAAAATCTTAAAAAAAGATATTCTTCCTGACCCAGAAGGCATTGAGCCTTTATATTTGGCATGAAGCAGCAGTACAATGAACTCTTTCAGATTTGCCAATATCATCACCCTCAGGTTTCCATGGGCAGAGCCCAAAGGGGTGGGGCTAAAATAGAAATAAAGAAGGTTTTTTAAAACGACTTCTCCTCCCAAAACACTAAGCTGATTTTCAACTAGATTTGGCAGGAATGTCCCTTGGATTGTGCCCTTTAAAAATTGCTAAATAATTGAAATCGGTTAAAAACTCTGGTTGCCATGTTAACAAAACTGAAATTGTCATAAAAATTATCTCCTCCTAAACCTAAACCTCTAGGCAGATTTCAACCAAACTTGGATGTAATGTTCCTATGGAGGTGCCATATGAAAATTGCTAAAAGAATTGAAATCTGTTAAAACCTTTAGTTGCCATGGTAACAAAACTGGAAATTTCAAATAATCTTTAAAGATGTTCTCAGAAGGCATAGATTCTACATATTTGGCATGAAGCAGCAGTACATTGACCTCTTTTAGAATTTATAAAATCATCACACTCTAGTCCCAAGGGGGCGGAGCCCAGGGGGCAGGGGCTTATATAGAAATAAAGAAGGATTTTTAAAATGACATCTCCTCCAAAACCACAGTGCGGATTTCAACCAAATTTGGCAGAAATGTTCCTTGGGTGGTGCCATATGAAAATTGCTTAAAGAGTTTATTCTGTTAAAACTGTGGTTGCCATGGTAACAAAACTGAAATTTTAAAATAATGTTTAAAAATTATTCTTCCTGATCCAGAAGGCATCGAGCCTTTATATTTGGCATGAAGCAGCAGTACATTGACCTCTTTCAGAATTGCTAAAATCATCACCCTAGGTCCCAAGGGGCAGAGCCCTAGTGAGAGTGGGGCTAATATTGAAATAAAGAAGGATTTTTTAAATGAAATTTTCCTAAACCACTGGGCAGATTTCAACTAAATTTGGCAGAAATGTTCCTTGGGTAGTGCCATATGAAAATTGCCAAAATAATTGAAATCTGTATAAAACTCTGGTTGCCATTGTAACAAAACTGAAGCTTAAAAAAAACTTTAAAAATTATTCTTCCTAACCCAGAGGGCCTAAAGTCTTGATATTTTGCTTGAAGCAGCAGTACATTGACCTTTTTCAGAATTCCCTAAAATCACCAACCTCGGCCCCCAGGGGTAGCTTGGGCTTATATAGAAATAAAGAAGGATTTTTAAAACAACTCCTCCCAAACCACTTGGCTGATTTCAACAAAAGAATTTAATCAGTTGAAAACTCTAGTTGCTATGACAACAAGAATAAAATTTGGGAAAAAAAATCTCCTCCTGACACAGAAGTTAAATCGTGAATTTTGCATGAAGCAATAGTTCATTGACCTCTTTCAAAATTGATAAAATTTAAGAGCCATGGCATGATTAGGCTTAAATAGAAATAAAGAAGGCAACCCTTTCTAAACTATTTGGCCAATTCAAACCAAATTTAGCAGAAATACGTTTTCCCCCTTTTAATAATTACTGAAATATTTGTAATCTGTTGAAGAATTGGTTGGCATGGTAACATAAGTTGATTTTAGTTATATCTTAAAGGAGGTCTTCTCCCGATCCAGTTTGTTTTAGGCCTTGAAGAAAAAAAGAGCCTTATCTTAGGTGAGCACCAGGGCCTCTGGCCCTCTTGTTTACTCTTTTCTTTTGTCTCTCACCAATGGATGGATAATCGTAAATCTTAGTGGGATAGCAGCTGGAGGCTAGGAAAGGATGTAGTGGTAGTACTGGTGCGGAAATATCAGGAATCCATTTTTAGGTGCTCCAGCCGCGCGATATAACTGAAATATTTTAAAAATGGTGTTAAACCCATTCAATCAATCAATCAACTAATCTTTTCCATCATACATTGCCATGTGAAGTTTCAGTACTTAAAGCTTGTGTAATCTGCTGCTATTGCATTCATAAGTAAATACCCAAAATTGAACCCATTCTCAAAAATTTTAGATTGGTCCAAATTGAAAGATGTTGCAGACGATGATATCATTTTAATGGAATTTTGAAATTATTCATTTTTCTGTGTAGAGAACATTGTTGATGATGAAGAAATTGGGTTGAACAAGCAATTTCTTCATTTTCTGCAATGTTTTCCAAATCTTTTTTATTGAGGTGTGTAGTGGAAATGGGCTAAAGCAAAATGAAAATGGTTTTAGTCATGTTTTACTATATATATTATGACATCATTGTAATAATAATCAACCAGTGAAATTATGGAATGTTATCAAATGGATGTTACCCACTTCTTTACGCAAGGGTTATGGTATAGATTTAAACCATCATCAGATTGCATAATGTCAGATTGGCCCAAATTGAAAGGAGTTGCTGGTGAAACTTAAAGTTTATGAAATTTTGCATTTTTTTTTAAACTTTCTAGGTATAAAACATTATGAAAAATGAAGAAATTTCTTGTTGCAAGCAATTTCCTCATTTCACACAATGTTTACCTATTTGTTTTTCTGGAGGGATATCAAAAAGTGTCATTGTGTGGGTATGGGTTAGATATATTAACCCATTCCCACACAATGATGATTTTAAACGCCCCTCAATATGAAAGCTTTGGAAAACATTGCAGAAAATGAAGAAATTGCTTGTCACAATTTCTTCATTATACACAATGTTTTCTACCTAAAAATAAAAAGATTTTAAAGATTTCATCAACTTGAAATTGTGGTCTGCAACTTCTTTGAATTTGGACTGGTCTGAAATTTTGTCGTCTGGTAATGGGTTAAGGCTAGTAATTTTACATTTTAGATACATACGATTTTCTGGTTTGGATTGCAGCCTTGCTAGAATGATACTCGTAGAGAACTTATCAATTGATATTTGCAAAAATATTATAGGTGCATAATATGTGTTGTTTATGGACTTTCGATAGTTCTGCCCTAACCCCTTTAAGTAGTGAACAGAGAGTCTTGTGTCATGAGATTGGGTTTTTTTCACATTGATTGATAAACAAAATTCGACAACTTTTTATCCTTTCTGCTTGAATAAGCTGTTGTTAAGATGTTTAAGTCACCAAATCAACAAAAATGCAGCCAATGTAGAAGTTAAGTCTAAATGAATGATTTTATCGGTCAACTGATTATTTGATTGACTGTTCTGATTGGTCAATTTTTTCATGGAAAATTCATGTTTTCTGGATACAAATGTATTCTTCCATATGACAATAAGAGAAAAAAAATTGTTTCTATGATTTTTTTTTTTTTTTCAATTAAAATATTTCAATGGGGATAGCTTAAATTAGTCTTAATTTGAAAAGAGGCTCATTTAAAATTGCATCTTGTTTTACCCCATTTAGCTGCATTTTGTATTATCAGTAGCTAGTGAGCTTGCAACCCCAACACCACAGGTCGGTGACGCTTTCAAGTGACAACAATAACAATGTGAAGGAAGTTACCATAGAGTGATAAAACAATTATAAAAAATTAAAATAGATAAATGAAAAATAAGTAAGATATCAAACTATAGCTGCTTTATCAAATTACCAGATAGCAGGTTTTTTTTACTGTTCAATTTCAATAAAGTTACTGATGATTTTTTTTTTCAAAATTTTGAAACATCTTTGTCATTCGGGAGATGACAATGGAAAACATTGTGGAAAATATGTGGAACTTGCTGGTTACAAGCAATATCTTCCACAATGTTTTCTAACCCAAAGTACAATGTGCAAGGGTTTTTCAAAAGTTCGTCAATTATAAACTGTTGTCTGCAACTTCTTTGAATTTGGCCTAGAGTCTAAATTGTTATGGACTTGAAATTATTAAACTGACACCCTCTCTTCATATATGATCTCTTTAGTTGAATGGAACGTAAACCCTCTATAATCAACCTGTTGGTTTTGATTAAGGTTCAAGTTCATAATTCAAGGTCATTCTTCATTTTGGAAGTTTAACATTTATAGGTAGTATTTTTTGAAATGGGTAAGGGCTTCCTTTTTCATATGTACTCCTTTCAGCTTCTTTAGAAAGGGTCAAGAACAATTTTGTACTTTAATGTCCCTGCAAAGAATGATCAGGGGCATATTGCTTTACCACTATTTGTTTGTATATCTATTGGTAAGTCTGTCTTTCTGTCTATCTATTTGTTGTTAGAATTTAATAAAAAATGGATAACATTCTCATTTTCTTCTATGCTATTCAAGATATAATAATGCAAGTACCTGTCTTAATTGATACTCAACTAGTGGGTACCAAATATTCGAGGTCAAAGGCTTAACTAAACAAGTAATATGATTTCAATTACTGTCAGTCGTTTCATTATATAATGCTGATGGTAAGCATAAGAATTGCTATCATCAGTACTCATCAGTCATCTGACAAAGTCAAGGTCTTTTGTCAAGGTCAAACTTCTTAAAAATTGCTGTTTCTGGGGCATCACTGTTCCATACACTCATTTTGTTATGCTTAAGCATTCAGCTGCTTGCTTTTCATAGATTTATTCTATCAATTCTACTAATTTAACCCTTGTCATACTGAATTCAGAATATTTCTGCTTTGGCAGGATGAATAGACGAAAATCAGCCTGAACTGAGCAGTCTGATCTTAGTCTGCATGGCCTGTTTGTAATAAGCTGGACTTTTTATACAATTATTAACAAAAGAAATATTGGCCAAATTAGGGTGTTGCAGTGCTCTCAGTCTTTTGATTTAACTCAATTTTGAAAAACGAACTTTTATTCAGCATGACAAGGGTTAAGAACATCAAACTTCATACAGAAAAGGAGGTCATGCAGCATTTAATGAGGGTTTACATTATAGCTTCTTGGCTTGAAAGAAGGATTTTAGGTGTTATATTGGAATTGTATTCAGTTAACGCTTTCCTGTTTTGCAAAATTTTAGACCTGTCCAAAGTCTGTCAATTTAATTTTGAAAATAACCATTCAGTAGGGTAGATAATATTGTTGAAAAAGAAGAAATTGCTTGTTAGAAGCAATTTCTTCTATTTCTACAATGTTTTCTCAATTATAAATTTATGGGGACGTAAAAACCAGGGATTAAACAGGAATGGGTTAAAACCATTGATTTTAAGATTATTTTTTGTTTCAGACAATGTTATTCCGTGTACTTATATTTTGTTATCATTAACCATTATCATGTTGATCCCGGAATATTCCTGCTTTGGCAGGCGTATAGACTAAGATCAGCCTGCACAGACAGGCAGTCTTAGCCTACACTACCTGCTCATTGTTATTGTTTTTAGAGAAACCTTTGAACCCAAGACTGATCTAATTATTTCAAATTTTTCAAATATAGTGAAAAGAGGAATGATATTCAGCAGAACATGGGTTAGTTGTGCTAAAGCACTTGGATCTGTACATATTTTTTTCAGCAATATTCCATTATTTTGCATTTCTCAAATTTTAGGAATCTGGTCTTTCAAAGATAAAAATTTTGTTAATATGATATAATACTGTTTGCAAAGACAAAAAATATCTCAAAATTATCTTAGTTTTAATTAACCTATTCCCACACAATATAGCTTTCTGACACCTTGAGAAAAAAAGCTTTGGGTAACATTAAGGACATAAAAGAAATTTCTTGTTTTAAGCAATTTTTTCAATGTCAACAATGTTTTCAATCTCAAAAGACAATAATTTTTATGATATCCTCAACTGAAAATTGTTGTCTGCAATGTTTTCACATTTATTATGCTCCCTGAAAAACTTTTAGGGGGAGCATATAGTCGCCAGTCTGTGCATCCGTCTGTCCTTAGTCATATCTCAGCAACCCCTGGGCCTAATTGGACTAGACTTTATATATAATCTTCCTAGGAAATTTCCAAGACCCGTTGTTTTTATTTTTCTTATTTCAAGGCTGTGTCATGGAAAAAGAGGCCTTAATGTAAAAACTAGTTTTTTGCCAATTTCTCCAAGGCTAATCGTTAGAATTTCATGAAATTTCATATTTGAGTAGCAAATCAGATCCCCTTGACCTTAAACTAACGGGAATTTTCGTTTAAAAAAATGCGTCATGTGAAAAGGGGCCTTAATGTTATTACCTTTACGTTAACTGTCTTTTTTTCCTGCAAAAACTAAAATTGGCAATAACTTTTGATTGGCTACAGATGAAGTCTTCATATTTTACATGTGCATTGTTTGTGACAAACCCTTTCTGCTGGTACCAAGTTCAAGGTCATCATTCAAGGTCATTTCTCAAGGTCAAAATTTGGGAAATTAAAACTTTAAAATTGGTCATAATTTTGCAATGGTAAGTGATATAGCCATCATATTTAAGCATTTTTCATATGTTTATTATTTGTGACAAGACTTTTCAGCAGAAACTTAGATAAAGTTCTTGGTCAAGGTCAAGGTCAAATTCTAACTGATAAGTGATTGCAATTTTTATATTTTGTATATTTCCTACTCTAAAATAAATCAGTCTATTGTTTCTGCAAGACTACTCAAGTTAGTCTTCATTTTTTGTATGGAGACATTTTTCATTGATAACTTTGATGGTCAAGGTAAAATATTGAACCCTTTACCATATAATGATATTGAATTTTACTAGAATCAGGCCTGTGAAGCCAAACAGATTCCTTCAATTTTTGTCAAACTTCCAAATTCTTGTGAACTGAACTCTCAAACTATAGTTGCATTCAGTAAGAAGTTTTTTGTCCAATAATGGCATACAGTTTTGTGACAAAAGCCTTATTCGGGGAGCATAATCCATCTCTGACGGCTCTTGTTTGTCTTGAGGGGCATTCATGAGTGTCATTGTGTGGGAATGTGTTAATGGGGGGGGGGGGGGATATATAATGTAGCTCTCATTAGCAGAAAAAAAAGAGAGCATTCTTTTGCACTTGACTTTTTTGGGGAGGGGGCCTGAAAATCATCTTTTGCTTAACTTTTATATGTGTAATTGGCCTTAGATTTTTATCTTTGTTAGTTTTGGAACAAAAATTTGAGCTATTTTGAATAACAACCAATTTCTCCTTTTCTAACAACCTTTTTCATTGTTTATTGATTCATGGATCATAAACAGATTCCATCTTGTAGAAAAGGTAATAAATCACTTCTGATGTTTCCAGGGACTGATAGCCAGTGTGAAATAAAGTGAAAATGACATTATTTTCATGTGATTTTCATGTATTTTCATTGTATTTTCAGGACCAAGAGACTGACACAAAGGGCAGTGGTGTACCCACAGCAGAATATGAAAATCCCCGTGTAGATCATGAGGAGAGGGCTTTGCCCACAGTTGGGCCACACCTGAGAGTCATATCTATTTATTTAAAACCGTTTCCTGTTTATTAACAGGTTCTTGCAATCCTTTGATTTTATACTTTATGACAAGCAATTTCTTCTTTTCCCACAACATTTTCTATCATACTGCATGGTTTCAGTTTGAATTGTATTCAATTTTCATTGTTGTCTGCAACCTCTTTCTTATTGGATCAGTCTAAAATTTTGCCAAACAGGAAAGGATTAATACCCATACATGTACTTGACAACATCTATGCAAGCCAATTGTGACATAGACTACATGTATTTTCATTTGTGAAGAGACACAAAATGGGCATCGCCATTGGCTTAAGAAGATGTCTTGAAACAGGAGCTCATGAAATGATATTACTTTGTTATTTGATTTAAAATTTCTTAACCAATTATCCAACAACAAAATTCTAGATTGGTCCAAATTCAAAAGAAGTTGCAGATGACAATTTCTCTTTTTTTGTCAATGAATTTTTGAAAAGCCTTTTATGCTATGTTGGATAAAAATGCGGAAAATGATCATTTTTCACATCGTTTTCCAAAGCTTTTTTTCTTTGGGGCTTCAAAAAGTGATGACGCTTTTTGACGCCCCTCAAGAAATGAATTGTATTTTTTTTACAACCCTTATGAAAAACAATTTGGAAAACATTTTGTAAAATGAAGAAATTGCATTCAACAAGCAACTTCTGCATTTTTCAGATCTGAACCCTTTCCTATTCAAACATGGGATTTTACGTTTCTGTGATTTTTATACTTGAGAAAACATTGTGGAAAAAGAAGAAATTGCTTGTGTCAAGCAATTTCTCCTTTTTCCGCAATATTTTTCTACCACATAGGATGGTTTTATTTCAAATGGTATCCAGTTTTCATTGTCGTCTGCATCCTCTTGCAATTTGGACTAGTCTAAAATTTCAAAAAAACAGGAAAGGGTTAAATTCCATAAACTAGAAATCTTTATCAGCAACTCTTGTCAATTTGGACTGTTCCAAAAGAATTCTGTCTAGTAATGGGTTGAGACAGGAAGAGCATAAGGCATCGCCCAAAGTTGGGCTGCACCTGAGTGTCATATCTGTTCAATTACTTGACAAAGGATTTTATGATATTACCTTTAACCCTGGTCATGCTGAATAAGAAATTCTTTGCAAAATGAATGAAAACAAAGAGCTGATAGCACCAAAAGTACAAATTGTGGGTAAATGTCTC
Source organism: Fragum fragum (assembly GCA_946902895.1). Taxonomy (NCBI): domain Eukaryota; kingdom Metazoa; phylum Mollusca; class Bivalvia; order Cardiida; family Cardiidae; genus Fragum; species Fragum fragum. The sequence goes on from OX336365.1 coordinate 15,498,415, forward strand.
TTTTAAAAATTGAATTTCTTCAACAAATCTGGCTTGAAAGGCTGTGAAACAGGCTGTGTAGACTAAGATCAGACTGTCTATACCTTCTGCAAAAACAGGAATATTCTGGGTTCAGCATGACAAGGGTTAATCAAACAATAACCTCGTAATCCAGAAATTTATAGGCCGAATAGGTTAACCCATTCCCACTCAGTGACGCTTTTAGACGCCCCCAAGAAAAAAGCTTTGGAAAACATTGTGGAAAATGAAAAAATTGCTTGATTCAAGCAAGTTCTTCTTTAACCACAATGTTTTCTACCTAGAAAGTTGAAAAAATCAAAAATTTCATAAACTTTAACTTGTTGTCTGCAACTCCTTTCAATTTTGACCAGTCTTAAATTTTGCCGTCTGGTAATGAGTTCATCTGCAAAAAGAAAAACCTTGAAAAAGGGGAAATTGCTTTAACAATGTTTTCTGTTCTATTTGGCTTCTGTTGGGCTTTTTTGAATTATCGTCAGCATTTACTTTGAATTGAGTCCAGTCTCAAATTTTGTAGTTTTTTGGAATTTTGAGCTGAAGCTTAAGAGGAAAGTAAGAATTTCTTTGGAAACTATGTAGATACAGGTTTTTCCCCATAGTTGGGCCACACCCAGGGTTCAAATCTGTTTATTTGATACCATACTTGACAGAGGAACTTGTTTCATGATATTACTTAGTTATAAATCTGAAAAGTAAATTTTTCAAAGTAATAAGTTGTTAACCATACAACAGAATTGAAAGAAATTCAGGAATTAATCTTACCCTTTCCTGTACAAACCTGGCATTTTATGTCGCTGTGAAATTATATCTGAGAAAACATTGTGGAAAAGGAGAAATTGCTTGTAACAAGCAATTTCTCCTTTTTCCACAATACTTTCTACCACATAGGATGGTTTCATTTGAAATCGCATCCAGTTTTCATTGTCATCTGCAACCTCTTTCAATATGGACCAGTCTAATTTTACAAAAAACAGGAAAAGGTTAAGTGTGTTGATTGAGAAAATAGTTGCTTACACATTTAGGGAAAATAAAATAACATGAGAACTGGAGAGCAATCAAACTTTTGTGTGATAAATGATAAGTAGAGGTTCTCATTTCTGAAAGTATGTTGTTCTACAACATCTTTATGCCGAGGCATCGATGGATTGGGGATGAACGGTTGAAATGTCGTGACATCGTCTTTCTGCCGATATATCTGCTTATCCATATGCAAGTCAAAATCTTCAATTGGAACTTAACCCTTGTCATGCTGAGCCCAGAATATTACTGTTTTGGCAGGAGGTCTAGACAAAGATATATTTGCAGGATGATCTTTATCTCAACCTGCTTGTACTTTCAAAGCTAGTTTGTTTTTAAGATAAATTTTCATAATAATTATTATTTACCCACAATTAGTGCTTTCTGTGTTTTCACCTTTGTTTTAATGCAGTTTTGTAGGCCATTTTATTCAGCATGACAAGGGTTAATATTCTCATATTCCTTTAAAGTTTTAATGCTCATATTAACCTCTGTCATGCCTAGCCCGTAATATTTCTTGTTTTGGCAGGAGGTATAGACAAAGATCACCTTGTACATAATTATGTGCATTCAGATCTTTGTTAGTCTGTGCCATCTGTTTGTGCCTTTCAAACCAGAGTTCCTATAAGATGTCACTAGTTGTGGGTCAATATTTCTTTGAACTTCATTGTGTATCCACACAGTCTATTCTGTCTTGGAAGAAAATACAAAGATAATCATGAAAATACAAAGATAAATTAACATCTTGAAAATGCAAAGGTAAATTCAAGTACCTGTTGTTTTACATTTTTCATTGGGGAAAAAGTAGGTAAATATTAAATACACCTTAAATATTTCTGCTTTGGCAGGATTTATAGAAGACTGCACATAAATGCATACCTATCTAAGTCTACACCACCTGTTTGATGTTTTAACCCTTTCCTGTTCAATCCCTGGTTTTAACGTCCCTGTGATTTTTATAAAAGAGAAAACATTTTAGAAAAAGAAGAAATTGCTTGTAACAAGCAATTCCTTCTTTTTCCACAATATTTTCTACCCTACTGCATGGTTATTTTCCAAATCAAATCCACTTCAAATTTTCTTCTGCAAAACCTTTCAATTTGGACAGGTCTACAATTTTGAAAAACAGGAAAGGGTTAAGTCTGAGCTGTTAATATAACTACATCTAGCAAAAGAAATACTGACCTATAATTAGCATGTTTGAGTGCTTTCAGCTCTTTGATTTCAATTTCTATTCAGGATGGCTAGGGTTAATATATGATTACTGACTGTTTGACATTGTTGTTGACAAACGCTTCGAATATTGAAAATGTACGAAATGATTAATCTGTAAATATTTGTCAACTTGTATAGCTGATGTTGTTGTGAAATTAGCATTTTCATCTGCACCGAATAAACAAAATTAAATGTGCAAATTTAAGCAAGGAAAAAAACCTTAAAGCTCAGAGTAAAAAAAAAAGCTGGAAGATAAACCCATTCCCCCACGATGACGGTTTTGGACGCCCCTAAAGAAAAACAACTGAGAAAACTTGTGTAAAATGAAGAAATTGCTTGTCAAAGCAATTTCTTCATTTTACACTATGTTTTCTACAAAGAAAGTTGAAAAAATCAGAAAGTTTGTAAACTTTAAATTGTAAGCTGCAACTCCTTTTAATTTGGACCAGTCTAAAAAGATTTCGTGATACCATATTTCGCTCATTAAAAGCAGACAGCCACAACTCTAGAAGAGTTGGTAAGGCATTTGAATGTAGGATAATGGGTTCAATCCGGTATGCTGCCGACTTTATTTCTGAAATTGTACGCATTTACCTCTTTCGTGGATTAGCAGCTTGAGGCTTAGATAGGAATTGTTGAAGTTTTGGTGTGAGAAAGGGGGAAAGGACTAAAAGATACCATAATTCACTCATTAAAAGCACGCAGCCACAACTCTAGAAGAATTAGTATGGCATTTGAATATAGGGTCATGTGTTCAATCCGGGGTGCTGCTGGGTCGTTGAAGTCTTGGTTTGAGAAATACCAGGCACTTATTTTTCGGATTAACACAGACATGTACACAGACATCCTCTCTGATTTAGGACCAAAGTTTGTAGGTTACCTAGGTATGGATACTCTGTATACCAAACTGATTTAACATTTTACTTTTTTTTTAAATTCCAGACTTGACCAAAGAGCTAGCAGACGATATTGTAAAGTACATGTATGTACAATCTAAAGAAGTAACCATCCTGTATGATAGAAAATATTGTTGGAAAAGGGGAAATTGTTCAGTTTCTTTTTTTCCCCACAATGTTTTCTCAGTTAAAATATATGTGCGGGTAAAGGGTTAAATGTGTGTTGCTTGAAAAAAAAAATATAAAGTTTTTTTTTCTGATAGGATAAATGAATCCTCTAAACAATAATCGTCAATTTTGTTTTCGAAGAAATAATTCGATAACAACAAAAACAAATGAGCTCATGCTTCACATTTTCAACAAGCTCACATGTTGATGGGTCAGTGCAAAGCTGTTGTAACTGCCTATATTGTTGTAGGTAGTTACAGCTGTTTTTCACTGACCCACCGATGTGCCCAAAGTAACGACCAGGATAAGCCTGTGCATCCTCACGGTCTACTCAGTTTTCAATGTGTGGTCTATAGACAGCTGGTGACTCTTTATTTTTTCGCTTCACACATATATATACCAAGTAAAGAAGCAAATAAGCCTGTGCATCGAGTTTAATTGACCAATTGCTTGCCTCGCCCACTGACTCCTTAGGCCCCGCCCGTTAACTCTGACAGGCAGTTCTGCTTCGATTTTTAACAGCGTTATTTTGCGAATGTTATGGCCAGTAGCTTATTACAAAAAAGTAAAATGGTTGGTGACCTTTAGAAACGTCGTAACTACAGCTTGAATAAGCTGTAGATACAACATTTAAGTCACCAATCCAACATTAAAGGTTTAAAAAAAAATGGTGACCAATGCCGAAGTTGAAAAGCTCAGGTCTGGGCTGAATGAATTATTTCATTGGTTGATTTATTTGTTGATTGACAGCCGCGATTGACAATTGACAGGTCACTGGCTCTGCCCACTGATTCCACCGGCCAACCACACTGACTCCAATAGGAGGTTCTATTTCCATATTACATGTTGTTATTTTGCAAAACTTATGGCCATTAACATGTAACAAAATAGTAAAATTAATGGCTGGTAACCTAAATACTGTTACTACAGCTTAAATATAGCTGTAGTTACGATGTTTAGGGTCGCTTAGACCAACAAAAATGCTTCGCACAAATGACAATCAGTGTCCAGGTTCAATGTTCACTGGGTTGCTTGATTCTTTGATTGGCATCTGTGATTGGTGAATTTGGGTTCTTACAATGCAATCTTTAGCTAGTGACTCTTAATTTCTGCATTGTCAGAAATTTTATGTCGCGCTCAAGTGACAATGACTACACTTGTTTCTTGGTGATAATGGAGCAAAATTAAAGCTACCTACCTTTGTTTTGTGAAGCTATAGGGTGTCTTAACCCTCGACATTCAGAGATGAAAGAGCCGCCGTCATAGCGCAGTTGGTAGCGCGTCGGACTGTCAATCTAGAGGTCCTGGGTTCGATCCCCGACGGCGGCACTCATCCTTTCCGACTATTTGTCTCTCACCAATGGGTCGATAATCGTAGACATATGTGGGATAGCAGCTGGAGGCTAGGAAAGGATGTAATGGTAGTACTGGTTTGAGAAATACCAGGATTCCATTGTTAGGTGCTCCAGCCGCCGCGATATAACTGAAAGATTGTTGAAAGCGGCGTAAAACCCCATTCAAACAAACAAATCAGAAATGAAAGCCATTTCTGAACTGCATTGGAATCAAAGGACTAAAAGCACTAGAAGCATAAGTTGTGGGTCAATATTTCTAGGACTTTAGAAAACATTGTGAAAAATGCTTGTTTCTAAAGAAAGAGACAAAGATTTTAGATTCCATTAACCGATAATTTTTGTCTTCAACTTCTTTCAATTTGTACCAGTCTAAATTTTTTGTCTACTGGAAATGTGTTAACGCAAAGAAATATTCTTGTGTTACTCAAGTAAGGATAAAGTCCAAGATGGGGAGTTAAAATGCAAGAGGTAGTATCACACAAAAAAAGAACTCTGAGGTGCTCTTAGATTTTGGTAAGAGTTTTTTCTCTCTTTAATGAGTGTTTTTTGCTCATTAAGTGGTTTTGACAATAAACATCAAAAGCTTTCAACGGCACGCATTGTTACATGGGTCATTGATGAGAGCTTCTGTGCTGATATACATGTTGTTGGTGGGCTACCAAAATGTTGTAACTACAGCTTTATTCATGTTGTACTTATGAAAACTTGGCCTACAACCGATAATGTATAGTTTTCACTGTAGAGTCCTCTCATTTTCTATTTAACTTAGCCCATTCCAACACAATCCCTCTGTTTTACGCCCGGCATCTCCACAGTTTACGAGGGCCGCCGTCTTAGCGCAGTTGGTAGCGCATCAGACTCCTAATCTTCAATCATAGGATGTCATGGGTTCGATCCCCGGCGGCGGCACACATGCTTCCTGATATTTGTCTCTCACCAATGGGTGGATAATCGTAAACCTAAGTGGGATAGCAGCTGGAGGCTAGGAAAGGATGTAGTGGTAGTACTGGTGTGAGAAATACCAGGAATTCATTGTTAGGTGCTCAAGCCACCGCGGTATGACTGTAATACTGTTAAAAGTGGCGTTAAACCACGTTTAATGAATAAATTTACGCACACTTAAGAAAAAAGCTTTTCCGCTATTTCTTCATAATTCACAATATTTTCCCAAAAATTTCTTGTGACATAAAAAATCGGGGTTATATGGGAATGGGTTAATTTGATAAGATTATGTAAAAGATTGCATGAGCAAAAGATAAATTAAGATAACTGCCCATGGTACTGCATTTTAAGCAGGGTTTGAGTTTTCGTATTAATTGTTAGTCATGTTATAAAGCCGGTTATAAGTACGATATCATTGCGTTATGCATTTGAATTTCTTTTTCGGTGATTTGGAATTATGCACAAGAATAATTGTCATTAAAACATGAAACAAACAAATTATTTTCGTCTTTTTTTCGTCTATGATTTAAAGACCTGTCTGTGATGGATGAGAGTTGTCTTGAGAAAACATTGAGGAAAAAGGAGAAATTGCTTGTTACCAGCAATTTCTCCTTTTCCCACAATATTTTCTACCACATAGGATGGTTTAATTTCAAGTTGAATCCAATTTTCAATGACGTCTGCAATCTCTTTGAATTAAGGACCAGGCTAAATTTCGAATAACGGTAAAAGATTGAGTGAAGGAGCCCGAAAACTCGGCTGTTGGCTCTTATGGAATCTTAATTGAATGAAAATAATCTAGGCCAGCTCGCAAACAAATGCAGTCATGTTCGATTCCACACTATTTTCAGTTTTGGGATGGTCCTATTTCGCTTGACGAGCCAAATATCTCTTTCACACAGTTCCAGAAATGGTAGGCTGGTCCAAATTGAAAGAAACTGTAGAAGACATATCAAAGTACGGGTATTTTGAAAAACAAATAGCATACAGGGTAATAAACATAGAGAGAAAAAGAGAAGTTACTTGTTACAAGGAATTTCCCCTTTCCACAATGTCACAAGTGGTTCCTCAATATTATGTTCACAAGCGATAACATACGGATGTGTGTGGTAATGGTTTAAAAAAGCAATGTGTCTTTAAGAACAGAGGAAAACTATAAACCAGGATCAGCCGAAGATGGCAAGATAATAAAACCAATGTAGACTGCGTCCGTTATAATCCACACATAAACAGAAATTGACTGTTATAGGCGGACGACCATTTTCACGTACAATTTTCGCCATGCAAAAAGCGTTCGGCTTGCTGAGCATGCGCATATCGCACAGTTGTACCAGAGTCGATTTTTTTCAAATTATGGTCTTGTTAAACTGTTCAAATGCATTTAATAAGACTGCATGACATTTTCAAATATGAAATTGACACCTGGTCCAGCAGATGTCATTTATATAAAGTGACTGTTGAACAAACGTTTGGTAAGGTAGAATGACTTTCTATATTAGTAGTGCGAAAAATTCCGAACCAGTTAAGTCCTTTGCACTTCAAAGAGTGTCCGTTTTTTCGCCTGCCGAGTCACATATCGTAGTTGGGCAACATAAATGTAACTACAATTTTAATAAAGCTGTATTTACGACATTTTGGTCGCCATTCAGCCATACAAAGTGTTCCAATTTTGTGAAGTCAACCTCTACTCAATCATCAAAAACGATCTTTTTGTAACGCGTGACTAAACGAAAAAAAAATTCAGAATGGTCTAAATTCAAGACAATACTCAGTTGGTTAGATTTTATAACACATAATCTCCTTCTTATGGACACCTCATTAACTCTTGTGACATGAAATTTCTTCAATATCCACAATGTTTTCTAGATCCATGTTTGAGGGGCGTAAAAACGCGAAATTGTGTCGGAATAGATCACACCTAGTTTAACCCTTTCTTGTGTAAACCCTGGTTTTTACGTCCTTGTGTTAACATTGTGGAAAAAGAAGAAATTGCTTGTTACAAGCAATTTCTCCTTTTTCTACAATATTTTCTCCCCTACTGAATGATTACTTTTTACATAAAATCAACTTTAAGTTGTCGTCTGCAAAACCTTTGAATTTGGACCAGTCTAAAATTTCAGAAAACGGGAAAGGGTTAAATCAAATGTTGGTCAGTTGTGATCCAAAGGCCAAATAGGCCTATAGTCAGAGGGCGCTGGAATGCCACTTAATGAAGACCGATCTTCATCTATTCTACCATAATGTGGATTAAAGTAATAGTCGATAATTGAGCGAACGGTTAGAACAACAAAGCCTACGATGTTGTGATTACAATGGATTAAATTTCAAACAAATCTCAATTTGTCAAAAAAGCAATGTTAGACAAAGATGTTGACACTTTTTCAGAAATAATTTTGTCTCAAATCGATAGTTCCTGTCATTTGGCGTTGTCTGAAAATTGACTTTTTATATTTTGAAATGCAGCCTGCATTTCGAGTGCGGATTTCTAATCGAAAGTAGACTCAAACGTGAGCCCTGCTTGATGCTTTACGATGTTCCGATTGAAGTAGTGGATGGAAATAAGAAAACCGATGTAACACATACGTCAAAAAGGAAGGTTAACTTTATCTTGATGTATTAAGAAACACTGAGGTAGAAACACCAGTTTCGACAAGAATTTCTGACCGTAAAAGAGAGAAGTTTCCTGACCAGAATACGATAATTGACAGATCGCAGTTTTAACCCATTCCAACTCAGTGGAATTATAGACTGGTCCAAATTGAAAGGAGCTGCAGACGACAATTTCAAGTTGATGGAATTTTAATTTTTTTTTTTTTTTTTTTTTTTTTTTCGTCTTTTTGGAAAGAAAACATTGTAGATAATGAAGAAATTGCTTGATCCAAGCAATTTCTTCATTTTCCACAATGTTTTCCAAAGCTTTTTTATTGAGGGGCGTAAAAAGGAGGGATTGAGTGGAAACGGGTTAAACCAAAGAGTAGTTACGACGATTTGGTCGTCAACCAACCATTTTACTATTTTTTAATTTCATTTTACTGACCATAAACATTTAACACAATGTCGGCGTTTAATAAGTAGAACGTTCTGTTGGAGCTCAGTAAGCGTTGCCAGCGATCCGTCAGTTCATGACAATGACGGAAAGTTTACTGAACAGATTATGGTATCACGAAGTCTGATCTTCTTGACATCTTGTAAAAGTGGAGCGAAATAACCCCCCCGACAAACACACACCCGAGGATAGCCGGAGATTGCCGAGTGTTGGATTGTAACCGAAAGTAGAACTACGTCATGCAGGTTAAGATTAAGAGATCTTCATATAAGATAATATTTAGTGATGTTTAATTATAGTGCCTCATTCAGATTCCGTATCACGCGATTAGTTTGTCTTAGTTGGTATGGATAGACACACGAAAGTATGTATAAATGTTGTGGGTTTTTTAACATATAACATGTATATAGGTGGGCAATCGATTTTATGATGGAAACGTTTCATATGTGGAGGATATTTATATACTATCTAGGACATTCATATACTGACCTTTTAACCCGTTCCCACACAACATAGTTTTAGACAGGTCCATATGGAAAGAAGCCGCAGATGACAATTTCAAGTTGATGGAATTTCTCTCTTTTTTTTTGGGGGGGGGGGATAGAAAACATGGTGGGTAATGAAGAAATTGCTTGATACAAGCAATTTCTTCATTTTCCAAAATGTTTTCCAAAGCTTTTTTTCTTTGGGCGTGAAAAGAAAGAATTGTGTGAAAGTGGGTTAACCCGTTGTCAGACGACAAAATTCTCGACTGGGAAAAATCGCAAGAAGTTGCAGATGATTTCATAAAGCGCATTTAACATAATACAAAATTAATTTTAAATTGGACACACACACAAAAAAAAATTAGAAAAGGGGAAAATTGATCGTTACAGGCGATTTCTCCTATTCTGACAATGGTTCAAAAGCTCGAGCACGTAAAATGCGAGGTCGTGAGCTAATAAACAACAACAACTAGAATTCTGTAAATAATGATTGTCGTCTGCTACTTCTTTGACTATTAACCAGTCAATTTTACCCTCTAGTAAAGGTTTAAATCGTTTTAGGTTATGGATTTTCGCAAGGCTATGTAAGGACATTCATATAGAATCCCGCTTTTTTATAACCCCACAAAATGTGCCTTAAAAATATTGTGGTAAATGAGGAAATTGCCTGTAACAATTTTTATTCAATTACAACGATATTGTCTTCCGCGAAAGAAAAAAAAAGTACATTAACTTAAAATTGTCGTCTTTAATTTCTTTAAAATTGGACCATTCTAACATTTTGTCGTCTGGTAATGGTTTAAAACTGGATGGTCTAATTTGACATACGAGTATATGTCTAGATGTACATTCACTGTGAACTTGATCTCAATTTTTATCTAGGACATACATGTATAGAGATCCAGTCTAAAGGGTTTTTCTGTTTTACACTATATTTTCATTTTCGTAAAGTAATATGAGGCTTCTGTCTCTACAATTAGTCGGTGTAATTCTAAAACCTCTTAACTACAGCTCTATTAAAGATGTAGTTACGATGTTTAAGAATTACACCAACATATTTTCTATTAATTCCCATTTGTAGATCGATAAATTTGATGGGGTTCTATTTCATACTACGCGTATAACTGTAATTAACTTAACTTGTCAAATTATGTAATTATGTATATAGAATTTTAAGGTATTTTTGGTATTTTTCCATATTTAAGAACTCGTTATTTTCCCTAGTTTACACGTTTTGACGCTTTTTAGGTCACAAGCATATTCTCTCATATTATATCACTTTTTCTACGACCTTTAAGACAAAAGGCTATGGCAAACATTGTGGAAAATACAGAAGTTGCTCTTGATTATCGCATTTTCCCCCAAAAAAGAAACGTCTGCAAGGTCTTTCAATTTGCTTCAAAACATGACATATTCTGTATGGAGCGAAATTACAATATAATATTACAACAAATTTTCGGTCACTTGACCTTTATCAAGAAAAAAATAATAAAACTATAGAGAATTAAAAACTACATCTTTCCTCTATTACTTTGTATATAACGTAAACACTTAGTATATAACTTTAATATTCTTTTTCCCCAAAAATAATTCCTTTGGAGTGTAAAAAAGGGAAATATGTGGGAATTGATTAAGGAAAGAAATGTTGAATTCACACAATGTAAATTATAAGGTTTTGTCAGGTTAAAATACGGAACTTATTTGCGAACGAAATAAATACGAGAGGTGCATTTAGTTGGGTAGCTTTTAACACGAGACACCGAAAGCATTCCTCACTGTAACCCATATTTTAATATTGGTTTCGTTTGTTAAAACTTCATGCATTTTTACCCTTTCCTGAATTTTACGTCCCTGTGTTTTCATACTTGGGAAAACATTGTTGAAAAAGAAGAAATTGCTTGTACCAAGCAATTTCTTCTTTTTCAACAATGTTTTCCAACCTACTGACTGAGTATTTTTTCAAATAAAACTATGTTTGAATTGTTGTCTGCAAAACCTTTAAATTTGAATAGTTTAAAAATTTTGAAGAAAAAACAGGAATGGGTTAATTGGCTGAAAAAAATCGTTTCATACCTCGATGAAAAAAAAAAAGAAATAGTGAGTATATGTAACTAAATGCCGTACGCTGTTGATAGGCTGTTTAGGTCGCTCACTCCCGAAACATCTTTTTCTAATGGCTCCCAAAACCAAATTGTCTTGTCGGGGTTAAAGTTAGCGTTAGTTTTTTTAGCTCCACTTGCTGAAAGCCATGGGGCTATTGTCATTGCGTCGTGTCCGTCGTGCGTCCGTCCGTATTTGCGTTCGTCTGTAAACCTTTACTTTTAAATTCTTCTTCTCAGAATGTAAGGCATACATTTCACCAATATTTCAAGGTAATAGTCTTTGGTGACGCTTTATCGGATTCCTAACAATGAATGAAAACATTAATTTTATGGGGTTTTTCAAAGATAGTCAATAAAAGCAAGTGCTGTTAGGCTACTAAACATTGTGAAAACAGGAGAAATTGTTTGTTACAAACATTTTACCATTTTCTCATACTGTTCTTCTCTATGAAAATCTCATAAACGCAGAATTCTTTTGGAACAAATGAGACGTCATTCATAAAAGAAATTATTCGCCCCAAATTGACCAATGGTGACTGTCAATCAAGGAATCAATCGACCAATCAAATCATACATTCAGACCGGAATTGATTTACTCCTACATTGACCGAAACTTTTTGTTGGCTGGGCGACTAAAACGTCGCATTCTAGCTTATTCAAGCTATAGCTGCGACGTTAAGGACTACTTTGGTGTCTCTCTAGAAACAGCTGTCGACCTCTGTTGAATTGCCATGTTGGAGTTGCAGTGGCCTTGATCAGTGGTCCACCAGTTAATCCATTCCCACACAGCAACATTTTAGACCGGTCCACATTAAAAAAAATAAAAAAATAAAAAATCACACACACACAAATAAAAAACCCAACAATAAAAAAGAAAAATGCAGACAAAATTTCAAGTTAATTTCAAGTGGATGGAATTTTAAATTTCCTCGTCTTTAAGGATAGAAAGCATTATGGATAATGGAGAAATTGGTCGATACAAGCAATTTCTTCATTTTCAACAACAACAACAAAAATTAGAAAAATAGAAAAACATGTTGAAAAGGAAGAAATTGCTTTTATCAAGCAATTTCTTCATTTTCAACATGTTTTTCTATTTTATTTATTTATCTATTTTATTTTTATTTATTTATTTGATTATGTGGGAAAAGAACGGTTTTATTTAATGAAGAAATTGCTTGACACAAGCAATTTCTTCATTTTCCACAATGTTTTCCAAAGTTTTCTGCTTGGATTATGTGAGAATGGGTTAAAGAAAACGGTTTTATTTAAAGTACTTTAAAAAGTAAATACGAAAATTAACATGCGGTGACACAGTGTTATCTGGGCCATTGCATGACTTTAAATCTTGACCCATATCATAGTCATAACCATTCTTCCTATCAAAAATTAACAACCGAATGGCTTACTTCTTGAATAAGACATGGAGTCTTTCCATAAAACTCATAAAAAAGGTGTTTTTGTTGTTGTTGTTTTGTTTTGTTTCGTTTAATTTTTGATCTTTTGACCGTCGTGCGTCGTCTTACGTAAACATTTCTTGGTGTACCATATAAGGGCCACAATTTGGGCTCAATTTTAATGATGCTGGGTCAGAATAATCGATAAAGATGAAGCTTAGTAAAAATAGAATTGATCAGCAAGATTGGCTTTAATGACGATTTCTTAGTTTACCCTCAAGAGGCTACAATTTTGACCCATTTTCGATTAAATTTCGACCAGAATGATTGTTAGGTCATAAGATTGAACCCTGTTAAAGATGAGAACGTTCCTTTGGAAACAGGGAAGGGGGGGGGGGGTGGTGATACAAATATATTACGGGCCGCAATTTCGGCCCAATGTGGATGAAACTTGGTCAGAATAAGTTTTAGGTCATGAAATGAACCCTAATGAAGATGGAAACTTTCCGTAGTAAATCACGAAAAATGTGGCTTTTTTTTTTGTACACTCTAGGGACAATAATTCTTAATCGTCGTTAGAAAATTGGCCCGAAAGATGGTTAGGACATGAGGGTATACCGTGTTGAAAATCGAAATTATTCTGTTTGAAAACACGACAAACGGGGTCTTGAACATTTCTTAGTTTACACTCTAGATTCCACAATTTTGATCTAATCTTGTTTAAACTTGGCCTGTATGATTGTTAGGGTATTTGGATGGTCATTGTTGAAAATACTCAGGTTCAATCGGAAAACATAGACGGAATAACTACGTGAACTAAGTTCAATTTAAAAAGTGTAACAACGAACACTTGAGTCTTGCCGCATTTTGAAGAAAGGAAAGCATTGTGAGGAAATGAGAAACTATTGATTGCAAGCATTTTCTTATTTACTCATACTGTTTTTTCATGCTTTGTTGTAGAGGGTTATGATAAACCCCAATTGCTTGGGAAATACTTTTAAAAAAAAGAAACTATTTAAAGGTAAAAAAATAGGAATAGAATTTATCAGAAATGCTACATATAGATTTGTGACCAGTGTTTTTGTTGCTGTTGTTGTTGTTGTTTTGTTTTGTTTTGTTTTGTTATTATTATTATTATTATTTTTTTTTTTTTTTTTTTGGTCTAATAATTTTGAAAAAAAATCTTAAGGACTTGGTTTAACATGTTTTATGTACATTCGGACTTTCTTTAAAAAGCGAAAAAAGTCGACCCTTGCCAGACTACGCAGTTAACGCAGTCTGTCTATTTGTTTAAACGGGTTAACGACACTTTTAACAGTATTTCAGTCATATCGCGCTGGTTGGAGCACCATTCCTGGTATTTCTCACACCGGTACTATCACTACATATTTTCCAAGCCTCCAGCTACTCATCCTACTTAGGTTTACGATTATCTATCCATTTGTGGGAGACAAATGTCGGAAAGGATATTTACCGCGACCGAGGATCGGACCCAGGATATCATGATTAAGCGCCTGAAGCACCACCAACTACGCTATGACCACGGCATCGCGCAGTCTGAAAAGGGTGGATACTTAGCGCACATTCCGAATGGTTCCTTTTCTTCGTGACTAGTCGCAATAATCGTATGATTGACACACGCTCTTAGTCAAATGGGATCTATGCAAATTTGACCTGCTAAGAGGTACCGTTACTCTGCGAACAACCATTCAAGATTAAAATAACGTGAAGTAGCCGTAACTCATCATCACACCATCTTTTTTAACCCATTCCCTACGACAAAATTGTAGACTGCTCTAAATTGGAAGGAGCTGCAGACGACAATTTAAAGTTTATGAAATTCTAGATTTTTTCAAGATTCCGGGTAGAAAACATTGTGGAGAATGAAGAAATTCTCCACAATGTTTTCCAAAGCTTTCATATTGCGGGACGTTTAAAAGCGACATTGTGTTGGAATGGGTTAAAGTTAATTGTCGCCTAACCCTTGTCATGCTCAACCTGGATAATTAGTGATTATGCAGTAGATATACACACAGATCAGCCTGCACATACGGGTTGTTTATGAGATAAATTTAATAAAGGAATAGTAGCCTTTAACCCATTCCAACACTACAAAATTAAGACTGGTCCAAATTGAAAGCTGCAGACGACAATTTTTCTCTCGTCTTTTTGGTTAGAAAGAAATGCGGATAATGAAGAAATTGCTTGATGCAAGCAATTTCTTTATTTTCCACAATGTTTTCCCAAACCCCCTTTTTCTTAAACGCGTAAAAAGGAGGGCTAATGTGGGAATGGATTAATTTGTACTCTCATCGCTTTCGGTTCTTTGATTTTCTTGCAATTCTGTAGAGGATTTTATTCAGCCTGATAAGGGCCAATACAAAGTGAAAGGAGAGAAACATTGAAAGAACATACAAAACTATTGACCTCTAAATTCATGGTCCCAGGGGCCGAGCCCTTGGTGAATGGGGTTTGTAGTGAAATAAAGAACGATTTTTAAACGACATCTCCTTCCAAAGCACTGGGAAAAATTTGAACAACATTTTCAAGAAATGTTCCTTCGGTGTACCCTTTTAAAAAAAATTCTAAAAGAATTGAAATCCGTTCAAAACTCTAGTTGCCATGGCAACAAAACTGAAATTTTAATAAAAACTTTAAAAATTATCTCCTCCTGACCCAGAAAGCGTAGAGCCTTGATATTTGGCTTGAAGCATCAGTATATTGACCTCTTTTAAACAAGCCAGAATCATGATCCTCGGGTCACTAGGGGCCGAGCCCCAGGGGGTGGGGTTTATTTAGAAAAAAAGAACGATTTTTCAAAAGACATATCCTGCCAAACCACGGGGCCAATTTGAACAAAATTTTGAAGAAATGTTCCTTGGGTGGATCTCTTTTTAAAATTTCTAAAAGAATTAAAATCCGTTAAAAACATTGGTTGCCATGGCAGAAAAAGTGAAATATTAATATAATCTTTAAAAATCTTCTCCTTTTGACCCAGAAGGCAGAGTACCTTGATATTTTGCATGAAGCATCAGTATATTGACCCCTTTCAAAATAGCTAAAATCATGAACCGCGAGTCTCCAGGGGTGGAGTGGGGTTTATATAGAAATAAAGAACGATTTTTAACGATTTCTCCTCCCAAACTACTGGGCCAATTTGAACAAAACTTGGGAGAAATAATTCTTGGATAACTTCCCTTTGAATTAAGCTAAAGGAAATGAAATCCGTTAAAAACTTATTTACCATGGCTACATAAGTAAAAATTTGAAATTATCTTTGAAAATATTCTCCTCCTGACCCAGAAGGTGTGGAGCCTTGATTTTGCATGAAGCATCATTATATTTACTCCGTTCAAAATAGAATCATGATCCTCGGGTCAGGGGCGGAGAAAGGGTTTATAAAAAAATAAAGAACGATTTAAACGACATCAACTTCCAAACCACTGGGCCAATTTGAACAAAATTTGGCTGGAATGTTCCTTAGGTGGCCCCCCCTTAAAAATTGCTAAAAGATTTGAAAACCGTTAAAACCTTGGTTACCCTGGCAACAAATATGAAATTTTAAAATTATCTTTATAAATCTTCTCCTCCTGACCCAGAAGGCGTAGAGCCTTGATATTTTGCATGAAGAATTAGTATTTTGACTCTTTTCAAAATGGATAAAATCATGATCTTCGGGTCCCCAGAGGCGGAGCCCACGGGGGGGGGGTGTATATGCATGAAGCATCAGTTCACTGACGTCTTTCTTATTTCTGAAATTGTAACCCATGGACTCAGAGGGAGGAAAAGTTTTTCCTCCTACTTTCAAATTTGCCCTGTAGCTTCGGAATTTGTAATTCAGACTTTTCGATCCGCAGGTACAGAGCCTATATAATGTATTAAGTATGGCCCACTTGTATCACAATCCTAACCCTAACATGGAATTAGACTGTTGAAAGAAAAAGAGCCTCTATTTCAGGTGAGCGCCCCAGGACCAACGGCCCTCTTGTTTCTGGACGCCATTGATTTTCAGATAAAATTACCAGACATCGTCGACTTCATCCATTAACAGACGACAAAAACGCAATTTTTCACAATGCTTTCCAAAGCATGTTTGATGGGAGGCGCATAAAGTTGGATTGTGAGGGAATGGGTTAAAGTGAAGATCATCCGCAAAAACTCTTGAAAATCATATCCTGTAGCATGGCAGGCGCAGGCTACCATACTCATACGCATATGAATGATTATGTTCAACAAGTCATTCAGTCATTCTCGTGACCCTCATGAGTGATAAACATCAACCCTTTACTTCGTTAATTCGAACGTGATTTACCTTAAGAACAAGAAATTATTGTTTGAAAAGATATTGATACACGTATAAAGAATGCTGCCTTTCAATTAGTTCATGATATTCATTGGGACATGAAAAACAAAAAGTTTTTAAAAAGAACTTTGAAAATATTCAATACGCTAAACCAGCTTTCTCTGTGTTTAAATGGTTCTTCTGAAAAAAAAATCATAAGATCTGTCTTAGATAAGCCATGTCATGAAAAGTTATTCTTAGAGGTAACAACCTTACTCACCTTATTTAACCCTTTCCCTTACTATATGAATAAGAATAATAACAAGGGTCGGTACATGTACTTACATTTTTAGTCGCCTCATTTCGAACAGACTCTAATTGACCAATCCCGGCTGCCAATCAAGGAATAAACCGACCAATCAAATAGTTTATTCAGCCCGGACCCGAGCTTATCAACTCCAGCAAATGGCCGCCATTTTGATTACCTTTATTGTTGGTTTGGTGACTTTAACATCGTAACTACAGCTTACTCAAGCTGTAGTTACGACGTTTAGGCCACCAACCAACCAATATATATTTTTGTTTCATACTCCTTGTCATAAATTTTGCAAAAAAAACGCTGTTAAAAATCGAAGCGGGACTTCCTGACGGAGTTTAAGGGTGGGGCATAGGTAGTCGGTGGGCGGGGCCAGCGATTGGTCATTTGATATCGGTCTCGATCATGTAAACACTTCCGGCCAATTACAGTTTATGGGTTGGGGATAAAAAGTTGAAAGCCAAATTATCAAGACGGATACTATTTTTCTAAATGATCTTATCATACGGTGCATTATTTCGATGAGGAGATTTTTCATTTGAGATTTAATAATTTCTTCTAATTTTATTGGTTCTATTCTATTACGTTTTTTTGTTTGTTTGTTTTAAATTGAGGTTGGTTTCTCTCTCTCTTTTTTTTTTGGGGGGGGGGGGGGTGGGGGGGGGGGCGGTAGATTTCCTTTTTTCAAATCGAAAAGCCAGTATATTAGAAAATTATTTTTATCTCACTTGAGAAAAAGCAATCAAGCTCAGCCTTCGCGTTCTTACATAGTTCTGGCGTCCGATTTATGTCGACTGTCGTGGATCATCTTGTCTTCACGCTTGCTAATGCACCATTCATTTTTGTCTATACAATTGACACCGCCTACTTACTCAGTTGGCCCCGCCCGTTGACTCCGACAGTAAATTTCGATATTTAACGCATAATTTATGGTCAGTAGCATGTAACAAAAAGTATAATGGTATGTTGGCGAACTAAACGTCGTAACCACAGCTTAATTAGGCTATAGTTACGACGTTTAAGTCGCCAAACCAACAAAAAAGCTTATCAAAAATGGCGGTCAATGACGGAGTTCAAAACTCACTTCTGGTCTACATGAATGATTTTATTTGGGCGTCTGGTTATTTGATTGACAACGCGATTTCAGCGCCTGTAACAGTTACGACAAGTTCAATATTGAGCATGTTGGATCCAAACCTTGGTCGCTTTGTAATAATTTACAGACAACTTGTATACTCTCTATAGTTTTTTATGCCCCCGTATCGAATGGTCGGGGGCATATTGTCTTACCGTTGTCCGTATGTCTGTCCGTCATTCAGTCTTTCCGTCTGTCGGTCTGTCTGTCTGTCTGCAAAACTTAACCAAAAAACTTAACATTGCCATTTACTACCAGCCTATTCAAGATACAGAGCTCATATTTGGCATAATGATACATCTCCATAATACGCATCTCCTCATGTCAAGGTCAAGGTCATGTGAGAAGGTCAAGGTCGCATACCAAGGTCAAACGTTTGGTCCTGTTGCGGGGGCATTGTGTTTCCCAAACACATCTTGTTTTTTTCCTGAAAAGCATGAAACTGAGTCATAATATCAGTTCAGTCTAGAATATTATTGACAAGTTCAATATTGGAAATCCATGAAATTTTACATTTTTTTTTCTCAAATACAGTTGAACTTGTATTAACGCATTCCCACACAGTGACGCATTTGGACGCCCCCCAAGAAAACAATTTACGACAAAAAATGAGAAAAAAAGAGAAATTGCTTGTAACAAGCAATTTCGTCATTTTACGCAATGTTTTCTATTCAGTAACTTAAAAAGTCTAACATTAATAAACTTTCAAATGGCGTCTGTAACTCCTTACAATTTGGATCAGTCTAATTTTTTGTAGACTGGTAATAGGTTAAGCAACCACTCAAGGGTCGGCTAAAATGTGGTCGTTAAAGAGAATGGTCGCTTAATTCACTTAAGAGATGAAGAGAATATTTTTTGTTTTCATGGAGGTATGAACCGAAAAACCTAATCACACTGTATGAATACGCGAAGCGGATTCATACATTGTGTGATTAGGATTTTCGGTTCATACCTCTATGAAAACAAAAGGTATTCCCTTCATTTCTTACAATTTAATAGCATCGAGCGAAATTTACAAAAGCTTTACAAACTTTGATACGTTTTTGTATGGGACTATTTTGTGCGGAAGCATTCAAAATCGCTGCGTGCTCAAAATTTTGTTCATTGAGTTATGAATATTTATTTTCGCCCAATCAGAAAGCTCGTTTTTGATAGACGAAATTAGAAATTAAATTATATTTCTTTGACATATAAGTGGGATCGATTCGACTGCATATATTAATTATCGCAGAATTCTTACTTCATCCTATGCTGATGTTGAGACGATTCTATTCACATCCACCAGATAGCATTTAGTTTTGATAATTCTTGTAGCACAAACTTCCAATGAAGATTCTATGTTTTTTTTTTTTGTTTTTTTTTTTTTTTGAAAGGGGATTTTGATGCTGGCTGCTTAATGAAAGTTGTGGTGTAATAGAGGTGATAATTTTAGCAAGATCTTGAAACTTGGTCCGAACATTTGTCCTCATAACATCTCAGACAATTTTGAATCCTGTTTACTGACAAATGAGTACAAGGTTATCAGATCAATTTTTAGAAGAACTCTGTGTGTAATCTTGGTACAACACCTTTGGGTTTAACGGCTCAAGACTGTGGCAAGAATGTGTGCCTCTACGATGTATTGGACAAGCCCGGTGTAAAAAAATCACTTGATCAAGTCTTAGGGACAAAACTTTTTTGCCTTCTTATGCTTACATTTTGGTCTCAAATGCCTTTAACCCATTCTCACACAATAACATTTTAGACTGGTCCAAATTGAAAGCAGCTGCAGACAACAATTTCCAGTTGATAGAATTTTTAATTCTTTTGTCTTTTTGGATTGAAAATATTGCGGATAATGAAGAAATTGCGTGTAACAAGCAATTTCTTCATTTTCTACAATGTTTTCCAAAGCCTTTTTCTTAAGGGCGTTAAAAGGAGGAATTGTGTGGGAATGGGTTAAACGTTGTCAAAATGTTGGCTTTGGCAAGCTATATACTGCATCGCATGTGGTAAACAAAAGGTATTTTACATCACGAGTCAATATGACATCTAAAAGATTTATTCAGTAGAACCCAGGATAATCTCTCGCTGTAATATCATTTAGGTTTTTGTTGTTGTTGGGTTTTGGTTTTGTTGTTGTTGTTGTGCTTGACCTAACAAAAACCACGCATGTATAGAATTCAATACTAAATAATTTAATTGTTAGTTTCGTCTATGAAAAACGAGCGATCTGATTGGTCGAAAAATTTAATTCATACCTCCATGAACAAAATTTTGAGCACGCAGCTATTTTGTATGCTTCCGCACAAAATAGTTCACTACAAAATGTATCAAAATCTGTAAAGTTGTTGCATTTTTTGCTCGGTGCTATTAAATTATAAGATATGAAGAGAATATTTTTTGTTTTCATGAAGGTATGAACCATTATGTACAGTGTGATTAGATTTTTCGGTTCATACCTCCATGAAAACTAAAAGTATTCTCTTCATCTCTTAAATGGAAAACTTTTCTCCCAGCACGAGTAAAAGTGTCAATTGTAGAAATCAAACGAAAGATCAAGAGCACTCTTTTTGAAAGTTCTTATTTAGAGACGACAAAGGTAGTTGTTGTTGGACAAAAAGGAACACTGCTTGACCGGCGATCAGATACTGTCGAATTTCGTGTTTAACCATGATAATCAATGTATAAAAACTCTACAGCATTTAATTGCCAGAAAGTCGTATTTAAACCTGGACTTAAGCTGTTGTAATGATGCATTAGTCGCCCTTCGAAGAATTTCATTTTTCATCCCCAGAGTTGTTTAGACGGTATTGTTTTGGTGTAGTTTAGTTTAATTTATTTTAGTTCGACTGCGACGAAAGCCTTTGGCTTATAGAGTCGTTCCCGAACTTTCACGTCTCTGGAAGTGAGGCAGTGATTAAGCACACTCCTACCCAATTCTACAGCTGGGTAGACTGGGGCTGGCTATTAAGTGTCTTGCCCATGAACACACCCCATTGACGGGTTGGGCTCGAACCCGTGACCTTCAGATCACGAGTCAAGCACCTACACCACTCGGCAATCGATGTAGTGATTTTGTTTACCATATGGACCGAATTCAAATGGTTTTGTTTTGTATTTAGGTTTAATTCTTTTCCATGTTTTGACAAGTTACCCATTCCAACACAATCCCACATAGTTTTCGTCCCAAAGAAAAGGGTTCATAAAAACAATGTGGAAAATGAAGAAATTGCTTGTCACATGCAATTTCTTCATTTTCTTCATTGTTCTTTATCTAAAATGACAGAGATATTTAAAATACAATTAACAAGAAATTATCGTCTGTCACATACTTAAATTTGAATCAGTTTAAAATTTTGCAGGTGTGTAATGGGTTAAACGAACCTAGAATTTAATCAGACATAAAACATTGTAGGAGAAGAAACACATACTTTTTAGTCATAAATGCTTCAATCCTTGGAAGATAAAAGATACCCAGTTTCCATTGTACACTATCATTTCTTATTTGTAACTTTTTTTTTCAATTTGGATGTAATCTAAAATCTTGTTTGGGAAAGGTAGGTTTAAAGGTATGCATGCCATATCAACACGGGTTTGTTCATTATCAGCTTCAACATTATTAATACATAATGGTGTGTTCTAGGTTTAGTTATAATACTATCTCATCAAGTGTGGAAGTGATTTACGTCCCTAGTGTGATATTCTTGTTTTGAAGAAAACAAAAAAGAATTTAGAAATAAGACAACTAAGTGAACCCTAAAAGCATGATAGCTTGCTTTCTGTGATATTTCTCTCGGATGAGCTTTATGTATCATGTCGGTCAACAAAGATAAAAGGGCAGGTTTTTAGTTTTTAGATCTATCATTATATGCATAATTTTTTTTTTATATTTTATCATTATTATTATTATATTGAATGTTGTCTTGTCTTTTTTTTCCGCAAAGGGTTGAAACTAAAATTTTGTATCATATCATTTCAATTTATCATTATCATTTATTATTATTGTTATTATTAACATTATTATGTTTAATTAATAACCAAAAGATAAATAACCACATATTTCCTGTCTTTTTCTCGTAGGAGTCGAAACTTGATTGATTGATTAATTAATTGATTGATTGATTGATTGGGTGATTGATTGGTTGATTGATTGATTGATTGGGTGATTGATTGATTGATTGATTGATTGATTGATTGATTGACAGCTTCGATAGAATATGTATACTTTCCTTCATAGCTTTTCCTTTTTCGAAGAACGCAAAATGGGTGCCTTTTTGGGTGGTCCTCACAACGTGATAAATAATTCCGATTACATCATAATCATATCACCGTGAGATGTTGATATTAATTTTTCAAGTAGACAGTTATTGAAAAAAGTCGGAATGAATAAAATATCAGTAAGCTCTGTTCATTTTTCATTTTTAGAAAATATTCCATTATTGCAATCTGTTAGACGAAAATTGATCTCCCGGCTTTTCCATTAAATCATTACCCGACAAAAATCTAGGCTTGTCCAAATTCGAAAAAGTTGCAGACGACACTGTTTAGTTGATGGAATTTTAAAAAAAATATTCATCTTTTTTGGATTACCTTATTCTTGAGAAAACATTGTGGAAAAAGAAGAAATTGCTTGTCTTTTTTTTTTTAAAGAATTGCATCCAATTTTCACTGTCGTATACAACCTCTGTTAAAAATTTGGACTAGTCTAAAATTTCAAAAAAATGAGAAAGCGTTAACATGAATGGTTGGACAAGGATGCGAGTATATGTATTATGAATTTGAAATAAACAAAGTTTATCTTAGCACAAAGTTTTATAAAATTGATACCGAGTAGATCACATGCATTGATACGAAGATTAATTTTGTAAATACATGTATAGATAAAGTCAACAACAAATACGACCCATCACACCAAAATGACTTTACAGCCCTTGCGAAGAATCGTCAGACCGGCCCTGTTAACTATTCGATTTTACCAATCAAATTGTTCAAATTACTCAATTAGAATAGAAGTGGGGGTTGTTGTTGTTGTTGTTTTTAACCGTTCAGTGACGAAAATTCACGGATTCACTAGCCACGCCCACAGAACCTCGACGGGTAAACCCACTTCAATACTAAACGGGGTTTTGAGGGGGATGCAAAATCTATGGTCAGTAACATGTAATAAAAAAGTAGTTAAAGGGTTGGTTAGTGACCTAAACGTCGCAACTAAAGTTTGCTGGAGTCGCGAATTCAACAGAAACGTCGGGAAATGTTGGAGTTCAAAGTTCACTTCCGATTTAAATGGATGATTTGAATAGTGACTGTTTCTTTGATTTACAATCGTGATAAATCAATTTACAAGAAATATTAACCCTTGTCATGCTGAATAAAATCCTTGATCAGAAATGCATTAAAATCAAAGGACTGATGTCACTATAGGTCTAGTTGTCAGGGTCAATATATATAAGGAAAATCTGATTTAAAGGGTACAAGAAGGTGGTGTAGACTAAGATCAGACTGCACATATGTGCAGGCTGATCTTCGTCTATGCCTCCCGCTAAAAAGGGATATTCCGGGATCAGCATGACGAGGGTTAATTGATGAAACTCATTTAGAGGTCCTGATTTTACGCATCTGTAAAGCATACTTATTATCGAATAAAAGACGTTTTTAAACTGTCGTCTTTGAAATTGGACGAATTCAAAAATGGTATCGTTCGATAGTTGTGGTCCGTCATGCGAAAGCTACAAAATCGAAAATTTAATGATATTAGATCAATCATAGGTCAACCAGAGTTGGTATTTCAACAATGATTATAAGCTAGCCGATCAGCACTTGAGAAAATTACAGACTAGTCCAAACTAAAAGAAATTACAGACGACAACTTAAAGTTTATGAATTTGTAGGGTTTTTTTGATGTTGTTGTTTTTTGTTTGTTTGGTTTTTTTTTTGTTTTGTTTTTTGTTTGTTTACCTTTATGGATAGACAACATTGTGGAAAATAAAGAAATTGCTTGTGGCAAGCATTTTTTTCATTTTAAATAATGTTTTCTCCAAATCTGTTTCTTGGATGGCGTGAAAAAGCATAATTATGTCGGATTGGATCGACCAACCTTCCTACTGCAAAATCTGAAAGAGCGAAATGTTTTGACCCCGGCCAGCCTATGCAGTCTGCGCAAGCTGACTGCGCACGCTGACCAAGGTTGATACTTTTCCCTTCTCTGAGATGATCATTTTTTCAGTGTTACATGAACAACTACAATTTATTATTTTACAGAGCCCGCCGCATGGGGACGACTTTGAAAGCGAGGGTGGAACGGCGGATGAGACCAAGCCTTTGCTCGTTGATGAGCAGTATGGCGAGCCAGTTGGTGATGGGTCTGCACGGAAAAGGGGGATGTCGCGAGAACGCCTCTTTGTTGTGGGTAGCGTGCTCGTGACGGAACTATGCGAACGTTTGACGTACTATAGCGTCGTCGCCAATCTTGTTCTGTTTTGTACGTCGGTGTTGAAATATACGAGTGATGACGCGTCCGTGGTCACGTTAGTATTTACAGGTGTGTTTTAAAGCTATTTTTGCTATGTATGTTTGAGGTTTAAAGCCCCAGTTGTACATTATCCCCTCCAAAATAATTTTAAAAAATCTAGGCTCTGCAATCTTCTTATTATTTTTTATTTTTATTTTTATTTTTTTATTTTTTTAAATCTTTAAGTCAATGGTCTTAATTAGTTGATTCGTTGAATGGGGGTTTAACACGACTTTTAACTGTATTTCCGTTATATCATAATGGTCTAGAGTCTTGGAATCGTTTTCTAATTTTCTAATGTCCGCTGAGGATTTTTTTTACACCTAAACAATATCAACATCATTGTACTTAGATTATATACGTGTACGTTTTATATTAACCCTTGTTTTTGCTGAATCCGGAATATTCCAGTTTTGGCAGGAGGTGTAGACCAAGATCAGCCTGCACAAGAGTGCAGTCTGATCTTGACTACACCTCCTGCTTGTACTTTTCCTGTAAGAGTTGTTTATGAAATTGATTTTCTAAAAGAAATATTGATTTTTGAACAACAAGTTCTTTCAGTGCTTTCAGCGCTTTGATTTTACAGCAATTCATTTAGGTACTTTATACAGCATGACAAGGGTTAAGACCTCTTAAGAATTAACAAAAAATACACAATAACGTAATTTTTCACTATTGTCGCAATACTGCCCATTTCCACTTACTAATTGTGACGAACATTACGTGTTTACTCGTGAATAAACGCGTTGGTGCCGTCACTTTTGGCTAATGTAGATGATAACCAAGTTAAAATGATAAATAACCTTACCAGTTCCTTTTAATTCATTCCTACATTTCCACTTTTTCATGAGCCAAAATGAAAAAGAAAAATAAGTATTTTTACATCGCTGATGATTAAGAAATTGCTCGTCGCAAGCAATTTCTTTAGTGTGTTTACATTTAGCTATACCCTACAATGTAAATATATTTTAAATGCTACACTTTTTACCATTAGAACAAAACTAAACTTTTCTCTGGTAATAGTCAAAGATCTGATTTTCCGTTTCGATTCATCCTAGGATACTTGTACCGATGTACAAGTAATAGTGAGTGATCAAAGGTTAATTTTGTCTATACCTGTATAGACAAAATTAACCTTTGACCACCCACTATTACTTGTACATCTCTACAATTTTTCACTTGTTTTCTATTTCACAGGGACGGTGTACATCATACCCGTTTTGGGTGGGTTCGTGGCGGACGCCTGGGCTGGAAAATATAACACAATATTTGGATCTGGTTTAATTTATCTTTTAGGTAATATTTCCGTTTTATTTGATTAAAAAATGTGTTTAAGGTCTCGGATTTTTTTTTTTTTTTTTTTTTTTTTTTTTTTTTCGAAAGCGCCATAGAAAAACGAAGACTTCCGGGATAATTCGTCATTTGTCGATCAAAATATAGTATCTACAGCGTAAAGCGGCCCTTGAACTTGTTTTCATGAGAATTTGTTTTAGAAAAGATATCTGCCAATAGTTATTAATGTCATTAACTCGATGACATTTCTTTCTTCTTGTTAAATCTAACACATCGCTATGAATTTAAATCAATGTGATATATTCCCTATGTCCTAATTTGAAACATCGGAATTTATCGGGTATAGCTCGTTATTCTTCGGGTGATGTCGATAACGACCGTATTGCTAGCGGAAGCCAAATGACGCAATTGATCAAATTAGGCAATCTTCGTTCAATCGCTAGATACCATATTTATCCGATTAATTCCGGTTCTATTCGGGTTATACTCTGTTGAATTATTTGGCGTCTCGTAACGCCAAATGTTTTTTCATCCTTTCTTTCTTTCTTTTTTATGGTTATGAATAGTCATCTCCTTTTCAAAAACAGCTTAATTACAAATGTCTGAAAGCATAACAGTTAGAAATTTGAAAATTTTCATATTCTGTACAAGAGCCGCTTTAATAAATCTGCTGTTAAAATTTTGTCGCCAATCGAATAACTGTCTCTTTTTACATGTAAGAACAATGTGCGATACGACTTTTTTAGAGGATCGCTGTTTCACCCCATCAACCATCAACACAATCTCCAGGCAATCGACCAGTCGTGTCTGTCTATCAAATAACGAATCGACCAATGAAATCATTCATTGAGACCAGAAATTAGTTTTGATCTCCGCCATTGGCCGCTATCTTGTTACCGGATGACGGTTGACAATGATTAAATACAGGTCACTCTAATTACAGGTTTGTTTCTGTTACCGGCATCTGCGGTCAACTATACAGACTGGTTTGGAGGAGATGATCTGAGCTTGGTAAGTGACAGAACTTAGACCGAATGCTGCTCGGTGTAATATGGCTTCCATTTAGAAAAAAATGTCGTTTGGCGACGAAATCCTCGTAACTACATTTGAATTAAGTGAAGTTGCTTTGGTCGCTTAAGTAAGGCCTTAAGTTTCTGATACATCGTAAATAAAAGTATCCCTTGTCATGGTGAATTTAAATCCTATACCGAATTACATTGAAATCAAAGGACTAACCGCACTTGAAGGTGTTGTTGAGGATCAATACCTGTTTTGAAAATTAATTAGTGAAATAACTCTGACTTAAATGGGACAAACAGGATATATAGACTTAGATCAGACTGCACTTATGTGCAGGCTGATCTTTGTCTATACCTCCTTTCAAAATAGGAATTTCCCGGCTTCGACATGACAACGGTTAAAATCAATGATTTTTTCCCCAAGCTATTTGATTCAAGAAAAAACTATTTTTTACTTCAGAACAGCTTTTACTAAGCTTGAGGGTTGATTCCGCTCAGGCGAACCGGTATATGGCTTATATTTCAATATTGAAGTGAATGCATGTACGATGTAGGCCTGTAACAGCAAGCATGCATGCTTACCTAAAAATTTGGCTGAGGATTAACAAAAGTCTGCAATATTTTATTTACTTAATAACAAAAAATGGACCGCCAATCAAACAGATCACTCAAATCATTCATCTATAACATTAAAAGCTTACATTGATATTCAGCATATGTGTTGGTTTAACTACTCAAAAATCATTCACTTTTAAAGTTCATCTGCAAAACCTTGGATTTTGGACAGATCTAAAACTTTGCAAAAGCTGACGTCGTTTTAGTCGCTTGTAACCATTTTACTTTTCTTTTTGTTATATGTCACAGTTTTGCATAATATGTAAGTCGAACTTCCCGTTGGAGTCTATAAGCGTAGCAAGCGACCCGCCAATTTTCAGTTGATTGCCATTTTTTCTGATATTACCCTGACTGTGTAAACGAACTCTTTCCATTAGCAAATTACTTTTTTAAAAAAGCGAAAAGATCAATGCCAAAAGTTTAGTATGTTTCGCATTGTAGAATTGACCAATCGCGCTTCGATTTTAAATAGTGTTATTTTGCAAAATACAAAGCCAGTAGAATGTAACAAAACAATAGAATTGTAGGTTAGCAACCAAGAGAACGTAACTACAGCTTGAATAAGCTCTAGTTACGACGTGTAAGTAGCCAAACCAACACAAATTCTTCACACAAATGGCGGTCAATGTCGGAATTCAAACTTCCCTCCCGGTCTAAATGAATGATTTGATTTGGCGACTGGTTCTTTGATTGACAGCCGCGATCGGTCAATTACGTATAGATATGAATGTTTGGTCTTGTTTTATTCATTCTTCATTTCACAATCGCCAGGATGCAAGAAAGGCCTTCTTCTTTTCGGGTTTGATACTGATTTCACTCGGGACCGGAGGAATAAAGGCCAATGTTGGACCATTTGGAGCTCAACAAGTTGAAGATCTTGGCAAAGACGCTATCCAGTCTTTCTTTAATTGGTGAGTTGAAATGATTCTTAAATAAATCACTTGTTAGCTTTGTCTAACTAAAACGGGCTTCTGACTGGTAAAAAAATATCCATGCCTCCATGAACAAAATTTTGAGCACGCAGCCATTTTGTTTGCTTCTGCACAAAAAATGCCTTACAAAAAAGTATTAAAATTTGTAAAGTTTTTGCCTTTTTCGCTCTATCCTATTAAATTGGGAGAAATAATGAGAATGTTTTTTTGTTTTCATAGAAATGTTAACCGAGAAACCTATTCAAATTTATGGATGAATCCACTTCGCGTATTCATACAGCGTGATTAGTCTTCTTTTTTTTCGGTTAATACCTCCATGAAAACAAAAACAACAACAAAAAAAAAACTTCACCTCTTCAATGATTTATTTGCGAAAACTAGTCCATGAAAGTTTGCAACAAAATGTGTTGCTTTATAATGGAGCTATTTTGTTTTATAATTGTACTCAAAGCAGTTCCATGAAAGCAGTTTTAAACCTTTACAAGCTACATTGTATATATGCCTTGGGATAAATAAATAAAAAGAATAGATTTTTTTTTTGTTTTCATCGAGTAATGAAACGGAAACAATATAAAACTACTGTATGAGTCCGCATCGCAGAAAATTGAATCAGCAAGACTAGCTTTTTAGCTCCACTGGCTAAAAGCCAGCGAGCTATAATCATGTCGTTGTGCGTCCGTCCGTGGTTGCGTCCGTACGCAAACTTTTACCTTAAAAATCTCCTCAGAGAGTACCGAACAGAATTCATGAATGATTTTAGGAGACCCTTTATCAGATTCCTTCTAAATTTTTGATCGAGTGAAAAACATTGCTTTAATGAGCGAGGCTAATTTCAATATAAGATAAAAGCTTTGAAAATCTTCTCGGAAAGTGGAGGATAGATTTCAAAACAAATTAAACAAGAATGATCCTCAGATGACCCTTCATCAGATTGCTTCAATAGAACCAGTTGCTCCCTATGCTAAAGAAATCTAAGTTAGTTATGGTAAGTAAATTCAGACCGGGGAGCGAATCAGGCGCTCCAGCACCTCTTGTTTTTAGATGTTCGAAATGATAGATTCACTGTTTTGGTAGATTTCGCCCTGCTCTCGTTCATTTCCGACTACTAAACGTCATCACAGCGGGACAAAAGTCATGATTACGTAGTCAGGTTATCGTGAAAGTATTTTTGTTCGAAAAAAAAAAAAAACACAAAAAAACACGCATCGTCTCTTTGTGCTTTAAGAAATAGAATAGACATTTGTTTTTATGAAAATCAATATATCCTTCTCTCGTGGCTCCATGAAAATATAGCTTTTGTTGGTCACTCGATGAAAATTAAAATCTTTCTTACACCGAAATAGACAGCGCTTTTTAACCTATTCCCACACAATGGCGCATTTTGACGCCTCTCAAGAAAACCTATTGGGAAAACATTGTGTTAAATGAAGAATGAACCAAGCAATATCTTCATTATCCACTATGTTTTCTACGCAGAAAGTTTAAAAAATCTAAAGTTTCATATAAGTTGTCGTCTGCTACACCTTTCATTTTGGATAAGACTAAAATTTTGCCGTCATGTATACGGATTAACGAGCTTTCGCGTGTGGATAGAACATGGTATTCTATGCAAAATAAGGTTAAAATAACTTCGGACCAAACTTTCATTCCAATATTTCTAGGTTCTACTGGTTTATAAATGTCGGTGCCATCATCGCCTACTCTGCGGTAGCCTATGTTCAACAGGAGCAAGGGTTCGACTACGGGTTCTTAATACCTTTCTTCAGTATGCTGATAGCTCAAATTGTGTTCTTCCTGGGCAAGTCCAAATATATACATACTATGCCAGAAGGTACGTTATTATACCAATTAGTGCTTTAAATAATCATAAATAATTTAAATAACCCGCAACCGTGGCATTGCGACACCCCCATAAGATGTTTAATTGTTAAGGGGTATAGTTAAAGTATACGGAACGAAATAGTTAGTTCTTTGATGTGTTCGTAGTAAGGCACCGTCATTCGGGACTTTGTTTAACCAAATTCCAGGCAATGACGCCTTTAAACGCCCCTGAAGAAAACGTTTTCAAAAATGAAGACATTAGATGACGTCACCAGTGTTTTTGGTCCCTCGTTGACGACGTTCGACAGTATACAATAAACGAAAGCGGGACGAAATCTACCCAAACAGGGAGATTATCGTGTTGATCATTTCACTACTATTACGGTGAAGTTAACGAGCGATAATCTACCAAGTGATAATTTAACCGAGAAATCTCGGTAATCTCCCAGAAAACATTAAAGAAATATTTTTCTATCGCAGGAAGTGTTCTAGTTCCCTCCATCGGTGTATGCATGCAGAGTTGCTCGACCTGTCCAAACCCATCCTTCAACCGTGCTCGTAAAACGTTCGGGGGTCGGTATGACAATGAAATGGTGGACGGGGTGCGTGCGGTCGTTCGAGTACTTCCGGTCTTCTTGTTTGTCGTGCTTTACTGGGCGGTTTATAATCAGGTTTGTCAACCAGTTCATGATGAAAAATGTATCCTATCATTTTGAGTTTCTAGCAGTCCTGTCTTTTGTCCATCTCATACCGGCCTGAATTTTCACCACTCTGCTCGGCGGTGCTCTTGTACACATTTTTCATTGCTAACCTTTGTAATAATGAACCCAGAATATGACTGTTTTGGCAGGAGGCAAAGACAAAGATCAACCTGCACATTTGTGCAGTCTGATCTTAGTCTACACGACCTGCTTGACCTTGTTGAGTAGGGGTTGCTCATAAAATCAATTGTCTAAACAAATATCAATTCTCTGTGAGAGCTTCCAGTGCTTACAGTCCTTTGATTTAAATGCTTCTTTTTGAAACAGATTTATTTAGCATGACGAGGGGTAAAATTAACAAAAAATATGAGAGTTATAACATTTGGAATCGACAGCAGACGAAAGAAAATTGTGTTGCGTTGCCCAACCCTTCACCCTTCTGATTGAGGTCCGTGGAAGTTTGTCTAGACGAAAACTACTATAACTCTTCATAGGACGATAAAAAAAACCTCGTAACACCAGCTTAGTTGACCAATCGCTAGCCCCTCCCACTTACTCATTTGGTCACGCCCATTGACTCCAACAGGAAGTCCCGTTTTGATTTTAAACGGCGTTATTTTGGTAGCATGTAACAAAAAGGAGAATCGTTGGTTTTCAACCTTAACGTCGTAACCACAGCTTGAATAAGCTGTACTTACGACGTTTAATTCGGCAAACAACAAAAAAAGTTTCACACAAATGGCGGCGAATATTGGATTTTAAATCTCAATTCCGGACTGAATGCATAATTTGATTGGTTGATGTATTCCTTGGTTAACAGCCTCGATTGGTCAATTAAGCTGGGGTTACAAGATTTTGTTCGCCCACAGACCATATATGGATGAATGCTAAAATGAATTAGCACAGTTCTTCCCTTTCAAGTCAACGACGTGCCGTATAAGCATTTTTTCG
The DNA here is from genome assembly GCA_946902895.1 of Fragum fragum. Classification (NCBI taxonomy): domain Eukaryota; kingdom Metazoa; phylum Mollusca; class Bivalvia; order Cardiida; family Cardiidae; genus Fragum; species Fragum fragum. The sequence goes on from OX336365.1 coordinate 15,530,611, forward strand.
GTGCCGATCAATTTCTGTTCTTTCTGATGCCAGGATTTGGGCCGCAGATTTAAGGATACAGAATTTAGACCAGGCACTAGCCAACTTTTACAAATGCTCTTAACCCTAGTCTTGCTGAACCCGGAATATTCCGGTTTTGGCAGGCGGTGTAGACTTAGATCAGACTGCACGTTTGTGCAGGCTGATCTTAGTCTACACTTCCTGCTTAAACTTTTCCTTCCCGAGTTGTTTATGAGGTTGATTTCTAAAAGAAATATTGATTTTTGAACAAATTCTTTCAGTGCTTTCAGTCCTTTGATTTGACAGTAATTCAGTAAGGTGATTTATACAGCATGACAAGGGTTAAGAGAGTGTTGTTTTTCTTGAACATGTTTTATATTACAACGTATTACATATTACGATATATCTTTTAGACATATGCCAGGTTGAAATTCGATTGCTCAGAAATAAAGTACGCCGAAATTTGACAGCCCCCTGTTTTTCTCCATTTTTCCACTAAATTTTGAATCCGCGAAAATAAATGAATATACGGTAACTTGTTCTTTAACTTTTCATTTTCCAGATGAGCACCTCGCTGTTCTTACAAACAGAGCGTATGGATATCTCTATAGGCAGCTTCAGATTACCTGCCGCCGTTCTCAATATATTTAACACCTTGATTATTCTTATACTCATTCCAATCATGGACCTCGGGGTTTATCCGCTATTGGCAAGGTTTGGTCGCAGTCCAACCCTTCTACAAAGAATGGGTAGGTACTCTTGTTATAGTATATTACTTATTAGATCCAATACCACAGAATCTTAGAAACACGGAAAAAAAACTTGACAAATCCTTTGACTTTCAATAACTGACGGGTCGCTTGGCCCGCCGACTGACTCCTCTGTTCCCGCCCACTGGCCCCAAACGGAAGTTCTTCTTCGACGTTGAACGACGTTTTTTTTGTTGTTGTTTTGTTTTGTTTTGTTTTTGCAAAATTTGTGGCCGGTAGCTTGTAACGGAAAAGAATAATGGTTGGTTGGCGACCCAAGCGTCGTAACTACAGCTTACTCAAGCTGTAGTTTCGACGTTTAAGTCGCCAAACCAAAAGAAATGTTTACATAAATGTCGGTGTGATAGATTTTAAAGTTCATTTCCGGTCTAAATGAATGATTTGATTGGTCGATTGATTCTTTAATTGGCATTCCCGATTGGTTAATTTATTGATTTCTCAGCGGATTTCTTCATATTTTGTATATTGCCACCTTTCATTGCTATAACGTACAACGTCCGACTTGAGATATGTTTGACTTATCATGTCTGAAATAGCGGGGGGGGACAAATTTTGATAGAAAATAAGAGACGTCAGGCGAAAAGGGGCTTAATTCCGTGCAGTCTGACAAGAAGCGATATTTTTCGCACTTTCGCAAGAGTTCCTTTATCGCCTGACGCGTTAAAAGTGTGAACTCTTCTCAAGATTAATAATTGTCAAGTATTGGTCACATGATATACAATCAAAGTACTAAAAGTGCTGTAAGCGAGCAATGCAAGGTTTTATTTAATAATCTTCTTTGCTAAAGGTTATCATGATAAATAAAAACGAAGTTAAAGTAACCCAGGACTAAACCCATTACAACATGATAAAATCTTAGACTGGTTCAAATTGAAAGCAGTTGCAGACGACCATTTCAAGTTGGTTGAATTTCGAAAATCTTTCCCTTGTTGGATAGAAAGTATTATGGACAATGAAGAAGTTGCTTGTAACGAGCAATTTCTTTATTGTCCACATTTTTCCCCAAGTTTTTTTTCTTGGGATACTTAAAAGGCGGAATTGAGTGGGAAATTTTTGAATAGCATGCTTTTGAAGGAGTTCTCTGTTGAATAAAGTTTGCAATATTTATGAAATACATAAAAGACTACTTTTTATGGCGTAGACGTTCAATGGATTTAGTGGTTAAGCCTCCAGTGGAAGTTTGCACTTGTTGAACGTTGAAAATACCTCAAAATTTTGTATGTTAACTTAAACTACCAAAACTGACGCTTTGTTAGCTAAAATAGTTCCCGATTTAATTAGCAGGGTCCTGTGTACCTCAGGAGAAATCGAAGAAGTTGGGCTCGAATCCCAGCCGTGCCACTGGTCAAATGAGTAAGTCCTTGTGTAGGGCATTCAGAGAATAAGCCCAGTACTAATGATATCCTTGGATCACATGAATAAGTACACTTAGCCATAATACATCGCAAAACCCCCATGGTACCGAGTGGTACAGGCGCTTAATTCATGATCTAGAGGCTCGAGCCCGACCGTCACCGAAGTATGTTCGTTGGAAAGACACGTAGCCCATTCCTGGGCAATCTTCCTTAAATCGCCTCTCAAGAAAAGCAAAAACATATGAAAACATTGTGGAAAACGAAGAAATTACTTGTGACAAGTAAATCTTCATCATCCACGAATTTATGTACCTTAAAAGACAAAGATTTTTAAAATTTCATCTAGAATGTCATCTGCAACTTCTTAAAATTTGGACTAGTCTGAAATTTGTCGTCATGTAATGAGTTAATAGCCAGCCCCAGTCCACCCAGCTGTAAAATTGAGTAGCAGTGGGTTTAAGCCACTGCCTCTCTTTAAGCGACGCAAACGCATATGGTTTGTGAGTGTTGAGCGACTCTTCTAAGCTTATACCTTTCATGGCAATCGACCTAGAATAAATTATGATAAACTAAAACCCCGTCAACTCAATCTATCTTTCTTTACTTTTAGGTATCGGCATGATACTCGCCGCCTGTGCCATGTTATACGCAGGAATGATAGAAATCGTTCGCAAAGACGACATACAGAAACACGGCTACATTAATCAGACTTTAGCTGACGACGTGTTCAACGCCTCGAAAATATCCATGTTTGCTCAAATACCCGAGTTTGCTTTCATTGGCTCCAGTGAAGTGTTTACCTCCATATCAGGTAGAGTGTTTTGTTTAATCCATTCCTATACAATAGAATTTTAAACTTGTCCTAATTGAAAGAAGATGCAGGAGACAATTTGTAGTTGGTGATTTTTTTTAAATCGTTGTCTTTTTGGGAAGAAAACATTGTGGATGAATAAATTGCTTGTGATAAGCTATTTCTTCATTTTCTACAGCGTTTTCAAAAGCAATCTTTCTTAAGGGGCGTTAAAAAGGGTTATTGTGTGAGAGTGGGTTAAAACATTTTCCACAAATTCTATTCTCTACATCGATATGACGCCAATTTCCTAACTTTCTCAAAATTCGACTTTTGAGCCAAACTTAGCCCCAAGCTTTCGAAATGAGGGTTTGTGATTGTCTTGTGTCGGCCGTGTAGTCATTGTTACGTCCCTATTGTTTTTAACTCGAGAAAACACTGCCATTTGTGAATAAAGAAGAAATTACTTGAAACAATCAATTTCTTCTTTTCCAAAATTTATTTTCTATGAATTAGGATGGTTACTTTTTGAATTACACACACTTTATAATGCCGTCTGCAATCTCTTTGAATTTTGGAAAACAGTTAAGGCTTAAACAATCTTTATGCTTATCCAGTCGACCGACCTTCTTGGAAAAGCTGTAGTTACGACGTTTACGTCGCCAAGCCAACAAAAAGATTTTTAAAAATGGGGGGGGGGGGCAACGTTGGAGTTAAAAACTCATCTCTTGTCTCAACGAATGATTTCATTGGTCGACTGGTTATTTGATAGAAAGTCGCGAATAGTCAATTGTCGATTTATAATTCGATTTTCAATCTTTTTTATTTATTTTTTTTTTTTTTTTTTTTGATTCTATCTAAGATTATTCAATCTTTAACGTTCATTTTTTGCAGGACTAGAGTTTGCCTACACACAAGCCCCACAATTTATGCAGGGGCTCATCATGGGGCTGTTTCTGATGACGTCAGGTATCGGCAGCTATATTGCCTCTTTGATCATTGCCATCGTCAAGCTGTGGTACAAAGATGGTAAGTGACCTCAATTGACCATTTGCTGGTCCCGCCCAAAGACTCCCTAAGCAACGCCCATTAACTCCGACAGGAAGTGTGCTTCGATTTTTAATGGCGTTATTTTGCAAACTTTATGGCCATTAGCATGTAACAAAAAGTAAAATTGTTGGTTTGAGACTTAAACGTCGTAACTACAGCTTGGATAAGCTGTAGTTACGACGTTTCGGTCGCCAAACCAACAATTAAGGTAAACAAACTGGGGGCCAAATGTTGGAATTGATAAGCTCAGGTCCGGACTGAATAAATTATTTTATTGGTCGGTTGAATCCTCGATTGACGGCCACGATTGGTCATTTTACGGACCGCCGTTATCAATCAAAAATCGATTGGCTAATAAATTCATCCATTTAGACTGGAAGTGAACTTTGAACTTCGACATTGTTGATCCCATATCTGTTTGTTTGACCTTTTAAACCTTTGCTGTTCAATCCTTTGATTTAAGTCCATGTGATTATTTTTATTAAGAAAACATTGTAGAAAAAAGAAGAAATTGCTTGTAAAAAGCAATTTCCTAATTTCTAACATAATGTTCTACCCGACTGAATGGCTATTTTTCGAATTAATTCCACTTTAAATTTTCGTCTGCAAAACTTTTGAATTTGGAATTGTCTAAGTTTCCGCTAAACAGGAACGGGTTACACGTCGTTACTATAGATTATTTAAAGCTGTAGTTACGATATTTCGGTCTCCAACCAACTATTTTACTTTCATTTGATATCACTGACCACACATTTAACAGAATAATTATTTCAGTCGTACTGCATTGTTGGAGGTTAAGGGGCGTGACAGCGGTCTGTCAATAGGTGGTCTAAAGCACCCATCACTCTGTCACATTCCACATAAGGCTGAAAATTTTATATAACTTTCACACATTTGTAACTGAGTCGGAATATATGAAAATGTGTAATCTTTTCCGACATCCACTTCCACAAAAAAATACTAGATTTTCAAAATTCCTCAATACAGTTGATTGGTTGGTGGGTTGAATTGGGTATAACGCCACTTTTAACAGTATTTCCGTCATATCGCGGCGGCTGGAGCACCAGGCAATGGATTCCTGGTATTTCTCACACTAGTACTACCACTATATCCTTACTTAGCCTCTAGTTGCTATCCCACACAGGTTTACGATTATCCACCCATTGGCGAGAGACAAATGTCGGAAAAGATATGTGCCGCCGCCGTGGATCGACGCACAAAATAGATAAAAGTGAATCAACTGATTTTTCGAAGAAGAAAGAACGGCATTTTCACTGTTATATCTTCAAATTGTTGTCAGAATGCAAAAAGACTGTAATTGTCTATTGTTGAATTGGCACTTGCGACGTGTTCGAACTTGTAATGTTCAATTTAGAAAAAGCTAATCACACTGTATGAATATGCAGTGAGATAAGTTTTTTCGGTTCATACCTCCATGAAAAAAAAAATATTCTCTTCATTTCTTATAATTTAATAGCATCGAGCGAATAAAGCAAAAACTTTACACATTTCGATACCTTTTTGTATTGGACTATTTGTACGGAGGCATACAAAATCACTGCGTGCTCAAAATTTGTTCATGGAGTTATGAATAATCTTTTTAGACCAATCAGAACACCCGTTTTTGATAGACGAAACTGAAAATTAAATTATTTGTCCACTTCTATTTTTCAGAGAATTCCGACTGGTATCCAAAAGAACCAAACAACGGTCACCTAGAGTATTTATTTTTCTTGTTGGGAGTATTAACGTTTGTTAACCTATTTGCTTTTATATTTGTTGCAAAGTGGTATAAATACAAAAATGACCCTGAGGAGCAACCCTTAATTGATGGCGAGGTGGTACCATCGGCGCTTTCGGACGCGTCGTTTGAAAAGGGGTCAACAAATAAAGTCAGAGAGTCTACGTCGGTGTAAAATTCGTACTATGTACAAAGTTGGTAACAAATATTCCTTTAAGCGTGCATTTTAGATTAGATGTGCCTTTTAACATATATAAAGCTATGTCGGGATAAATTATCGTGCATTTGGAAAATTTATACGTGCTATGAAATAAATATGCACAAATTTCACAAGTGAACGCTGTGTTACATGTACATACCTATATATTTGAAGTTAACGCATAGAAAACACTGTCGCGCCTGCAAAAGAAGAACACACACACACAACATGCAAGTGCACTTTCATATTTTACAAAAAATATTAGAGAATTTATATGTGCTCCTGTTTTTTAAAGCTGGCGCAAAAACTTTTTTTCAGTGCCACTTATAAAGTTTAAACATTCATCTAGAAATATATTGGTGCCCTAATACGTATATTACTGCATATCATCGTGGATATTTTTTCTTTTTTTTACAAATTGAATGCATAATAATTTTTAGTCGTAAACTTATTAACGTCAGAATATTGCAGCAAAACTATTCATGTTAAAATGAATAAGGAATATTATTTTATAGCTGTGATACAAAATTTTGTATTGGATTCAAGCCGCGTATTTTCAATCCTTTCATGACTAGATCAAGAAAATATGTGGCCTGTGTGATCATCAGCTAACATATGTTTTGAACACCTTTAAAAATTTGTAAAAATAAGATATTATGTGGGTGAAAGCAAAAATTACCCAATCACTTTTTTCTCCTTTTTCACTCAACCTTTTCTTATTAGTTTTATATTATTAGCTGTCAAAGCTCTGTAGTGACAATATTTGGCAGGACTTACTCGAAAAATAGAAACCTTTAATAAAAGATTGAGTGTATTCCGAACAAGTAAACAGAAAGGCGACTTGTCGTTTTTTCCATTCACCCTTTTCATCAATTTATTTCCTGGTGTATGTATTTCTTTTAGAAAAAAATATAAGTCTACATCATGAAATGATTTTGTGACATACGAGAATAACGATGGAAATAATCAATGATATACCATTTCGGTATCTCTAACTACTCTTACTTTGTGCATGGTATTTACTTTGCACAGAGACAATAATATTCTTGCTCTATCTTGATTCCTACTCTGTGCCCAGACAATTCCGGAATTATACTGCGCAGGTTAATAATTCTTTCTAGTCCCCGTAAAGTCAAAATTCTTTCTTTGTACAAGACAATTCTATGATAGAAACAATTCTTTTTTTTTTTTTTTTTTTTTTTGCAGAACACACCTATATATACACACATGCACACACAAAAGTAGATAAATACGCAAAGGGGTATACAAATTTATGTACTTATAACTTAACCAATTCCCACACAATCCCTCCTTTTTATGCCCCAAAGAAAAAAAAAGATTATGAAAACATTGTAGGAAATGCAGAACCTACTTATAACAAGCAATTTTTCATTATCCACAATTCTACCCAAAAAGACGAAACGATTTAACAAGCCGTGAACTAGAAATTCTTGTCTGCCGCTCCTTTGAATTTGGACCAGGCCAAAATTTTGTTGTGTAGGAATGGGTTAAAGCATTTGCAAAAGCTATATCCAGTGTACTTTATTGAACACCTGAACTGACTTATTTTTTTAGCTATTGTATTGTGAATCGCTGACTTATTTTGTGATAAATTCTTTGCTATTTGGATAGTATGTATATATGAAGACATAGCGCAGTAAAATGCCATAATCAATTGACAAACGCACGAAATATTGCAGTAAATATACATAACACAAGTATAAATGCCTCATATAAAGAGCCTTTCACAAAATCGATTATAATTCAAATCAAATGGCAGTGACGCCTACCCGTGCTATTTCCTTTAACCCACTACCAGACGTCAAATTTTTTGACTGGTCTAAATTGAAAGAAGCTGCAGACGACAATAAAAAGGTTATGAAACGCTTAATATTTTTCGACTTTCTGGATAGAAAACATTGTGTAAAATGAAGAAATTGCTTGATGCAAGCAATTTCCTCATTTTACACAATGTTTTCCCAATTGTTTTTCGGGGTTGGCGTCAAAAAGCGTCTTTGTGTCGGAATGGATTAAAATGCTGGGTTATGTTATACATTATAAAGTTAGGACAAAAATCAGGCTGTTGGACTGAATGCTTTATATCGTACCCACGACTGATTTTAGTGTATCTGCTGACTTCGATGCTGTCTTTTCACCGGGTTTGGGGTAAATTGTTCGACAATCATCCTTTGTTGTTAGATTGTAAATATATTTATTCTTTATATTAATGTAAAATCAAGTACATCCCAGTGACTCTGTTTTTATTGAACTATTCCTACGAAATACAATTATGAAATAGAATGGCCTAACTGGTATTGATTGCTCACAGACGTTTAATGAAATGACGGAAAAGAAAGACAACGCGAAGACAAAAACAAAAAAGAATCTAACTGTGAAATTGTAGATGGTTTCTAGATTTTGCGGTGAATTGAAAGGACGTCAAGCAGTGGAATTTCTGCAAAGTTTGGTTCACATTGACCAGGTATAGATGATAAATTATGACAAGCAGGGTTTTATCATCAAATAATGCCCGGTTGGATGTTTCAAATGCATAGGAGATTAAAAGCCGAGGACAAAGTCCGAAGGTTTAGCAAACATCCACCAGAACTTCCAAAGGTTAATATTTCACGAAACCGTCGTTTGGGCTTGCAAAATGTCACAGCTACAGTTTTATCTAAGGTATGATATTTTGCACGCCAAACGGTGACATAGCCCTTCTAAACTAAAAGCATTGCAATTCTTACATGATAAAGATTATTTTAGAACACAACCTTATTCGTTAATTTTCAAAATGGAACCTTCCAATACAATCTTTACGCTGCTTTTGGTATAATCTGTACAGCCTTTAGTTTCAATTTGAATATGTATATCTGATATATTCTAATGCTGTATAATCTAAAAATGACGACGCCTGAACATTAACCCTTGCTATGCTTAACCCGAAATATTTCTGTTTGGGCAGGAGATGTAGACGAAGATCAGCCTTCACATATGTGCAGTCTGATCTTAGTCTACACCACCTGCTCTCCCCGTTCAAGCAAGAATTGTTTATAAAATCAGTCTTCCAAAGAGTTATTGACCTGAAACTAGCGCTTCTGGAGATTTCAGAGCTATGATTTTAGGGCAGCTCTAGACAGGATTATATTCAGCATGACAAGGGTTAAACTATGAGAATAAAGAAAATTTACAACGTCATCTTTGACGTCATTTATGTTAACACGTTACAAAGGGTTATATTGCAGAATAATAACCTCTTTGATTCCTTTATATGAATCCATCACGTTAGAAATGTTCATCATGGCGAAAAAACATCACCCTGTCACCCCATCCACAGGATAATCAACATTGCGTCCATGAAAAGAACTGATGAAGGTTACCAAAGAACCATTCTCGCAGGTTTGGTTGAAAATAGTCTAGTTGTTTAGAGGCAGATGTTGTCCAAGAGTTTTACCATTAAAAATCCGTGCCCCAATCATGATTTTTGAGAAGGGACACGTTTAAATTTGGGTTAAAATGGCACAGTTGTTAAGAAGGACATATCATTTATGGAATACAATGATGATTCTAGGAAAGGGCTCCGTCCTGCAACGTCCATATTTACTGACTTGACAAATTTTCTCATCAATGTCGAATAACATAAAGTTTTAACTTTGACTGACATAAATGAGGAATATACCAAAACTGAGGACGGACAAGCCGGTAAATACGAACAGAGAAATACAGTCCACAAATTTGCTGATATCCACCCAAGTAACTTCGGAAGCGGTAACGTGGCTTTCGGTCATAAGTCTCTCAAGTCGTGCGTTTACTGAATCAGGACACTGTTTTATAGAATCCTTCTTTTTGTTAGCAGCTCCATCAGAAATTATCACATCTGTGTTGTCAACACCAGCAATTACCACAACATCGGCGGTGGGTTTTGGAGATATATTGGTTTCTGTAATTTTAGAGGCAAATTTTTTAGAGCGGTACAATGCTGAGTGAAGGGTTTTCAACCAAGCCGGAACAGGAATCTCGTGGTCCTTGTTGTACAATCTTAGATTCAAAATGGTCACCAGTGTTATCAGTGAACTTATTATCATATCCAGCATCAGTTTGTAAGAAATTATCGGCAACGGTTCCGAACTCTTCGGTAGTGTATCGCTAATGATGGTCATAAAGACAGCAATAGCCAGAAACACCGTGATGCAGTAAGAAACACGCTCGCCAGACTCGGGTACAAGTAAGAACACTAAAACATTGAGCAAACTGAGAAATAAGATAGGCATTATGATATTCACGACGATAAAAGTTGACTTTCTACGTATATGAAAGGTCACTTCCAGTTGGGACCAGCCGGTACCATCTGTCGTCGCTCGTACGTTGGTATCTTCTAGTATCCATGCAACATTACCAGAATAGACAGATATATCTGACTTTTCGCTTATAGAATATATTTCGACTTCATTGCAGCCATAACCCCACACATTAAAGTCTGACCGACAAGATTGTTTGTCGAAAGGATATTTTGAGACATCAACTGAACAAGTAGATTTAACTAGACCACCCGAAACCCATTCTGCTTCACCTGTGAAGCTATAGTCCACCATCTGCCATGGTCTTCCAAACGATTCGACTTCATCAGAGGGCGATGTTAGGATCAAATCTGGTACCCATACCTTTCTGTAAGAAATCTTCACCTTATCAACACCTCCGTATGCTGCCGGATCCCAAACCATACCGGCATCATGCCAAAATATGCTGAAACCCCCTGTGTAAGTAAATACTTCTTTTACCTCATCGAATTCCTGGATCGTCTTGAGATGCGTGTTAACACCAACAAGTGTCTTGTTATTAAGGTCCTCCACTGGACGAACATTTTTGTTGTAGCGCCTTAATAAATCATTCACGAGTGTCGTGGAATCATTTAATGTTCCGTCACATCCGAGGATCGGCACTGACAACAAGATAAATATGTTAAGTGTGAACATGATTCCCCCATACAAATACTGAGCTCAATATATTGATTCTGATTACATTGCACTTAGTTCGGGAAAAAAATATTTTCGACCACTTGCTAGTATATTTTAATTTTCCTTTTATTGTATATTATACTGTCACAATACTGTAGGTTGGTTGTTTTGCTGTATCTACAAATGTAATAGCGTGTTTATTTAAACCATTTCCTTTTTTGAATTATATGAATTCTTCGTATTAAAATAACATGTATAGTCCATGATAGATCGTGAATTATTTATTTTTTCTCTATGACTTTAACCATCTGAGCTCTAGAACGAATTTCGAATCTAAAACTAGACTGAATTTCATATCACATAGCATAAATACTGAAAATAAGTCCCAACCGCATTTGGCTCTAGGTGCAGACTGTTACTTGATTTTGTCGATCTGGGTTGATTTCAAAAACGAATTTACCTTTTGAATTTTATGTAATGAGCGTGCTTCTTTTGAATTATGATAAAACACTTGTTCATATTTTTATTGGCAAAACCTTTTAATTCGTCTAGAAATGTGATACCAGAATCGTACTGGTTGTAAAGCTAAAACGGAATCGTGACACATTTCCATTAACAATTTAATTCAAACGATACAAAAGAAAAAATACCTATTATTTCATCTATTTGCTATGCTCAGATCATCACGAAATGTGTCATTATCAATCGGTCTTCAGACTAAGTTAATGGTAGCAAAACATTAGGAATTACTGATATATTTCTGTACCGTAACTTGTTTCACTTGTAGCCTTCTCGAATTAAAACAACCATTTGTTCATCTTTTTATTCAGCAATGCGTTAGCTTTGATAGCTGCAGTTAATAGACAAAATTCTGAGATCTTGTCACAGCTCAACGAGTGCAAACTGCCACTGGAGGCTTAACCACTAAATCCATTGAATGCCTACGCCATAAACATTAGTTCTTATGTATTTTATGAGTATTGCAAACTCTGCCTGCAAGTTCATCTCCTAGGTATTTTTAGCTTTCTTGAGCATATCGTGTTCAAAATGAGTCTGGTCAGAATCTTCACTATGCGCCCTGTTTAAGAGCCACACGAATTAACTTCCAAAAGCATGCTATTTGATCAATCCCACTTTTTAAGCACCTCTAGAAAAAGGCCTTGGAAAAGATTGTGGACAATGAAGAAATTGCTTGTTGTAATTTCTTCAATGACCACAATATTTCTACCCTACAAGTCAGGGTTTTCTGAATTCCACCAACTTGAAACTGTCGTCTGCAACTTCTTTGAGTTTGATCGAGTCTTTGTTTTTGTCATTTTGTAATGGGTTAACCCCTGAGTTACTTCAACTTTACCTATTTATCATGGTAAACTTTTACAAAGAAAATTACTGAACAAAACCATACTTTGCTAGCTTAGAGTACTCTAAGTACTTTGATTTTTAACTTACAAACAAACTTGCTTTGTATTTAACGGATCGCTAGCCAGGCCCACTGCCTCCAACAGGAAGTTCCGCATCGATAATAAACGTCGTTATTTTGCGAATTTTATGGACAGTACCACGTAACAAAAAGGTTGAATAAGCTGTAGTCACAACGTTTATGTCTCCAAACCAACAAGAATGCTTCACATGATTGTCGGCCATTGTCGAATTTCATAGGTCACTTCCGGTCGAAATGAATTATTTAGAAGGTCGATAATTCTTTGATTTACAGCTGTGATTCACCAATTACATTTTAAAAATGACAAAAAATCATTAAAACAAGAGTGTATGAGCGACTTTTAAAACGGCTCTTGGGCAGATTTTGGAGGGATTTTTTCTCTCAGTTTTCCAAAATTCTAACTTTTATGTTTTAAGACATTTTAAAGAAGATGATCAAGCTGCTTTTGTGATTGAAATGACTGTTCATAGCTTTAAAAATAGAAAAAAACGGGAGCAAACATATTTTGCGTTACGTATCGCAAAACTAATCAACGAAGTACAATCCGAATGAAATCGGATATGATCGGGTAGCTACGTTATCTTTCGATTTCATCGAACATACACCAGTACTATCATTCCATTCTTTCCGAGCCTCCAACAGCTAATCCCGCTTAGGTTTTCGATTATCTACCCGTTAGTTGGAGACAAATGTCGGAAAGGATTCTCGCCGCGGTCGGAAATCGAACCCGAGATCCCATGATTAGAATCTTGAATAGAATGGAAGTTTTAGATACAAGATTTTGTTCGGGCACTGATGATATACGATTTTTGCATTGTTTCGCTATAAAAAATTCTGTTGACGTAATGGAATCCATTAACACTTAGGGGGCCCATTGTCTTTTAGCCTTTGAATTGAAATTTGTAGAACAAAACAGCGGAATTCAAGCAACGATCTGTTTTTTTCATCTTTATACCAAAGTAGTAAATGACATAAATCAAATAGAATTGACAGACAAAATAATTCACTAAAAATATAAACCTTTGTCATGCTGAGCCCGGAATATTCCTGCTTTGGCAGGAGGTATAGACAAGGATCACCCTTCACATATGTGCAGTCTGATCCTAGTCTACACTAGCTGTAAAACGTGAATTGTTTATAAGATACATTTTCAGAAGAAATATATACCTACAATTGACGCTTCCAGTACTTTCAGCCCTTTGGATTTAATTAAAATCTGTACAGGATTTATAATTCAGCATGGCAAGGGTTAAATATTATAGATCCACAAGAACCGGTGAGTCTCGAGAAACCGTAATTATTGTCTACCATTCTGATGGTAAACCGCGGCCATAGCGCAGTGCTGGCATCCAGGATTCCCAGTCTTGGAGTCCCGGATTCGATCCCCGGTCGCGGCTAATATCTTTTCTGACATTTGTCTCCGAACCAATCGCAAACCTTTGTGGGATGAGCAGCTGGATGCCCGGAAAGGATGTAGTGTCGTTACTGGTATGAGAAATACCGGGCATCTATGGTCAGGTGCTCAAGCCTCTGCGATATGGCTGGAATATTGTTAAAAGTAGCGTTAAATTCTCATTTTAAATTTGATCATTGATCACTCGCTTGAACCTGTGCTTCTGTAGAGACATGCATGAATGAATAACGTATTTCGATATCCGAAGGTTGTGCTAAGTATTACCACATGACCCGTCAGGCGGAAAGGGGCCTTCTGGAAAGAGAGAAAGTATCGACTCTGGTCAGACTGCCCGAATTGGGCAGGCTGACCAGAGTCGAAACTTTTTATTCCATTCATTTTTTTCTGAATCCAGAACGGCTATTCTACCTTTTTGTACATCTTTTTCCGAAATTAGACCTCTATTTGACCTATCCTAGACCCTTTTGTGTGTGTGTGTCATGGGTTCGATCCCCGGCGGCGGCGCACATCCTTTCCGACATTTGTCTCTCACCAATGGGTTGATAATCGTAAACCTAAGTAGGATAGCAGCTGGGGGCTAGGAAAGGATGTATTCGTAATACTGGTGTGAGAAATACAAGGATTCCATTGTTAGGTGCTTCAGTCGCCGCGATATGACTGAAATACTGTTGAAAGTGGCGTTAAACTGCATTCAATCAATCAATTAATTATCATTTTTTAAATATTAGTTTTACGAAGTTCCAATTGAGGTCACATTGGTTTGTCAGGTCAAGTATAAATAACAAATTATACATTATATCACTCTTATCCTATAACGTTCGATACGCCTGCATTAAGTCCGTTTTTAAGATCAAACTTTTATTGTAGAGTCTGGTGGTATGACGCAGGCCCCAGGATCGGAGGATCCTAGGTTCGAAACTCGCCCGTACCTTAGGAATTTATCTGAGCAAAGAACTAACTCCACGTTGCTCCTCCTAATCCAAGTTTATGAATGCGTGCGTGAATGGGCATCTTTGAGGGTTGTAAGCCAATGCCCCCTAGCTACCAGGTTAACAGTCGACTTGTTATTCTATGGTCGCTTGAAAATGCGCAGCATAGAAACAGACAAATAAATGCAACGTTTACCTTTAAGGTATTTTGAAGATTCTTATTAAAGGTTATTCAAATCAGATTTTAATAAAGGTATAACAAATAGTATAATGATTGAGCGTGGAAAGAAATACCAAATTTATTAAACGGTTCAAACACACACACATAAAAACGAACCTTAGCAGACTTGAGTGTAATGAGAAGTTTAATCAGTTTTTTTATGTACACGAATTTGATATTCTATTCATAATACGCACCCCCCCCTTTTTTTTAACCGACGAGGTTCTTGAAATTTATCAAATGCAAAATATTCCACGAATAATAGAACGCCGTTTGTAAAATGGCCTCGTTGCTTGCACTATGACCTCATTTTCACGGATAGTTGCGCAATCTGCGCAGTCTAACAAGGATCGACACGTATTGCTCTTGCCAGATGGTCCCTTTGCGTGCGACGGGTCAAATATATAGACTCGTATTTGATGCGAAATGGGTCGGCGGCCTTATCACCTATCTACAGAAAAATGTACACCACATCAAATGGTAACCGTGGATTTCATTAACCGTTTAGGCTCTTCCTTAAGGTAGGTAGGTAACACAGTTTTATGGTTTATTTAAAAGATGAAGAGAATATTTTTTTGTTTTCATGGAGGTATGAACCGAAAAACCTAATCACACTGTATGAATACGCGAAGCGAATTCATACATTGTGTGATTAGGTTTTTCGGTTCATACCGCCATGAAAACCAAAAAATTCTCTTCGTCTCTTAAATAATTTGAGAATTAAGAATTGTGTGATTAGGTTTTTCGGTTCATACCTCCATGAAAACAAAAATATTCTCTTCAATTGTTATAATTTGATAGCACCGAGCAAAAAAGAAAATATAAAATTTGATACCTTTTTGTATGGGACTATTTTGTGCGGAAGCAAACAAAATCGCTGCGTGCTCAAAAATTTGTTCATGGAGTTATGAATCATTCTTTTCGACCAATCAGAACGCTCGTTTTTGAAAGACGAAACTAAAAATTAAATTATAGACAAAATAAAAATGAATTCTGTGTGATCGAATTTTTCATTCTTTTATCGAAGGTTAATTGCAATACTGTTCTAAGAGTCAATACACTGTATAGACACTTAGAACAGTATTGCAATTAATCCTCGATATATTATTGGTGGATACGTCTTCGGTTTGAGTTAGGGCTGTACTAGGCTCTTTAGCAGATTTTGCGCAAGTATTTGTTGCATTTAGCTTTGAACTTGTATAATTCAACAAGGATGAAATGTCACTTGTTTACAAACAAAACTTTTAAAATAAACATGGGCGGCTGTCTTGTTTTAACCAATTAAGGTCGGTCGGTTACTTATGAAGTGTTCTCTGTATATCAATTGGAACTCCTCGTTCAAATCTACGAATCAAATCTCGGATGTACATCGTAGTACTATTTTTAAAAATTCACGTGTCAAACTTCCAAAATGGCGCTATCTGTTGTGCAAAGCAACTGCCCATAAAGTTCTGTAAGGACTTTATTTGGTCTTCAAACGAAATGTGACTACACAGTCAAATAGTGCAGATCATAAAACAGCAAATGGAAATTTAAGTTTTCAGCGATTTTGAGACTTCCGAACAATCCGGGGTTTCAAAGATAATGTACTACGTTTTCCCACGCTGTTTTCGGCTAGCAAAATGCACCGTTTTGTTACATAAAGCTCAGCATAATATACTCCCGAGGTATGTTCCCAAAGTTTTTCGGGAATGACCGAATGTGTTCCAATCGATCTGATTATAAGCTATAAAACTTTAAGTTTTTAACCTGCATTATGTGAGCGAAGACCCAAGATTGTCTTCGTCAAGTGACAAATTATCGCGGTTGGACTATAAGGTAGACGATTTTGGTATCATTTCAGACGCATTTACATGTCTTCGCACTTTCCTTGTGGAGATGGCAATATTGTTTTAAAAGATGTGTAATCTCATTTTGATATTTTCAGTGGAACGATCTAACTTTGTCAGATATACAAGTTATAGAAGCCTGCTTGCGCTAAAATGACATATCTACTTGAAAAGTTATAAATCCTTCATAATGGCAACAGATCAGATCAGGGTATTTTTCTGTAAACTTCTTCGTATTGGTTCACTTTGAACTACTGAAATAAATAGATAAGGGTCCACCTTGACTTTTTCTATAAAGTACTTATTTGGACTAAGATATGCCAACTCTGATGGATTGTTTCATAAGCGTTGGGATTTTTTACAAAGCTGCGATACTTCAAACAAGATAGGCTAGATATAAGTGTTATCGATATCTAATGCAACTTATATTTTCAGTGTACGAAGTTCGCAGATTGCAGTTATTGAACAATGTTACGAGTAGCAGTTGTTTTGGCTATCCTCTATGTCGTTTACGGACAACCCAAATACTGTTGTTACCCCGTACAGTGGGAGGGAATGCAGGGATCCACAACCGGAAGTGACGATGACGAGGGGCACACCGCACTTACTGTGGTACGTATTTACCCTTGTCATGCTGAATCAAATCCTCTTCAGATTTTATTAAAATCAAAGTGCTGACAGTACTGGGTTGATAATTTATTTGGAAATTTATCTTACAAACAAGTCTGGCTTAAAAAGGAACAGGCAGAAGATATAGACTAAGATCAGACTGCACATATGTGCTGGCTGATCTTTGCCCATACCTCCTGCCAAAACAGGAATATTCCGGATTCAGCACAACAAGAGTTAATTAATGATGTGTAAATAAACGGAAAATGGACTTTATTTGTTGTTACTACTCCCCCTACAATGAGGGGAGATTTAGGGGTCGACGACAGGAGGTGAAGACTATGAGGACAACACTATGGTGATATAGAATTGCCACCACTTAAAAGATAATTAAAAGACGAAAATGGCGGGTATCACAATATTATCATTTGAAGAGATTTCCGTGATTTTTTTTTCTTTTTAATGATAATTCTTTGTCATATTAAGACACCAGGTATCTACCGAACATGAAATTCGTCGTGTTTATACCTGGAAATGCAACTATTTACAAGATAACATTCACGAAAAGAAAATGGAATTAAGTCTAAGAAACTTTTATTTTGTCAAGATACCAGATAATTAGCCTAACATAAATTTGTGGTGTTTATATCGGATGACCTCATTTAAACCGGTTCAAATTTAAGGAAGTTTCATACGATAATTTAACCCATTACAAGACGAACGTATTTTTGACTGGTGCAAATTGAAAGCAGATACAGAAATCAATGTAAAGTTTATGAAACTTTAGATTTTGTCAACTTTCCGGGTAGAAAACATTGTGGAAAAACGAAGAAATTGCTCGTTACAAGCAATTTCTTCATTTTCTACAACGTTTTCCGAATTGTTTTTTTTTCTTTTTTTGGGGGGGGGGAGTCAAAAAGCTTCATTGTGTGGGATTGGGACAAAGAGTTTTTTTAATTAAAAGACACGTGTTTTATAAATTAGAAAACATCATAAGAGATGTTACAAGCAGAATGTCACTCTCAAATAATGCTTTCGAAAGTTACTCTCAAAATCGGGATTATGTGGTAATAGTTTAAAGTTAGATAGATAATATTACCGCTTTAAATCAAGACACAAGGGTACGCTAATAGCGTCTATCACCTATTTAAAAGCTATTGCTAGGAGTAAGACCCCACCTGACCTGCTTTCACTCTTACCTTAATGTTTTGTCATTATTTACAGGGTAATGCAAATGTGTCCTATGACGTCACGGGACAGCGATTTTTGTTGAGCCAGTTCCTCGAGAGTGGAAACATCACGCGATCCTATCAAATTCTTCAGCTATATAAACAGGTAATATATTGTTCTAATACATCTTTAGTTGTGAAATAATAGATAATCACACAGTCATTAGGAAACCAGAGGGGTTTATTTTTATCATTTTTTTCTTCATTTACTGATATGAGACTCCGTGAAAATCTAAATAAATGTATAGGGTTCAAATTCTATTTATAGAAACCTGGTGACTGAAACACTTCTTAATATCGATTTTTCACTCAAACACTACGAAAATTGAATAAAAGAACGCCGTTTGTAAAATGGAAAACAAGCATTTCTGTATTTTCCAAATTATTTTCTTGTTTTTTTTTACTTGGGAGCGTAAAAGGCGAGATTGTGTGAGAATGGGTTAAGCCTAGTAATACACACTATCTAATGAAATGGAAATCTGACAAATTTTATTTCAATAATGATCGCGATATGAACGCCTCGTCCTAGTGTATACAACAATGATAATCGAATAAAAACATCAAATAACATAAATTACCCTTATTATTTAAAATATGGGGGGAAAATAAGTACCATTCATTAGATTTTGGGAAAAACATTTGGTTCTTCAATTTTTGAAATTTGCAATTTATTTCACTGAAATAAGTCGAAATCAGTAAAATGACATGGTTTAACCCATTCCCACACAACGGAATTTTGGACTGGTGCAAAATGAAAGAAGCTGCAGGCGGAAATTCTTTGGTTGGCGAAATTCTAAAGTTGTCTGTCTTTTGGGGTAGAAAACATTGAGGACATTGAAGAAATTGCTTGAATCAAGCAATTTATTTTATGTCCACAATGTTTTCCAATCTCTCTTGAGGGGCGTAAAAATGAGGCATTGTGTGTGTATGTGTTAAGCAAGCCGTAGTCTGCATTAGAAGTTCTGTTCTTATTTTGTGTCTCTGGCCACATGTATTATAAAATTATATCCTTGATCATCTCAGTCGAACTACTATGTCGGGAATTAGTGATCCGTCAATTGACCAATCGCGCCTGTCAATCAAAATATCAGTGGACCATTGAAATCGCTCGTTTTAGACCAGAAATAAGTTTTGAGCTCCGATATTGGTCGTCATTTTTGTTAACCTTTTATGTTGGTATAGCGACTTAAACATCGTAACTACAGTTTATTCAAGGTGTAGTTACGGAGTTTAGGTCAACAACCAACCATTCTACTTATTTGAAACATGCTACTGACCATAAATTTTACTAATTAACGCCGTTAAAAATCGAAGCGGAACTTCCAGTCGGAGTCAAAGGACGGGGTCATATGAGTCAATGGACGGGGACTCCGATTGGTCAATCTTACGTATATAAACATTGTTTTTTTTAAATTTTATGTCAGAATGTGGAATACATCATTGAAAATGGGCAATGTACAAGAGTTCCATTGAAAGACTATAATCCATCGACTAATTGCATTCCAGGTGAGAGTTTTCTTAATAGAGATTAAGGGAATACTTTTTACTTCATTCAGTTATAAAATGAAAAACCTACTCGAATTGTATGAAACCGAGATTCATTTAACCCATTAACAGACGTCAAAATTTTAGACTGGTCCAAATTGAAAGAAGTTGCAGACGACAATTTAAAGTATATGAAATATTAGATTTTTTCAACTTTCTGGGTAGAAAAAATTGTGAAAAATAACAATTTCTTCATTTCACACAATGTTTTCCCAATTGTTTTTCTGGTAGGCTTTCAAAAGCGTCATCGTGTGGGAATTGGTTAATGTATTAATTATGTTAAGGAAAGATTTTGTTGAAACGTCAGTTAAATTGGTTTATTTTCTAGAAAAAAGCTTTCCTCATATGCTACTCGTAGAAATATTGCTGAAGTTCATTTTTAACTTGAGTTCTTAGTTCTTAAGCTAGATAGATGAGGTTTATTTATTGAAGTCAGTATATTTGACAATGTCTTAAAATTTTGAAAGGAAAGGGAATAAAAAAGAAATTTCTTTTTACTCAATGTGCCAAAATTGTAAATGCGCATTTTTTGTTTCGCTGTTTTTACTTCGAATCGTTTATGAGTGAAAATGCGTTTAAAGATAGAGAGAGGGGGGAGATAGAGAAAGAAAGAGAGACAAGGAGAGAGATGGGGGGGCGAATTCGCCAGAAAGTAAATTACAGCGGCAGCCATTCTGTATGTATGTTGATCACTTAATATAATGTGGAATCTGGGGCAGGTTATTGTGATGTCCAATGTTAGCGACGATTGTCAAGGAATCAAGGGCAGAATATTATGATGTTCGAAAATAGCCACGATTTTCTGTTTTGTTTTGGATAACAGCACAGTCAAGGAATCAATGGCAGGCTATTCTGTTGGGAGATAATAACGACCATGTTCTGTTTTGTTTTAGATAACGCCACCGTCGTTGGTAGATACACGCTAGGACGAAAAGAGAGCATGTTTATCACGGAGTACATGTGGAATCAAGGGCAGGTAACCATCATGTTTGATGTTAACGATGATTGCGTGCCCGTGGCCAGTAAATCATATGGAAGTGTAAATGGAGGTATGTTACACTGTTTTCTTTACCCATAAGTTATCATCATCCTAAACCAATACCAGAAGGAAATTTTTAGACTTGTCCAAATTGAAAGAAGTTGCAGCAGACAAATTAAAATTTATGACGTTTTAGATTTTGTCAACTTTCTGGGTAGAAAACATTGTAGAAAATCTAGAAATTGCTTGTTTCAAGCAATATCTTAATTTTCCAAATTTTGCCTAATTTCTTTTCTTGAGGGGCCATCAAAAAGCGTCATTGTGTGTGATTGGGTTAACGTTGTCCTAAAGTGCTTTGTAATGGAGTTGCCAGATCGTACATCGCCAGAGAAAAGCATAAATTTCACTTTGATAGCGAGCATCCTTATTGTTCAAAATCAATATTGTGGAAAATGAAGAAAATGCTTGTTAGAAGCAATTTCTTCATTTTTAACATTATTTTCTACCCAAAATGTCAATGTTGTCTGCAAATTCTTTGAATTATTGATCAGCCTAAATATTTTGTATTATAACAGTTTCAAAAAAAATCTTTTAAACCCTTTCCTGTTTTTTTAAAATTTAAACTTGTCCAAATTCAAAGAAGTTGCAGACGACAATTAAAAGTGAGTGCAGTTCGAAAAGTAACCAATCTAGAGGGTAGAAAATATTGTGGGAAAGGAAGAAATTGCTTGTTACAAGCAATTTCTTGTTTTCCCACAATGTTTTCTCAAGTTTAAACCACAGGGGCGTAAAAAGGGGGAATGTACAGACAGGGTTAATAGATGAATTACTTACTGCTATGGATCACTAGCCACGTCTTCGGATCTCCGACGGGAGTTCAACATAGATATTAACCCTTGTCATACTGTATAAACTACCTTACTGAATTTCTGTAAAATCAAAGGGATGACAGCACTGTTAGAACTTGTTGTTCAAAATCAATATTTCTTTTAGAAATCAATTTCATAAACAACTCTGGCAGGAAAAATACAAGTAGGAGGTCTAGACCAAGATCAGACTGCACTTATGTGCAGTCTGATTTTGGTCTACACCTCCTTCCAAAAGCTGGAATATTCCGGGTCTAGCATGACAAGGGTTAAACGGCGATATTTCGCAAGATTTTTGACCAGTAACATGTAACAAAAAACGTAACATGGTTCATTGGCGATCTAAACATTGAAACTAACGTCGTAGCTAACGTCATAGCTGCAGCTTGAATAAGCTGATGCTATGCAGTTCAAGTTCAAGCCAAACCGACAAAAATATATGAGCCTGTGCGTGACATTTCCAACAATTTCGCATGTGCGTGACTCGCACACATTGAGCACCATGGACAGCCATTCGGGGCAATTAGAATATTCGCTGATTGTTTAAAGAAGGTTTGGGTCAGTATCTATCCACAGAGCGCAGAGTGAAGACTCTGATCAGACTGTGCGGATGCACAGGCTGATCTGAGTCTTTACTTGGCGCACATATGTAATGGTTGGAAATACCACGCACGCGCTCATATATGTACTTTACATCTATCTCGGCAAACTGTGCAGTTCAAAACTGTTTCAATTTGTTCTTGAAAGTTTTCAGTTGAAGCTCACTTCTCATGAATGCAATTACCTGCACCTGAGATAAACTTGGCAGCTCTGGACGGAATTAGTGGTTTGATTGGTCACAAGCGGTGGTGTTTCAATTGACCAATCGCGGCTGTCAATCAAATAACCAGTCGACCAATGAAAGCATTCATTTAGAT
Source organism: Fragum fragum (assembly GCA_946902895.1). Classification (NCBI taxonomy): domain Eukaryota; kingdom Metazoa; phylum Mollusca; class Bivalvia; order Cardiida; family Cardiidae; genus Fragum; species Fragum fragum. Next base: position 15,553,446 of record OX336365.1, read on the forward strand.
CAGTAATGAGTTTTTTAACTCCAACATTAAATAAAGTCAGGCATGCTAGCTTACAGTAATTTTAACACAGTCACTTTAATACTTTGATTGGGCAATGGCGTAAGATGTATCACGTACGCATGCTTTTATCCTTCTTTTTAATCCTTTCGAACACAAAAATATTTAGGCTGGTCCAATTTCAAAGAAGTTGCAGACAAAGATTTCAACTTTGTGAAATTAAAAAAAAACACACTTGACTTTCAGGTTAGAAAACAATGATAAAAATGAAGAAATTGCTTGTAACAAGCAATTTCTTCATTTTCAACATTGTTTTCCTGAACTATTTTCTTAAGGGGTGTTAAAAGGCGGCATTGTTTGGATATTAGTTAAACACGAAACAGAAGGTGCTTACGAATAGAATTTACATTTCTTGGTTTATTTCGATATAAGTTAGTCTCCCTATGACATATGTAAGACAAGAGTTTTACAGGTCACAAACCAGATGAAATAAGGTAGACTCACGTTACATTGGCGGATCGAAGCTGTCATTTCAAGAATCAATTGACCAATCAAATAAATCAACAAGACCGGAAATGTACTTTCGACACCAACATCGGCCAACATATTTCTGGAGAATGTTTGTTAGTTTGGCGACTAAAATATCGTAACTTCAGCTTATTCAAGCTGCAGTTAAGGCCGTTCAGGTCGCCGACCAACCATATTACTTTATTTATTTCATGTTACTGGTCATAAACTTTGCAGAATCACGCGGTTCTTTATCTAAACGCAATATCTTGTCATAGCTCAGTGGGCGTGGCCAGCGGTCCGTTAATCTGAAGCTAACTTCTTTCGGTTTAGGTTTATCGATAGCTTAGTGTAAAAACATCATAAGTGTCTATACTTTGTATAGACATTTATGATGTTTTTGCACTAAGCTACCGATGTGTACAGTTTCATCGTCTGGGAAAGCGTTAAATACAATTTATCTTTTTCTTCACGTTCCTTTCAGACGGCATCATGCAGGGCACGGGCTTTTTGGGCATTACCCCCGGAATCAAGGACCCAAGTGTGTTCAGCATACCTTCTATATGTAACGCTGCGACAGACGGTCAGGTACGTTAGATTTATAATCCATATTCCCAACAATCTCATGTTTTGTCGAATACATTAGATTAATAATCCTTATTCCCAACAATCTCATGTTTTGTCCAATACGTTAGATTTATAATCCATATTTCCAACAATCTCATGTTTTGTCGATTACGTTAGATTTATAATCGATATTCCCAACAGTCTCATGTTTTGTCGAGTACGTTAGATAAATATTCCATATTCCAAACAATCTCATGTTTTGTCCAATACGTTAGATTTATAATCCATGTTCCCAACAATCTCATGTTTTGTCCAATACGTTAGATTTATAATCCATATTCCCAACAATCTCATGTTTTGTCCAATACGTTAGATTTATAATCCATATTTCCAACAATCTCATGTTTTGTCGATTACGTTAGATTTATAATCCATATTCCCAACAATCTCATGTTTTGTCAAGTACGTTAGATTTATAATCCATATTCCCAAAGATCTTGTCGACGCTAAAAAAGAAGGTGAGATATGTTGTTGAAAATTAAGGCCTATCTAGAAAGTAAGATTTTTTTCTTTCTTTTTTTTCTGAAAACAAATTTTATTCGTGTATATTATATTTGATATTTTGACTGAAATCTAAAAAATATTCAATGTTTGGTGCGCGATAATTGCTTTTATGTGGTTTTCTCCATAAGGTTTCATACATAAGTGTGATTCAGGTCTTAGGTTCATACCTCAATGAAAAAAAACTTTATGTTTATTTCTTAAAATTTCATGCCATAAAGAAAACAAAGCAAATAATTTACTAGTATTGAGCAGTTTTATGGACCTACTTTGTGCGCAAGCATGCTATATAATTGCTCAAAATTGTTTTTTTTTTTTTTTTTTTTCGTTGAAGCATGAACAAAAAATTTAGTCCATTAAAACGCATGAATCTTGATAAACGGAACAAAAATTTAATTATTTGAAAATGATTCTCACAGCTACGGTATTTCAATTCCCGTCATGCTGAATCCGGAACGTTTATGGTATGGCCGAAGGTATAGACATAGATCAGTCTAGCCATCCGTACAGTCTGATCTTAGTCTACACCACCTGTTTGTCCCTTTAGGCCAGAGTTATTTATCAAATTTTCAAAGGAATTGTTGACCAACACTATGTGCCGCTAGTGCCTTCAGCCCTTTGATTTTATTGTAATTCTAAAAAGACGTTTATTTAAATCAAGCCATAGTTTCGAGGTTTATCAACCAACTACCCCAAAAATAATAAACTTAAATTTTGGAGTTCAAAGTTCACTTCCGGACTGAATGAATGATTTGATTGGTCAATCGATTATTTAATTGAAAACGATAATCTGTTAATTGTTTATGTAAATACAATAACCCATTGGATGGGACAGTAACAAATATGAAGGATATACTTTATACAAGTGCTAATTATGACTGCATTATCATTATTTCCTTTACAGAGCCGATCCGATGATTTTGAGGGACCTTTATTTCTTTCTTCGCTTTGGAGGTAACAATGCCAATGGAAGCCTTTACACAATTTAAACATGGCTAGAAGGACACAAAACTGAAGAGAATTCATTTAACTTTAGCCCTTGTCATGCTGAACCCGGAATATTTCTGTTTAGGCATAAGGTATAGACAAAGATCAGCCTGCACAAAAGTGCAGTCTGATCTTAGTCTGCACCTCCTGCTAGTCAAGTTTAAGTCAGAGCTGTATATGAAATTTAATTTTTCAAGGTAAAATGTTGACCTAAAACTAGTACCTTCAGTCCTTTGATTTTTGCGCAAATTTGAAAAGAATTTTATTCAGTATGACAATGGTTAATATACCAAATTTCCAATTCAACACCAAAAACATGAACTTTATGCTGTAATAATTTAATTGTTAGTTTCGTCTATCAAAAACGAGCGATCTGATTGGTCGAAAAATTTAATTCATACCTCCATGAACAAAATTTTGAGTACGCAGCCATTTTGAATGCTTCCGCACAAAATAGTTCACTACAAAAAGGTATCAAAATTTGTTAAGTTGTTGCATTTTTCGCTCGATGCTATTAAATTATAAGAAATGAAGATAATATTTTTTGTTTTCATGGAGGTATGAACCGAAAAACCTAATCACACAATGTATGAATCCGCTTCGCGTATTCATACAGTGTGATTAGGTTTTTCGGTTCATACATCCATGAAAAACAAAAATATTCTCTTCATCTCTTAACACGAATACTCTGTATTTGATCTTTGAACGGAATATCCTATTGTATTGAATATGTTTCCTGAAAGTTCATTACATGACAGCATTTCTCTTACTTTCAAAAATTGAAGATACTAAATGCAACAATTTGAAAATTAGCAAACTAACCCCGGAAATTTAAAGAGGGATTTAAAGACAGAAACAATGGAGAGGATTAGTCATTTTACCACATTGTTTAGGGAGCCTTCTTGCACTACGATAATGTACGTTGTAAATTGCTGCAAATGTTATTGAATCATAAAATTTGTAAAATCGACGCAAGAACCATGACCATTCAATTGATTTGTTTGTTTGTTTGGGGTCAAACGCCTAACATTATTCTTGGCGTATCTCGCACCAGTACCACCATTACATCCTTTCCTAGCCTCCAGCTGCTGTCCCATTTAGGTTTACGATTATCCAAAAATTGGTGAGAGACAAATGTCTTAAAGGATATGTGCCGCAGCTGGTGATCGAACTGATGTCACCCCATGCTTGAAGATTTGGAGTTTGATGTGCCACTAACTGCGCCATGACGGCGAACGTTCAATAGCACCATCTGCTAGTCTTGTTTGGCTGGTCTCCTCTGAAATAAGAATTTCATAACTAAGCGGTTTAATCAATGGATCGCAGGCCCCGCCTACTAACTCCGTTGGCCACGCCCAATGAGCTCCGACAGGAATTTCCACTTCGATATCAAAACCATGGATAGATGCTCCAGCCGCCGCGATAGGAATGAAATGTTGTTAAGTGGCGTTAAACCCATATCAATCAATCAATCGTTATCAAACGGCGTTACTTCGCAAAATTTACGACCAGAAACTTGCAAGGAAAATGTAAAATGGTTGAATAAGCTGTAGTTACGAGGTTTAAGTCGCCTTGCCAACAGAAATGCTTCACTTAAATGGCGGCTAATGTTGAGAGTTGAAACTTCTCTCCTGGTCTACTTGAATGATTTGATTGGTCGATCGATTCTTTGAATGAAACCATCATCCGACAATTAATATCCTGTTTCAAGAGATTCCTACTTTTTATGCCACTCAAGAAAAACGCTTTGGAAAAGGTTATGGATATAGAACAAATTGCTTGATTCAAGCAATTTCTTCAATGTCTACAATGTTTTACACCCCCAATAGACAAAGAATTTTAGCATTTCACCAAACCTAAAATTGTCGTCTGCATCTTCTTTCAATTTGGACCAGTATCTCATATGCGAATGGCTAAACATCGTTGCCTTGGATCTTCTTTATGCCTATCGGCGTATTAACACTGTTTAATTTGGATAAACGTTCAATAGAAAACTTGTTTAACGTGCTATATGACTGTAAAAATATTTCTGAATTCAAGAAACTAGAAGCGCTTGGGCGCTAGTCTCGCCCCATCGGTCTGAATCTACTGCTTAATCCATTTCCACTCAATCCTTCTTTTTACAAGACCCCGAGAAAAAAAGGTTAGAAAAAACTTCATGGAAAATTAAGAAATTGTTCATTGTCCACAATATTCCTTAGTCTAAAAGACAAAACTCCCAGAAACTGAAAATTTTCGCCTGCAACTTCGTCCAATTTAGATCAGTCTAAGATTGGATCACTTGGGATCAAAAACTAGGTCACAAGGTCAAACCTTGATACAGGTGTTTTTAGTCTAGATGCTATATTACTGGTTTAAACAGTAAAAATTGGCAAAAATTGTTTCCACAAGATATATATCAGATACAAATTATATATTGGGCTAAGGTCAACAAATAGTTCACTTTTTCTTTTTTGAACATGTAAGTAACAACTCCTACATTTAGACAATACATGTATGTGCAAAGTTAGTTGATCAGGAACATTCTGTGAACACTTTATTCAAAATCATCCAATAACCTGTTCCAGCACGCTACAATTTAAGACAAGTCCAAAATTCAAAGAAGTTGCAAATGACAATTTCAATGTGATGAAATCTTTTAAATCTTGGTCTTTTGGTGTAGAAAACATGGTGAATAATGAAGAAATTGCTTGTAACAAGCAATTTCTTCACTACCTACAATTTTTTCTAAAAGTGTTATATTGAGGGGCCTTTAAAAGCGATATTGTGTTGGAACTGGTTAATTTAGTAGGAGACATGTTAACAAGACGTAGACTGACATACAGACGGAGAAGATGGTATAAATATATGTCGACCTTGGGAGGCGTATAAAAACAAACCATCTACCTTTTGAGCAAACAAAAGTTGTAAAACCCAAAGTTACACCAGTCACACTGATTATCATAATGATTTAGTTGTTTATTATGATAGCTAGTCTGGAATTCCTAACTTTTAGTTGACTCCTTGATTTCATAAGCTGGTATTATCATAAGCGAAATAATACAAACAAAATGTTATGGATACAAAAAGGCCATATAGGAAGAGATTTTGAAAATGACTAAAATGAACAGATGTAAACCCAAATGTAGGCTGACATGTTTTTAATCTAACAAAACATAATGATATATTTACATATGAAGATGAATAAAAACACCTCAAAGGGAAAATTTTGGTTTCTGAATGTTTTCCATCTTAAGTTAGCTGTTCCAATTGCACACTTCATTTAAAATAAGTCAAGAGGTAATTATCATCAACCAACCAAATTTTGAATTTCATTACCAGGGCTTTGATTGGAGGATACACGTGTCTCATCCAATCATAGCCATGATATCAAAATCCAAATATAAAATATTTAAACTAGTTGTGGACTACATGTCCTGACTTTTTATCACTAATCGGATTAACTTGTCACCAGCAATCTCTCCTTTTCAAATGATACTTTCTAACTTTTCATGTACTTATTTCAAAATTTAAACAAACTAAATTGTTTAAACCCATTCCCCTACAATCCCTCATTTTTACACCCCTCAAGAAAACACTGTGGAATGAAAAAAATGTTTGTTACAAGCAATTTCTTCATTTTCTACAATGTTTTCTATCCAAGAGAAGCAAAGAATTTAAAATTCCATCAACTCGAAATTGTTGTCTGTAGCTTCTTTCAATTTGGACAAGTCTTAAATTTTGTTTTGTTGGAATGGGTTAAATAGATCAATCTCATGGTATGTCCTTTTTCAAAGTTAGGAAAAAAGACAAATATAACAAAAAGATTTATCCTTAGCATTCTTGCAAAAAAGTTCTGTTTGTTCTGTTTGTTCTCACAGTAAAAGAAAAGGAAAAGTACTTTACAAATAATAAATTCTCCGATCTAAAGTCATTTTACATCATTTACAATTTTTATTTCCTCTTTCCACCCCCACCAGCCAGCATGAAGGCAATTCGAATAAAGATGTTCAGTGTGTCAGCATAGATTCCAAGAGATCTGAAAGTAGAAATTATTATGACCTATCTTTTTTTCGAAATTTGGGAGTTGACCAAATTCAAAGGGGTTGCAGGAGACATTACAAAGTAATTACAATTTAAAAAGTTACTGTCCAAAATGCTCAAAAATATTCTGGAAAAAGAAGAAATTGCTTGTTACAAGAATTTCTTCTATTACCACAAAACTTCTTAAGTATGTTTTCACAGCAACGTAAAAATCAGGCATTGTCTTAGAAGGGTTAAATATGACCCTTAACCTACTCAATCCCATTTGTCATGCCCCTCAAGAAAGACAGAATAGAAGAAAAAGAAAAATTACTTGTAGAAAGCAAAGTCTTTGTTGCGTATAATGTTTTCAACGTCAAAATAAACCTTTTTCAAACATTCCATCAACTTGAAAAATGTCATCGGCAACTTCATCATTTGGTACAAGCCTAAAATTTTGTTGGGAATAGGGAACAGAACTACAAGGAGTAAAAGGTCAAATTGTAAGGACATCACATACTGACCTGGATCAATATTTGTTGTGTCTTTTAATTTATTTCATAAAGTCTGATCTTAGTCTACACTGTTTACTTATCAAGTATTCTTAATTTCCAAATAACTAGATTTTTTGTCGGGCACTTTTATGGAGAAAGACTAACTTGACCAAATAATTCATATAGAAATAGTTCGAAAGAATTTAAAACAGGAGAGTATTCACAAAATCCAAAAAACTTCTCACATTGTTTCTTTTATCAACTGAAAGAGTAACTAAGGCTGTATTTTAGACTTTTATTAGCCCAAAACCCATGGGTTGAATCAAAATTTATTCCATTGGACAAGAGTTGAGTTTTCATAATTATTGTTTAACCAATAACCAGATAACAAAATATCAATTTGATCCAAATTCAAAGACATTGCAGAAACCAATGCAATACAAAGTAGATAGTATTTGAAAAATCTGTCCTTTGAGGTAGAAAACATTGTGGATCATGCTGCAATTTTTTGTTACAAGCAATTACTTCATTTCCACAATATTTTTTAAAGCTTTTTCTTGATGGGCGAAAAAAATCGGGATTGTGTGGCAATGTAATGATTCTAACAAAGGGAAGTAAATTGATTGAAACTATCCTTTCATATATAGTCAGTATATGCTAGAATCTTGCCTGAAAATTTTATTCCGTATTTTTCTTTACAAATGAAAATAGATTGCTAGTCACATTTGCAGATACTCACTGCAAGTAACATGATATTGAGCAGACACTTTCTACAGTTATATGGTAGGGAACGTAACAAAGTTCTCAGAGTGTATACAACAGACTTACGCATTGATAGGGTCATATGGCTTTGCAGCATAAGGTGGGTGGGTCTCCGCCTTCTTCATGATTTTCTGTGTGTCATACAATAGGAACAAACTGAAGAGGACCAAACCTCCATACATACTGATTGACATCAGACCAGCTCCAAGTGCTGTTGTGGGAGGTAAAAAGGCGCTTCCTACAAGGAGAAAAGAGGAATGTAACTCCACCTAGTTTCGTATCCAAATTACCAGAAATCCTGCATTTTATGCTTAACCCTTTTCTGTTTTATGAAATTTTAGACTGGTCCAATCTGAAAGAGGCTGCAGACGATAATGAAAAAAGCATGCAATTTGAAATCTGACAATCCTATGTGGTAGACAATATTGTGGGAAAAGGAGAAATTGCTTATTACAAACCATTTCTCCTTTTTCCACAATGTTTTCCCAAGTATAAAATCACAGTGACATAAAACCCCGGGTTTGTCCAAGAAAGGGTTAAATAAACATTTGTATGAAAATATTGCAAAGTAAGAAGAAATTGATTTTAAGACGCAATTTCTTTTTTTCTCTCAATGTTTTCTACCTCAATATGGCCTTTACTTTGCAAATTTGAACCAACTTTATTTTTGTCTTCTGCAACATCTTACAATTTTGGTAGTATTTCAAGTAGGTAGTAGTTTAAATATCTCTGTTATTTCCGCGAGGAAAATGAAGAAATTGCTTGTAACAAGTCATTTTCCACGATGTTTTTCCCAATTTTTCTTTCTTGGAAGGCATATAGAAGCGTCATTTTGTGGAAATTGGTTAACCAGTAAAGTTATAAGTGTAATTTTCTGTATTTCCAAATTCTCATAAGATTTTCTGTATTTCCGAATTCTCATAAGTATACGTCTTTCTAACGTTATAATCTGTACCTACCAATAGATGAGGCCAGAACCACTCCAAAACCAATAGCAAGTGGGGCACCCATGTTCAGAAACTTCTCACTAGGGGCACACATGGCGAGGGCTGAGAGTCCTGAAAATATATCTTTGCTATTCAACATATTTTCATATTTTGAAAGCTAATTCATCAATCAGAGTTTCAATATTGACCCAGATTGTCCAGATTGAAAAGAGTTGCAAACAACAATTTATAGTTTATGAAATTTTATATTTTTTTAAGTTTTCTGGGTAGAAAATATTGTGTGAATGAAGAAATTGCTTGTAACAAGCAATTTCATCATTTTACACAATATTTTCCTAATTGCTTTTCCTGAGCGCCTTCAAAAAGCGTCATTGTGTGGTAATGGGTTAAGACACATCCTAACAAGACTGACCAGTAAATCTTTTTTGGGGGTTAGTTACATCAGCATTGAGCCAATAGTCTGGTGACTAGCCTATGATGAAAGATAGGTCATTAAAATTAACTTCTCGTACATCATAATTTGTCTATTCCCATCAACAACATCTCAAGGCTATCTGGAAATCATAAGCTTTCATAACAGAATGAGTAACAATGGCTAAACATATCAACAGTATAAAACTATTTACAGTAAATACAGCAAAAGTTGAATTTGTGTGGTTTAGTTGGAAAATATACACTAAAATGGTAGCCTACAGTTACTGCATTAATGATATAAACAGCACTATCATAATTTGCAAATACTTCTAAACACTGTGAGCAATTTAACTGAAACAAGAAAGTGATGTGCCCTTTGTTGCTCCCTGATATAAAGCTCTATAGGCTCGAAATATTAACCATAAAAAAAATAATTCTTGAAATTTAGACAATTTGAAAATTTCTCCAGCAAAATTTCATCCAAAGTCTTCTAGTGGTTTATGAGATGATGTCATTTAACCAATGACCGCATCATCCTGCATTTTTGAGCTCTGAACAAAGTCCTCATTGCACAATATTATTAAACGAGAGGACCATGATGGTCCTTTATCTGTGGCGAGTATGATGGCTCAATGCTTCATGATATACACAAAATATCAAAGCTCTATGCCTATTATTTTGGAGAATATCTTTAAAGATTTCCTTCTTTATTACTATGTAAAATCAGGGATCCCATATAAAATTGTTAGAGTCTGGTAATTCTTTGAAGTATTTTGAGTACTTTGTGCTCAGGTGAGCTAATAAGTGTCAAATATGATAGAAAATAGTTTTGGTAAAAAAAGAAATTGCTACAATGTTTTACATTTTCATCCAGTGCTTCAAATTGCTGGATTGATTGCCAATGGATTAAGTATAAGTAATCAACATCGCTTATTTTTTCTTTAACCCATTCCCATACAATGACGCTTTTGAAGCCCCTCAAGAAAAACAATATGAAAAACATTGTGTAAGATGAAGAAATTGCATATATCAAGCAATTTCTTCATTTTACACAATGCTTTCTACCCAGGAAGATGAAAAATGAAAATATTCATAAGCTCTATATTGTTGTCTGCAACTCCTTTCAATTTGGACCAGTCTAAAATTGTTGCCGTCTGTAAATGGGTTAAAGTTCTTACCTCCAACAACACCAGCTGTGTACCATGCTGCTCTGATCAGAATAGGGCCACCCAGCATGGTAACCGGAGCAACCACTGCCCCTAAAACCCCTGCATGTAACAACCAGGCCATCTGTTTGGCTCCAAAACCTTTCTCATATGGTATGGACTGACAAAGTATGCTTGTTCCAATCATTGCAGCAAATGTTAACCCAATAGACTAAAATAAATGAAATGTGAAACATTATATAATCTCTTGAAACTATAATTTTAACATTTAAAAGGATGCTTTTTCAAGCTTAAGTTATAATGTTAACCCATTACAACATGGCAAAATTTTAAACTGGTTGAAATGAGTTGCAGATGACGGTTTAAAGGTTATGAAATTTAAGATTTTTCAACTTTCTAGGTAGAAAACATTGTAGAGAATGAAGAAAATCCTTGTTCAAAGCAATTTTTTCATTTTCCACTATGTTTTCCCAATTGAATTTACTTAGGGGTGTCAGAAAGCATCAATGTATGGGAATGGATTAATCTCCCTCAAAAAATTTTTTTCTTTAGTCTGCAGGTACTTACAACCTGTTCAAAGATATATGAATCCTGATTCATCTTTCTGATGTATATTTTGTTTTATCCCATTCCCATTAACAGTAAAGCTTTGGAAAACATTGTAGACAATGAAGAAATTGCTTGTGACAAGCAATTCTTTAATAATCCATAATTAGTTTTCAACCCCCAAAAGACAAAGATTTTAAAACTTTACCAACTTAACCCTTGTTGTGCTGAACCCGGAATATTCCGGTTTTGGCAGGAGGTGTAGACTAAGATCAGACTGCACTTATGTGCAGGCTGATCTTAGTCTACACCTCCTGCTTGTACTTTACTATTAGAGTTGTCTATGAATTTGATTTCTTAAAGAAATATTGATTTTAAAACAACAATTTTTTTCAGTGCTTTTAGCCCTTTGATTTGAAAGCAGTTCAGTAAGGTAATTTATATAGCATGACAAGGGTTAAAATTGTAAATAAATTTAACTGTGACAGTGTAAGAGAAAAGAACTTGTAAACTAGTAGCCGTTTTGCTTGTGAAGGAGAACATTTATCTCCATTCCATTGTTCTAACTTACCAATAAGCTGTTCTGTGCCATCATGTTCATCAGTCTAGCGTTTCTGAATGCAGCGACAGCAGTACCTGCTGTCACACCAATACCAGCTCCGAAATACATGTACGTGTCTCGCACTCTCTTTTTTATATAGTCCGGCCATAGTCTGTAATAAAGGCAGAAAATGCCATATGATTGGAGAAAGACGGGAATACATATATAAAGTTATTTCTTATCAAAGGAAATGATTTCAATGAGAAAGTCATGCAATTTTCACAAAGGGTATATCCAATCCTCTTCCTTTCTCACTTCATGTTTATGTATATAATGATTATGTTCTGTTAAAGAGTAATCCAAATTTACAGATGACAAAAGGTTTGACAAGTATGAACTAGAAAAGTCCGATGACAGTTTAATATGCAATTAACCCATTCCCATAAAGTGAAAATTTAGACCAGTCCAAATTGAAAGAAGTTGCAGACGATAATTTAGAGTTTATGAAATTTTCGATTTTTGCTACTTTCTGGGTAGAAAATATTGTGTAAAACAAAGAAATTGCTTGTTTCAAGCAATTTCTTCATTTTACACAATGTTTTCCCAATTGTTTTTCTTCAGGAGAGTCAAAGTGTCATTGTGCGAGAATGCAGGAGGTATAGACAAAAACCTTCTGCACATATTTGTGCAGTCTGATCTTAGTCAACACTACTAGTTTGTCCCTTTAAAGTCAGTTTTGTTGATAAAAAAACAGTGACCTATAATCAGTTATTAGCTTTCAGCCCTTTGACTTTCATAAAAATTCCGAAGGAATTTTATACAACATGACAAGTGTCAGACTTAATCAAAAAGGCTTTAAAGGGTAGAAATATTGCGAGAAACAAAGCACTGCTGGTGCAAATTCTTCTTTTGTAAAAAAGGCTTCCATAGTATAATTACCTTTTGGGACATCAAAAACAAGGGAAAGTGTGGCAACAGGGGTCTCCCTTTCTTTATTCTGGAGCCGAAATTCGGCCCCATTCCAAATGGCAACACGAGCCATGTCGGACATGGCCATCCCCCACCGTAAAAGCTTGATAGTAAACTGAAGCCAGTTAGATTTAGGCTACTTGTGCACTGCATTTCTTCTCAATGAGTTCGATAATAGCTATTATACTTTCAGAGATGTGCTCAAGACAAAATCTAAGTCTTTAAAACAACAAAGGGCAATAACTTCAAATTATGCAAGCAAGAAATGTGGTTCTTGTGCACTGCACTTCTCCTCAACGAGATCTATCTACCTATGAAGTTTCAAGTTAATAGCTATTATACTTTCAGAGATATGCCCCAGACAAAATCTAAGTCTTTAAAACAACAAAGGGCAATAACTCCAAATTTATGCAAGCAAGAGTTCAACCTATGAAGTTTCAAGTTGATAGCAATTATACTTTCAGAGATATGCTCCGGACAAGTTTAGTGACGGAATGACAGAATGACGGACTGAGACCATTACTATATCCCCTTCGCCAAAACCGCGGGGGATAATAAGTTGTTTTTTCCCAATTAGGAGTAGAAAATTCCCAATTGTAGGTTGCAATTCCCAAGGATTCTAAGTTTTCTATTGATTGGAAAAATTTAACCCAAGCATGGAGTAGAGCAGAAAATATCAAATTAAGCTTTACCTTAGAGATGATATCGAGGGCTTAGAGCAAAAACAAAGTATGGATCTATACAATGTATAGAGCCATACTATGTTTTTGCTCTAAGCCATCGATATATTGCATTTTAATGAAATACTTAATTAAAATTTCCTTTATTTTCCCAAAAGTAGAATAATTCTGTGAATTTTTCCAAATCTCCTGGCCCCCATAGAAAATGTGTAGCAAGACCCATAGGCAATGACTATGAGCTAAATGTACTTACGCGGCATGTTCTATAGTACCACTCTCATTGGAAAGTCCCAGACCATAAAAACAGAGAGCTCCCAAACCTACTGTTGACACACCAGCTAACATTCCTTTACCAATAGTGAATGCTGCAAGACAGAATAAATGAACCCCGTCATGACATTGTCAAGCATTACACATGTCAATGGTTCAGCACAAAACAGTTGTAACTGCCTATGAACATATAAGCATTTACAACTCTTTTATACTGAACCATCAATGTGCGCCAAGAAAAGGCTCATATCAACATGTACTTTTGCTTAGTCTGATCAGAGTCTTGACTATGCCCTCTGTAGAAAAGATACCAACTCAAAGCTTCATTATATGATAAGTGAATAATCTAAACACACAGATTGACTGTCTAGGCTGCTAAGTGTCTACACTTCAACCATATGTGAAATGGTTGGTAACTTGGAAATATCAATCAATGGCTCACTTTTGTTTACAGTTGGCTGTCAATCAAAAATATCAATAGAGCAATCTAATTAGAATTCTAATATTTAGAATGGATGGGCAAAGGGGATGGGGGGCTCCTACGTTTGGCAACACAGGGCTCCCCCTGGGAAATTTTATTCTTGCGCAAATGAAATCGCCAATTGCAAAAATTTGGGGCCACTTGGTGCCAATTGGGGACAAAAGTGGAGCCAGTATGAATAAGTGAATGAAAGAAAACTACTATATTGAAAACAAATAACCTGTTATCTATAATATATTATATTGAATAAATTGGGAAAGGGTTAATAGGTAAAAAATGAGAGGATTGTCATTTGATAATAAAATTCCAAGAACACCTAGAGCTATGCTGGACGACAGGTCAAATTTTTGGTAACCCACAGTACTTTGATTACTAATGTCCGCAGTACTTTGATTACTAATGTCCGATATTTCTCAGCGATGCGTAACTAATCTGTCTTGATTGACACAGATATGCAATGGATATTGATGGTCGCGTGTCTCCCAAACAAGTTAGCGGATGTGTGAATGATAAAGTTGCGCGTCGGAAATCGTTTAAATGGACTCAACATCCCTTTGCCTTATTTTGAAAGTTGTCGCCAGTAAAATCGCCAATTCGCCAATTTTGGGGCCAGAATTTTTATTATGTCGCATTTGGCCCCATTGGCGATTGGCAGCGGGAGCCCTGCAACATTTATGTAAAGATTTTTTGTTACTGTTGACTTGACCATTGTAACTACAGCTTAAGCTGTAGTTATGACGTTTAGGTTAGGTTACCAACCAATAATTCTCTTTTAATCTATGTATTGCAAACCATGAATTTCACAAAATCACACCGTCTAATATCTAAGTTGGAGCTGAGTAAGTAGACCAGTCAATTACTTTGAAAATAGTTGTGTCTATCAAGAAATAGTAAACTGTTGCATACAACAATTTTAAATTGATGGAATATTAACAATATTTGTCTTTTGGGGTAAAAAGCATTGTGGAAAATGAAGAAGTTGCTTGTAAAATTTAATTTCTTCACTTCCACAGCGGTTTCCAAAACCATTTTCCTGAGAGGTGTAAAATAGCGGGGTTGCGTAGGAAAGCAGAAAGTATGTCAAGGCTTAACTTTGACCTTGAGCTGTGACCTTGACCTTGGACTTACCTAATCTTTTGTTTCAAATGGCACATTTACTCATGGTTGAGGGTAATCCTGCCAAATAATATTGAAATACTTGTATATCCATATATAAATGTAGGAGCTATAGACAGGAGAAATCTTTGACTTTGACCTTCGGATCAAACTGAACAAAAATTTCAAATGACTAATCTACCAATGATGTAGATTTTTTCATCTGGTAATGGGATATAATGATTAATCATACCTCCTTGTCCACCAGGGGCCATAACTCTGGCTTTAACAGAAGCCTGTGCATCTGCTGCTTGCTCTCTTGCATTCATCCTTCGTGCAAACCTCCCTGCCCTCGTTGAATTCTGCTGAATTCTGCCAACATTTTGGAATTGGAGTACAGGTTTAATCGACCTCACAGATGATTTACCGAAGCTTGTGACGAAAGCTGTGAGGGGTACTGTTGTTAGTCTGCTTGCCAGCATGGTTATCTGAGAACAGTAGAAGATAAAGATTTTCTATGTATCATCTTTAATCCATTACCCAATAACAAAAATTTTCACTGGTCCAAGTTCAAAGAAGTTCCAGACAACAGTTTTAATTTGGTGGAATTTTTAAAATCTAAATAGCCTTTTCAGGTAAAAGTTTCTTTTTGTTGATATACATTTTCTATCATGTCACTTGTTAACAAAAGATGTTGCTATTGTTATTGTGCAACAATTGAGTTGTGTAAGAATTGAATGGAATAATCGGAGGTAGTCTCA
The DNA here is from genome assembly GCA_946902895.1 of Fragum fragum. NCBI lineage: Eukaryota > Metazoa > Mollusca > Bivalvia > Cardiida > Cardiidae > Fragum > Fragum fragum. The sequence goes on from OX336365.1 coordinate 15,569,193, forward strand.
AGTTCAGATGTTACATATTTCATTGATCACCAGCAACCAGTCTTAACCCTTGTCTTGCTGAATTAAATCTCTTTTAAGAATTGCATTAAAAAGGACTGAAAGTACTGGAATCACTAGATATGGGTCAATATTTCTTTTATAAATTAATTCTATAAACAACTCCAACTTGAAAAGGACAAACACAGGGATCATTATTAGGTGAGATATTGAGAGATTCTCTCATCTTTCTGCCAGAAATCTCATTGAAACTGGCATAACCAAAGAAAGATTTCAAAGCAAAATGATAATGTCAAATTGCAAAAAGATTAACCAGCAAATCAATGGTTCAGCACAAAAACAGTTGTAGGCAGTTACAACTGTTTCGCGAGTATCCTTTGAAATGAGGAATGCATCAGCTGTCGGAATAAGCAGAGACAATCTTACCTTTTGGGCTCAGGCTGCCAATGTTCAATATTAACCATTGTCACACTAAATAAATCCTTACCTGAATTTGAATGAAAATCAAAGAGCACTATTCAAGGGTTGAAATTTATTTTGATAATTAATCTGGTATATAAGGATCAAACAGGAGGTGTAGACCAAAGATCAGACTGACCTTATGTATCTGCCAAAACAAGAACATTCCGGGTTCAGCATGAGAAGAGTTAAACACAGTAAGTCATTATGTGCAGGCTGATCTTGGTCTATACCTCCTGCCAAAACCGGAATATACCGGGTTCAGCATGACAAGGGTTAATATTAACAACTATCGTCACTACACAATAGACATTAGCCATCCTAAATTTTCTGGCACACTGATTGATGAAATTTGCTAATATGCGTCAATCATGGGCACGTTATTCATTGCAAACCCCTCCCTTCACATGGCAGGTCTGATCACAAGTGACAATTATCCTGATTGACTCAATTTATTGTTTAATTATAAACACTATTGACCACATTTCGGATGATACAGATCACAAAATGTTGCTTTAGATATGCCAGGTTGATACCAATCTCCTAAAGTCTTCTCCAAAATGCATATGTTTCTTTTCTTTTAAAAGCTCCTTGTTACAAGGTTTAAGCATATAAAATTAAACATTATGAAAATAAAGTAGACATGCTGTTTTTGAAATATTTTTTTCTGTCTGTGTGACCATCAATGTAGATCACTCCCCGTCTCTCTCTCTCCCTCTCTATCTCTCCTTAAAATATAAAGAAACGCCCACACTACAGCATGCCAGTTTTTTTTTTAAATATGAAAATAGAAATGTTCAAGAAATGGAGGAAACATTTTGAATGAATGAAATAGATCGCATCGATGATGATGATTTTAAGAGTGCGAAGAAAAGTATGAAAAGTAAAAAATTAAATGTAAAGATAATGGTAAGAGAGAGCTGATCAGAAGAATGACCTGTTGACCACCTTGATGTAAAGGGTTCCCCTCGGTAGATCACGACACATATGGGGTTATTGTGTAACCAGCAACATGTCACATAGAATCCGATAAACACTCTTACATTTAATTGGTCAAGTTTATGATTTGATGAAACAATTTATGTCTTCTCATGTTTCAACCGATATGCCGCCGAATACTTATTCCTTGATCAAAGGATGCGACCGGATGTTGTTTCAATCAGTGCAGTTGTATGACTCGGTGTTTATCTTTAAAGCATTTTTTTCACAATCAATTAAAGCGAATATTCGTATTTTCAATGAATGGAATTAATTTTTTTTTTTTCGCTCTTGGATATATTTTGAGGCAGGCTTTCATTTTAAAATATTGATCTTTGATGTTTGAGAATCTAGCCTTACTTGTAGATCAAAGGACCAATATGTATATTATAACCAGAATATTATCAATAGGCTACCAAAAGGTTGTAAATACAATTTGTAATAATGTGAAGTACAACATTTTGGTAACCCAACGACGAAACAAAGTCTGAACTATATTGATCTTTAATTTCATCTTTCTTCGCACAAACTATAACAACTTCAATATTTCTGGAGGCAAACAACATGAGTTTGGGGGACCCTGGTTATTGCCAGATACTAAACGAAATAATGACATTTCCATGGTGAATTAACATTTATGCATTACAGGCATTTGTTTCAGCTTATACAATATACCAGGTTATCATACATTTTTTTGTATAGGGTGAAAAATAATCATGAAACAAAACTTCCGTCATTTGTTCCTTAAGGCCGATAAAATAGGGTACTTTTTATGCTTCTACATTACTGGGACAACAGAGAGACAAATATTGTAACAAACAGATGCTATATTTCCCACAATATTATCTACATCATTTAGCCTAATGCTTTTCATTGTTAAAACCCGAAAAAAGAAGTTAAAATGACTGGACGCAATCATAATGCTTTCGAAAAATAAAACCGGAAGTAAATCCTCCCCGCAGTGGAAAATTGTTGTTGTTTTCTTTGAAAGCGTTCAACAGATACAGACTTTTTAGTCATCTGACGCTTTGCGTGAAAAGGTCTATTTTGAAGTATGTCAAAGTTATCGATATAGTCTCATACACTTTTGGCTAATAGAAATGTGCATCTTGAACAAAGTTCTATTTATTCATTTTGAAAAATACTAATGATGTGATAGAAACCCATTCAAGATATCAATATTTGTATTCTCTTGAAAGTATATTAGAGACAGTTGAACATTTTTGATAAGCAAATACCATCTAATTTAAAGATAAATACTATTCTAAACCAGACTTAAAACACAATATGAAATCATAATATTACAGTTAACGAAAATATTTTGATTTAAAATGTATAGAGCCTTACACATCATAAAAGTGGACGAACAGAAACAATAAGGGCGAACGGACCGACCCACTTTTGGGGCGAACGGACTCAGGACGAACAGACCCGGGGCGAAAGTATATTTAGGGCGAACGGACCCGATACCTCCAATTTTGTACATATAAAGTCCAAACCATAACTTAACAAAGTTATAAAAGAGCAAAAAAGATATATATATTATTATGCACAAGTATTTCATCAGTCACCCAAAGGCTACGAGATAGTCAGTGATAGTGCAAAATAGTTTTCAATGTCACAACAACAAAAAAAGTCCTTTCCAAATGGCTACAATACCAAATCTCTTCTGGCTGATAACTTTTCTAGTCGTCGTGAATTCTTTCTTACCTTTGGTAAATCGTCCTTTACTTATAGAATGTAATGTCTTTTTACGTAATGATCTGCCAGATAAATGTCTAGAATGATCCTAGTTTACCCTGTCCGGGTTCCTACCGTACCGATCCAAAATTGAATATACATAAGCTTTATTGGTAACGCCCACTCTTCCGGAACCACAAAAGTAATCTTTTTTTACCTATTTTCTTTCTATGTGTGTTTTGGAGACTGAAATTCGGCTTATTGTGTTACCATCTTTTGGTTAAGATTTGGCATGGTCTCGACCAAAGCAAGAAAAATGGCTATCTTTAACTCGTACCGAAGTCAATTCGTACCCAATTTACTGGTATTAGGTTCAAGATTCGAATTTTCCAAAACAAATTCAAATTATTTCCTCAACAATTGCTTTTACAGGTAGTTATCGACGTTTTTGTTGGTGTATTTTTTATTTTGTTTCTGTTTTTTGTTGTTGTTGTTGTTGTTTTGTTTGGGGGGGGGGGGGGGTAACATATTTTATTTGTCAAATGGTATTTAAATTAATATTTAAAAAAAAGTAGTTTTGCGAAATCAGAGGTGGTTTATCAATTTTAACTACAAAATTTTCTTTTTGGGGGAATTTCATGTGTAGAGTTACAATGAATATTGGAACATTTACGTGTGTAACCGTTGGAATCAAACATATTCATTTTTAATTCGCCCAAATTAACCAATATCATCTTGACATCATTAGCCGTTATATTCGCATTCCGATTTTTACTTATGTAAAGATCAATTTAACACTGTCGCAAGAGTTTCTTAAAATATAGACACGTATTGCAGTTTTGCGCTTATCACTTGTGACATGGTTAAGGACCTTTGGTGTTTCCCTTGTCACTCTGTTATCTTCTTTTGAATTTGGGGTGTGTGTAAATGAAACCAGGCGGTGTCGACAACCGAATGTAATGATTTCTAAAAATAACGTGGATTTCCCCCGAACTTTTCCTAGATAATACAATGAAGACAACATCTGACTCATATTTAAGCATTAAATGTTCGTTTGAAAATTTCTTATATCAATCTAGGTTTCGATAATATCGATACCTCCCTTTAAAACACGATGAATAGAGACACTTCTTATATAATATAACTACTTCAGCCTCAAATTTGTCCTGATTTGTTTTTTTAACAGTGTTCTTCTAGCACTATTATGTTGGTGTATTAATCATGAGACTAAAGGCTACAGGAAGCTCATAAAGAGCTAGGATTCTACGGCACATCGAGATCATTCTCTTGCATTTTTTTCTCCACCATAAATAACTATTGTCTAATAGCTACTTTGCATTATTTTGTATCTGCTGTGGATACATGTACGAAAGAATGGAGCAAGTTAAGGTTTCTTTGAATTGATGTTTTTAACCGGAAGAACACCAAGTAGTGAAATTACAGCAGCTGTGGCAAGTCTATAAGAAATTTGCTTAAGTATATGTATTTTATTTTGAAATGTTTCTTGGACGTTTGCATTCGTTTAGTTAAAGGGAGAGTTTCGAGTCAATAGATGAATCTCAGAAAACATATGTTGACCACACATTGGCTTTTACTGATTGGTAAATTCCTGTGTATCCATGACACCCTGCTTCAATCAGTTCGTATACAGTTCTTCTATCCTTCTCAATACAGTCATATATGTTGACTCTTCCTTCGTGTCTTCTTATAATGGGCCCCTACCGATAAACGGAGTTCTCCCGAAAATTGCCCTTTAATCAATTCCCTTGATTCTACTGGGTAGTTCCGGTTTAAATTTCAAAAAAGAGTATATAAGGGCTGAGACTAAAAGCGTCTGTTTTGGAGAGAATTAATTACTTTTTCGGTATTTCACACATAAGAATATCGAGTACTTTTGTAATACTTTTAGATTGTGAAAATGTTTTGGTAGTTTTTATTTACGTTGACACGTTATAATCGTCTTCCCGTCCGAGCTTCATCTAGTTTTCATATTCTACTTCTCATTTTCGAAACAAAATTAGCAAAAGTGTCCTTCAAGGTGCATGGTTGCTTTTATTTGCTTGGCTTGAGAATATCTATTGAAACATGCAAACAGACAAAACAACAACGGTGGGGGGGGGGGGGCAAAAGTATTGCGATAAAAGGAGTATTTTACAAGGAATTTCTCCAAATCTAAGCGATCCGTTATTTTTTTTATACAAATGCTTTTTACTATTTCGTCAGTATCCTATTTCGTTCCGAGATTTTTTTTATCTACAAATGTTTAAATGGTAAGTTAATCATAAGAATTATCGATGTCCGTCCATAAACTCCTGTTTTAATCCAAGTAACTTGCACGTTTTGAATCGGTATCTTTGATTACGCAATAGTCCACGGGTGGTATCCGGATATATTTCATAACGATCGGCTATTTGCTTCGATTTTCACACGACTGCCCAGAAGTCCTTCTTTTGACAAATAACAAGGGAGTCGGTTGACTTATATTATTTGGATTTATCTAGTTCTGATGATTGATTAATGTTTTATCTTTCTGTCCATATATTATATGCAAAATGTTGTGGTTGGGTCCCTAAGTAAAAGTACACTATCAGAGGTTAAATGCTCCTATTTTGCGTAGAATTAGATATTTTTTTCAGAATTTAATATAGCGGAATGTTGAGTACTCTTATAATACTCTTAGAATATGGAATTGTTGTGGTAGTTTATATTAACATTGACACGTTTTAATCGTTTTTCTCTCCCGACCTAGGAACCAATTTCAGTCTCGTCCAGTTTTCATATTTTACTTCTCATTTCGAAAAAAAAAATTAGCAAAGGCGTCCTTTGTAGGAAATCATTGCGTTTACTTCTTTAACTTGAAAAGACTTATTAAATCAAGGAAACCACACAACAACAACCAAGATTAACAATATTGCGACAAAGAGTACTTTTTACGCCAATTTTCTCCACATTTGAAAGATCCATTATTTTCGGTACACATGGCTATTAAAATGACGTGCGTATCCTCTTTCGTTCTGAGATTGTTTTTCTGTAAAGGGTTAAATGGAAAATCAATTTTAAAGGTTAACGATGTCCTCTCATAAACTGCTGTTTTAATCCAAGTAACTTAAAGGCTTCTGATCGGTATCTCTGATTGCGTAATAGACCACGAGTGGTATTTTGGATATACACTGGATATATCTCATAATGATCGGTTATTGGCTTTTGATTTTCACCCGATAACCCCTTATTACAAGTAACAAAGGAAGTCGTTTGCTATTTCCTCCAATTCTAAGGAAATTACGAGTTTGTACATTTTAAATAGGATTATAAATGCAAGAGGTAAAGGAAATCTATATTAAAACTTTTCTCATTTAGAAAAAATTGCGAAAGATGTGTTTAAGTAAGAAAAATCTGAAGAAAAAAAATGTTTAAGATCACTTTTTACAACAAAAAGATTTGAATATTTAGTACATATACATTGTATCATATATGTCATTGCATGATATATCTCAATATAGTAATAAGAATTTGGTATCAACTAAATGGATTAATACGTTCAAAAAGATTGTCTTAGTATCTTTGTAACACTTCTTACGTCGCTTCTTTTATATTTCCACTTTTATTTCTCACTTTTTCTTAAATACTTAAATACATGAAATGATATATAAAACAATAAAAAAAATATTCAGCAGGGTAGAAAACTGTGAAAAGGAAGAAAATGCAACAAGCATATTCTTTTTCTTCAATGCATTCTCAATTTGAAAGCCACAGGGACGTATAAACCAGGGTTAACCAGAATACATTTTATATGAAAAATGTAAATTTGTGCACACATCTAATATTAGATGCTAAAGCTTGTGCAGGTTGATTGAATTAGTTTGGTTTACCCATTCCCGCACAATGACCTTATCATTTTCCGATTAGTAAGAAATCAATGACATATCATACTTGCCATTGGTAAGAAACGAATGATATATCTTGGGAGGACCTACAGTTGCAGCAATCATTTCCACAAGCCTCCAGACATTTTACAGAGCTTTTTGAGGATCATGCAGTGAAATTCTGATTAAATTTATTTCATATTCATCAATGAAAAGGGTATTTCGTAAATTCCCATGGTCATGAAATGAAGACTCGTGCAGAGCTTCTTTGTAACAGTTCCCGTTTGTAAAATGACAGATATCTTACAAATTCAAACCCCGCTTGACATGTGAAACCATTTTTTAAAAAAGGAAATAACGGAATGTATTTCCGTGAGTATCATTGTTTTTATTTCGATCAAATAAGCTCTTTTTATGGTAATTAATACGTAAATCCGGAATTAGGGTATATCCGAAAAATACACTTTCATACCGGCTCATTTACGATTATAAACTCATTAAACGTCACTTAGCTTTAAAAATTAAGCTCAGGTGTTAAAATAAAGTAGTCTCTAGATCATCTAGGGTTTCAACAATAATGACACATAGTAAGAGCTGGCAACAACCTGTTAATGTTTTCGATACCGATATCATCGATTTTTCCACCGGAACTACCCAAAGATTTAAGGGAGGTCACTCTAAGACTAAAACTAAGCGGAGTAAATCTGGATATCGGTAGGGGCACATTCGCAAATGTTTCATAGAGTCAGTTTGTTTAATAGTTTCGCCCTGAAGGACTTGTTTTTAAGATGCTTCCTTCGAGTTATACTGGCAAGTGGTACTCTTTGTTAGATTTATGTTGTATCTGTTGTTATAACTGAATTTTCGTACCATGTTGTTAATTTCATTTATGTCTAGTGAAAGAAAAGCTATATTATTCGCGAAAGCGACATGCTGGATATTAGTTGTTCCGATTGTAACATCGTTGAAGTATCTTTCTAGTTGTAATAATACTAGGGGGGCATTAATGTCCCTACAAACAAAAATGGTATTTGTATTTTCGTATTTTTGAATGACTTCCCCTAGTTCATTAACAGTTGATTGATCGTTAACTTTTGTATTGTATCCTCTCGAAGGCAAGTAGGCATTTGCCATACATATTTTTCTTAGAATTTTAAGTAGTACTATCAGATTGACTATATCTTGTCCGTCACTATATCCTCTAGGTTCCAATAGTGGTGATATATAGTTATTGTCAACAACTTTGACATGTACGGTATAATTTTCAGAAATTCTACCAAGAATCTTTAGTTCGAAATTATATAGCCAATGAAAACCACACAAACTTTCTGAATACCGTATAGCACTTTATTTCTGCGGGCCCAAACTTTGCGGTTTTTTCTAAAACTAATGGGGTTAAATTTTTACGTTACATCGCTGATAAAGGGATAATCCGATCTGCATGACAGGAGTAATTCGGGAAATCCCAGATCTTAAATCTGTGTTGTTACAGTGTTGTGCGTTCTTTTCTTGTTCTGAACCATTCCCCTGGAGTATATTTGTATTTAGGTGGAAATACTTTGTACGAGATAAATTTGATGATTCTATTTGTTATTTACAAAGGGCACCTACCCAGTTCGCGATAGACAACTGCGTAAGAGCTTGAGCTTTTCAGGTCTGTCATTATTTTACAATATAATTTGGATCTCTAAAAATCATGGATCTCTAAAAATCATCGATTTGTAGAAGCCATTGATTTCACAAAAGTGTGGTGGATAGAACTGTTAAGCCATTATCAGACACTGAAATTTGAGACTAGCTCTAATTGAGTTCTCATATCTATAAAGTTTGCGTTCTATTAATTTATACATATTTTAATTTAAGTTTGCTTTATATCTTTATTCCTTTTTATCTTACACCTTTGATGATGCGCTTGATGTTTGCCTCATCTTGATAAGTGCTTCTATCAGGACGGTTCATACACGGTGGGGTAGTCTTTCAAGAAAATGTTTAACTGACTCTTAAAGCTGTTCGGGAGGGGTATTACAGTTGTTTCGGGAGGACAGCTATTTAAGACGCGTTTACCAAAAAATATTTTTACTAAAGACATTGAATGTTATCAAAAAAGTTTAAATGAATTTTCCGTGATGTTCATTTTATGACAACAATTTAGGATTTTTCTAGATCATCATAGATTTTAAATACTTGGATCAAGTTAGCGCGTATACGTTGATATTGAAGGGGTGGATTCCGAGATGTTTTTTAGTCTTTCACTGTTTGGAAAATTTCTGGTTGATGAGACCATTTTGGTGGCTCTTATTTGAACCTTTTCTTAAACAACATATTTTAAAATACTGTGTCTTCACAGCTGGCACATTCCAGATGCGATCTGACGATAGATTTATATAGTGATAGAATCATTTCTTTGTCCATATATGTTAGACTTCGGCTTTCTATTTTGTTTTACCGTTGATATCATGTTATGTATTGTTTTGAATTTGGTTAAGTAGAATATTTGTGGATTATTGATTTAAACCACTAAGATCATTTATATGGAAATTTGAATGAGGGACGTCAAATTAGTATAAGAATCTGTGAAAGGGTCGTAAAGGGCCATAAAATACACTCGTCCGTATAAAACTGCTATTCAAATAAGTTAATATTTGCTTATCAAAAATATTGAATATTTTTTATATATATGTTAGATAAAACGGACAAGAAAATGAGATGAGCTCTGCGAAATGCTAAGTTATTTGAAAATATATAAATTAAATTTTGTTAAAATGCATATTTCTGTAGTTATTCAAACTGATTAAATATTTTTATATGACTACATCATTATTTCGGACATATCAGTCAGCGGTCACTTAGTGTTAAAGTGTGTAATCATTGATCAAGTGATTAAGGAAAAAGAACACATTCATTATGATAATTGAAACTGTTTGATTTCTTTTTATTATCCTTGATTTGTTAGTCCCATTACCGTACCTTTGATACTTATATTTTGCAGTTTGTCAAGATTTGGAGGGGTTTTAAAGGTAAGAAACAAACTTAAAATTATTAGAATAGTTGAATTTCATAATAAACAAAATTCCAGATTATTGGATTATATACCCAACCAGCTTTTCCTTTTCTTACCAACTTTCTGACATGTTTTGCATTTATTATTCAATTTCGAATGTCGTTTGAAACCCTTTAAATTAAGACATGCCCAATATTTTATTGTCTGGTAATTGGTTATTCAAACTAAACCAAAAATTTCTTTTATTATATCGTCAGTCCACCGCTTGGATATCACCCTACATCTTAAACACATTTTACATGGGCGCAGGGTTCTAGCATCAAGCAGGCGATTGGATTATCCATGTATAGACAGTTGAGTTAAATGTATATACACGTGACTTCCAGTTCTATACAATTCCCCTTTGTGGGAGGGGGCAGACAACAGGTACAAAGGATAAACATAGAGAATATTTGTAGATAATGTACAGCTATTTTTGCATATTATCGTAGTATGCATGCGAAGAAATCTCCTCCACTTTAAGTTTGCATTGGCTAACGGACTTGGCGTTATCGATACACCTTTCTTGCAGCGGCCAGTCAATGTGAAATAAACCAGACACACATTAACTTTTAATTGACGGTCAGTAGACGACCACCTCAATAAAGGGATAGAAATATGCCGTCTGTAGTTTTAATCGATGGATGATTCCGTTTTCATCTGTAATTCTCAAACAATTATGACCCGGACTAACCAATTACCAGGCGACAAAAGTTTGGACTGATATATATATATAAATTGAAAGAAGCAACATATATAAATTCAAATTGTTTTGGGGCTGCAAAGAAGGGGATAAACACCGTACAAATATTGTGAAAGAAGGAGAATCGCCTTATTACAGCAAATTCTCCTTTTTCACATTTTTCCTGAATTTAATTTTCCACGGATGTAAAAAGGCGGGATTGTGTGGGATTGAATTAAGCCTCGCAGAACTTTGACTGTTTGACAAAATAATTAACGACATCATAAATCACATTTTTTTCTTTTTTTATCAGAATTATTTTTTAGCTAATGATTAGAATATGTATGCCGACATTACTTAACATACTTTTTTTCAAAATCGGACTAATGATAAAACATAAACATGATCAGAAAAAAGGGAATTGTTTATTAAACCAACGGTCAACGAGCCTCCGAAACGTATTAACTAAGGGGAATTTTAATGCGTGGTTAAGAGGTAAAGTATTGGCTTCACGATCAAAAGGTCCAGAGTTCGATTCTTTTGAGCATCTGTCGACATTAAGTCTGTTATTTGCCCACATAAATGGTGCGGGTACTGCTGTTTCTCCAGGAAGCAGGATCGAGGCTTGAAAAGCTTGTTTCCCACTCGATGTAAATTCTTATCCAATTTCTGCTCAGCTGTAGTTACGTGGTTTCATCAGCCCATCAAATGGATATGGAATGAATGTTAGATAAAAACGAGGTTTTTACTATCCAAAAAAAAAAAAAAAAAGCCAATGGCTTAATCACCGATTTTGAGACAACGTAAAATAAAAATGATCAAAAAGTAAAACATCGTCTGAAATTCACGAGGAAAATGAATAAATAAGAATGTAAAATATTTACACTCTATGCTAAATTAATAATTGTTTGTAATTGTACACGGCGGGCTATTTGACAATTTGAAGGTTCTGTGTAAATAGTGGCTTTACTTAATAGGATGTTTAAAATGAGTCCCAAAGGAGATGGAGAAGTGTGAGTTGCTAATTAACTGGTTCCCCGTAACAGTCAAATAGTCAAATTCAAATTGTAGTTCATACTTTTTGGTCTTGGTTTATTTATAGCAAGGATGGATCTTATTAATTCTGATTGAATCTATTAAAAAGTGTATCAAATATCGCAGTTGTGCAACCAAAATGTCAACCTGTGTTTACTATATTTTTGGTCGCATTCTGACAATATCATATCCTCCTTGACAAAAAAGTAACTGTTTACTTGTGCATAAAGAAACGAACTCATTGGAGGTGAAATGGGCTGCATAAGCTCCGAGATCCAGATCTTAAATAGAGGTAGGATTAGCGATCAACAAAGAATCTAAAAAAAGAACAAAGATTCGACCACGGTCAACTTTTATAGTTGGCACAGTCTGATCAGATCGGAACATTTAGCAACTTATTTCTTGTATCTTTTTTTTCCGGAACGATTCACATTTCTCCATATTATCTGAAATTACGGGACAACTGAACACTTTGCACTTTATTTATTCTATTTCAAAAATAAAGATAATAATAATAAGAAGAAAAAAGTTTGGTCTTGCGCACGTGAAAGAGGAAATGCAATCCAAACTGAAAGCATAGTCTGCATAGTCAGGTAGGTGGAAAAACTTGGTAAAAAATATAAATTTTTGATGCCGGAAAGCCCGCGCAGTGTGACCATGGACGACGTTTAAAGGGCGAAGTCCCGATATGTCAGTTTGGCGGATCACAAAAACGGATCATCTCGGAAGAGCAAAAAGTTTCGTTCGTTTTCTGACCTACTATTCTGGGTACGCAGGCTGACCATAGTGCAGACTTTTCTCTTTTCAATATTTCAGTCATAGAAAGAGCATTCTACCGTGATATACATTCAATTTTGAAAAGGAAACAATTATGATTGGCTTGTGGAAGGTTTCGAGGCCTAGTTATAGCTCACGGGCAAGCTATATATGTATATCTACTTTCTAATTGTGATTCAAAATCACCTTACTTTTAACTGAAATCAATATTGTTTGATTTTCTTCGCAGTTAGGTAGATGAGCGAATTGACAAAATCAGACAAAACAGAGAGATAATAGCTAAAGAATAATAGTTTGTGAACATGTAGGGCCTACATATAATTTAAATCGTAGTCATAATGCAAGGAAGGTTATTTTAAGTGCGTTACTTTGTAAGATATGTTGTCTTGGACATGAATAATGAACAGGCAACATTTTGGATGAAGATCTTAAAGTCGTATCTGCGGTTTGAATGTACTGTAGTTAAAACGTTTAGGTCGTCAAACCAACAAAAAAGCAAAGTTCACACCCGGCATAAATGGATGATTTTATCGGTAATCCATATTTGATTGTCAGACGTGGTCCGTCACCTTATAACCCTCCTTGTACTGAATTGGTTTTCCATGCCTCTTTAAACCCTTTACCAGATGTCATTGAAAGAAGTTGTAGGCAGTGCATGAATATATCATGTAAGAATAACCATCTCGATATGTCGACTAAGACAGGCGAACACTTGAAGATGTTAAACATTGAGAAAGAATCGAGAAGGGACCTAGTTATTTCGGACAGCATAGTTGGTTCCCATGGTAACTCAAATACGACTGTCATTTTGATAGTGATGTATGTTTGTACGATCATTAAATTCTAATGTCTAAAGCATCTGGTTTTGTTTGCACAGAGTGCAGAGATAGTTCTGATGCATGTTACTTAGCGAAAGTCGTTCATTTCGCGTTCTTATTTTAATCTCAAACTAAACAGTTTAGCGACTTTCGTACGCAATCTGCTCAGATTTGAGCTACAGGAATGCAGAACAAATTAACTTGACAGGAGAAGACAGCTTGACCCTAATTATCACACTATTAAACAGGACATGTGCAATAAATTCTCCAGTGGAACCGATAAGCCTGTTACTGTCATTCCCTAGCAGAACAGCCCGTATTTTTGTTATCTTGAATCCTGAATTGTTGTCCATGTAACATAATATTTATTAACTGTTTCCATATAATTACTTGCTTTGAAAAAGTTGAGATATATTCAAATACATATTTCGTGTTAATAAAGTGACGATTAGATCAATTGTTTTTTTTTCAAAAATAAATGTCTTCTTTACCAACCCTGTTTCCAATGTTATTTTTCAAGTAGCTTTCACTTTGAACTACTTGTTTTGACCCTTTTCCATTTTTGGGAAATTTTAGTCTGGTCCATATTAAATGAGGTTTCAAAGGACAATGTAAATTGGATTCAATTTGAAATTAAATCATCCTATGTGGTACAAAATATTGTGGGAAGAGAAGAAATTGTTAGTTACAAGCAATTTCTTCTTTTTCCACAATGTTTTGTCAAGTGTAAAATCACAGCGACTCAAATCCCGAGTTTGTACAAGAAAGGGTTATTTTTTCAAGATCATAAGAATTATGTAATAACCTAGTTGATAATGATTAAAAAGAAACTCAGTCAGTTGCTTTGACAAATAATACATCGATATTTTTTCTATTAGTTTCTTTCAACTTTAAATTCACCAACTCTCTGAACATTTGAAAGTCTCTATACACAAATTACTGGTATTCTAAAGATCACCTTGCAATGTCAAACTTAAATACAAAATAAAAAACTAAATCTATATTAAAATTTTAAAATGGTTAATAACTTTTGAATGGTAAGTGATGGGATATCTTACACAATCCTTTTAAGAAGGCTTTTTTAGCTCACCAGTGCACAACATGCTGGAGGTGAGCTATTTTGATCAGTAAATGTCAGACGTCCTTCTGTCCGTTCCTAAACAATTATCAAAAAATCTTCTCCTCCTAAACCATATGCCTAGAGCTTTGATATTTGGTACTTATTATCACCTATTTACCCTTTGCCAAAATACTTCAAAGAATTACTAAACTCAGAAAATTAGCGCCGCCGTCATAGTGCTATCTGTAGCGCGTCAGACTCCTAATCTTCAACAATGGGGTGTCATGGGTTCGATCCCCAGTGGCAGCACATATCCATTCAGACATTCGTCTCTCACTAATGGCTGGATAATCGTAAACTTAAGTGCGATAGCAGCTGGAGGCTAGGGAAGGATGTATTGGTAGTACTGGTGTGAGAAATACCAGGAATCCATTGTTAGTTGCCCCAGCAGTCGCGTTATGACTGAAATACTGTTAAAACGGCATTAAACCCCATTCAAAAAATAGCCCTTTTCTGTGCCATCCATGATTTTACAAAGGAATGAAGAAGGAACTCTTTGAAAATACCATTAGGCCTAGAACTTTGATATTTGGTATTTATCAACACCTTATGACCCTCTGCCAAAATACTTCAAAAAATTACCATGCCATGAAAATTAGCCTTTACAGTGCGATCCCTGATTTTACAAAGAATAAGAAATGAACTCTTTGAAATTCTTCTTCTCCCAAACCATAAGTCATGAAGATTTGATATTTGGTAGGTATCAATGTTCATTGACCTCCTACCAAAATCCTTCAAAGAATTATTGTATTCTGAAAATTAGCCTTTTCTGTGCGATCCGAGTTTACAAAGGATCAAAGAAGGAAATCTTTGAAAATCTACTTCTCACAAACCATAAGGCCTAGAGCTTTGTTATTTTGTATGAGTCAATGTCTATTGTCCCTCTACCTTAAAAGTTCAATGAATTACTGCATTCTGAGAATTAGCCCTTTCCTTGACAGACGCCGAACGATGACCGATCACAATAGCTCACCCAGAGCACTTCGTGCTCAGGTGAGCTAAAAACAACTTTCAATGGATCGTAATTGGGCAAGTGCATTACATTTCAAATGATTTCACATGTGCACCAAGTAAAGTCTTAGACCAATGAAATGTTGTGCACTGGTTCAATTATATATTAGGCTTTATTAATCTATCCCCATTGAATCCCTCTTTTTGATGCCCATCCGGAATAAAACATTGGAACACATTGTGGAAAATGAAGAAATTTCTTTTTATTATCAATTTTTTCATTATCCATATTTTTTGTAACCAAAAATCCTAAAAGATATCTAAAATTTCATTAACTAGAAATTGGTGTTTGCAATGTCTTGGACTATGAACAAGTATTTTTTTTTTTCATTTTGTCTGGTAATGGGTTAACACAAAAACACATTTTAAGCATATCAGCATTTTTTCTGCTACAAATGACTCTTATTAACCCTTTCTTGTTTTTGAAATTTTAGACTGGTCCAAATTGAAAGAGGTTGCATACGACAATGAAAATTGGATGCAATTTGAACTTATACCATCCTATGTGGTAGAAAACATTGTGGGGAAAGGAGAAATTGCTTGTTACAAGCAATTGCTCCTTTTTCCACAATGTTTTCACAAGTACAAAATCACAGCAACATAAAATCCCGGGTTTGTCCAGGAAAGGGTTAAAGTGCTTAACTAGCTGAAGAGACAACGGGGCTCTATGGTAGCATTTTTGATTACCAAGCTAGTGGAGATATTTACACATTTTTTTCCTAACCATGTAAAAGCATAACTTTTTCCGCATGGATGTCCTTGAATCTGTTTGATCTGCATTTTAACTAGCATGTATCCTCTTTGACCAAGTTAAAATCGTAACTAGCATATATCCTCTTCAGCCAACTTAACAATGTAACTACAGCTGCTCTGAGACACAGTGAGAGAGACAGACAGACGGTTAGAAAAATAGATCGGATCCAGCACAAACCATCCACATAGGTGGTATTTCAAAATTGAGTGTATATCAAGGTAGAATAACCAATCTACAACTGTAATTAGGCGATAGGGAGAAGTCTCGATCCTGGTAAGCCTGCTCACTCCGCACAGTACCTCTTAATGTGATGGAAACTGTTTGAGAGATTATCCATTTTTGTCTTCAAAATTCATCAAACCAGCATAAATTTGCCGGCGGCGGATCTCAGGACTCACGACGAATTTGAAGTTTCGTGTATGGTCTCCCTGCGCAGACTGACCGGAGGTGAAAACATTTAACTTTCGCCGTGTTTTCTTTAATTGCTGTTGTTGTTGTTGTTAAACCTCACGAACTCATTTTACATTTGGACTTCATTATAAGAAAATATAGAGATGTCTGAATCGTCACGGGAGAAAAGTAGTTGCGAAAGTTTACGATCTGATCAGACTGAGCGAACTATGACGGCTGATGGTTGTCTTCTTTACCCCTGATTTATTATATGTCCCCTCATCTTTCAAAGGTAGGATGAAAACTATTTAGTACAAGAATTGCACCCCGGGTGGTTATAGTTTGAAGTACTATATTATTCGCAATATCGCAAAATTCACAATATGTGTCGTACTTGTTCATGACTGAAATAAGAGCTTGAAACCCAAACACATTTTCTCTAGATTCCACTATATCCCCATATCCCAGTCATTCTCTGTGAATGCTCCAACTTCCAGCTGCCTGGAGAATTGGTAATTAATGGTCATTATTTTTGTGTATATCAGTGTAAAGTGCCAGTCCAAGATGAGTTTCTATGGTAACATTCCTTGATCGCAAAACTAAATATTTTCGTTTTCTCTAATATATTAACCTTTTTAGTCTGTCTATCTTTATGTTTATCTGTCTGAACAGAAAAATCAAGATACTTGCCATTGAATTATATATTCCTTATAGAAATACAACATACCACTTAAATGTCACAAAATACTCTCTCTCTCTCTCTCTCTCTCTCTCTCTCTCTCTCTCTCTCTCTCTTTCTCTCTCTCTCTCGTGGGAACGAATAACTTGGATAGTGAAGAGTAACATGTTTCTTTTGTTGTTTTCTTTCCATAAGTTCTACAAAAATATCTCTGTTTGCACATGTAATAGATGTACATAATCAGAAAATAGCAATCTTTTTAGCCGTGTCGTCACAGATTGCGCATTGGGTTTTCATGGAAAATCGGATTTAAGTGTTCCACATTTGTTCCACCTTTATTGCGTTCTTAATACTTTATAATTGATCTGCAGACAAGCAACTGTACACATTAGTACAATAACATGTAATACATAACAAAGCGTAATAAATTTAAATAAAATGACAATTACAATACTTTGTCTTACCATCTTAAGTTATTTATCAAATGGAAGTGACAACAAAGGATTTATAAGAAAGTGTTAGCATTTATTTTGGGAAAAGTCAATACATAGAAATGATGATGAAGGATTGTAGCTAGACCCGCTCCCCGTCTCACTGATACTTATATTTTAGTTGAAAAGTTTCTTTTCTCTAGCTGTTATCTTTTTCTGTTTTGCTGATCAGTTTGTGAGACATAAGGGGGTAATTTAAAGGAATGAAATGTATTTGCATGATTGATGTATCTTAGTTACTTTCAAACTTAAGCACTTACTGACAGTCTGGAAGACAGGCTAGTTTGTAGCTAGCACATATCCTCTTTGACCAACATGACGAAAACTAAATGCATTTTCTCAAAAACTGATTTATGCGATAGACCAATCTATGTTTTCTGGCAATTTCTCATTAATTTACCTTTGTTACTGAATCTTATTAAAAAATATTAATATAAAAAAAAAGGAAAAGAAAAAAATCGGAAATGTTTTTCTTTAAAGTGTGCTCGTTCAAAGAAAATATTTCGGCTATTTTCATACCAGTCACTTCCAACCACAAATTTCACGAAGAAAGTAATTGTAAATGAAATTTCTTTATTCATCTATGACCAATCCCTGTTTTCTGGCTATTTCTCATTAAACTACCCATGTATATTGAATCGAATTAAAAAAAACGGGAAATGTCTTTCTTTTAAAATAGTTCGGCTATTTTCATATCAGTCACTTCCAACCAGAAATTTCCCGAAGAAAGTAGCTGTAAATGAATTTTCTATGTTCATTTATACAAACTTGCCCTCAATTCACCCCATGGTACAAGATAGTTTCTTCGTGGCCCATGGTGTAATATTGAGTAACTTGAATAAAACTGCTGGTTTTCTAAAGGAACTTAAATCATTAGCTATCTACAAAGCGAATAGTGAGGGCTCTGGTCAGACGGTGCGGCATCTTATCGTACCAATAGCGTCGAACGTTCTACTTTTCTAAAAGATATCTAAAATATTAGAGGAAAAGATGATCTCGATATCCCTTCACTAATGAGGATGACGGTGTGGATGCACATGATTATCTGAGCCTTTATTTGGCGTTCATGTGAAATGGATGGAAAGGTAACGCGCAGACTCACATAAACTATATACGAATTGATTTAGGAAATAAGAGCTGATATTCGATGCCCCACTGAACGGTCAATAAAACTATTGTCGGTGGATTATCATCCTTACGAGTGAAGGGATATCGAGATCACCTTTTTCTCCAATATAGATAAGTAGAACGTTCGCTGCCCTTTGTACGACAAGATGGTGGGTTATATAAGCAGGTACCAGACTTACGACACTTACTTGTTTTTAGCCCGAGGGATGAAGAATCTCAAGAGAATTGTTTGCAAAACCTAATGGCCCTAGATTTTCTATCTTAAACCTGTGTATTCCTACAGAACTACATTTGAATAAAAAAAAACTTCTTTGGTATGATGGTAAAGATAGATATTATAATAGAAGATATATCTCGTCTATTGTATACACGGGCCCAATTGTGATTTCTTTGCTTTCAACACTTTCATATATCGTCGTTGGGCGATCAATGATCAAGCTGTGGATACGAGGTTTTGGTTGCCAAACGACGAAACAGAAGGACTGTCGTTATTATTTATAACAAATGAAGCTTTTGATCATTAACTATCAACTTGAGCAACTCACATTTCACCTTAACCTATAAAAATATCCATCTTGTACTATATTTGTCCTCAGTATGAAAACTTCTTTTATGTATTCTTCACTAAATTGATCTTTCAATCAATTCTAAGCATAGGAATAAGTTAATGCATTCACCGAACTAGTTCTAATGAAATATTTCTTTTAGGGGGTCGGGTTTTTTTTCTGGATATGTGAATATGTATCATAAATAGATAGATTGTGAAATTCATCTTTGATTGCGTGTGTATTGCGTATCAAAAGTTCTTTGATAGTTTTTGTCCTATTATTTTTATGTCTCCCTGATTTAATTCGACAAAATGTAACGAAACTCTGAACTTTTTAATAGAAGTAGAGTAGACCATTTCAATAGCTTTCAAATGAGTATTTTGGTGAAAATAGTCAACCAACCTTGGTTTGAAGATTTCACAAGAAACCTTACGATTGACACAGAATGTGAAGGGTGGCCAGATTTAAAACTTCTTGTGACAGTCCTGTAGAAAAGGACCACCCGAAAGCCCTATGAGACAAATATTTAAGATATTTCATATTCAGCAGAGGTCAATTAGGTTCATAATTAGTGCAGTCTGATAATAAACTCGTCTCAGTTCTAATCCCTGTCTGTCTGTCTCTATCATATTTTTTGTTTGAGCTCAGTTACAGACCACATCGATAATCAAAATAAACTAATAATAATAGTAATAATAAGGCAAATATTGTAACAATCATTATAATAATGTTTATCGCGCTAGACCTGGATTGAGATGGGTTATGGTAGAGAAATTATCTTAGTCGAAAGTGCTACATACCTGACTTAGAACCAGACTTCGGTTAACGGCCCTTTACGACCCTGCAGGTAATTAAAATTGAATCAATTATTTCGAGAAGGCATCTAGCTATTCGCTGCCGACTTTTAATGACATGTTAACGGACAAATAGCTAGATAGGATCTTTTGGCTGCAGTTTCTTAAAGTGGACTTTTGGTACTTACTTTTCTTGGCATGGTTTGGAGGTGGACAGATTTATATAGTATTCAATTAATGGTGCAAAGAGCATAGAAGATTATTAGAAGACATTAACGCGAAAATATATTGACGAACGAACAAAAGCCTGCGACCATAGCTTTACTGAGCAACACTTAATTGAGTAGCGTGTCTTGAAGGTTGTCATACATTAATTCTTAAGTGACCCCCCCCCCAAAAAAAAACCCATTTTTCCTCGGTTCTACTTTTTTATTTCCTGGGCTACAATTATGAGGCCATGGGTCGAAAAAATAATTGTTTTTATGTGTGAAATTGGCATCTTTATACGCGTATATGTAATTTTCTATCATATTGGGCATGTTTTGAATAAAGTATGACCAATTGAATTTGAAACTTTGACGATTTTAGAAATTAGTCTAGACCGTTATCTTTATCTATAAAATATATAAAATAGTTTACCTTTTCTAATACGGTCGATATTTCGTTAATGTATTTAATCATATATAAATAAGTATACATGTAACAAGATATGAATGACTGAGAATAGAGTGAGTCGGTTTAACTAGAATATGGCGAGACTGCTTGAAAACAAACTGAATTAGGGCGGGGTTTATTTGGTATCAGGGAAGGACTGTTGTGGATGGAATAAAGCCCTTCCACTTTCAAGGGCGTGGAACTAAAAGCAAATAGGAACCAATTACAAGGGAGCGAACTCTGGGTACATCGTGCATCAAAATTTTTCTAAAAAAGAATGGCACAACCATTTCATCTTGTAAAGCGCAGATTTTCGTCGTCTGCAGCAATGAGGAGTGCAATTAAATCAGTAACCGTCATTGGCGGCGGTTTAATGGGAGCCGGAGTTGCTCAGGTAGATATGAGAAGTAAAATCGCGTGTCAAGCCAAAGGTCAAAATATGTAACGTCACATTCAAGGCGACATCAAATGTTATATACTGCATTAATCATTGAATATAATCCATGAAATTATTTTTCCTGTCACTAAACATCAAATTCTATTCCATATTGCAGGCTAATCATCTCAATTTAACTTCAGGAATTTAGGGGTTTACTTTGACAGTTTTCCTGACTTTTTTTTTTGTATCAAGCTTATTCTTTGGCATCTAAATAGCACCCTGCTATTAAGACACAATTTTGACAGAAGAGATTTTTTGTATTTGATTTCAGTGGTCGCAAACCCCTTTAAAACAGGCACCCCGTCATTCTGAATTATGACCACTAAATTCAGTACCAAATGTAGCTGATACTGTGTGCATTTACACTATTTTGAACCCAATAAAACGACAAGTAACTTCACACCTTAAGGCTGACCAACCGAAATTCACACTTGATAAGAGCTAGATTAATCAGATATGAATGCATCATCAATAAAATATTGAAATATTTTTGAATATGTGATATTGAACCCTTATTATGACAGGCGCTATTTTCAATAAATATATTAAAGAGGCCAGTCACTTTTAGAAATTACAGCTTGTTTAACTTTAATTGTTATTTGGATATGTCACGGGTTTTGACTCGAGTAATAAAGTTGAAAGTGAAGAAGTATCTGAGATGTTACAATTGGTTTGTTTACAGCATTCTAAATAGTTAATTAGCAATTTAAATTTGATTTTTAACTTAATCGCTTTATAGAAGATATGATATCAACAGTTTGACTCTTTGAGCCTGTACTTACATTTTAAAAAATCTGAGGTTGGACTTCTGAATCTGATCAAAATTGAGAAATTAGAAGAGAGAAAGTAGAACATATCAAAGATTGTAAATTTGTTGTCCAGGGCTTTTTTTCTAGAGGATGGGAAGAGGCCTTAGCTTGTTGGTTTTGGGAAATTTTTGTGCAGTTTTCAGAAGAATTGGGAAACATGAGTTTAATAAAAGAAAGTAATAAAATCATGATTCATGCATTGTTTTCAAGATTCAATGATAAATAACTATATTTAAGGGTCTTATCAGTTATAAAATGAATAGTAATATTAAAGAAAACAGATTTTGAAGAAAAAAAATCCATATAATGCAAAAATAAGCTGTGATTTGGGGAAATTTCTCTGTCACAAATGGGAAAAAGAGCCTTTTTTGAATTGGGAATTAGCCTTTAATAGGCCCCTGTTAAAGAACAAAAAAAAGCCCTGTTGTCTGTAATACATGTTTTTATAGTCTTATGTTTTGTATGTATAGTATAAATATATCCAAATAACAAAGATAAAATAAACATGAATTACTTGACAATAGTCTAACAAACGATCAAACCTCAGTATTACGACCACCCGCTATTAAGACAACTTTCAAAAAGTACCACAAGTGGTCGTATTAGAGGGAGTTTACTGTATTCAGTTTGTGAAAACATTTTTAGCTTGGCTGTTTTCGGAGAAAACCAGAGGTCTTGTCATCACCTGAGTGTCGTTCGCGGCGGCGTATGCAATGGCTTTGGCGGGACAAACTTTAACCTTGGTCATATCTCTGTTGATATTGAAGATATTTTCATGAAACTTGGCATATGTATTGACCATCACAAGAGCTATCTAGACTATCAAGGAGGAACTCAAAAAGCATTTTTTTAAAGAGTTATGCCCCTTTTTTTACCTAGAATTTTTGCATTATCCAGCACCTGCAGCCGAGTGTTGGCACCCCTGGGCGGTGCTCTTGTTTGAGGTTAATCCCAAATTGTGTTGACTACCAGTGCTTGGCCCAATGACTTACTTACTGTAACTTACTGAATGTAGGCCAATTGTTTGCCTACAGATTCTTTTTGCTTGTCTGTCTGTGTTCTCTCTTCATTGTAACAATGGTTTTTATTCAAACAATCCAACAGAGAATTGCCAAGAAGTGCTCTAGTGAGCTATAATGATCACCTTTTGTCTGTCTAGCGTCGCCCGGTGTTTGTCGACAGTTTCCTTAAACAACATATCCTCCCAAACTACTGGGTCATTTCGAACCAAATTTGGAAGAAATGTTCCCTATGTGGTCCCCTTTAAAAAAAGATAAAAGAATTTAAATCTGTGGAAAATTCTGGTTGCAATGGCAATAAAAGTGAAATTTTAAAATAATCTTCAAAAATATTCTTCTCCTGACCCAGAAGGCATTGAGCCTTGATATTTTGCATGAAACATCAGTGTATTGACCTCTTTCAAAATGGCTAAAATCATGACCCTCGGGTCTCCAGGGGCGGAGCTACAAGGGGGGGAGGGCCTTCAAAGAGCCTTTATCTCAGGTGAGTGCCCAAAGGCCCATATGTTTTTAGCTTGGCTGTTTTCAGAGAAAAGCTGAGGTATTGCTATAGCTTTTGTGTCGTCGTGCAAAAAATTTGACATTTTTTGATATCTCTGGTTCTACTAAAGGCATTCACTTGAAATTTGGCACACTTGTTCACTATCAAAAGAGCAACCTTTATTATTAAGGGGGATAACTGTCGATGCATTTTGTCCACTATCCAGCACCCAACAGCTGAGCGTAGGCACCCGTAGGCGGTGCTCATGTTTTTAAAGTCCTCATGTCTTTTAGAGCTTTGAGATATTCTTCAAGTGACCAATAACCAATGACCTCAGAAGATCACCACCTTTTACTATATTTTTTCAAGTAATTTTAATCGGATGAAAAAAAGGCTTATTTTGAAATATTTTTCATAGTGACACCATTTAAAATTTTACGATCTGTAAATTCATTCTTGTGGAGCAATATAACTTATTATGAGCCTCTAGTTTAAGTTTTGCTCAAATTAAATAGATGCCTTTGCTTGATTATGAAGTCATATTTGTTTAAAAAGTTCAAAAAGCTTATATTCTGATAATGTTTGGTTTGCAGGTTGCAGCTTCTACTGGTCACAAAGTTGTTATGGTTGACATGACGGAAGATATTCTGAAGAAATCAAAGACAAATATTGAAAAGAGTTTACAGAGGGTGGTGAAGAAAAAGTATGCTGAAAATCCACAGGTAATGGCAGTAATTCTCAAGTTTTATCAACTTAGCTGTATTGGACAGAGGTATAAGCATAGTATTGTTGTTATCTGAGTCAGTGTCATGTAAAAAAACTACCGGTAACATTTTTCTTAACCCATTCCCACACAGTGACACTTTTGGACACCCCTAAAGAAAAACAATTGGGAAAGCATTGTGTAAAATGAAGAAAATGCTTGTAACATTAAGGATGATATCAAGGAAGATAACTCAAAATACATTTTAAGCTTGCCCAAAATGAATGTTCTTGGAGGAGCTATTGTCACATCCTTTGAGTCTGTGATAACGTCCATCTCAGTTAACCCATTCTCACTTTTAAATTGTCGTCTGCAACTACTTTTAATTTGAACCAGTCTAAAATTTTGTTATGTGGGAATGACTTATTAGTCTCTGTTATTATTTATGTTATTTGTCTCTGTTATTATTCATGCTTTAGTGCTTATATTTAAGTTAAAAGTCATAAATCTAGATAACAATGCCCTCCTGAAAATGGCAGCACTGTTGCATGGAGATCTTTTGAGCTTGACAGTTTAAAAAAAAAAAGAAGAAAGAACCAAACCTTAAACTTTGGTCATATTGTCTGAATGCTTAAAGGGGTCCTGCATGACTCATTGGATAAACCAGCAGACATAATCAGAGAGAAGTTGGGGGTTGCAGATTCAAATTCTGACCCGTCACTGTCATTGTTGGTAGAAAACATTGTGAGAAAAGAGGAAACTGCTTCTTACTAGCAGTTCCTACTTTTCTCACAATGTTTTCCGTGATAATATTTCTTCAAGGTGTCAAAAAGTGGCACTGTGTGGTAATGGGTTAACCCACTCCCACACAACATAATTGTAGACTAGTCCAAATTTAAAGGAGTTTATGAAATTTAAGGATTTTTTCATTTTCTAAGTAGAAAACAATTTGGAAAATGAAGAAATTGATTTGTTCTAGCAATTTCTTCATTTTCTACAATGTTTTCTCAAATATTTTTCTTGAAAGGCGTCAAAAGGCATCACTGTGTTTGAATGGGTTAAGAGAAATACTTTAGCTTCTTTGAGATTAAATCACATACTCTATTCTAGGACGGAGAAAAATTTATGACAGAGGTTATCGGTAATTTGTCAACAAATACAAGCGCAGAAGATGCTGTTAGTAATACAGACCTTGTGATAGAAGCTATTGTAGAAAACCTCGGCATCAAACAGAAATTGTTTGCATCTCTAGATAAAGTAGCTCCACCGTAAGTGCTATTTAGGATACTCAAGGAAAAGATAGAATTCACCTGTATATTTGGATGCTGAAAAAAATATGTGCATGTTTAATCAAATGGACCAATTTGCTGGTTCCGCCAACTAACTCCTTTGGCCCTGCCCATTGACTCCAGCAGGAAGTACCACTTCAATTTCTATTTTGAAAAATCCATTGCCAGTCGCATTTACTAAAAATGTAAAATGGTTGATTGGCGACCAAAGTATCATAACTACAACTTGAATAAGCTATAGTTACGATGTCTGAGTCACCAAACCAATAAATATGTTGCACAAAAATGGTGACCAATGTCGTAGTTCAAAGCTCAATTCTGGGCAGAATAAATGATTTGATTGGCAGATTGATTGACACACCTAGTGAAAATATAGGCTAGGTGTGCTTAATTTCTCAAGTTCAAAATTACGGGGATGTAAAAAAAACAGGGAATGTATGGGGAAGGGTTAACACTTTCCAATCAATTACAAGCCCATTCCCATACGCTGATGCTTTTTAATGCCCCTCAAGAAAAATGGAGAATATTGTAGAAAATTAAGGAATTGCTTGTAACAAGCAATTTCTTCATTTTCCGCAATGATTTCTATGCAAAATGACAAAGATTTCTACACCCAAAAAATTGAAATTATCAAAATGAAAAACTCTCTGTTTTGGGAGATCTATCCCTACTTTTGTTCATTGCCAGGAATATTATCTACATGAAGCTAAAGATAACAAAGGCATCATGAGGTTGCTGTGTAATTCAAGTGAAGAATTCCACCTTTTTAGAGGTTTTTGCATTAAAATAAAGAAAACAAATGAAATATTCAGTTGTTTGTGTAGGAATGATATATCTCTCAATTCATCAACAACAACAGGTATTTTTCTACGAAATATGACTTAACCCTTTCCTGTACAATCACTGGTTTTTACGTCTTCCTGATTATATACTTGAGAAAATATTGTGGGAAAAGAAGAAATTGCTTGTAACAAGCAATTTCTTCTTTTTCCACAATATTTTCTACCCTACTGGATGGTTATTTCTCAAATAAAATCCACTCTAAATTTTCGTCTGCAAAACCTTTGAATTTGGACAGGTCTAAAAAAAATTAAAACAGGAAAGGGATAAATTGAGTTCACTCACTGAAAGGTACATTATCCTATATTTGAAATGTTTCAGGTCCACTATATTCACTAGTAATACATCCTCCATTCCAATCAAAGAAATAGCGGTACCCACTAATAGACTGGACAGGTTTGGCGGCCTCCATTATTTCAACCCTGTACCCATGATGAAACTTCTAGAGGTAATCTGATTGTCAATGAATTAGCCCATGGCCAGATGACAAAATCTTAGACTGGTCCAAATTCAAAGAACTTGCAGACAAGGAATTTAACCCTTTTGTTCATAAAACCAGGATTTTATGTCACTGTGGTTCAATACTCAGGAAAACATTGTGGAAAACGGAAAAATTGTATGTAACAGGCAATTTCTCCTTTTCCCACAATACTTTCTACCACATATAATTACATCCAATTTTCATTGTTGTCTGCAACCTCTTTCAATTTGGACCAGTTTAAAGTAAAAAGAAAACAGGAAAGGGTTAAGTTAATGAATTTTTTTGAAAAAAAAAATCTCTTAAAGGGACAGAGACATCAGCAATTTCTTCATTGTCCACAATGTTTTCAAACACTTTTTTGCAGAGGGGCATAAAAAGGTGGGTTTGTTGAAATAAAATATGGCTTTTCAATACTGTCTGAATTTTGTAACTGCTAGATAAATTCATCCAACAAAAATGAAGAGAAACTGCTCATTGATTGATTGAAAGATGATGAAAAGAAAGGATTTAATTTTCGACCCCTGACTGTGTAATATCTCTTCCTAAGAAACGTGTTACAATTGACCAATCGCTGGCCGGGCCCACTTATTTCGTAGGAAACACCTACCTACTGCAATAGGAAGTCCCGTTTCGATTATAAACAGTATCATTTTGCAAAATTTGTGGCAAGTAGCGTGCAATAAAAAAAGTAGAATAGTTGTTTGGCGACTTAAACGTCGTAACTATAGCTTGAATAAGCTGTAGTTACAACGTTTTAGTCACCAAACAAACCAACAAAAAGATTCACAAAAATAGCGGAGTTCAAAGCTCTACTCTTAGCTGAATGGGTAATTTAATTGGTTGGTTGATTCCTTGATTGATAGCTGCGAGTGGTCAATTAGGTATGTATCTCATCAATATCCTTGTCCTTCATGGAGTTTTCTTGAGAGAGCTGGACCCTCGATTACTTTAACCCATTACAAAATGGCAAAATTTTAGACGAGTCCATATTCCAAGAAGTTGTAGACAAGAATTCAAAGTTAATGAAATTTTAGATTTTTTAGTTTTTCTTAGTAGAAAGCATTTTGTAAAATAATGAAATTGCTTTTATCTAAGTAATTTCTTCATTTTACACAATGTTTTCCAAATTGTTTTTCTTGAAGGGTATCAAAAAGAATCATTGTGTGGAAAGGGGATAACTGTTGTAAAAGGTACTCTTCAGGCACACTTTGTTGTAAAAGTAGTGAAAGCACTGGAAGCCAATCTATTGTAATAATGTAACACCTTGGGCATTCCAGATTACGAGTTGTTGTCTGACTCTTTCCTCTTCAATCCCTTGTTTCCTCTTAAATCCCTTGTTTTTATGCCCCTGTGATTTTACACCTGACAAAACATTGTGGGAAAAGTAGAATTGTCCAAATATAAAGAAGTTGCAAATGCAAAGAAGTCGCAGACAACAATTAAAAGTGATTGCATTTGA
Source organism: Fragum fragum (assembly GCA_946902895.1). Classification (NCBI taxonomy): domain Eukaryota; kingdom Metazoa; phylum Mollusca; class Bivalvia; order Cardiida; family Cardiidae; genus Fragum; species Fragum fragum. The sequence continues at coordinate 15,597,611 of OX336365.1, forward strand.
AAAGTAACCAACCTATAGGGTAGAAAATATTGTGGAAAAAGAAGAAATTGATTATTATAAGGCTAATTACTGGCTTGGGCTTACTTAAACTCATTACCAGACATTGAGATTTTAGACTGGTTCTAATTGAAGGAAGATTAAGACAATGATATTTTATTAATATTTAGATGATGGAATTTAAGAAAATCTATGACTTTTTGGTAGAAAACATTGTGGATTAATGAAGAAATTGCCTTTAGCAAGCGATTCTTTTTCCACAATGTTTAACAAAGCTTTTTTTCTTGAGTGGAATCAAACTGGGATTTTGTGGGAATATGCTAAATAAAGAGGAGACTGACTGCATTGTTTTTTCAGGTGATAAGAATACCAGAAACCAGTGATACAACATTCGATGCTTTGTTAGCATTTGGAAAGGCCATGGGGAAAGTGACAGTTAACTGTAAAGTAAGTTATACTGCCTGTGTAGCCATGTCATGAAGTCATGCTCTTCTACTTAACCTGTGCAAATTACGTAAATTCATTCTTAAAACATATTTAACCAAATAAATGACCCCAAACTAAATAGAGATTCTTGATTTTCTAGCCACGTTTTTCATTTTTACATATCAATTTGCACTGTTACTCATTCTTTTGATCTCTGGGCAATTTTAGTCAAGAAAATTGAGTCGAAAAATCATGATGTGTCGCAATTTATGACAGATCCTTTGATCACATAAAATATAGGATTATATATAGATATTGAATAAGTTACCATAACAGCTCCTGCAATATAGAAAATTCTGTAAAATTGTATTTATTTGAATAATTTTAATTTCCCGATTTAGAAAATATCTTTAAAAGTAATGTTTTGTGATTTGAAGGGTATTTAGTACAACACTGTTACAGTGTAATCTTACTGATATTTATTCTAGCTAAAATGTTTTATCCTTATGTGCAATGGTCTATGAATTTTGTTTCATGTATTGGTTGTTTTTATAGACACAATATGTTTACACAAATTTTGTCCACTAATGCCTAGGTGAACAGGATTAGCCGACAGGGCTGTGTAGTTGGAATTGTTTGTGGCAATATATTTTAAAGCAAATTTTGTTGCTCAAAACAAAGTGTTTTAAAATTTGTGGTAATAAATGTTGTACTGTCAAAATCCTAGGTCACATGGCTTATGAGCTAGATAACGGAAAAAGTTTTTGATCCAAGTTCAATTGTGACCTTACCTTTGACCTATGTGACCCCAAAACAATAGGGGCAATTCTTTGGATCATTCCCAACAAAGAAGTTTAAAGATGTAGGTGAATTGGTTCAAAAGCTATAGCATGGAAACAAAAGGTCTACAGACAGATGGACAGTAGGACAGATTAACAGACGGACATGGTGAAACCAATATACCTCCCACTGCTTGATAGTTGAGGGTTATGATTAACATCTGGGCACTAATACAGTATGTTAACCCACTCCCACACTGCAAAATTTTAGACTGGTCCAAATTCAAAGATGATGCAGATGACAATTATAAGTTGGTGGAATTAAAGAAGTCTTTGCATTTTAAGTTAGAAAACATTGTAGGTATTAAAGAAATTGCTTCTAATAAGCAGTTTCTTCATTTTTCCACAATTTTCTCAAAAATTATTTTTTGAATGGTGTAAAAAATAGGGATTATGTTTGAATGGGTTTAGGAACACACATAATGGAAAAATGTCACCAAGGGCATTTGGCAGGTCCTATTTATGTGATGGGTGACAAATGGATCCTTTTACAAGTAAAGTCTATGTTCACTCCAGAACTATGAATTGTATTTTTCTAGCTTCCACTAATGGAAATCTATTCATACAGGCGTACATTATTTTGCTTTATATCTTTCTGTAGGACACTCCAGGTTTTATAGTGAATCGCCTGTTAGTGCCATACATGATGGAGGCTGTGCGGATGGTGGAGAGAGGAGATGCAAGTCCTCGTGACGTTGACACCGCCATGAAACTAGGGGCAGGTTATCCAATGGGACCATTTGAACTGACAGACTATGTTGGTTTAGACACTTGTAAATTCATTTTGGATGGTATGTATTTGTCTTGATAGTCTAAAACCCTTTTTTTTAGCTAGCAAAGCGTCAGCTTTGATAGTTTAAGTTAACAGACAAAATTTTGAGGTCTTCTCAAAGTTCAACGAGTGCAAACCGCCACTGGAGGCTTAACGCCAAATCTTTGGAAAGCCTACGTCATAAAAAATAGTTCTTTTATTTTCAGGAATATTGCAAACTCTATTCAAATTGTAGAGAACTCTGTCAAAAGCATGCTATTTAACCCATTCCCACCCGATATCGCTTTTTAAGCATCTAAAGAAAAAAGCTTTGGAAAACATTGTGGACAATGAAGAAATTGCTTGTAAAAAGCAATTTCTTCAATGTCCACAATGTTTTCTACCCAACAAGGGAAAGATTTTCTAAATCAACCATGCTTTGCTAGCTTACAGTACTTTCAGTTCTTTGATTTATAAATGTGTTTTTAAAGCGCAATTCTAACCCTTCATCAGATTATAACACTTAGACTAGTCCAAAATCAAAGAAGATGCAAAAAACTATTGAAATTGAGTAGACTTTGAAAACAAATATAATTTTAGAAAGAGAAAAAAATTGGAAGAAAAGATGATGTTGAACATCAGGAGATACTTTCCTCGGTTTTGAAAGAACTAGGGATTATTATAATTAGACAATCACTTTTCACTATCTGGCATCTGCAACAGAGTCAGTTAAGTATATGCAGATCTATAGAATAACATTACAGTTACCGTAATATTAATTTGTGGCATGTTCAGAAAGTAGCTCTGAAAATATAAGACCTACTCTCAATTACTCATCCCATTATTTCAATGCTTCTTTTGTTCTAGCAGAAAACTGGCAATTACAGTCTTCCAAAGTAATGGGTTTTCATTTTTCAGCTCTAATTGCCAAAGAACTACAGCGATAGCTTGTTTCCTGTCCCCCCCACCGTCCAGTTGTCAGTCTGTCCATTAAGTTTTCCTTGTTAACACTCTAGAGTCCACAGTTTTCTTTAGATTCTCTTTGACTTTCACAGAATGATTAAACCATCATAAGAATCGTTCTTTTTTAAAATTGGGTCCTATCCAATATGAAACACAGGAAAAGGGGCCTTATTTAAATGTTTTTAAGAAACTTTGTTAACTTTAAGAGTCATCAGTTTTCATCAGATTTTTTTCAAACTTTCAAGGAATGATTTTACCATCATAAGGATTGTTCATTTCGAAATTTGGTCTGATCCGTCAAGTGTCAAGGGAAAAGGAGCCTTATGAAAATTTAATCGAAAAATCCTTGTTAACACTCCAGTGTACACAGTTTTCATCAAATTCTCTTCAAACTTTATCAAATGTTTGTACAATCATAAGGATTGTCCCTTTCCAAATTGGGTCTTATCCGAGAAGAAACACTGGAAAAGGGGCCTTATGAAAGTTTTAAAAAACCTCCTTTTCAAACTTTTACTGAATTTTTGTACCATTATTAATATTGTTCCTTTTGAAAGTAGGTCTGATCTGTCAAGTGTCAAGGGAAAAGGGGCCTCATGAAAATTTATTTAAAAAATCTTTGTTGACACTCTAGAGTACATAGTTTTCATCAATTTCTCTTCAAACTTTCTCAGAATGTTTGTACAATCATAAGGATTGTCCCTTTCCAAATTGGGTCTTATCCGAGAAGAAACACTGGAAAAGGGGCCATATGAAAGTTTAAAAAACCTTCTTTTCAAACTTTTACTGAATTTTTGGTCTGATCTGTCAAGTGTCAAGGGAAAAGGGGCTTTATAAAAATTTATCTAAAAAATCTTTGTTGACACTCCAGAGTCCGCAGTTTTCATCAAATTATCTTCAAACTTTCACAGAATAATTCTACCATCATCAGGACTGTTCCTTTTGAAATTTGGTAAGATCCGTCAAGATTCAAGCTGCCATCATAGCCCAGTTGGTAGCACGTCGGACTGTCAATCTAGAGGTCCCAGGTTCGATCCCAAACGACGGCACTCATCCTTTCCAACTATTTGTCTCTCACCAATGGGTCGATAATCGTAGACCTATATAGCAGCTGGAGGCTAGGAAAGGATAATATGGTAGTACTGGTGTGAGAAATAAGATGCTCCAGCCGCCACAATATAACTGAAAGATTGTTGAAAGCAGTGTAAAAACCCATTCAAACAAACAAACCATCAAGATTCACAGGAAAAGGTGCCTTATGAAAAATCTTAATTTACACAATGATATCCCCAGATTTCAACAGATTCACTTAAAACTTTCACAGAATGATTGCACCATATTAAGGATTGTTCTTTTCAAAATTGGGTCGATCCGTTGAGAAACACAGGTAAAGTGGAAAATTTAAAAAAAAAACTCAGTAAATGCTATAAAGTCCACAGATTTCACTGGGTTGTCTTCATACTCTCACAGAACGATTAAACTTTTGAAAGGATAGTTATCTTCAAAATGGGGTCAGACCCATCAAGTAACATGGAAAAAGGGGCTGTTTGAAAATTTAATAAAAAATCTCAGCTAACACAATAAAGCCCTCAACTTTGATCGGATTTCCTTGAAACTTTCAAAGAATAATTGTAAGGTCATAACAACCATCCTTTTCTAAATGTGGTGCTCCAGCCGCAGCAATATGAGTGAAATACTGTTAAAAGTGGAGTTAAACCCCATTCAATCAATCAACCTTTTTGAAATCGGGTCCAAACCATGAAGAAACAAGAAAAGAGGCCTCATGAAAATTTCCTTTAAAAATCCTTGTTACCAAGTCTACAGTTTTCATCGGATTTTCTACAAACTTTTACAGTATGATAGCACAATAATTACAAGTGTTGATATTAACATTAGACCTGATCCATCAAGTATCACAGGAAAAGGACCTTTATGAAATTTGATTTTAAAATCCTTGTACCACAATAAAATCCAGTTATCATCGAATTCCGTTCAAACGTTCACAGAATGTTTGTACTAACATTAGGATAGTTTCTTTCCAAATTGGGTCTGATCTGTCTAGTATCCGGAATAGGGGCTGTATGAGAATTTTATAACAAATTCCTCATTAACACAAGAATGTCCTCAGTCTTTATTAGATACTGATACCATCAGATTGTACCATCATTTGCATTCTTCCTTTGTAAATTTGGTCTGATCTGTTAAGTTTCATTAGATAAGAGGCCTTCTGAAAATTTTATTACAAAAAGGTCATTATCACAATAAAGTCCTCAGTCTTTATCATTTTCTTCAAACTTTGATTGATTGAACTATTTTTAGGATTATTCCTTTGTAAATTGGGTCTGATTTGTCAAGTTTCACTGGAAAAGGAGCCTTATTACAACAAAATTCTTGACACAATTCAGTCACTGCTCAAGTGACTTAAGCGAAGTGCTCAAGTGAGCTATTGTGATCGCCTTTTGTCTGTTCTCCATCCGTTGTATGTTGTCTGTCAACAATTTCTTTAAACAACATCTTCCTCAAAACCACTCTGCCAAATAGAACCAATTTGGCAGAAATTTTCATAGAATGAAACCATCCTTAGGATGGTTCTTTTTGAAATTTGATCTGATCAGTCAAGAACCATGGGAAAAAGGACCTAATGGAAATTATATTACAAAATACAATCCATAGTATTCATCAAATTCTCTTTGAACTTTCACATATTGATTGGATAATCCTAGTAATTGATTCTTTTAAATGGGTAGGTATCAATAAAGTATCAGGGAAAAGGGGCCTTATGAGAACTTGATTGAAATATCTTTGTTAACACAATGCATTCCACAGTTTTTATTGGATTCTCTACAAAGATGCATGGAATTATTGTTGCATTAGAAACACAGCACAGATTATCATTCAAAACATTCTTGTTTATGTAATGAAGTTCACAATTATTATTAGATTGTCTTTAAAATTTCACAGGGGACTATTGTGGGGTCATAAGGAAAGTTCCATCTGAAAACATAGGAAAAGGGACCTTACGGATTTTCACTCAAAATAATCCTGTTTATGTGATGAAGTCCCTAATTGTTTTTGGATTCTGTTGAAAATTTCACAAAATGATTGTAGGGTCATAAGGAAACTTGCTTTTGAAAATGGAGTGGATCCATCATGAAACAAGGTAAAAGGGGCCTTAAGGATTGTTGCTGGAAATGATAAAAGGGATAAAGTCTAATTAATTATTTCTATTTTAAGCATTCTTCTTTAAGCAATTAAATTCCCTAAATATCAGATTACTTAAACGGAAAACTTGATAGCCAGTAGAATGTCTTTGGCCCTCATGGGCCTCTTGTTTTGTGGTAACTGTGCTACTTGAATGACAAAATGCTGACAGGCAGGTATGAGTCCACTTTGCAAAAATTCTAGTTTGTCTTTACTAAAAAAGAAAGAAAAACATTGCCAAGCTCTTTCACTAAAAAACATTTTTTTATCGTAGACCTTCAGACACCATTCAAGTATTTCCCACTGACCCAAGGAGGTGCCTATTTGATTTTGGGTCATATATGTCATCAGTCACAAATTATTTGTGTATTAAAGACACTTCAGATGGTAAAAAGAATGATGACAGTGAAACTGCTGGTTAGGTTATTTTCAACTTGCCAACATTTAAAGTTCAATATCTTGTCTTGCAGGCTGGCATGAGAAGTACCCTGACAATCCACTGTTTGATCCAAGCCCATTACTGAACAAATATGTTGCCGAGGGTAAACTTGGTAACAAGGTGGGAGAGGGTTTCTACAAGTCAAAGAAATAATTCTTTTGTGTGGCATCTAGTCAATAGCTATTCCATTTGCCAAATAAGACGAGAATTCCTGTATCTACAAGTGTGCTAAAATTAAGTTAATTGTTCTATTACTAGACAATTTTTTTGACTGGTTACAATTTAAAGAAGTTTCTGATTTTTTTAGTGGTGGAAATTTGAAAGTCTCTGTCCTTCTGGGTAGAAAATATTCTGGATAATGAAGATATTGCTTGGAACTAGCAATTACTCATTATTCACAATGTTATCTAAAAATTGTTTTCGGGGGGGGGGGTAATAAGGCAGGATTCTGTTGGAATGAGTTATGATGTGCAGGTAAACAAGATTTAGAAAAAATCCTGATCTAAGTGGAATTATATTGTAGATTACAATTCAAGTAAATGCTGTTTGGGGAAAATGCTTTCTTTAGGATAAAAAGCATTGTTGACAATACGAAATGACTTGTGATAAAGATCAGTTTATGTATTTCTTACTCTGATCTTTCTCTGCACAAGGATAATCTTATATTGTATATTTTGTCATAGAAAAAATTGAAATATATACATGTTTATATCTGTTGATTAAACTTGATTAAAGATCACATTATTATCATATTGATTTTGTTATGTATTTGTTACCATTCATTCTACATTTTGAACTTTTTTTGTATATCTGTGCAATTGTTATAAATAATTGGCTGCCTAATTCATTGTTATAAATTGTTTAGAGAAAAGCTTGCATAGAAGAAAAGTACAAATGCTGGTAAAAGTTGACTACCCCATTATTCTATCCAAGACAATAAATTAGTATCCTTACTGACACATTGAACTAATATTCTATGGAGCAATAATCATGTCTATATGACAAAATAGATAGGTGAACCTGCCCCGTTTACACTGCCTTTATTGTTAGATTAGGACAGGTTCCTCAGGCAATAAAGAAAATAGGTTTGGCTGGATGGCTGGCCACACTTATTGACCTCTGACAATATAATTTGACTGTGGTAAGGAACAACATTTATTCACAAGATATCTGCTCAGGGACTTTTTGACTGTTTAAATAAATGTTGGAGGTATAATCACACACTTGCCTGTTTCTTGTATTACTTCGGTATTCAGGAAACTTTGCTAGTCAGCAATAGCATTTTTATCTTGCCATGCATTTAGTCATCACTTTAAGGGTGTTAGGAGTGAGTTTGTCTGACTCCTGAGATCTAGATAACAAAGTGTGATACCTATCTTATTAGATAACAAAGAGTGATACCTATCTTGTAAACCTAAGTGGGATAGCAGCTGAAAGGATGTCGTGGTGGTACTGGTGCGAGATATACCAGGTATCTAATGTAAGGCGCTCCAGCCGCCGCGACATGACTGAAAAATTGTCAAAAAGCGGCGTTAAACCCCATTCAAACAATACTGCCCGTAATTAGTTGTTGAATTTACGCGTCGGTAATATCGTCAAACTTGAGCTATCAATCGAACTAAGGCGACATTTAAAGGGTAGGCACTAATTTTAAAGAGTACGGGTAAAATTAAGGGACTTTGATTTGGGCAGGGCGATTGAGAAAGGGGCAGGGCTTCGCACTTTGAGGGCAGGGCGCCGTTCTGAAAGTGCCTAGCTAGAGCTCTGCAGAAGGCAAATTACTCACTTTATTTTTGAAAGACTGCACAATATTGAAACCATGATCGCATCTACGCTGAACGGAATATTGGTTGGTGTTTTCGTAAGCAAACGGAGTCTTTACACTTACTATGAACTGTACAGAATCCTGGTATAACGCCAGTTTCAAAATGCACAGTTGTTTGGTGGAGACAGGTTATGAAAAATAATAAATCGGACCTAATTTGGTACTACTTCTCTCCTGATCTAGCAATGTCCTAATTCATTTTCTGGATATCTGGCACTGGAAGACGTCAACGTCCACCAAAAATTGACCAATCGTTGGCCCTGCCAACTAACTCAATTGGCCACGCCCACCGACTCCAACAGGAAGTCCCGCTTCGATTTTTAAAGCTGCTATATTGAAAAAAAAACATTGGCCAGCAGCATTTAACAAACAAGTAGAATTGTTTGTTGGCGACCTAAACGTCGTAACTACAGCTTGAATAAGCTGTAGTTACGACGCTTAAGTCGCCAAACCAACAATAAAGGTTAACAAAAATGGCGGCCTATGTCGATGTTGAAAAGCTCAGGTCCGGGCTGAATGAATTACTTGATTGGTCGGTTTATTCCTTGATTGACAGCCGCGAATGGTCAATTCAAGGTGTGTGACTTTCTTTTGGTGTAGGCCGCCGTCATAGCGCAGTCGGTAGCGCATCAGACTCTAAATCTTCAATCACTGGATGTCATTGATTCGATCCCTGGCGGCGGCACATATACTTTCCGACACGTGTCTCTCACCAATGTGTGGATAATCGTTAACCTATGTGGGATAGAAGCTGGAGGCTAGGAAAGGATTTAGTGGTAGTGCTGGAGTGAGAAATACCAGGAATCCATTTTTAGGTGCTCTAGCCGCCGCGATATGACTGAAATACTGTAAAAAGTGGCGTTAAACCCCATTCAATCGATCAATTTCTTCATGAGTACGTTCGCGTCAGTTTGCTTTTCTGGTGAAATACGGCTTTGCTTATCTTCTTTGGTGACCAAGACGTTAAAGTCACCAAACCAATTTTTAAAACAAGGTCACAAAAATGGTTGCCAGTGTTGGAGTTCAAAACTCATTTCTTGACTGAATAAATGATTTCATTGGTCGACTCGTAATATGATTGAGAAGTTTATGTACATTTGTATAAAAAGATGATTTTAAGTACCATAGGTTTAGGGCCTGACGTTTTCAAGAATGTCACTTTAACTTGAATGTCCTTGAACTCCTAGATTACAGGTTAACCGGGGTATAAAAATAAACCACTGCGCGCCTGCCTCGGTCATATCTGCCATTACATCTGGCAGAATAACCGTGCAACAGGCATGTCATAAGAGGCGACAAAAGGGTCATCATTTTATCTGTTTTTGTTGTTGTTGACATTCCTCATTTAACATTGTATATGGTTTGTATGTTTTATCTTGAATTGTCTTTAAATTTCTTGGGTGCTAAATGACAAAAACTATCGATGAGCCAAAAAGACTCCAACCAATAAATCAATCAAACAACCAATCAGTCAAATGATAATCTTTAAGTTGAGAAAAAAAAGTGTTTCTCGTCGGTTTGAAACCAGCGTGTGTTGCTTCAAGTCATTACCCTCTGCAACACTCGACCGATTGTAGCATCTATAGTATATAGTATTACATCTTTGTGTTGGACAACGTAACTCTCCGAGTAAAGGTACATAGCGTGTGGCTCTTGCAACCCTGGTAACATATGAAATACTTGTGATTTTCGCATGTCCTCGGGGTTGTAAGTTCAACGCGCCTTGTACCTGTAGGTCAAAGTAGGTCAAACAAAAATCTCTCTTCCACTTTGCGTAACTAGTACAGTTTGCGACAAATAACCTTAGAATTAATGAATATACTTGCCTTACTGCACGTTCTAATATCTTCATTTCTGCTTTGTCTACAATGGATTGTTTTTAGCTAACCTGAGCACGAAAAGCTCATGGTGAGGTATTTTGATCGTCCGGCGTCCGCCGTGTGTCAACAATCTTAAAATGACATCTTCCTCTAAACCGCTTGGCAGATTTCAACCAAATTTGGCAGGAATGTTCCTTGGGTGGTGCCCTTTAAAAAATTGCTAAAAGAATTGACATCCGTTTAAAACTCTTGTTGTCATGGCAACAAAACTGAAATTTTAATGAAAACTTTAAAAAAAAATCTCCTTACCTAGAAGGTATAGAGCCTTGATATTTGGCATGAAGCATCAGCACAATGACTTCTTTCAGAATTGCTAAAATCATCACCCTCGGGTACCCAGGGGCGGAGCCTCGGGGGGGGGGGGGCTTGAAAAGAAATAAAGAAGGACTTTAAAGATATATCTCCTCCAATACCGCTGGGCGGATTTCAACCAAATTAGGCAGGAATGTTCCTTGGGTGGTGCCCTTTAAAAATTGCTAAAAGAATTGACAATCGTTTAAAACTCTTGTTGCCATGGCAACAAAACTGAAATTTTAATGAAAACTTAAAAAAAAAATCTCCTGACCTAGAAGGCGTAGAGCCTTGATATTTGGCATGAAGCATCAGCACAATGACTTCTTTCAGAATTGCTAAAATCATCACCCTCGGGTACCCAGGGGCGGAGCCTCGGGGGGGGGGGGGGGGGCTTGAAAAGAAATAAAGAAGGACTTTTAAAGATATATCTCCTCCAATACCGCTGGGCGGATTTCAACCAAATTTGACAGGAATGTTCCTTGGGTGGTGCCCTTAAAAAATTGCTAAAAGAATTGACAATCGTTTAAAACTCTTGTTGCCATGGCAACAAAACTGAAATTTTAATGAAAACTTAAAAAAAAATCTCCTGACCTAGAAGGCATAGAGCCTTGATATTTGGCATGAAGCATCATCACAATGACCTCTTTCAGAATTGCTAAAATCATCACCCTCGGGTACCCAGGGGCGGAGCCTCGGGGGGGGGGGGCTTGAAAAGAAATAAAGAAGGACATTTAAAGATATATCTCCTCCAATACCGCTGGGCGGATTTCAACCAAATTTGGCAGGAATGTTCCTTGGGTGGTGCCCTTTAAAAATTGCTAAAAGAATTGACAATCGTTTAAAACTCTTGTTGCCATGGCAACAAAACTGAAATTTTAATGAAAACTTTAAAAAAAAATCTCCTGACCTAGAAGGCGTAGAGCCTTGATATTTGGCATGAAGCATCAGCACAATGACTTCTTTCAGAATTGCTAAAATCATCACCCTCGGGTACCCAGGGGCGGAGCCTCGGGGGGGGGGGGCTTGAAAAGAAATAAAGAAGGACTTTTAAAGATATATCTCCTCCAATACCGCTGGGCGGATTTCAACCAAATTTGGCAGGAATGTTCCTTGGGTGGTGCCCTTTAAAAATTGCTAAAAGAATTGACATCCGTTTAAAACTCTTGTTGCCATGGCAACAAAACTGAAATTTTAATGAAAACTTAAAAAAAAAATCTCCTGACCTAGAAGGCGTAGAGCCTTGATATTTGGCATGAAGCATCAGCACAATGACTTCTTTCAGAATTGCTAAAATCATCACCCTCGGGTACCCAGGGGCGGAGCCTCGGGGGGGGGGGGGACTTGAAAAGAAATAAAGAAGGACTTTTAAAGATATATCTCCTCCAATACCGCTGGGCGGATTTCAACCAAATTTGGCAGGAATGTTCCTTGGGTGATGCCATATGAAAATTGCCAAAAGAATTGAAATCCGTCAAAACTTATGCTGCCATGGCAACAAAACTGAAATTTTAATGAAAATTTTAAAAATTACCTCCTTCTGACCCCGAGGGTGTAGAGCCTTGATATTTGGCATGAAGCATCAGCACAATGACATCTTTCAGAATTGCTAAAAATCTTCACCCTCGGGTACCCAGGGGCGGAGCCTCGGGGGGGGGGCTTATATAGAAATAAAAAAGGATTTTTAAACAACATCTCCTCCAAAACCGCTCGGCGGATTTCAACCAAATTTGGTAGGAATGTTCCTTGGGTGATGCCATATGAAAATTGCTAAAAGAATTGAAATCCGTTAAAACTCTTATTGCCATGGAAAAACTGGAATTTTAAGTAGAACTTAAGAAAATATATCCTCCTAACCCAGAGGGCCTAGAGTCTTGATATTTTGCATGAAGCATCAGTACATTAACCTCTTTCAGAATTGCTCAAATCACCAACTTCAGGCTCCGCCCCTGGGGGGTGTTTTAGAAATATAGAAGGATTTTTAAAACGACATCTCCTCCCAAACCACTAGGCTGATTTCAACCAAAGAATTTAATCAGTTGAAAACTCTGGTTGCTTTGACAACAAGAGTTTCCATGTAACATCAGTACATCGACCCCTTTCAAAATTGATAAATTTTAGAGCCACAGGGTGACTAGGCTGAAATAGAAATAAATACGGCAACCCTTTCAAAACTATTTGGCCAATTTAAACCAAATTGGGCTTGTTGATTTTAGTTAAATGTTAAAGGAGGTTTTCTCCCGACCCAGTTTGTATTAGGCATTGAAGAAAAAAATAGCCTTATCTCAGATGAGCGCCAGGGCCACTGGCCCTCTTGTTATGAGATTTATCGTCACTTTCAACAGCAATGCAGTAATGTAGCGCAACTAATGAACCTCTTGTTGGCTTCCTGTCGTTTCTCCTAGTAGAACCACGACATTCAATAATAGCAACCAGCTTCTAAACACGTCTAAGCAAGCTCATTCGGTGACAGACAACCTAACAGGCATGGTAATCCTGGTACAACTGGTCACAATTCTAATATGTGACCCTTACGGGCTCTTTATCGGAAATTTGGCCCATTTTTTTATCTCTACAGGACCCATGTATATCAAAAACAAAACAAAACAAAAAAACCCGAAGAAACCGAGAACTTTAAATTCAAACCTCTGTTGAAGCTGTAATACTCGATTACAATGTTCTTTGGGTCCATAGAATATGCAAATATTTTATAAACCATAAAGGAAAGGCCAATATTTGCCCCAACACGGTAACAATAGCAGGTCGGATTCACCGAATAAAAGTCAGCTCCTAGAAAATCGAAAAGTGTAAACGGCAAAGTTTGAAATGAAGCGATTTTTGGTTAGATTTGTTTGATTTTCTTAGTATCTATATATCCACCACAGTAGAAATCTCATAGAAATCCTGATTGTGTGTCTACTTTGGGTCCTAGTTGTGCGACCCATAATGGGCTCATATATCTTCCCATACAAAATGTGCTAGCTGTTAAAAGACGCTAGTCCTAATGAGTTTAGCCAAATTTCTGAAAGAAAGTTCGAGGAACCAGGTCCAGAATTGACGACCATAGATTGTTACCTGTATTCGGAAGTTAACTGTCTTCTTTTCCCGTCATTTAATAATTTGAGAGGCATTTATTTATTTAATTTGGGTGACTGCTTTAGTGTATGCTATTCAGTTTGTGAATGGCGAACTACTATGTTGTAAGAACTTGTGTCCTAAGCCATTTTCTCCATTCGTACGTATCAATAAAGTATTTATATTGTGTATATATCGAGAAGGAAATGATAACAAAAGTGTTTTAACTTAATAGAGTGTTGGCGAGCTTGTATATTTGTCGCTATAACCCTTTCCCACACAACAAAATTAAGACTGGTTCGTTATCATAGAAGATGCAGACTATTATTTCACATTAATAAAATTTTAAAAATCTTTGTCTTTCTGGTTAGAAAACATTGTGGGTAATGAACAAATTGCTTATTACAAGCAATTTCTCCGTTATCCATAATGTATTCCAAAGCCCTTTTCTCTAGGACCGTAAAAAGTGGGATCGTGTGGGAATAAGATTGTAAAAAATCTTTGTCTTTCTGGGTAGAAAACACTGTGGATAACCAACAAATTGCTTATTACAAGCAATTTCTTCATTACCCACATTTTTTGCCAAGCATTTGTGTTGAGGGGCGTAAAAAAAGCGGGATTGGGTTAATGAATTGTGTGTCAACCAACTCTGGTTGTTCATGCGCGATAAAACGCAATTCATTCACCCATTCATCGTTATTGCACACATAATTATGCCATTCATGTTTAGATTTTAATTTTAGTTTAACATACATTTAATGTGCATGATTATATATCATATATTATATACCCTTTCCGAGTCGAATAGAATCCCTTTACAGAAAATTCATTTAAATAAAAGAATTGAGGGCACGGGGGAGGCCTTATTTGGGGTCTTCTTCTTAATTATGAGAGGCGTAGGCTATGATAAGACAGCAGTTATGTGCAGGCTGATCTTTTTTTTCCTCCTGCTGAAAAACAGAGATATTTCAAAATCGACAAGACAAGGGATTAACACATAATGAATGTCTATTTCGGATCTGACTTTCCTATGTTTAACCCATTTACAGATACAAAATTTTAGACTGGTCTAAATTCGAAGGAGCTGCATTAGACAATTTTTAGTTGATAAAATCTTAAAATTCCTTTGTCTTTCGGGATAGAAAATATCGTTGATAAGGAAGACATTACTTGTGATAAACATTTTTTTTTTTTTTCGTTATCAACCATGTTTTCGGAAGCCTCTGTTGAGAGTTTCAGGGAGAATATAGGAAAGGATTAAACGTTTTCAGAATAGTTTACAAAATGGCCTCTGTTCGATACATTTTTGACATACATGTATAATAACTTCCTTATTTTTGTGACTTTCAAGTTTCGGATGAATGTTTTCAAGTAGCTATTTGAGCTTTCTAAAATTCCCATTTTCCTAGATAGACATCACCTCATTCTATACTACTCAAAATTTTACAGGGATCAAAGTCTGTCGTCTTTCCTACACAATTTCACGGATCGCCTCTGGTAATCAAAAAAAAATCGATTGAACAACAAAATCATTTATTTAGACCGAAAGAAAACTTCGAACTCCGACTTTTTTGTTAATAATTCAAGTTGGTTTGACGACTTGATACAGATAATTCAAGTTGTAGTAAAGGCGTCCAGGTCACCAACCAAAGGTTTTTGTCATTTGTTCAATATCCCTGCGCCGCGGTCATAGAGCAGTCAGTAGCGCATCAGTCTCCCAATCTTCAAACATGGGATGTCATGGGTTTCGATCCCCGGCGGCGGCACATATCCTTTCCGACTATTTGTCTCTCACCAATGGATAGATAATCGTAAACCCATGTGGGATAGCAGCTGGAGGCTGGGAAAGGATGTAGTGGTAATACGGGTGTGAGAAATACCAGGAGTCCATTGTTAGGTGCTCCAACCGCTGCGATATGATTGAATACTGTTAAAAGTTGCGTTAATCCCCATTCAATCAATCAATCAATCAGTCAACCATATCCCTGACCACGCTTTTTTCACAATAATGCCGTTTATTATCCTAATCCAACTACAATGTCGAAGGTCAGCGATCCGTCAATTTTGTCTCTCTTAAATTGATGTCTGCAGGAGTTTGTTAACCCTTTCCTGTTTTTAGACTTGTCCAATTTGAAAGAAGTTGCAGGCGACAAAACTAAATTGAATGCATTTTGAAAATTAACGAACCAACAGAGTAGAAAATATTGTGGAAAAGGAAAAAATTGCTTGTTACAAGCAATTTCTTCTTTTCCCACAATGTTTTCTCAAGTATAAAATCACAGGGACGTAAAGACCAGGGATTAACCAGGAAAGGGTTAAGGGGCTTTGACCTCGGACAATTGACCAACCGATGACCCCGCCTACTGACTACCTAGGCCCCTCCCATAAACTCCAACAGGAAGTTCCGCTTCAATTTTTAACAGCGTTAGTTTGCAAAATTTATGACCAGTTGCGTATAACGAAAAAGCAAAATGGTTGGTTGGTGACCTAAACGTCGTAACTACAGCTGAAAATTCACATACGCGCTCAGTATTAACCGATCCCAACATGCGAAAATTTTAGAATGGTCCAAATTGAATTAAGATACAGACGACATTCATTAATGCCAGTGATATTCTAGTTGATTTGGTAAAATTTGATACGAAATGTAGCAGCATTTTTTACGATGGTTAACTAAATGATATCTGTGCAACGCCACATAACTTTGTCATTATTCTAAAGATTTCGGTCAAAGGGCTAGGTTCACTAATGGGCTAAAATGGCCCTGTTAAAATTGAAAAATAAAACTGTTTATTTTCATTCAAAAGTCACACATTTTTTTTATTTGTTTATTTATTAATTTTTTTTTTTTTTATTTATTTATATTTTTTTTTTTTTTTTGAAAGATATCATATTGTTTTTATATGGCATCTCTTCAGGAATGTGTAAAAGATAAAAAAAAAAAAAAAGCCGTTTTATTCTAAATTTCCATAAAAACGCTTATTTACAGTTGTTATGGATTAAGGTTGCTATGGTAACTTTTGGTAACAAAAAACTTCACTTGTTATTCTTTTTTTCTTGACACATAGACCCTAAACTATCACATGACGATGTTTCAGGAAAAATTCAAAGAGGGCCAAAATGACCATTTCGTGAACCTATCCATTTTGTTATGTTACCAACTTATCGGTATTTAAACTTTTCGTAATTTGTAGTGTTTAAAATGACCAGTTTTAAACTTACTCGAACATTTTTAGTCGGTCTAGTTGATTGCGTCAGCTAAAGTTTTTGTTGTTGTTCTGGGTATCGTTTTAAGGTGCTTAGTTTTTTTTCTCCGTTTATTTGGAGGATGGGGGTGAGAAGGAGGGATGTCCGCAAAATCCATAATTTAAAGTCATTTTCAAGAAACTTTATTTTGCAACTTTGGGTACTAGATTTCCGACATGTCATCACAGATTTAGTTCCAAGTTCGACAATATTATTGACTGATTAATAAAAAACTGTGATAAGTCAATAATAAATTGACAAATCGCGGCTGTCAATCAAAGAATCGATTGACCACTCAAATCATGCATTCAAAACGGAAGTGAACTTTGAACTCCAACATCGGTCGTCATTTATGTATTGCATTTTTGTTAGTTTGGCCACGTGAACGTCGTAACTACAGCTTGAATAAGGTCGCAAACAAACTATTCTTCTTTTTTTTTGTTACGTGGTTGTGACTATAAATTTTGCACTTTAACGCCGTTTGATTTCGAAGTGGAACAGCCTGATTGAGTTCAGTGGGCGGGACCAACGGAGTAAGTGGGCGTGGCCAGCGATCCGTCAATGCATTGGGGTTTACTTGGCGTGTTCAATATGCCAACAGTGCTTCCATATCAGACTTGCTGGACCGATGCACATGTAGTTTGCGGAAAACATCTTGCGAAAAGGAGAAATTGTTTGTAACAAGTTATTTCTTCTTTTTTCCACGGTATCTTATAGTCTATATGTTTGGCCCTTTTCAATTAAAAAACAGATCTGAATTGTCGTCTCCATTCCAAAGGGAAAAGGAAAAACTGCTAAAACTCCCGCTTCTCTCATTAGTTTTTACATAATGTTAGCTTCTTTAGACCTAAAAAGATACGCCCTTCAATGCCATAGGGTAAGGAGAAATGGAGGAACTCTACTTAACTTCAACCACTTTGGCTTTATAAGACTCTTAATTTGTCGCGTCATGAGAGGTATACGGAAAACTAGTGCGTGTAACTAGGGCTTGCAAATGATTTCATCTAACCCTCTCGATCTGAGAATTCGTTGTAAAAGACCTACGATAATTGACAAATCGCGGCTGTCAATCAAATAACTAGTCGACCAATGAAATCATTCATATAGACCAGAAATGAGTTTTAAATGCAACATTGGCCGCCTTTTTTGTTAACCTTTTTTTTTTGCGTTTCAAACGATGTAACTACAGCTTATTCAAGCTGTAGTTACGACGTTGAAATCGCAAACCAGCAATTCACATTTTTGTTGATTGCGGCTTGCCATAAATTTTGCATAACGCCTTCAAAAATCGAAGCGATACTCACTGACGGAGTCATTGGGCTTTGCCAACTGAGTGAATGGCCGGGACTAGCGATTGGTGAATTTTAAAGACCTTCAAATAGCATAAATACCATGAATTCACACTTTCGTTGTCCTGTTACTGTACTCATGTTTAGTGAGGCGAAAAAAATACATCGTCCTTGAACATTACATGAAATACACAACCTTATTTGCGTCCAGGGGCCCGTGTGACGGATAGATTGCTACACCTCAAAGTTCGGGTAAGTC
This sequence comes from Fragum fragum, assembly GCA_946902895.1. Taxonomy (NCBI): domain Eukaryota; kingdom Metazoa; phylum Mollusca; class Bivalvia; order Cardiida; family Cardiidae; genus Fragum; species Fragum fragum. Next base: position 15,616,089 of record OX336365.1, read on the forward strand.
TTTTAAAATATCATATATTGCGTACGTTGATAGAAATATTTTGAAGTATGTCACCTCCGAAGAATAATATATTGTAGACAAAAAGAAATCTGTTTTCTATACTCGATGTTTTATTATCAACATTATTGGCATGTGGATTGCCAAAGAAATACCGGTACTTAGTTCCAGTTGCCAAATGCCAGCGAGCTAACGGCATTGTGTCTGTCATACGTCCGTCCGTACGCTAGTTCATAAACTTTTTCTTAAAAAATCTTCTCCTCAGAAACTGATTGTCAGATCTCAACCAAACTTTACAGGATTGTTACCTAGATGGTCCACTTTCAGATTTCCTTCGTAGAACATTATTGTTTGAAAGAAGTTGAAAGTGGATTGTCTAGATTCCTTCAAACAATAATGTTCCATGAAGAACTCTGAACTCTGGTTGCCACGGTGATCAAAGTAGAAATCCTTTAAATATATTTTCTTTCAAACTATTCAATTGATTTAATAGATTTTTTACACAGATGATCCTCGGGACTTGCATGAATTTATTCTGATTTGTCTTCGCGTCTTTTATCGGTGGAGTTTTTTTAGCATAAATTTGTAGTTGTTATAGTATACTTCATTAGCGGTCTTAAAGAGACAACACATACTATTTAGCAGGTTAGTCAAATTAGTAAATTATCTCCCTTGTATATTGCACCTTATTAGGAAATAAGGTTTGTTGGTTATATTGACTTTTGAACCAATTGCTAGAAAAGAAAAGATTTAGACTTGTCCAAATGGAAAAGTGTTGTAGATGATAATTTAAGATGATGAAACTTAAAAAACTTGGCAGAAAATATTATGGAAATGAAAGAAACAAAATCAGGGCCATTGTGGACGGAACTTATTTTCCATAAATGGAAATAGATCTACAATAGAGTCTACCCTAGAACACAAAAAATAGGAGCTTCACTCCTACAGTGTTAGAATCTTATGATATGGATTAATGATTTTTTTATTTATTTATTTTTTTTTCAAAAGCAATAATATTTGATGCAGTGTCCTTTTATTAACACAAAAGGTTTTTATGCATTAGAGATTTTCATACAGAATGTTTATGAAACTTATGTCATGGGTACAATAATTATCTCCTCTTCAACTTCATCATTAGGCAACATTACAGACCAACTCCTGTAACGTGATGCTACCGGTATTTTATTTTTGACAACAAAACTTCACACAAGTGTTGACCATGACCGTAGGTATCCTGAAGGTTTAAGGTCACATGCGTCTAAGGTCAAGGTCACATATTATTGGGGGGCGGGGGTAACAATTTTTGTGCATTTACTTAATAGCTATATAACCAAAACAAAAACCATAACCCTAAAACTTCACCCAGGTATTGATGGTGATGCAGGGAATATACTTGTATTAATCTTCGTCATGCTGCAAAATTGCATTACAATCAATGGGCTGACAGTAATCATTGTGTATTAATATATATATATTATAAACAATTCTGGATTAAAACGGATAAGCAGGGTGTGTAGACTAAGATCAGACTGCAAATATGTGCAGGCTGATCTTGACCTATACCTCCTGCCAAAACAGGAATAATCCGGGTTTAGCATGACAAGGGTAAAATTTCTCAATTGTCGTGGTATCAAACTTACTATGTTTGAAAATAGCTTTTCAACTAAGAATTTGCGTAAGCCGAACACGCCCTTTGAAATCTGACAGGAAGTACCACTTCGATATTGAACAGCGTTATATTGCCAACTTTATTGACAGTTATATGGAAAAAAATGATTTGATGGCGACCTAAACTTCCTAACTACAGCTTGAATAAGCCGAAATCACAACGTTTAAGTCGTCAAACCAGAAATAATACTTCTAGCAAATGTCGACCAATTGCGGAGTTCAAAGTATGATTCCGGTTTGAAATGAATCATTTGATTGGTCTATCGATTTCTTGATTGACAATGGCGATCCGTCAGATGTGAAACTTCACCGATGTGTGGCGCATATTATAGCACTTTGACTTTGTTTCCATATCGTCTTTTTCATACTTAACTAAACTGCATTCTACAATAAGGGTAGCTTGGGAATGTGATGACGTTTAATTTGACAGTCTGCTTATTTGAATGTTTGTCCGTCTGCTTTACTTGCCCGACCGAACTCTCTTACACATAAGAGCAGGTTCTCACATTTGAGCAAACAAAAGTTGATTTTTTTAGTAGAAAACGTTGTGTAAAATAAAGAAATTGCTTCTTCATTTTACGCAATGTATTCCTAAATGGGTTTCTTAAGGGGCGTCACTGTGAGGGAAAATTAGTTTTCTAAAGTTTAAAGCGCTCATTGCGCTCGTGTTCGGAACTTATGAATGGCATGAGCTTATGTCATGGAATTTAAAACACCATTTCCGTACTGTCATATTTAAAAAAAAAGAAGAAAGAAAGGAAAAGACAAACCTAAAGCAAGAGCGATTTGTATTCTTATTATTTTATTAAAATTCAAGGCGAAACTTATTTTATGTAAGATTCGTTTATCAAGATTCAAGCGATTTGATTGACTGAAATTATTGTTCATACTTATATGAACAAACTTTTGAGCACTCTACTATTTTGCATACATGCGCAAAAAGTAGATCAAATTATTTTTACACAAACTAGTAAATATTTGCCGTGTTTTGCTTGATGGCATTACATTATAGGAAAAGAAGAGAATACTTTTTTATTTTAATTGAGATATGAACCGAAAAGCTTAATCACTCTAATGTATGAATCCGCTTCAAAAAATGTTCTCTTCGTTTTTTAATAAAAATCTTTGGATTAATCTGCAATGGAACTGTATTAACCCTTTCCTGTTTATTGAAATTTTACACTGTTCCAAACTCAAAGGTTTAGCAGACGACAGTTTAAATTCGAATTATTTTTGAAAAATAATCATTCAAAAGGGTAGAAAATATTGTGAAAAAAGAAGAAATTGCTTGATACAAGTATAAAAATGCAGGGACGTAAAAACAAAGGGATTAGACATAAAGGGGTATTCATTACCCTCTTTGCTGACTATCAGTCGAAATTGCACATGGAGTACATTTGTCTTCAATTGCTTGAAATTCAGAGTTGAAATTAGGAATTTAGCTGCTTTTTTTACAGAAAGGTTATCTAATACAACTGAATTGAGTCTTATTAACGGTTTGTTTGACCCGTATACTAACCTCCGACACGAGGTCGACAGAGGTACCAAACTGTGTTATTGTGCACAATTTAAGTTCAAGAAAACCCTATCTCTAAGAAGTATTAAGCGCCTTGACCCATTCCCACACAGCAAAATTTTAGACTGGTCCAAATTGAAAGAAGCTGCAGACGACAATTTAAAGTTGATGGAATTTTATTTTTTCTTTTCATCTTTTGGGATAGAAAACATTGTAGATAATGAAGAAATTGCTTGTTACAAGCAATTTCTTCATTTTCCACAATGTTTTCTAGAACTGTTTTATTGAGGGGCGTAAAAAGGAGGGATTGAGTTGGAATGGGTTAAATGTTCGTGATTTTTCTTGGACTTGGCTATCGCATAGAGGTAACACATTGAATTTAAACTACATTCCCATCAAAACATTATCATTTTTGAGGTAAAGAGTATATAAAAAGATGTCAGAATCACCTGTATCACAAATAAAAATCTGCGTATTCATCATTTTCTTCTTGCTCCGGTGATTTACTAAATTACATTGTGTTATATGATGATATAACTGATATCGTATTTATATAAAACCATTAAACTCTCTCTCTCTCTCTCTCTCTCTCTCTCTCTCTCTCTCTCTCTCTCTCTCTCTCTCTCTCTCTCTCTCTCTCTCTTCTTCTTCTTCTTCTTCTTCTTCTCTCTCTCTCTCTCTCTCTCTCTCTCTCTCTCTCTCTCTCTCTCTCTCTCTCTCTCTCTCTCTCTCTCTCTCTCTCTCTCTCTCTCTCTCTCTCTCTCTCTCTCTCTCTCTCTCTCTCTCTCTCTCGCTCTCTCTCTCTCTCTCTCCCTCTCTCTCTCTCTCATTCCCCCTCTCTCTCCCTTTTTCTCTCTCTCCCTCGTTGGGTTGAAAGGTTATATTTGATAGATAGATAGATAGATAGATAGATAGATGGATGGATAGATAGATAGATAGATAGATAGATAGATAGATAGATAGATAGATAGATAGATAGATAGATAGATAGATAGATAGATAGATAGATAGATAGATAGATAGATAGATAGATAGATAGATAGATAGATAGATAGATAGATAGATAGATAGATAGATAGATAGATAGATAGATAGATAGATAGATAGATAGATAGATAGATAGATAGATAGATAGATAGATAGATAGATAGATAGATAGATAGATAGATAGATAGATAGATAGATAGATAGACGGACGGACGGACGGAAAGACGGACGGACGGACGGAAAGACCGAGGGAATGACAGAACGAAGGTTGAAAGGATTGACAGGTGGTCGGACGAACAGATGGGTTAATCGATGGATTGTAACACATGCGCTTTGATTTAAGTGAAAGTTGCCGAAAAAATTTTTTTGAAGATACGGGTTTCGAATCCATGACCCTAGGACAAAGTTAACCCATTCCCACTCAGTCCCTCCTTTTTACGCCCCTCCAAAAAAAAAGCTTTGGAAAACATTGTGGAAAATGAAGAAATTGCTTGGATCAAGCAATTTCTTCATTATCCACAATATTTTCTATCCAAAAAGACGAAAAAATTAAAAATTCCACCAACTTGAAATTGTCGTCTGCACATCCTTTCAATTTGGTCCGGTCTAAAATTCCACTGTGTTGGAATGGGTTAAACGTTTTGATACCATCGTGGGTCTGTTGTTGATGTTGTTTGTTTGTGCGAGTGTTTGTTTATTTTGTTGTTGGTAATAGTGAGACTTTCAGGGGTTATATTTTTCTTCATTAAACAGGAGAGACTGAAAATGAAATTAAAAAAAACTTCACGCGTGTACTAAGCGGAGACAAAGATCACCCTTCATATTCACACAGTCTGATCAGAGTCTTTAATGTGCGCCTAGCCAGAAACTGGCATATAATTTCATACAACCCATTTCATGATTTATTGGTTCCTTTTCGTCGCTACCGTAGGATTTGCTCTTATGACCTCTTACCCCTAAGAAGAGGGGGGATGAGTGCAAAGATACAACAATACTGGGAGCCCCGCCCGGTTCTTTAACGTGCTCGAAGTAAAGCAGCGTCACATGGGACTTCGGTTTAACGTCTCATCCGCAAAACAGCTTGTACGTCGGATCAGCCAAGGGCTCAAACCAGCTACCTTCAGTTTTTGAAGCCGGTGTCTACCAACTGAGCTGATTAGGCTGACGAATGTCAAGGTTGCTAATATAAGCACATGTCAGTGTAACGCGCATGCGGACTGCGTCTGACGTAAGAACTTGTCAGGGTTTAAAATCGCTAATCTTGTTTCAAGATCTTGCACAAACTGCTTTTTAATCTCTTCTATTTTTACAATGAATGAGTTTTAATGTCATATATCGTATAAATCACATCGATAAAAACTGTATTCATGTGTATTTTATTGCCGTCTCGCAATCGTGTCATTCAGCTCCCCGTTGGATGGGTGCATGGGCTATGGTTAACCCATTAACAGACGACATAGAATTAAATTGGTCTAAATTTAAAGAAGTGGTCCAAATTTATAGAAGTCGCAGGCGACAATTTAAGATTGGTGATTTTTGTGGGGGGAATTGTTTTTTAGATTTTGGGCTAGAAAACATTGTGGACAACGAAGAAATTGCTTTTAACAAGCAATCTCTTCAATTTTGCAAAATGTTTTCTTAATTTTCTTATTTTTCTTGGGGGACGTCATTGATTGCATTAGGTTAACCCGTTACCAGACAAAAAAAAATTAGACTGGTCTAAATCTAAAGAGGTTCTAGACTACAATTTTTAGCTGGTAGATTTTTAAAATTCTAAGGGTTTTGTTTGTTTGCTTGTTTGTTTTAGGAAAACAAACAATTTCTTCACTTTCCACAAAGTTCCAAGGCTTTTTCCTAGGGGAGCGTTAAAAGAGGGATTTTCTGACAATGTCTTTAACATGCTTTCGTCAATTTTTAATATATCATCGAGATTCGTGTAAAAAGTTTCAAAACTTCGCTATGTTTATTAAACAGTTGGGTATCTTTGTGTCGAATTGACTTGTCTCGAATAATTGAATTGGTGGAAATGGAAGGTCCCGGGTCCCTTTTCATACATTGTGTAGAGTTTACCAAGTACTTTTCCATGGCGTATCAGTTGGACAATCGCGGCTGTCAATCAAGGAATATGTCGACAAACCAAATCATTCGTTTTAGCCCGGAATTGAGATTTTAACTCCAACATTTTTGTTGGTTTGGCGACTTAAACGTGGTAAATACAGCTTAGTCAAGCTGTATTTACGACGTTTAGGTCACCAACCAACCATTCTGCTTTTTTGTTACATGCTACTGGCCATAAATTTTGCAAAGTAACGGCATTTGAAATGTCGGTGGGATTTCCGGTTGGAGCCAGTTGGTGTGGTTAAAGGAGTAAATTGATTGGTCAATTAAGTATTTAGCCTCCGCAAGCAATTTAGTCGTTATCGACCTTTACCTGAGAACTAACGACTTCATCCAATCACATTAAATTAAATCTATAGTGAATTTAGAAGATTTGCCACGAAGAAAGAATATTTTTCGTGAAAATTGCATTAAGAGCTATTGGAAAGGCAGATGGTTTTTCTCTCAAAATTTTCGTGCAAATCTGTTCAAGCTTCAGGGCGACATTGAAATTATAGTAGAACTTGGTCAAAATGATCGATTGACGGTTCGGCTCTGTCACTTAAACAATCGATTAACCAATCGAATTATTCATCCGGAACGGAGGTCAAATTTTAATCTTTGACATTTATGGCAAATATTTCTGGTGGTTTGGAGACTTATTCAAGCTGTAGTTTCAACGTTAAGAGTCGCCGAACAACGGTTAGGGTTTTTTAGCTCTACTGGCCGAAGGCTACTAGAGCTATAGCGATGGCTTTTTCCCGTCCGGCGTCCGTCCGTCCGTCGTCCGTCCGTTAAACTTTTCCTTGTTTACGCGACAAAGTCCACAGTTTTTATCGGATTCTCTTCAAACTTTCACAGAATGATTGTATCATCATAAGGATCGTTCCTTTCGAAATTGGGTCAGATCCGTCAAAAAACACGGGAAAAGGGGCCTAATTAAAACTAAATTAAAAAATCTTCGTTTACACGATAAAGTCCACATTTTGTCATCAGATTCTCTTCAAACTTTCATAGAATGATTGTACCATCATAAGGATCGGTCCTTTCGAAAATGGGTATGATCCGTCAAGAAACACAGGAAAAGGGGCCTATGAAAATTTAATTAAAAATTCCATTAAAAATCCTCGTTTACGCGATGGAGTCCACAGTTTTCATCGGATTCTCTTCAAACTTTCACAGAATGATTGTACCATCATAAGGATCGTTCCTTTCGAAATTTGGTCAGATCCGTCATGAAACACGGGAAAAGGGGCCTTATGAAAATTTAATTAAAAAATCCTCGTTTACGCGATAGAGTCCACATTTTGTCATCAGATTCTCTTCAAACTTTCACAGAATGATTGTACCAACATAAGGATCATTCCTTTCGAAAATGGGTATGATCCGTCAAGAAACACGGGAAAAGGGGCCTTATGAAAATTCATTAAAAATTCCATTAAAAATCCTCGTTTACGCGATAGAGTCCACAGTTTTAATCGGATTCTCTTCAAACTTTCTCAGAATAATTGTACCAACATAAGGATCATTCCTTTCGAAAATGGGTATGATCCGTCAAGAAACACGGGAAAAGGGGCCTTATGAAAATTTAATTAGAAATCCTCGTTTACGCGATAGAGTCCACAGTTTCCATCAGATTCTCTTTTTACTTTCACAGAATGATTGTACCAAAATAAGGATCATTCCTCTCGAAAATAGGTATGATCCGTCAAGAAACATGGGAAAAGGGGCCTTATGAAAATTTAATTAAAATTCCATTAAAAATCCTCGTTTACGCGATAGAGTCCACAGTTTTCATTGGATTCTCTTCAAACTTTCACAGAATGATTGTACCATCATAAGGATCGTTCCTTTCGAAATAGGGTATGATCCGTCAAGAAACACGGGAAAAGGGGCCTTATGAAAATTTAATTAAAAACTCCATTAAAAATCCTCGTTTACACGAATGAGTCCACAGTTTTCATCGTATTCTCCTCAAACTTTCTTAGAATGATAGTACAATCATACGGATCGTTCCTTTCGAAAAGGGGTCTGATCTGTCATGAAACAGGGGAAAAGGGGCCATATGAAAATTTAATTAAAAATTCTCGTTAACACTCTAGAGTCCACAGTTTTCATTGGATTCTCTTCAAACTTTCACAGAATGATTGTACCATCATAAGGATTGTTCCTTTGGGATTTTGGTCAGATCCATTAGGAAACACGGGAAAAGGGGCCTTATGAAAATTTAATCGAAAAATCTTTTAAGAAATACTCTTTAACACTCTGGAGTCAATAGTTTTCATCGGATTCCCTTCAAACTTTCACAGAATGATTGTACTATCATAAGGATTATTCCTTTCGAAATTTGGTATGATCCTTCAAGAAACACAGGAAAAAGGGGCCTTATGAAATGTTTAATAAAAAATTCTCATTGATAATCTAGAGCCAACAATTTTCAACGGATTCTCTTCAAACTTTCACAGAATGATTGTACCATCATAAGGATTGTACCTTTTGGAATCGGATATGATTACTCAAGAAACATAGGAAAAGGGGCCTTATTAAAATTTAATTCAAAGATCTTTGTTAACACTCTAGAGTCCACAGTTTTCATCTGATTGACTTCAAACTTTCACAGAATGATTGTACCATCATAAGAATTGTTTCTTTCAAAATTTGGTATGATCAGTCAAGGACCACGGGAAAAAGGGGCCCGATAAAAACTGGATTGAAAAAGTCCTCGTAAACACAATAGAGTCCATAGTTTTCAACAAATTCTCTTCAAACATTCCCAGAATGATTATTACATTAAATGGATTGTTCCTTTCGGAAGTAGGTTTGATCCACCAAGTTTCATGGGAAAAGGGGCCCTATGAAAATTTAATAAAAAAATCTTAGTTAATACGTAATGGCCCTAGATTTCACCTGATCGACTTCAAACTTTCACATAATGATTGTACCATCATAAGGATTGTTCCTTTCAAATTGGGTCTGATCCATTGAGAAAAATGGGAAAAGGGGCCTTAGGAAAATTTATTTAAAAAAATCTTAATTAATGCTTGTAAGTCCACAGATGAGATGGGGTTGTCTTTATACTCAAACAGAATAATCATACTTTTGTAAGAAGAGTTCCCTTTGGAATTGGTTCAGATCCATCAAGTAACATGGGAAAAGGGGCTATATGAAAATTCAATTAATAAAACCCTGTTAACACAATAAAGCCCACAGCTTTGATCAGATTTTGTTGAAACTTTCACAGAATGATTGGAAGGTCATAACTATCATACTTTTCATAACAGGGTTTGAACTGTCAAGAAGCACAGGAAAAGGGGCCTTATGAAAATTTCATTTATAAATCCTTGTGACCAAGTCCAGAGCTTTCATCGGATTTTCTTCAAACAGAATAATTGTACAATAATAATGATTGTTGATGTTTGCATTAGACCTGAGCCGTCAAGTATCACAGGAAAAGGGGCATTATGAAATTTAATTTTAAAATCATTGTACCACAATTAAGTCAACAGTTTTCATCAGATTCTGTTAAAACTTTCACAGAATGATTATTCCATCATGAAGATTCTTTCTTTTCAAATTAGGCGTGATCTGTCTAGTATCATGGGAAAAGGGGCCTTTAGAGAATTTTATCTATAATCCTTGTAACCAAGTCCAGAGCTTTCATTGGATTTTATTCAAACCTTCACAGAATCATTGTACAATAATCACGATTGTTGATGCTGACATGAGACTTGATCCTTCAAGTATCACAGGAAAAGGAGCCTTATGAAAATTTTATTATTAAAATTTGACACCAAGATGAAGAATGTTTGTACCATCATAAGGATTGTTTCTTTCCAAATTGGGCCTGAAAATTTTGTTACAAAAATTCTTGACACAATTCAGTCCACTGTTTTCATTGATTCTCTTTAACTTTTAAAGAATGATTCTACCTTCATTAGAATTGTTCCTTTTGAAATTTGGTTTGTTCTGTAAAGTATCATGAGAAAAGGGGCCCTATGAAGATTTCACTATAAACTCATTAACACAATAAATTCCACAGATTAAACAGATTGATTGTACCATCACTCCAATTGTTGATTTTGAAAGTGGATCTGACTATAGCAAGGTTCACATAAAAAGGGGCCTTATGAA